>ML058479.1:0-600000 GCA_003013855.2 Liriodendron chinense
CATCATAATCCTTCAGTTAAGGAATCTTGTAGAATGGAGTAAAGTTGATCATTCGGTCTTTATGCAGGGAAGTGCAGTTGGATTGATTGTGTTAGTGATATATGTGGATGACATTATGGTTACAAGCAATGTTATCAAATCATAAATTGTATTGTAAATTGTTTTCTTGTGTGAATCATATCATATTGTATCGTAAATCGTAAGATTTTCATAAAAATATCATAAAAAATAAAAATATTAAACATAGATAAGAAAAATTAAAAAACATATCAATCATCTATTTTCTCATGAATATGCTAAAAACAAAATTTAACCATGAGATTAATCTAGTCTAGTCTATGTCATTCATCCGTTTTACCAACTCATTTATGACATGGTCCAAAAATAAGGTAGATCCATATCTCAGGTGGGCCACTAGTGGGTGAGGCCCTAAATTTGGGGCCCATCTCAATTATTTTGCCAACTCAATTTTAAGGGTGGGGACCAAAAATCAGACATATCTAAATCTTAGGTGGACCAAAAGTGAGTGATGTCTTGAATGTGGAGCCCACCTCTAACATTTATCATATATCCATGCCATCCATTCATTTTGCCAACTCATTTTAGGGCATGGTCCCAAAAATCAGGCAGATCCAAATCGTGGTGGACCGCGCAATAGGGATTAAATTCCCACCATTAAAAACTTCCTGGGCCCGAAGATTTTTTGGATCAAGCTGCTATTTGTGTTTTCCCTTCATCCAAGTCCATGAGACCTTATCAACATGTTCGATGGCAAATAAACATTATCGGCTGTAGGAAGTTTTCAACTATAGGCATTCAATCCCTACTGTGCAGCCCACCTGAGATTTGGATTTGTTTCATTTTGGGATCATGGCCTAAAATGAACTGAAAAAACTGATGGACAGCATGGATTACAACACATAAATCAAGGTGGGCCCCGTGCACTGAAACAGTGCGTGCATGTGCACTAAGCTGCATGGGCCGTAAAGTATTAAAAAAACAAAAAGATAAAAAGTTCACGGCCACACCTTCAATTCGATTTTAGAGAGAGAGAGAGAGAGAGAGAGAGAGAGAGGGAAGAAGAGGGGGGGGGGGTGTGGGGGTGGGCGGCGGGAGGAGGGGGCCGCACCATGAGATAGGAAGAAGTCGAAGAAGAAGAAGCTGCCGCAGGCAGTGTTTGCAATATCGATAGTATCGGCCGATACTATCGATATCACAGGTCAGCGATACGAAACTGCCCTGGAGACACAAAAAATGCACTGGTTCCTGTGTATCGACAATAGTATCGGCCAATATCAATATTTTTGTGCGATATATCGATATCGACCAAGATATCAGCAAGATATCGGCAAAATATTGGCTGATATCGCAAAATATCGACGATACCTGGATGATATCGTCCAGGTATTATCCAGCCGCACAAGAGTTCCCCATTTTTTGTTCGATTTTTTTTCTAGTTTCTCCTCCCCTCCTTAAAAAAAAATCGTAGGGCTTTCAAGCGCTCCGACTCTGTGTAGGGGTCATAGTTTGTTGAGTTTAGTTAGCCATTCTCTAGATTTTATTGAGTCTTCATATAGATCTAGGCCATATAAGGTAGCTTGCATTGTGATGAACTGGGATAGTCAAAACTGCATTTGGAGGATACGCAGTCAGTTGTATCATCCATAGGTATATTTCTCAACTCTCTTTCTTGTTTTATTTTGTCAATGAATTGGTTGTGTTTTCATTAATGTCTTCTTACACTTATATATCTTATGGAATCAATTTAAACAATAGTTGCATTAGGTCAATCAGACAGCGCATAGCTTAGGATCCTTTTACAAAGGAACTCCATTATGTGGACTTTTGTTTTTACATATGATGATTTAAATGTACGTATTAAGGTCCATTTTAACAATCCCTGAAGTTTCATTGAAAAAATCAATCAATTTCTCAATGTTTCCCCATGTTTCTCAAAAAGTGCGATACATTAAGCGATACAACCGATATATCCCTAGCAATACGCGATATGTATCTGTATCCCAAGGGTGTGAAATGTAAAGCGATACCGATACTGCGAACACTGGCCGCAGGAAGCCTTGCAGCAACCTCTGAAGAAGAAGAAAGAAGAAGATGAAGACAAGAATGTCTTGTTTTTCTTCTTTTTTTCTTTTTCATTTTTCTTTTCTTTTTCCATCTCGATTTTATGCTTCCGATCCACATGCTTCTTTTTTTTTTTATGAAAACCTAAAAAAAAATTACAAAAAAAAATCGATTTTGCTGCCAGACATTGCTAGTTTTCTACGCAGAATATCGAATCGTACGATTCACGATATAATTATACGATTTCAAATTGAATCGTACGATTCATCCTAATTTGCAATTCAATCATACGATTTGTATCGTATGATGGTACGATACGATACAAATCACATGATTTTGACAACACTGGTTTCAAGAAGTGATAGTAGAGAGATCGAAGAACTCAAGTCGAACCTTCAACATCACCTTTTGACAAGTGATTTGGGTCATCTTCGGTATTTCCTTCATATCGAGGTTGCAAAACTGAAAAAAGATATTAATCTATCGCAAAGAAAATATATATGCTTTACCAAAAAAGGCCTTCTTGGTGCTCAGCCAGCTAATACTCCAATGAATCCCAATCACAAATTAACAAGCAATCAAGGAGATAGTTAAGACCTAGGAAGGTATAAAAGACAGATTGGAAAACTTATTTACTTGATTATTACCAGACCAGACACATTCAAAGAGAAACCATGCCTTCAAAGATGACCAAAATTATCCCAGAATGTGGAAATGAGAGTGATCCAAACAGGTATAGGAGGGAAAAGTCCCACAACATGCTGGTGGCTGTGGAGGCATGACTCCCACAGTTGCTAATTGCCATGGTTGATGGCCAAAAGCGGTTCGAGTAAACAACAACATAAAGAGACACAAGAGTGGGCTTAAGGAACTGCAAAGGGAGATGATGAGTGGCCTAAACATGCTACAACACCCAATGCAAGGAGAATGAGGCCTTCCAAGGTAAAGGTGTTGGAGATGCTTACTATGTTCCACAAGCAAGTTGAACAAATGAGGGGAGAATTTGGTAACCAGGTAATGCAATTTGAGTAGATCTCGCTGATGGTAATTGATAGAATAAATTTTCTTCCTCATAGTCTTTAGAAATATGGGTAGTTAAAATGGTGACATGTGAATCCATGTATTATAGTTGTTGCGGTTGTTTAAAGATGTTAGGGGTACGTTCTCATCCGCAATAGTCAAAGCATCTAGAGAAACGATGATGTCGTGTGAGTATAATTTTTAATTAGGTAATGTGGTATATTATTAGGTAACTGCATTATAAGTCTTCTGCTCATGGATATATAGGTGAGTGGTGGGCGATGTACGGAGTCGACACACCTGCACTATAGTTACTAGCAGTCCATATTCTCGCACAGACTATATCCTCCTCACCGTGCGAGAGGAATGGAGCACGTGGTCACTCGTACACACAAGCAAGAGGAACAAGCTAGCATACGATAAGTTGCAGAAGCTCGTTTACTGCCATTACAATATGAAGTTAAGAGAGAGACAGTTACAGGTAAACCAAGACATGGAGTAAAATTCGGACCCGCTCGACCTGTTGTCGATAGGTACCATGGCACAAATAGGTGACGATGGTGAGGACCCACTTTATGAGTGGGTCAAGTCAGCTGATTTAGATAATGTGGAGGGAGGCCCTACACTGCAAGTAGCTGAGGGAGCAGCGTCTCTTGGTATCGATGTCGATGAGGTAGTAAGCCAACAAAGGGCAGATACAGACTCCTTTGATCATTTGGTGAGGAGTTTGGCACGTCCTGATGATGGCGATGAGGCATCTTTACGACCGCCTCGCCATCATCAAGTCGTAGTGAGTGATGATGATGAGACTCGACCCCCACTTGACATTGGTCGTGGGGACGACGACAACGACGATAGCAGTGGTGAGGGAGGCGATAGAGGAACCGGCACTGATGTAGGTGGTACTAATGGGGGTGGAGGTGGCAGTGGTGTACATGGCAGGTCAGAGCCAACAATTCGTTGGCTAATTCATTGAGGAGCAGTACTTTGACCATGCAACTCAAGACGAGGACCATGGATCTCGTCCACCATTGCGTGCAAGAGCATCAGAGCCCACACATACATTTAAGCGTCGTACAAAGAAGAAAGTTGAACGTGCTGCGGCGGATGCTCTCACACGTAGCTTGTCATCTATGGACATCAGTTCAAAGCGAGGGAGCTTCACTTCTGTCCCACCTTATACGCATGGGGGATATCACGAGTATGGGCATGGAAGCTCTAACATTCAGTCACATTCATCTACTCATGGATATGAGCAGCCAGCAGATAGCTCTTCAAGCTATGGCCCTTTAACGGGAGGATTTTCGAGGTACCCGTATGACTGGCAGTAATACTATCAGGGAGTCAACGTTGGACTTGATCTATTCCTTCAGGACCCTACTTAACCAATGCTGGCGATGTATGTTACGCGGTACCCATGTTTGGGCTATCACGTAGAGTTTGGGGAGGACAACTATCAAAGATACATAAGAGAGTACCTCCATTGGTATGAGCAGAGGATGACATGGGAACAATACTTTCAATATATTGGGGAACAACATTACAACCAACTGCAACAGGATCCGGATGATGATTACGAGTCACCTCATCCCTCCATGTGGGGATGAAATATGGCAAAAAAGTATACTTTTTGAATTCATTTAATTTTATGTCTTAGTTATTGTATGGTGGCTACATTTGTATTATATAAACTCATTTTTGGTTGCTATTGGAGTGATTTCTTACGGCAACGCATGCTTTTTTAGCCTCATTGAATGAAAAATTATTATTTAATGCATTTTTTTTGCAATTTGTTTATTCCTGAACATGCAAATATGTGTATTTAGGCATTTCCTGAAGTTTCATTGAAAAATTCCACAGTTTTCCTCATGTTTCCCCCCTTTCACCCACATTTCTGATTATCGGCGATGACGATATTATGTCTTTATCTCCGGCCAGCGAAACTTGTAGTGATACCGACAATGCGAACACTGGGGGAGATTAGGCATTGTGGAAAAGGGTCATGGCCAACAGGGGATAACACCACAATGGAAGCAACTGGTGCAACCTAGTTATCGAGTCAATGAAATCTCAACACCCAAATCGCATAGAAACGGACAAGAGCACACTCGCAAGAATATTTGAGTAGAGAGGAAGAGAACTTTATTGATATCGACCTTCTTCCTTACAAGTTACAATGCTCAACAAAACTCAAAATTTTTGTAACCCCTACTTCCTACACCACCACCCCTTTTCTATAAACTATAAGTGAATCTCTAATAAGAATCCCCCAACTAAGAGATTGATTTCAAATCAATCTAATCTACCTAAGTAGTAAGCCTAATAATATTAAAAACAAATCTAGGAAATAATCCTCCAAATCTTTAATTGCATCTTCCAATTGCCCATTATATCTTCAATCACATCTCCCCATATCTTCAATCACAACTTCGAATCAGCCCCCATATTTTCCACAAATAATAAATTTCAAATCCTGATATTTAGGTCCTAAATCTATAAATAAACCATCCAAAATCAGCACATGTTGGGCTCTACAATGGGTCATGGGCCTATGTGGGCCATGGGCCATCAGCAGCCAAGGTGCAAACAACAGTCCCTAGGACCTTAAAGGAATTGAACTTACAATGAGATTGTTTGGTTGCGACATCTCTTGGGTGATCCTGGATGCATCTCAATGGAGATTGTCGTGGTTGCGACATCTCTTGGGTGATCCTGGGTGCATCTCAATGGAGATTGTCGTGGTTGATGGGCAAGAATGGTTCGAGTCGATAACAACATAATGAGACATAAGAGTTGGCTCAAGGAACTCCAAGGGAGATGTTGGGTGGTCTGAACACGCTACGACACCCAATGCAAGGAGAGGAAGGCCTTCTGGGTAAAGGTGCTAAAGATGCTTACCATGCTGTAAGAGCAAGTCGAAGAAATAAAGGGCTATTAACGCATTGTGAAAAAGGCCATGGCCAACAAGGGATGGCACCATAGTAGAAGCAACCAAGGTGTCTTCCAATGAGATTGTTTGGTTGTGACATCTCTTAGGTGATCTTGGGATGAATCTTAATGGACCCACTAGTCTCAATGTTGATAAAGTCAGTGCCATTCATCTGACAGAGAATCCAATTCTTCATGAGTGTACGAAGCATATTAAGATTGATTATCACTTTTTTATAAGAATAATATAACTTTACTAGAGAGAAGTTTGCTTGTGGATATCTCTTACTGTATGTAGCTTCCAAAGATCTTGTCAAGTTCTTTACAAAACCTCACTCTAGGGTCTCATATGATTACTTAGTTTCCAAACTTTTGTTCATGAATCAGTTAAATATTAGTTTGTGGGGAATGTAAGAAGAGATTACTTACAAAGGGGGTACTTTTGTCATCATACATATGTATTTTATTGAAACATTCTCGTAATTTCACATGTAAATATGAGAATGATATATCTCACACAAACCCAAAATTAGGATATCACATTTTCCACAAAATTCAATGACTACTCTATTTTTATTTTTTTTATTGAAACTAATATCATTAGTTTTGTTATTGATTATTTATTTCCACGAACGTTATGTCCATCCTACAGAAATGCTTATTAGTGAGCAACCCTGAAGAAACACTAAAAGAGAACTCAATATAACAGAAATTCACTACTGAAAAGACTCCTTGCCTCTTGATATCAATTCCTTCACATTCCAACATGGATCTATATAAATCTGGACTGCCAAAAATCAAAGAAATTTTCTTCTTCATCTATTATGGTGACAAGATCAATGAGAGTGCGAGATATATGTCATGCAGAGAAAAAGGAACCCATTCACATAAGAAACAAATGTTTCTACTATATGGTTAGAAGAAGATATTCTACTCCCTCTCACTCTCTATTACATGTGCGTGAGCGCAAGAGTACACACACACACACACACACACGCCTTTCTTCAAGAAATTTGGGGCTGGCTTTTAAATGATAGATCAATGGAAGTATTATGATCAACCTTCTGCATTTATGTAGGCTCCTATTATAACCTCTCTCAATATTGACTGCCTATTATGTTTTTCACACAAAAATTATATTGCATCCTTCCCTCCTAATGCAATCAGGACCCACCACCGCATTACAAAGCAGAAGGGTCGGCCCCACAGGTGATCAGAACAGATTGTTGGCCCACAAGTAGCCCGATCATATGGAAGACCCCACACTGTTCATTTCACTGTGTGCACTCTTCCGGTGCATTGTGCATCCATCACTTTTCACACATGTGCACTGTTAACACACACTCATATTAGCAAATTAGCAAGATGGTTCGTATTTTATTCTAGTTTAGGAAGTTCTCTTTTTTAATAAGATCCGTTTAACAAGCAACAAGTTGAGGCATACACAAACCACACTGGCCCCATACACACTCTGGGCATTTTGTATGGTATGCGTCCCCCTCATTGTTCCCTAAGTGTGGCCCACTTGACAATTGGTTCAGCCTGACTTTTGGGCTCCCCCAACAGCTTTTGGGGTGTTGCTGACGAGCAACAAGTTGTGGCATACACAAACCACTGGCCAGTGGCCACCCACACAATCTGCGCATTTTGTATTGCATGCATCCCCCTCATTGCTCCCTGCAATGTGGCCCACTTGACAATTGGATCAGCCTGATATTTGGGCTCTCCCAACAACTTTTGGGGTGTTCCTGATAGATGAATTGGATGTCATGCACACAACATGTGGGCCCCAACACATGCACATGCATGCACGTGCACACATGAGTATAAACATCACATAATGCTCACCTTTATTTCTAGTCGACGTTTTGCCAGCTCATTTGCAGATAGCCGTTGAACGTCCTGTGCCTTTTCCTTCAATTTTGTTGGATCAGAATGTCCTGATTCATTTAAAATGAATGATTATTTAACTTCAATGGAAGAGATAGTATGTGCGTAACATAACATAGTATCAAAACAAAAGAGGTGAGCTGCTAAAGACTATTAAAGATAGAGCATTAAATTGTCATGACATGGGATTTTATACTTAAAGTGAGATCAATATCATTAATAGTTTGTGGCACAAGAATTGAGTAAAAAGCAAAACAAAAAAGAGGTTACTGTAAAAAAAAAAAAAAAATTGAAGGATAAGGTTACTGTAAATTAAACTTCACTATAAACTAAAAGGGACTCATTCATAGAGCTGAACAAAAACCGAGCTAGCTCAGTTACCTCGCTCGACTCTTGGCTCGAAGCTGGCCCAAGCTCGGTTCGGCTCGACTAGGCTATATATATATATATATATATATATATATATATATATATATATATATATATATATATATATATATATAGAGAGAGAGAGAGAGAGAGAGAGAGAGAGAGAGAGAGAGAGAGAGAGAGAGAGACCCCTTGCGCTCGACCTCATGGGAAGTTCCCATGAGGTTGAGCTGTGTAGGCCCCACTGTGATGTGTGATGGGCATCCACACCATCAGTCAGATGCACCATTCCATGGTGGGCCATGGGCCTAAAACTCATGCCAATCCATGACTTGGGTGGGCCACACCATAGACAACAGCTAAGAGTGGATATCCACCCATTGAAACCTTTATGATTGTTTATAAGATCAACTGAGATGTGGTTGAGAAATCCAGCCCATCCATTATGCGTGTCCCACTTAAGAAAGAGGTCACACCAAGTTTCAACCATATCTAAAACTCAGGTGGGCCCCAACAAGTGCTTTTAGATGTTGTAGGCATGATTTTACACTCTTTCAGATTGTATGGCCCACTTGAGTTCTGGATATAGCTGATTTTTGGGATATCCCATAACCAATAGGGACCCACCAAATGCATGGTCTGGATGCCCATCACACATCACAGTGGTGCCCACACAGCTTGACCTCATGGGAACTTCCCATGAGGTCGAGTGCATAGTACCTTACTACCTTTTCCCATATATTATATATATATATATATATATATATATATATATATATATATATATATATATATATTCGCCCACCCATATGAAAAAAAATAAAAAATCGAACTCAGCTCGAACTCTGTTCAAGCTGGCCCGAGCTGCTGACCGAGCCGAGCTGACCAGTACAGCTCGAGGACCGAGCCGAGCCAAGCCAAACTTGAGCTGAGGTAGGCCGCTGGCCAAACCGAGCCAAGCTGTGCCAAGCTCGACTCAGTTTGGCTCGGTGTCCAGCTCTACTCATTCATTCAAGTGGTATAGCAGATATCACAAGGATAAAAGTCATGTAAGAGATTCTTTCATTCATATAAAAAAAATTAATAATAATAATAAAAAACTACATTCATAAGAAGTGCCTAGAGAACAATGATAAAAATAGAAACAAAGTAAAGAAGATGCATCCAGAAATACTAAGCCCCAACTAACAGCCATGCTCTACCACTTCCTTAGCAAAGGATTCTGCTTTAGTTCACATTGTGAAAGGAAACCTCGAGTAGAAGTAACTGAAATATCTTCTCTATCATATGTACAAATATCTAAGGACATTTCAGCCTTCTATTTGCCCACCTAATAACATTCAGGGATTCCCTGTCCATAAAGGATGAGAGGAGAAAAAAAGAGTCGACGCAAGGACCTCTGATTTGGTCAGTAATGCCCAATGAGCCCAAATAGGTCAAATTCAGCACTCCCTGTGATTACAACTGTGGAGACCATGTCAGCCCATGCTACGTTACACGTCGAGCTGAGGCAAAATTGAGTTAATAGATTCACACAGATGGACCAAGCAATCCTTCTGACATACTTGCCTCTTGGCTGCAACCTCTCACCACTTCTCTACAACACCTCCTTAAGACCTATATGCCAAAGATATGGAATTTCTTTTCAAGCTAACAGCCAAAAAGTAGTATGACCTTTATTCTTCAACATTCCTAGGTATCCAATATGTTCTCAAACATCTTGTTGTTTCTCTTTCAAACAGTCACGTGAATTGGACATCAACCGGTTCACCTTGAATAGCTCCAGAAAGTAGCATGAAATAGGTTGCCAAACACTGTGTTGTTCCTCAGTTTCCACAATGATAACAGTGGAAGGCGGGTGATCATTTGAAGGAAACCAGACGTCATTCCTCAAACAAAACCTCAAGTGGATATTGACCAATTCATGTGGATAGCTCTTGTAACATGAAATAGACCAAGCAAAGTCAAAATGAATCAATGGGCAAATTGACTTTTCTGTTTCCTTGCACAGAGCATTTCAATGATGAAATTATCAAACTTTTGGGCTCTTGTCAAGGCATTTCATCCAGTAGAAATTAAGAAATCTGGGAAGTATCTAAAAGACCATATCCTACAAGTGGGACTGGTCACATGCAGATAGAAGATTTATAGAATGACCACTGGGGGGGGGGGGGGGGGGGGGGAATGATCATCATATTCATCATCAAAGCCTTATCCCAGTTAATTAGGGTCGACTACATGAATCATAGTCCACCATTCCACTCAATCAAGGGCCACACCTTCAATTAGATCATAGATCATCAAGTCTTTCCTTACTACCTCCATCCATATACTTTTGGGCCTTCCCCTTGCCCTTTTAGAGCCTTCAACTTGTAACAACTCCTAACCGACGTGGTTCTTGGTCTCCATCGCACATGACCAAACCATGTACGTCTACTTTCCTTCATCTTATTACCTATTGGTGCTACTCCTAAGTTCCCTCCAATGCATTCATTTCTAATTCAATCCTTTCTCTTTTGCCACTCATCCATCTCAACACCCTCATGTCAGCTACTCTCATCCTATGAACATGTTTTTTAGCTGCCCAACATATCCCATAAAGCATCGCTGGTCTTATAGCTATCCAAAAAAAAATTATTTTAATTGGAGTGGCACATGACAATCACATAATACACACACAC
The DNA here is from genome assembly GCA_003013855.2 of Liriodendron chinense. Taxonomy (NCBI): domain Eukaryota; kingdom Viridiplantae; phylum Streptophyta; class Magnoliopsida; order Magnoliales; family Magnoliaceae; genus Liriodendron; species Liriodendron chinense. Next base: position 10,971 of record ML058479.1, read on the forward strand.
ACAAAAAGAAGAAGAAGAAGAAGAAGAAGAAGAAGAAAGAAAGAAAGAAAGAAAGGGAAAGGTGAGGTCACGAAGGTGATATATCCCGACCCTACAAATAAAGAATAAGAGTAGCCTCAGGCTCGAAATATCATCCCTCATACAGCCCTTATATAGGGAAAGCCGTAAGTCCCAAAACCATGATAACATAGCCCTTGAATAGGGTCAGCCCCCAAAACCATGATAACACCCATCCCCACACCACGTGGAACACCACTCCAAATTGACAGATCAGTTATTGAACATTCTACTTTTATGTTTCTTCCACGCATGCCATACAAATGCAAGCAAAGAGAGATGCGACAATGGTCTCTTTCTTCTACCCTGAACTCCACAATGCTGAGCTTGCAATAAAGCTTCGAAAGAGCTCGGCATGGACCAACGCAAATCAAACATGGCCATAATTTTCCTCCAGATTCCAGCCATGAAGTCATAATGAACAGATGGTCCACTGACTCCACAAGCTTGCGGCACATAATGCATACACTGTGATCATCATCCTCCAACTGCAGAAATGATCGATGGGTAACACTTTATTGTTGGGGACTGACCAACCAAACATGATACTATTGGGGGGACAGAATAATACCGTAAGGATGTGTAATGTGGTTTTTGACGCCCCACAGAACCACAACAAAGAGATCGATAGAACAAAATACACCATCCGACCCTGATCTTCTTCTCCAAGATCAAAATGCATTTTTTACCTGCTCAACCAAAAAGATATACACTAAAAACATGTATCCCTTAAGTGACCAACTTTAGAATCCAAAGGACACTAAACAACCTTCCCACCAAAACACACAAAACACGTCATCACAACCTCTCTTCTGAAAAGCACTAGAGATAAGAAAAAATAAACATAGAACAGAAAGAACATCACGCCAAGCTTTTATTTATTTATGGATAGGGAACTCACACCGAGTTCCTTCCAAGAACCTCCACTTGAAACCATTTTCTTTTATGTGCTAAGAACCACTGATGTACGAAACCACACAAGCTGGCTAATCGAATATCAGGCCCATCCAATGGTCCTGATCGAGGATCTACGCAATCCAATCATCCATAATAACATTTCGACCACTTTGTAGCCCCAGATTGCTCTGATGGAAGATCAATGGTCATGATGTGATTCTGGACCAGATTAGCAATCACTTAGTTGTTGTTTTTTATATATATCACATGCACTCACACACCCCATACACGCCCGCGCACTCACACCACAATGGGTGCTCGAACCCATGACCTCATGTTGAAACTCTCGTGGAACATGTTCCCCTTTAGTATTTTTGTCACTTTTTAGGTAGGCCATTTTATGGGAATTGCACTAGTTTGAAAGTCTATTAACTATTAAGGAGTCCAAGATCATGCAATCCTGACATTGTTTTGAGGTATTTATGGCTAATTTATAAAAGGACTATATGGTGGTGATGGGATTTGAGGTTATTTTGGCCATTTTGAGTATTTTATTGAAATAGATGATTAGGACTAGCGTTTCCTTTACTTTGAGAAAAAGTATATAAACATTTAAAGACTCTTTTATGAATAGTTATAATGGTTATTAAAATAAAGGAAAAGGTCTCCTTTCTGGGTTTACAGAATGTGTAGCTTCACGTGTTGCCAACAGTAGAAGACGAGCAGGAAATACTGTGATTGATAGCATAGCAGATACCATGCTATTAGATATCAATTCCCACTGCTTTACCTTTATTTCCATTCCAGCTTTTAAAAAAATTTGCTGTTTGACCTTTAAAAAAGTACTTATCTAAATCGAGACTCTACCTTTTCGATTAGGTTGTGTCAACCACTTTGAATGGCAATACCGCTTGACTAACCATCAGGTAATCCGGAACCAAACATTTCTCGACACACACCTAGTCCTAGCCTCCTAACCTCCTTGTTGAATCCATACTTGCCCCTATAACATTGCTAACTAAAATGCTTCCTCTTGAAAGCCATTTCCATATCCAACACTCAAACATCCTTGAGTTGCCTTCAACTTATAGTCACACGAAGCTCGAAAGTAAGCAGCAACAGATTCGTGTTCAGTAGTGTGGAAGCATCTATGTTTAGAAGTTACAATTAAATAAATAGGAAGCAGGAGCAGGAGTGCAAGTCTGAAGCATGATTCAAAGTGAAAGAGGCACCTGATTAGAAGGATTGTGAAACTAAGCTTCAAACTGCACCTCCTCTCAGAGAGCTCTTATTCCCACTAGATGATCATGACCTACCAATGAAGGTCAAAATTATCTCCTCATTCAAATATATAGAAAAATAAACACCATCCAAGCTGGGAATAAGGAATCGCTATATTTCCACAAGAAAACCATGTAATTTAATTCCAATAGCATGCCTACTACAAGAAATTCCAAAAAGTTATTTCCTTGCAATCTAGAATCAGCTCTTTTTTTTTTTAAGCTTGCAAAAATTATATTAAAACGCCTGGAGGCAAAAGAAAAACAAAACAAACCAGAAAAACAGCAAACGAGAACCCAAACAAAAAAAAAACAGAAAAGAAAAAACCTAGACTTACCATACAACTTGAAGCAAAAAACAAAGAAGAAAAGAAAAGGAAAACCTAGACAAACTATACAACTTGAACCAAGGCATAGCCCTGAAACAACAACCAGAACAGCAAACCATGCAGAGGTACCAAGAAACTCTTTATAATGTAGAGTGCTGTCTAGAAGTGGACCTTGAACATTGATTAACAAAACATGCGATGGGGTCATGGTGTTATAAGAAATACGTCTCTCTTCAAATGCCCCACAAGAAGAAAGGAGCTCCACAAGATTTTACCCGTACAGAGGGTCCCCACTCCAACCACAAAATATATGCATGGAGGATCCGCTCAATGCCAAAGAGGTTAATTACTGCCTCAAAGGGCTCCCATTCTATGTGCAGCACCTAATCATCATTTCTACTGTGACTTGTGACATCTACTTGCATCAACACTGCCATAAATGGGAAATGAATCCTTCCACTAACAAGAACTTTTAAAACCATTTTCAAATGCCATCTTCTCCCTCATAGCTGAACTCTCTACAAGGATCAACACTATAGTTATAGGTAGTAGCATCTAAGAATAAAACTCATGTTCAATGGTTAAGGGAGTGATTCATCTCACACCAAAAGGGCATCATCAAGGGAACTAAGGTGAGACACTCGGCGTCCCAGCATGCTCACTCCAGTCAAATCAGCCAACCCACACTACCGACCTTTAACAAGTCTAAGCGCTTTCAAAATGATGTAAGAGAGCAATTGGACAAACAGAATCCTTGCCCTGAACAATCTCTGGACCCATCCTCCCAATAAGTTATTCTTCGGTTAGTCTTAAAAGCTCTCTTCTACGTCATCCATAGGCTTTCTCCACATCAATTAATGTATCTACCTTCTTTATGCTACAAGTATCAACATAGAAATGAACAAGAATTTCAACAATTATTTGCCTTTCATGTTCTCGTGACTTCTTCTCATCACAAGCTTTTTTGCATTCTTTCAATAGTTTTTTCCCTTGATAGATTTTAGAACATAATTTTGAAAAATCATGCACGAGGAGAGATTGAAGAGGCAAATCAAACATGTTGGTATTGACCAAAGGGGCCTCATGTAAGTCTTGGGGAACTCCACTCAAATAATAACTTAGCAGGAGAATATAATGAAGTCATTGAAAGAATGTAACAAACTTAAAATCCAAAATTTGCAAGGCTAAAGATGTTAAACATCCAACTGTTGATAAGAAACAAGATATGGTCCATGTAATTGAGATGAAAATGAATAATGAAGGTCCCACAAACAGTTATATACAGACAAGTGGTAGATCGGAGATGACCCTCCTTACAGTGCTGCTGATCTTTCCACTGTCTTCTTGCATGTTGGTTAGTAAAAGTAAACACTCAATTCCAGCTCAGGCATGCAATTCAACCATCAAAACGCATACATGACCTGTGCCACTCATCATCCTCACCACGAACATGCCCCCAGCCAAAATTTCCACCGTCCACCCTTCCTGCGGGCTAAAACATGCAAATTGAATATAGACCCCTGGTCACCTCTTCTCAACCGGCGGGCCACCTAACAAGCGGACCATCCTGATTGTTCAACAAGGATCCGCCCAATCAGCGCTTACCTAGAATTTGCATCGCAGTCCACCTAGTCCACAAAAACCCTAGAATGGAACGAAAAGCAAAAGAAGAGGATAGAGGCGATGGAACGTCTTTGTTTTTTCTTTTTTTTTTGTTACCTATGGCCCACTGCAGCATGCCATCGAGAGAAGAGAAGCCGCCCTCGAATTCGTCATGCTCATCTGCCGATGTCGTTGCCGCAGCAGCAGCAGATTTCGAATCTTCGGCTTCCGCCTTCACCAGCAGATCGCCCTCCTCTTTGGCCGTGGTCCAAAACAAGCGGCTCGCGGAAAAGTTTTTGTCTCCGTCTGATGCTGCTACTACTGCAGCGGCTGCAGCTGTGGTCGCCCACAGCAAGATGAGGAAGAAGAACGAGAGAGGTATCCCAAGGGCTTTGGCCATGGAGAAGATGATACACCAGAACTTCGGTGTATTTCTTTCTTTCTTCTTCCTTTTCTCTTCTAGAAGACGCGGGAGAAGATAGACTAGTATTTGGGTGTATTTCTTTCTTTGTTCCTTCCTTCCCCTCTCTCTTTTCGATCACTACCTGCACCAGGCGGAGATAGAAGACTCCAGAAAGAAGTGAGGAGAGTCTTCACATACAAGTGGGAGTATGGTCGTTTTTCTTTCGTTCTTTAATTTTTCTTTTATAATTTTAGGGGCCGAAAAGAAAATGGTGGAGAACTCGTGAAAATGAAAATGTGTTTTCAATGCAAATGTGTGGAGATGAGAAGTAATTTTCTCAATTACAATTTTTTCCATGGAAGTCTGTTTGTGTCCACTTTTACCACCACTACACCTTTGATTTGGACCGCCCATCATCTATTGTCCACTTTTGTTTGCTCATTCATACTAAAAATCCCTTTGATCAGATGATCCTAATCACAAGGGTTTTTTTTTTTTTTTGAAATGGATGGTCCATATTTATTACAATAGATAATTTCAATAGATGATCTAAACCATCCATCAAATGGGGCTATCTCAGATTGTAGATCCCTTCTAGGAAAATCACTTTGATTGGTTGATCCTAAATAATCCATACTGATTATAAAAGAAGTCCCATCATTTATAGGACTTTTCCATCACGTGGCTTGCTTCTTGGTTGCATGTCCCTCTTAAATGTTTTTTTAACCATGTGATGTTACCCATCCATAAAAAATGAATCATACATATTCATTACAATAGAAATGTCCAATTAATTATTTAGGTTATTTATCATATGGGGCCCATCTTAGCGTCAATTTGGCTTGTAAATCATTTTGATTAGGTGATTTTAATCATCTGCTTAGTGGTGATGAAGGGCCATATTGATTATAATGGAGATAGGCAGATTAATTTTTGTACTACCCATGTTGTGGGGTACATCTTTGGTTAGTAACTTTGAGATAAGATTGAGAGATAAAGGAAGAGATGGAAACAGGTAGAGCTACCTTTGCGAGTTTGCCTTGTGATTTGAAATTTTAATTTTGTACCCTTCTGACAAGGGAAACTTTTATCATATTTATTTAGAAAAATATAGTTTATATTTATTGTGAAAAAGTGTAGCTGCCACGAACAATGGAATTGTAGTTTCTCACGAAAAATCTATTTTCATGTAACAGCTTCCCACTTTCCAAGCAAGCCATTAGGGGGTATACTCCATTTGAGGGTGCAATCAGGGTGGGTTGGGTTGGGTTGGGTTGGGTTGGGTCAAGGGTCAAGGGTCAAGGGTCAACTTTAGCCCAACCTACTTCAAGAGGGCCTAATCTGCAACCCAACTTGACCCGTATTCTAAATTGAGGAGCCTAGCCTGAATCCTGTTGCCCAGAGCTGGGCATCGAGCCGAACCAAGTTAAATTGGGCCTAGCTCAGCTCAACCATCGAGTTGGAATAGTATACTTGGCATGGTCCGATCAAGCTTTCGAGTCTGAAAAGGCCCAAATTTTGAATAGGCCCAACTCAAAAGCCCGGCCTAAACCAGTTCTAAATTCAAGCCCAAAGGTAACCTAGGTCTATTGACACCCCTTACTACTATTTTTATAAACAACTTTCCTCTTATTCTTTTACTTACATCCGATGTGGGACTAAAAAACCTCACTTTCATCAAACTCGAACCACGAACCGAGCTTTGAGTCGAGTCGAGTCGAGTTCGGTCCAACTCGAACTCGACTCAGTTTTTGTTCAAACCACACTTGCCTAGCTCGACTCAATTTGAACTCAGCAATGAGTCACGTCGAGTCGAATTAATCGAGTTGGCTCGAGTCGTGTCCAACTCTACTGTTGGCAAATTTTAAACAGGATTAGAATATAAACTTTGCAAAAAATTTCAATTTTTGGAATTAAGAAATGGATTCTTATACGGATGCAATTAGGCTCTAAAAACTTATAAATCAATTCCAAGACCTTATCTTGTATTTGTGTTATCTGGCTATTGTAGAAGTTTGGCACTGATCTTCCAATGTAAGAAGTTTGTCCTGATCAATCCCAATCAATCCCAAAAAGTAAAGAGCAAAAAGTTAGCACACAGCCTGAGGTAGGGCTCTGATGGTTGGTGTTATGTGCCTTGAAAAGCCAAAGATTAATTGTTGTCCATGATAACCATGGTTCCTGCCTGAACATGTTATTAATGTCATAATTAATATATAGAATTATTTTATTCATTCATGTATTAATGAGTTAAAGGAGAGGGTTTCTCTATTGTCATTGGAAACTTGAGTTTGGGTGCAACGAGGATTAGTCAAAACTGAGTTCTATACCACAATATCAATACCCCATTATATCATGACTACCTAGTTAGTTTTAGGACAAACCTATAATTACTCTTGGATAGTCATCCTATGTGAGGAGACATTGATAAGTTAAGATGAAAGGTCTTTACTATCAGGCTCAATGATAAGTTGGTGGTTTTGATCTAGTCCACAGAGGAGTGTGAGTGTCCATGAATATGTGGAATGGGAGCTAGGGGGCTCCACCCTAGGCAATTCTCTACCATGTGCAGAGAAATGATTTATGCAAAAGGTTGGGCCTAGCACGAAGATATGTCTCTTATGGGACGTAGAATGTGTAAGACCCTTTGTTGGAGCGTTATGCATCCAATCATATCTACGTGGGGGCCCACTGTGATGTATCTATTTATCCACACCGTCCATCCCTTTTCTAAGATCATGCTAAGGTATGGGCCCAAAAATGAGTCAATCCAACACTCTAGTGGACCACACCGAATAGTAAGCTTGGGTTGCTATTAAATGTGCATTAAATGCACATTAAATGTACAAAGCATTAAATGCTAGAGTCATATTTGGTGTGGTCGACTATAGCGTTGGATCTTCCTCATTTTTTTACCTTTACATTAACATGATCTTATAAAAAGGATAGACAGTGTGGATAAACAGATACAACACAGTGGGCCCTCACACAGATCTAGTCAGACACTTAAACATCGGTCTAACGCCAATACGCACCCCACCTATGCTGAAAGTTGGGAGCACCAGTTGGTGATCCATTCAACTCTAGCTGTGGGATCATATTTAAGGCGTGCAAATGGCTTAGTGGGAATATATTAAGGGTGACCTGACCTGACAACAACTCGGTCTATGTCAAAATTTTGAATTCACATAGTAGGTGTGGGTCCAAAGTCTGATCCCCATTTAGTGCATTGGGTCTAAAAACCTCCGAATGGCCCAACTTGGATCCAGTTTTTAAATGGGCCCCAATTAAGACCATCCTAAAATGTTTTAGGTCTGACCCAGGCATGGACACGATTCGGGCCCAACAAAATTATGTAGAAATTCTTTGGTGAAAACTTCCTTTTAATTTCAAACAGCTTCTCTCCCAGCAATCAATCACTCCCTTGAATCTCTTTAGATTTAAACGTGAATGCAATTAACATATTTGCAAATAAATATTATTTATGTGAAAACTCACCTGTCATTTTTTCCTTGATCTAAACCCATGACAAACACAACTCTTCAAATGTATAGGTTGGGCTTGGGTCCTCTTATAACTAGATCTGACTTAGACCTGACTTGAATTTGGATGAATCGGGTCTACAACCAACATTCTAACCTGATTATTAAATGGGTCGGATTCGAGGAACCACTTAACATGATAGGACTTCACCATTTGCACCCCTTGATTATATGCCATCAATGGGGACTCAATATTGATTGCCAATCTCATGACTCCTTTGCCATTGGTGGTGGGCCATACCTTTGTTGAATATCATCATGGCCAAGTGGTTTGCACAAGCAGGGCCCATTGTGCAATGATCCAAGTCGTTGATATGATTAGCCTGCCTATTGGTAGCCTGTATCCCAAAAATATCCCAGTTGCACTCATACACAAATATCATTATAAAGGGGTCCGGATCCTTAAATGAACTAGGATGGGCTGACAGGATCTTAAAGGGAATCATCTCAAAGTTATGGTTGTCAAAGCTATAGTGTGTGCTAAACCTTTAGATTGAAATTTCTAACTCGATTGATTTCCTTCGATCGTAGCCATCTATGTAATTTTCCTTGACCTTGTCCTACGTTGAATAGTTAAGGAATTGAAAGAAAAAAATAAAAAAATAAAAATGCATGTTTGGGTGTTTCTCATTGAGATACATACTATTTGCGTGATAATGTGCCTCCCTTCTATCCAAGCATTTTGTCAAAATCCTTCCCTCACAACCAAACCATCCTATTGGTTACCTCTGTTGAATCGACTGAATTAGACGGTCTTGCTATTCTGAACTAAGTCATAGTCATGAGTGAGCATTCCATTGAATTTGCTCAAAATCTAGATCAGTAATGGCCATGTTCATTCGAAATGGATGTGCATAGTGTCGCTTCACCCTATAAGTACAACTGGGATGAGGAATGGCTTCTCTTGTGGAACCATTCTTCTCCAAAATGACACACACATGCACGCACATATAAAATTTGTAAAGAGTCATTTGTGAGCTTTCTTTTGTGCATTTTGGCCTAAATTTGTATCTTGGTAAGAATGTGAATCAATTAGGGGGGCATTTAATCATAAGTTGTTGGTGTGGAGCTTTCAAATTGCGCTGTTAAAGGGACCCACGACTGGTCGGATTGGTCTGACCGACCGGTCGAATCACGGCCCAGAAGCACAACAACTGTCTCTGGACAATTTCGGGCGTTTAGATCGGTTGGTCAGCCGTGTAGGCAGACAGGTTGAATTTTGGAAGTTTCCATTTTGGACATTTTTTTTGCTATACCCGACCGGTCGGCCGGTGGGGTCCGACCGGTCTAAGTGTATACGCGGTTTCTTATGCAGTTACGTAGATCTGCGTAAGTTATTTCTATTTTTGGGTTGTTCGCTATATATATGGCATGAACTTAGATGGTATCCTAAAGTGTCCAAGGTTTCTAAGTGTATTAGGGAGAGGGGATAGTGTTTTGAGAGACAGAGAGCTTAAGTTTCCTTGCTTGTGGGTTGTTCATCTCTGAAATCTTTAATTCATGACAGATTGCTTTGTGTCCATGATTTTTTACCCATTCGAGGGATTTTTCCACGTAAAATCGGATTTTTTTTATGTGATTGATTGCTTGTGTGTGTGATTGCATTTTATTGCTTGTTTGATCCTATATTTTGATGTGTGTTCGGCCTTGCTTCTACTGCCGATTTTCCCAACAAGTGGTATTAGAGCTATCATTGGGGTGGAGCAGAAATTCGGATTGAGACAAGAGCATAACATCGAGCACGAGATTCGATATAGAGAAGTTCTCCGGCAAAAATAATTATGAACTATGGAAGATGAAGATTGAAGCCCTCCTAGTTCAGCAAGGGCTTGAAGAAGCTCTTGGGAAGCAACCTGAAGCTATGAAAGATGATCAGTGGATGATGCTCAACAAGAAGAGTCAAAACCTCAATTCTATTGTGCCTGACGGATGATGTCCTCTATCACATCACGAAGGAGAAGACAATGACTAATATAATGACTAAACTATAGAAAGTGTATGCTAAGAAATCTCTAGAGAACCAGATATATCTGTTGATGTAGTTGTTCACCTTAAGGATGGTAGAGGGGGCGGATGTGGAGGACCACTTAAGCACATTCAATCGGCTGGTTTGCAAGTTGGTGGAGATAGATGAGCTGATGAAGGATGAATATCAAGCATACATTATGCTGAATTCTCTTCTAAAATCATACGAGTCATTCAGGGACTCTTTGTACGCAAGGAGGGAGACGATCCACGTTGAGAACGTTATCTCAGCCCTCCGGTTGAGGGTGATGAGAAAGAAAAAGCAATGATGTGGGTTCTTGGTCTTCCTCAAAGGCACTAATTATGAGGGGAAGAAATTATGAGCATGGTGGGAGATATTTTAAATCAAGATCTAAAGCCAAGGGCAAAGGGAAATCCAAAGTGTCGTGCTGGAATTGTAGTCAGGAAGGTCACATGAAGGGGGATTGTCAGAATCCCAAGTTGAAGTAAGAGAAGTTTGAAAATTCTTTTGGAGAGGGAGCCAATACTGTAGAGGACGGTGGTAATCTTTGTGAAGTATTGACTGTATCCGGAAAGGGGTCTCTTGGTGAAGAGTGGATCCTAGATTCAGGTACTTCATGTCATGTTTCTCCTGATCGGAGTTCATTCATGAGATACAAGGAGTATGGTGGTGAATCGGCATTTATGGGTGATGACTACACTCACAAGGTGATGAGTATTGGTTCAGTGCGTATCAGGATATTCGATGGGATCAAACGAGTCCTGGAAGGTGTGAAGTATATCCCCAAGATGAAGAAAAATATGATCTTTCTTGGTGCACTCGAGGCAAAAGGGTGCAGGTTCATCGGCTACGATCGTTATTGTAAAGTAATGAAATGGGCACTCGTGTGGATGAAAGCACGGAGGTGTGGTCATCTTTACAAGTTGATCGGGAGCACGTTTCACGGTAGATTTGCGGGATCGGCAACAAGATCCACAATTGCTTGTATGTGGCAAGTGCCCAAGGGCCACATGAGAAGAGCGAAAATGAGCGTGAAAGTGCAAGGATAAGATTGATGGAGGCACAAGAAGTAGTGGAGTTATGTTTAAGTTAAGATGATGAAGAAAGCAAGGAAGGTTGGATTCGACGTTTGAATCTTCGGTGGAGATTGTTGGTGTGGAGCCTTTAAACTGTGCTGTTAAAGGGACCCACGACCGATCGAATCACAACCCAGAAGCAGAGTAAGGTCTCTGGACAATTTCGGGCGTTTAGACCGGTCATCCGATCGGTCGATGGTGTGCTCCAACCGGTCGGCTGTGGAGGCAGACAAGTCAAATTTTAGAAGTTTCCTCTCTAGATGTTTTTTTGTTATACTCGATCGGTTGAACAGTGGGCTCTGATCGGTCGAGTGTATACACGGCTTTCTTATGCAGTTACATGGACCTGCGTAAGTTGTTTCCTATTTTTGGGTTGTTCGTTATATATATGGCATGAATCCTGAACTTAAATGGTATACTAAGGTGTCTAAGGTTTCCTAAGTGTATTAGGGAGAGGGGATAGTATTTTGAGAGAGAGAGAGAGAGAGAGAGAGAGAGAGAGCGCTTGGGTTTTTTCATAGGTTTACTTGCTTGTGGGCTATTCATCTCTATAATCTTCTAATTCATAGTAGATCGCTTTGTGCCGTGGTTTTTTACCCTGTTGAGGGGTTTTTCCATGTAAAATTGGATTGTCTCTGCGTGGTTGATTGCTTGTGTGCAGTGATTGTATTGTGTTGCTTGTTTGATCCTATATTCTGTTGTGTGTTCAGCCTTACTTCCGCTTGCCAGTTTTCCCAACATAAGTTACTTAAGATAAGCTACTTATGCATCAAGTAACTTATCTTGATCTCTACTCATTAAACTAAAGTGATTATTAACTTAAAGTAAAAAAGGATTAGATGATGCACTCCTTGGCAAGGACAAACGACTGAAATTTATGAAGGAATAAGAGTGCAATAAACTATATCAGAAGGCAAACACTTTTATCCAATTGTGTCTATTGGATGAAGTCCTCTACAATGTTCTCAGGAGAAGACTGTCGCTAGAACATGGGCGAAGTTCGAAGGTCTTTATGCTACGGAGTCTCTATTAAATCGTTTGTACCTAAAGTGACAGTTCTATAATCTAAGATTGGCAGAGGGGGCCGATGTTAATGAACATATTAGTCACTTCAATTGGCTTGATTTGTCAGTTGTTAGATGTGGATGAGATAATCAAAGAAGAAGACCAAGCTCTTATTCTGTTGAATTCCCTACCAAATTCATATGAGAATCTTGTAGAAACTTTGTGTCATGGTAGGGACACAATTAATGTCGATATCAGTTATCTCAACCCTTCAGTAGAAGGCAATTGAGAAGGAAAAATGGCAACTGAGGGCAGGAATTCTGAATGAGAGAATGGGACTTCACAATCTAGGTCGAAATTCAAGGGCAATGGCAAGATGAAGTGTTGGAAATGTGTGAAGACGAGGATACATAAAGAATGACTATAAGTCTCAAAAGCAGGAGAAATTAAACAACACACCGAAAGAGACCAAAACAATGGAATTCGTTGAGGAGACGGGTGGATGTGATGTGTTAACCTACATCCAAATCTGGATATCTCACTTGTGAGTGAATTTTGAATTCAGGGGCATAGTTTCACATGTGCCCTCGTCGGAGTTAGGCTCGCCACATATAGCGAGTGTAATGGCGGCTGGGTGTTTATGGGCAATAATCATGCATGTAAGGTGGTTGGTGTTGGATCTGTGTGCATCAAGATGTTTGATGGGTTGGAATGTATCTTGACGAATGTACGACACATTTCAGAGTTACATAAAAGTCTGATATCTCTACGAGCTCTTGAGGTACTTGGGTGCAAGTTCATTGGGTTTGATAGTGTCTCACAAGTTTCAAATGGGGCACTCATTATGATGAAAGCACAACACAATGATAACCTTTATACGCTAATTATGAGTGTTATATCTGGTGGAGTTACAACATTTGTAGCAGAGTCCACAGTTGGCACGTTTGTGACACGTGCGCTAGGCTACATCAGCGAGCGGGGGATGGATGTATTTTTGACCAATATTTAATTCCTGCATTTAAAAGCGTAGATTTTAATATATGCGAGCATTGTATATATGATAAACAATCTAGATTGTCTTTTAAATCATATAAATATGTTAGTAAATGTGTACTTAACTATGAGCATCTGATGGATGCGTGCCGTTGCTCGTGGTTTCTGGAAGAGGGTCATCATATTTTATCACTTTTATCGACAACTTCTCTAGAAAGGTATAAGTTTATTTTCTGAAAAATAATCCAATATTTTCACCACCTTCAAATTTTGGAAGGCGATTGTTGAAAATCCAGTCATGGCAGAAAGTGAAGGTTCTGAGGACGAACAATGGTGGTGAGTTCAACTCCAAGGAATTTGATTGGTACTGCAAGAATGAAGGGATCGTAAGGCACAACACAATGCGCTACACACAAGAGCAAATTGGTATGGTTGAGCAGATGAATCATACTCTTTTAGAGAGGGCCCGAAGCATGTTGAGTAATGTTGGGTTAGGCAAGGAGCTATGGACTTAGGCAGTGAATACGGCTTGTTACTTGGTGAATCAGTTCCCTTCTACGATGATAGATTGTAAAATTTCAAACGAGGTGTGGAGTGGCCATGAAGTGGACAACATAGGACTAGTCATATTTAGTTACGATACTTACTCTCATGTACCATCAGTTGAGAGAGATAAGCTAGACCAAGGGGCGAAGAAATGTGTTTTCGTTGGTTACAGTGGATGGTATGAAGGGATGCAGGTTGTATGACCGGGTTACATGAAAGATCATGATTAGCCGAGACGTTAGATTTGATAAGGATTACTTGTTCTGAACGGATGAACATAAGGAAGGTAGAAAAATATATTATGAACGTTGAAATTGAAAAACATGAGACACATGATAAAGTCGAGCCGCGAACAGAGGTATAAGAATAGGTGGAGCAGCCACCTATGATAAGAAATCTACATAAAAATTGTAGATTACCAATCGGATATAGAGATGACTCGAACATTGCATTCGCTTTTATTATAGATAAAGGGGATTCGTTTACTTTTCAAGAGGCTCTTGATGATGTAGATGTCAAAAAGTGGAAGGTGGCGATGCAAGATAGGATAGGACTCTCTGTACAAAAATGAGACATAAGAGCTGGTAGAGCTTTCCCGTTGGGCGTAAAGCAATCAAGTGTAAGTGGACATTCAGGAATAACATGATAGGTAAAAGGCGAGATTGGTTGTGAAGGGATATGCTAAGAGAGAATGTGTAGACTTAGTGAGATTTTTGCACCTGTCGTCAAGCAGGTATCTATCAAATCTAGTTGCTCAATACAATCTGTAACTGAAACAAATAGATGTAAATGCTTCTTTCCTACATGAAAAATTAGAAGAGCAAATCTACATGAAGCAACCAAAAGGATTCGAAATACAAAGAGCTGAGAATAAAGTTTACAGGCTAAGGAAGTCGTTGAACGGCCTGAAATAGTCGCCTAGGTAGTGGTACGAGAAATTTGATTCTTTTATGGTGAGTTAGCGATTTACCAAAAGTGAATATTATCATTGTGTCTACTTCAAAACACCGAGTGATGAAAAATTCATTATTCTAGTATTATATGTTGACGACATACTTATTGCCAGTCATAGCATATCTGATCGGCATTGATATTTATAGGGACATGAAAATGAGTAGGTTATGGCTATCTTAGGTATATTACATTGAGAAGTGTTATTGAAGTTTGAGATGGACAAGCTAAACCAATTAGTATTCCCTATGCTGCTCACTTTCAATTTTCTTCAGAATAATGTCTTACAAAAGATAAGGAAAAGTAGGAGATGTCTTGTTTCCCCTATTCTAGCGCAATTGACAGTTTGATGTATGTCATGGTCTCTACAAGACCGGATATTTCACATGTAGTCGGTGTTGTGAGCCGATACATATCAAACCCCGACAAGCAACATTGTGAGGCAGTGAAATGCTTACTTCAGTATCTACAAGGTACAAAGGACTACATCTTAATATTCAAAAAATTAGAGGGAAAGCTTGTAGGCTATGTTTATTCGAATTACACAGGAAATATGCATAATAGATGATCGACTTCTAGGTACTCGTTTGTATTAACGGGTAAAGCAGTTAGTTGGATATCGAAGCTTCAGTCTGTGATGTCTCTTTCCACAACAGAAGTTGAGTATATGGCGGTGATGGAGGCATTTAAAGAAGGTGTTTGGTTGAGAGGCATGATGAATGAATCGGGGCTTTAATAGGAACCCATGCCAGTTAATCGTGACAACGATAGCGCGGTCAATTAGGTAAAGAATTTTGTTTATTATTTTCGTAATAAACATATTGATGTTACTCATCATTTTATTTGACAGGTGCTTGAGGAAGGCGAATCAAGTTACTCTTGGAAGATCCACACAAGCATAAATCCAGCAGATATGCTTACAAAGGTGGTTCTTGCAGAGAAGTTTAAGTTCCGTTCGACTTTTCTAGGTCTGACGAGATGGAGTTAAGACAAAGTGTGCACAAAAAGAGCGATGGTGGCGCTATGATTAAGCTTCAGAGTTTTACAGAAAATTAGGTAATTCGTGTTTTTTTATTTAATTTCTTTGATTGAATCTTGCTAGCTTCAAAGGTCTGTTTATCTTTTACCTTAGAAAATTGTGTTAGGTTAGGGGTTGGTTCATCTTTGAGGTCAAGTTAGGCTCGGTTTAACCCTCAATTTGACCCAACCCACCAGAGTTGCACCTCAAGTTTGGACTTTATCCTTGGATTTAAGCTTAGGCTGCTGAATAATTAGGATGCACTTGAGTTTGCATTGTCTGTTAAACCTTCATGGGCTTTGCGGGCTGCTAAGCCCAGCCCAACCCAGCCTGATTTCTGATTTCACATTCTGGGTTGCGTTGGGCTAGGAATAAGGCCCTTAGATCATACGCTGGAACCCTGGCTCTCCTTAGCTGGACTTTTATTGGGCTAAAAAGCATTCAGTTTGAGGTTTCCAGATAAAGGGCCAGGATCTTGCGCATATTTGTAACATAGCTGTCTGGAGTGTTTGACTCGAGCCGATGCATGAATGCAATAGGGCTCCTTTCTCTCGTAACCGATTTTCTTCCTTTGTTAGGGTTAAGGAAGGGGATTTAGTACATGAGAAAACTAAGGTTTAACAATCTAGATCATTTACCTGATGAGTCCCACCAGGTACGAGGTTTTCTATAGAAATCTCCCATATTGGAATATCTCAACCAATTCGATCTTTGGACTATCTTTTTGTTGATTGTGGACAGTTAGGGCGTTCTCCCCATAATAGTCTATTTATAGGGCATTGATCCACCAGTCAAAATCTTCCAATCTATAAAATTAAGCCAGAAGATCAACGTTTTGGATCATGGAAATCATGCTTATGAAGAACATTGTGGGAAATTATTTGGTCCTTAATGGGCACAAAATGCTTTGCATTTAAATAAGAAACGAAAAGATAAAGAAAGGAATGTCATCATCGAGGAATTCCAAATGAAAGGTAGGGGTCATTAATACGTGTTCGCACACCAAGCGTGTATGAGTGGTACATGCAAAATAATCCAAACCATCCAAATTTTGTGCCTGACATCCGATGGCGCATTTCTAAATTTTGTGAGACTTGGGGGCCACAAAAGTTTTGGATCAAGCTGATATTTGTGTTTTCCCTTCATCCAGGTCTTCATGACCTAATCAACATGTTGGATGGCAAATAAACATTACATTGGGCCCTAAGGAGCTTTCAATGGTGAGCATTCAATCACCACTGTTTTCCTGTAGTGTGGTGCACTTGAGATTTGTAATTATCTCATTTTGACGCTCATGCCCAAAAATAGTAATCCAAAATTTATGGACGGTGTGGATAAAAGATATACATCAATGTGGCTCCAATAGAGCATCGTCCAGTAGCATGGCTTCTACAAATAGTGTTAGTACGCAATCTACATCCTTCTCCTCCCTCTCCGTTCGAAACAGAGAGCAGCGGCCGAGATCGGCCATTCTCGATCAAGGTGGTCCATCGGGGTAAGATCTGAGCCATACAAATGGACTGGACTCTTGCATCCGTTTAGGGACCACCCGTCCGTACGTGTACATGCACTTGTACAGTGCGTTAAATCCAGTTTGTAAGGTATCGACGCGTCGAAAAACCCAACGGAATATTCGTCCTTTACTTCCATATTCTCTCTGCAATTGAGGAGCTAACTAATCAAAACCTTCTCGCAACTAATCATATCATTAGTTTACGAAGCCTCTAGGATGATGGCTGGGATTATAAATGGCCATCATCTCTAGACAGCCACTGACTCTGTTGTTGCCGGATCGAATTTCGCAGAGTTTGGGTCGAGTAGTGTTTCGGGGTCCCTCAACGAAAAATGGCTTCTAGTAGTTCCCGTTCATCTTCTTCTCTGGATCTTGCTAGAGTCAAGAAAGCAATTGAAGAGGCTTCGTTGGCTTCTTTCGAGGATTTCAAGAAAATCTTCATCTCTCCTTGAAGTTAAATTCAATGAAGCACCTCTAGAGATTCAGAGTTTTGCAAAAATTTAGGTAATTCGTGTATTTTTTTTTATCTGATTTCTTTGATCAAATCTTGCTAGCTTTAAAGGTCTAAGCACCTCTAGTTTGGACTTTATCCTTAGATATGAGATTAGGCTGCTAAACAATTGGGCTACAATGGAGTTTGAATTGTTTGTTAAACCTTCGTGGGCTTTGCGGGCTACTAAGCACAGCTTAGCTTGTGCCCGATTTCTAAGTTCACGTTCTAGGCTGGGGTGGGACTAAAGCCCTTAGCTCATGCGTTGGAACCTTGGCTCACCTTAGCTGGATTTTTTTTTTTTTTTATTGTGGATAAAAAGCATTCAGTTTGTGGTTTCGAGATAAAGGGCCTGCATCTTGCACACATTTGTAACATGACTGTGTGGAGCGCGTTTGACTTGAACAGACGCATGGATTTCAGTAGGGCTCCTTTCTCTCGTAACCGATATTTTCCTCCCTTTGTTGGGGGCTAATGCAAGGGATTCAGTACATGTGAAAATTGTAGTTTAACAATCCAGACTATTTACCTGATAAGTCCTACTAGGGGACGAGGTGTGCTTTAGAAATCTGCCATATTGGTACATCACAATCGTTCAATTTTTGGACTATCTTTTGTCGAATGTGGACGGTTAGGGCATTTTTCCATAACAATCTATTTCGAGGACATTGATCCAAGGGTCATAATCTTCCAATCTACAAAATTTTCCAGCCGATGAAGAGCATTGGATCATTGAAATTTATTTAGTCCCTTATCGGCATGAAATGCTTATGTATTTAAATAAGAAAAGTAAATTTAAAGTAAGGAATGTGGTCGCGGAGGAATTCCAAACAAAAGATAGGGGTCATTGATACGCATTCGCACCCAAGCATCTATGAGTGGTACATGAAAAAAAATCCAAACCATCCAAATTTTGTGCCTAACATCCGATGATGCATTTCTAAATTTTGTGAGACTTGGGGGACACAAAAGTTTTGGATCAAGTAGATATTTGTGTTTTCCCTTCATCCAGGTCTTCAGGACTTAATCAACAGGTTGGATGGCAAACAAACATTACATTGGGCCCTAGGGAGTTTTCAATGGTGAGCGTTCAATCACCACTATTTTCCTATGGTTGGGTGCACCTGAGATAGATCTGTAACTATCTCATTTTTGGGCTCATGCCCTAAAATAATAATCCAAAATTTATGGACAGTGTGGATGCACATATATGTCAATGTGGGTCCCATAGAACACTGTCCAATAGCGCGGCTACTATAGACAGTGTTAGTACGCAATCCGCATCCTTCTCATCCCTCTCCTTTTGAGACAGAGAGCATCGGCTGACATCGGCCATTCCCGATCAAGGTGGTCCACCGGGGTAAGATCTGAGTTGTACAAATGTACAAACACTTGAGTCCATTTAGGGACCACCTGTCCGTAGTTGTACATGCGCTTGTGCATGAATTAAATCTAGTCCGTAAGGTACCGGTGTATTCGTCTGCTGGCTTCCATATTATCTCTGCAATCGAGGAGCTAACTAATCAAAATCTTCTGTAACTAATTATATCATTAATTTATGAAGACTTGAATGATGGTTGGGATCGAATTTCGCAGAGTTTGGGTCGAGTAGCGTTGCCTGGTCCCTCACTGAAAAATGGCTTTTAGTAGTTCCTATTCATCTTCTTCTCTTGATCTTGCCAGAGTCAAGAAAGCAATTGAAGAGGCTTTGTTGGCGTCTTTGTAGGATTTCTGGAAAATCTTTGTATCGCTCTTTGAAACTAAATTCAATGAAGCACTTTTGAAGATTAAGAGTTTTGCAAAAAATCAGTTAATTCGTGTGTTTTTTTTCCTGGTTTCTTTGATTAAATCTTGCTAGCTTCAGAGGTCTAAGCACCTCTAGTTTGGACTTTATCCATGGATCTGAGATTAGGCTACTAACTACTTGGGTTGCACTTGAGTTTGAAATGTCTATTAAACCTTTGCGGGCTGCTAAGCACAGCCCAGCCCAGCCCAGCCAACGCATGTTCTGAGTTGGGCTGGGGACTAAGGCCCTTAGCTCATGCATTGGAACCCTGGCTCACCTTAGTTGGATTTTCTTTTCTTTTTGGACAAGGGAGGATAGTACATACATCCCACTGTGTGGACCGTGTTTGACTTGAGTACATGCATGAATGCCAATAGGGCTCCTCTCTATTGTAACCGATTTTTTTTCTTTGTTAGGGGCTACTGTAAGGGATTATTCAGTACATGTGAAAACTATAGTTTAACAATCCAGACCATTTACCTGATGAGTCCCACTAGGGATGAGGTGTGCTGCAAAAGTCTCCCATATTGGAACATCCCAACTGTTAGATATTTGTACTATCTTTTGTCGAATGTAGACTAGTTAGGGCGTTCTTCCATAAGAGTCTATTTCTAGGACATTGATCCACGGGTCAGAATCTTCCAGGTCTACAAAATTTTCAAGCCATCCATGATGAAGCCATAAGATCAACATTTTGGATCATAAAACCCCAGCTGATGAAGAGCATTAGACAGTGGAAATTATTTGGTCCTGAATGGGCACGAAATGCTTTTGCAGTTTAAATAAGAAAAGAATAGATAAACAAAGGAATGTGGTCGCTGAGGAATTCCAAACGGAAGATAGGGGTCATTGATTTGCTTTCACACACCAAGCATATTTTAAGTGGTACTCCAAATTTTGTGCCTGGCATCCGATGACACATTTCTACCAAGTCCAAACCTCGGCTTAATGGGCATTTGCTGGTTGAATTTGGACGGTTGGAATTTATGCATTTTAGGCATGATTTGTATCACTACATTTCCAACAGTTAGATTCAGCATATGATTAATGAAAAAAAAAATGACAAATCAACAAAAAGGTCCATCGTCTAGACGGTTTGAATCAAGGAACATCATTTCACGTGCAATGGCAGCCGAGTAATATGATACTGCATATGAGCTTCCTATAGACATCCGAGGTATGCTGTTTGCTTGATAAAGTGTGGGCTGAGGGCTTCTTCTTTCTTTCTTCTGATATATGATCGTTGTGCTCGAAGGGTTGTAGTGCTGCTGTTCATAGTTCGATTTTTATTTTTTTTTGGTATGTACACACACCCCACTTTTAGACTGTTAGTACACCCACCCCCTGGTAGTCACACCACAATGTTAGCCACAAAAAAAACTTGAAACTGTCGACTGTGGCATATATCAGCTCAACTTGAACAAAGTAAATAGCGAAACCGTTGCTAAGTCACAGCCCAAAATCCAATTGTTGAATGGCTCTAGTCTCTCATTTCTGGACCTTATTTTTTTTCCTGGTTGAAATGAGAACATTTGATAACAAAACAAAGAAAAGGGAAAATAGATGGACGACCCACTTCAAAGATGGGGCTACATGATGTATAGTCTACATCAAAGGTGGGCTCTGCATGATGGGCAGTGGACATTGAAGCTGGACCACACATGATCGATGGCCCATGTTGAGGTGGCCCTACATGATCGACGATCCACATCAAAGGTCGGTCCCTAATGATGAATGACCCACATTCAAGGCGAGCCCTACATGATGGGCAATCAACAATGGGGGGCCCCACATGATGGACGGTTCACATCAAAAGATGACCCTAATTATGGGTGGCCCATATCCAAGGTGGGCCCTGCATGATGGATGGCCCACAGCAGAGGTGGGGTCCACATGATGAGCTGTGGATATTAAAGTTGGGCCCCACATGATGGACAATAACATTGATGGTGGGCTTCACTTGTGGATGGCCAACATTAAAGGTGGGCCCTACATAATGAATGGTGCTCATTAAAGGTCATGCCATGGTCAAGAATAGTCCACTTCCAAGGTGGGCCCTGTATGATAAACGGACAACACAATGAATGGTTCACATCAAAGGTTGACCCCATGTTATGGGATGGCTGATGTGAGGGGACCAAACAAACTTGAGGGATAATTGCTTATTATGGTGGAAAACAAACATGCTTTTCCAAAGTAACTTGCGATCCAAACGCCCCTTATTATAATCTTTTTTGCTTTACTGTTTATTTTTTTAAATCGTTAATTAAATTGAAATTGGATTTCTAGGATTTTGTGATTATTTCACCAATTTAGTATTTAATTCCAATTTTAATCAAGCTGCTTCGTTTGGTCGTGCCAGAAGTGCCGAAAGCAACCACCACCCTTCATCTTTTCTGGGACAATCTGGTTGAGCCAATGATATCCCTAATATTAAAAAAAATTATGAGCTGCTGCCGCATGTACAGGATGATTCTATGATGATCATGGCAACTGTTGCTGATCGTGGTGAAGCATACTTCAAACAAAGGTTGGGGAGAATCCAGATACTATACCTATTCTCATCAGAGCAGTGATAATGGATTTAACTACTCACTGCAGAATACCTCTCTACAGATTTGATTTTTGTAGGGAGCTCTACGAACAGGATGGCTTTAACCGCTTGCCAACGATAATCAAAAGTAAAAACAGACAAGGAGAAGTCAGCAGTGATTCATTCCAAAGAAGTAAGAGCCAAAGAAGATTCAAATGGCACCATCTCAAGGCTTGGGAGAATGGAAAGGAAAGGACCTGGACTGGCCAAGAAGATTGATCAAACTTCTCTGATTTTGGGTACGGTGACTTAACTAGCCAGTTCCGCAATTTAACCTTTTGGTTTTGAACTAATGTCGAACAGTGGACATTCAATCTCCACTGTTTCCTGTTGTGTGGCCGATTTGAGTTTTGTATGTCTCATTTTTTGTCTCACATATTAAAAGGAGGAGGCAAAACAGATGAACGGGTGGATTTCTTACAAACATCACATAGGCTCCCCCACCAAGATTCCGACCACAAACTTTCTATGGCGGCTTTTCACCATCAGTTATCCTCTAACAGGGACACGCGATGCTTTTGACCAGACACCGATTGGGAGCTGCCCTGAACTAGGCACAGGCAGGGGCTCTAAAGGGCCACCGTGATGTATGGGTTTTATCCTGTAGCTAGTACCCCATTCATGCAATTTCTAATGGTCTGCATATCATCCATCAAACTGCCAGAGCATCAAAATCTATCTTAAATTTGTGCTACTGACCATCTAAATCAAGGGTCCATGCCACTGTAGACTAGTGCCATTTGCATGTAAATGTCTTTTATGCGCAAGCTCACTCATCACATTAACCAACAATTCTACCTTATACGCTATAAATATGCAAATGGCAGGAGTCCAACTACTACAGTGAAATCACAGTATGCCAGCTGGGCCACGTGGATCAGTGTAAGACCCACTTCAGAAGGTAGAGCCCACCATTGATAGGCCCGTATGGTCCTTTTTTCTACCAAAATGATCCTTACCATTTCAAAAAGGATATACTACAAACCACTGGCAGGTCTATGATTTCTATATGTCGAATGGCTAAGATCATTTTCACAACTACTTTGGACCGTGGCCTATTCATGATGGGACCTACCTGGTTAATAGTTCAAATCAACCATATGGATCGTACAAAAGGGACTGCAAATTCACTTTAGTAAACCACAGTCTATGGGATCAGGCCTTGAAAGTAAAAGCTCAAGGGTCAGTGCAATTAAAATTTAAAAACCCAACTCACATGTTCCTTTTACATGTTAATACCAGGAAGAGATTGGCAAATGATAAGCATTTAAAGGTGCTCTCCAAATCTTGAATTACAATAGGCATCCCCTACTTCATGTTGCTAACACTCATGATGATCAACACCTCTAGTGGACCCCACCATGGAAAAACAAATCCAGGCATTTTCTTTCTTAATCAGTCTCCCGTTCTGAAATGGATCATGTCACTTGTATCCATATCAATCAGAGCCTGCGGCATGGAAATGAGCTCTCAAAGCTTTCTTGTGATGGAATGACCCTATGATAACCCAAGCCTCCTTGGAATGTATTTATCTTACCCACACCAAGCAAAATGTTACAAAAATCAGATCAGCTAAATGAAACAAATTCATTACCAAAATTTAATACTTCACCGCTACCAAAATGCAATCTTGGGTCACTGAACTGTCAACATTCCTTTCACCATCATGCTGCAGTCTCTCGGCGATGTGTACTTGAACCCTTTTTACAATAATCCGTCCCCTGCCATCAGCAGTTGAATGAGTTGCAATTACAATGGGAACAGCAGTAATGAGAATAATATTAATTACTACAAGGGATCAAATGCTACTTAGTTCATCCAGGGATATACTGCCGACGCTTTCACCTGTCTTTATTAGACGAATCTTGCCTGCAAATGCAATCCGTAAGAAGAAAGTCAAAGAAAATAAATCAAATTGAGGAAAAAACAGTGTCCAGAATGTAACTGAATTTCCAAGCAATCTAACAAATCAAAGTCAATCAAATATATAACACAAATACTGATCCAATAACCCACCATTATATGAGTAGAGAATAGCGATAACTCTCCAAGACTATTGTGTTACCAGTAAATGGAGATGGAAGAATGAAAATAGATGACTATTGGAATTCAAGGGAATGAAATTACAATACAATGTAAAGATAATTGAAGTTCATTGGCTTCCATCCTTGGGTTGGAGGAATCCTTGGAGTGGGTTTGGAAATCTCAAAAGGTACTAATGCAAACATGGATTCATTTTTAAGGGTCTTGTTTAGATAACAAATGGAAATCTCATATCCCTCTCACAATGGTCACCTCGTATCCAAGGTATTCCACAATGGTAACAGTGGCTGTTATGGGCAATGTTGTCAAAATCGTTATCGTATCGCAAATCGTAGTAGGAATTGAATCGTATCGGATCGCAAATCATAAGATTTTTTTAATTTCTTAAAATTTTGAAAAAATATAAATAAATCACATTTTTTTTTAAAAAACTCATCAATCTTCCTTTTGCTATCAATGTGCACCAAGTAATACCGTGTCATGATAGTGCTATAGGATTCTTATTCCTTTCTTCGTTTTTTTTTTTGGTCTTTCAAACAACATCCCTTAAAAAAATACAAGGGTCCTTTAATAATTTATGTTCTTGTTACCTTTCTTGAATGTATAATCACGTGGAAAAGTAGCCTTTAATACTGTAGACCAAAAAAAAGAAGAAGCTATTTTGATTTCTAAACATCATTCCACAATGTATTTAAGTCAGCATGATTGTAGCCATACATAAAAATATTACATGTAAGTCATACATCAATTTCGTATTTCGACCAGTTAAGAAGTAAGAAATCATAAAAAAAAAGCTACATGGTTTAACATTGAAGAGAATATATATCATTTAATCTCTTATAAAGAACAAATAAAATAATTTACTTTTTTTTTAAACGATTCTTAAAGCCTCCACCAATTTAAAAAACTTAAAATGAAAGCCAAGTGAAGCTTACAATAGAAGAGAATAAGTATAATTTGAATCGTAAATTAGGATTTGAATCATAAATCGTAGGATTCAAATTATTGAATTGTAAGATTCATATAAAAGGGGATTCAAGGTGGGAATTCAATTGTTTTGCTTAAGATTCGACTAAAATCGTATATGGTAAATCGTAAGATTTTGACAACACTGGTTACGGCACCCATAATGGCCGTTATGGGTTTTTATTTTTTTTTGGAAAAAAAACTATTACGGTCCTCGTAATAGGGTCATTATGGGTCAATTTTTCCGTAACAGCCGTTACAACCCTGTAACATGAAATAGTTACCACAGTTACCATTACATAACTGTTTTGGAATACCTTGCTCGTATCATTTGCTGGGGAATCCAATCTACCGAAAAGGCTAATGACTGGTTGGTAGAATCCACCATTTTCTTTTCTATCCAAATAACACGAAAGGTCAAATCAATGGAAACCTTTTCCATTTCCCTGGATTTCCATGATTTTCCTTGCATCCAAGCATGCCCTAACTTTGCTTATCGTGGATGGAAATTGTCATAACCTGAGAAGAGAAAACTAATATTGCTTTCACTTTAATTGTATTCAACTTATTTATAACATTAAGCACATCGCTATGGATTTACCTTTTGCTAAGGTAATCATCGATGTTAAATCGAGATCTTCACTCTGAATACAGTTGAATAGTGGTCAGAATTTTGATCAAATTGCCTGGGCCAGAACATTTTCCTCTTTGAATCATTAGCCACTGTTGCAGCACTGCTGAATGCAGGCGAAATTGTTGTGTTTTAGTGTAGGGATTTTACTGCAAAATTCCTCCAGAAATTGGATTTTTGCAAATAGTGCCATGATGAACTAAAATTCATGGGCAGTGGTTTTCAAGAGGAGATATTACATATCTGCCCTCTTTTATTTTTTCTTTACCAAGCGGAGAATTAAGAATTGTGGGGCCCACACAGTACTGTGCCTGACATCAACCCGTGCAAAAGATGCACCCACCATGATAATAAGAAGAACCAAAAAATATGATGGATCAAATCATAAGGTTGACCCAATCCATGAAAAATAATATACACCACTTGGAAAAAAAAAAAAAAAAAATCCAAATTCAAATCCAGCCCATCTGATGATTCAATTGGCCTGATTTTTTATTCCTGTGATCACCACAGTGGGGATCCATCTGTTGGATATTAAACACATACCAGGTGGGCCCAAAAGTCTTGTCTTTCACTACTATTTAAAGGAGCAATCCCAAGTGTAAAGGAGCAAAACTAGAGAAAATGATGGATTATGGACTTTGGCTTATAGGAAAGGACACAATAGAAATGGGGTGGGGATAGTGGTAGACAGATTTAAAGCCTAAAGCTGTACATGTTAAAAAAGTATGTACTAGGCTTTTATAATAAAACTTGTGTGAGAGAGGAGATAATCAATGTCATTAGTGCAGTATGTGCTCCCAGAGCCGGTTAGAATAGAATCAAGGGATATCTTTGGGAGGACATGGATAGGCTAATGCAAGGAATTCCAAATGGAGAGAGGATATCTGTAGGAGGAGAATCAAATAGTCATATAGGAAATGATAGTTGAGGACATGAAAAGGCAACATGGAGTATATGCTTTTGGGAGAAAAAATGAGATAGGAATGGTATCCTTGACTTTGCTATGGCATGTAATCTAGCTCTAGCAAACACATAGTTTTAAGAGAGATGAATATTGAATAACTTCAAAAGTGGATCATATAAAAGCCAGATAGACTTTTTTCTGGTTAAATTCGGTGTAAAAGCCAGATAGATTTCTTTCAACTCAGAAAGACAGACCGAGCAACATGTAAAGACTACAAGGTTACACCAGGTGAGAGTGACTCTGAAACATAGGTTGAGTGTTATGGATGTTTAAAACAAAAGATGGAATAGAGGGAGTGAAATTAATAGGGGTTCAAAAACTAAGTGGTGGAATTTAAAGAAGATAAAAGAAAGTGGAGTGTTGAGAAATAGCTAATGTTATGTGGAATGAGATGGATGAGTGCATTAGGAAAGTGGCAAAACAAGTTTTGGGAGTATCTAGAGAGAAAAGCTACTCATATAAGAAAACTTGGTGGTGGAATGATGAGGTCCAAAAGCTATCAGCAAGAAACGATCATGTTGCAAAGCCTAAGAACATACTAAAAACAAGAAAATTTTAAATGAATACAGAAATGTTAAAAAGAATGCTAAAAAGGCAGTAAATGAGGCTAAACTTGAGGAATCAAATGATTTGTACAATAGATCAGGGCCAAGAGAAGGTAAGAAAGATGTCTTCAAACTTGCAAAAATGAGAGGAAGGACAAGGACCTAGATCATGTCAAATGCAGTAAGAGGCTAAGAGCAACGACCACAAGTTATTGCTCAGAGATGATGAGATTAATGAAGGTGGAGAAGCTATTCCCCAAATCTTATCAAATGACGACCACTATGAGAGCTTAGGGATAAAAGAAATCAGAAACCCCAATGAGGCCAGAGATCAAAGATACTTTCGTAGGATTAGGATATCTGAAGCAAAAGAAGCTTTGAGAAAGATGAAGATAAGAAAGGCCCTATGACTAGATGATATACCGACAGAGGTTTCAAAGTGCATGGGAGATATTGGTTTAATTTGGTTGAAAAAGTTATTTAACAAGATTTTACCAGGAAAAGTACCATGGTACCTATTTATAAGAATAAAGGAGACAAAGAATTGCAATAACTATTGTAAGATTAAACCTATGAGTCATGCTATGAAAGCTGGGGGGGGGGGGGGGGGGGGGACATGAGATGAATGAATCAGAAAATCAATTGTAATTATGCCAGGAAGGTCAACCATTGAGGTTATTTTCTTGCTTTAGAAATATAGGGAGAGGAGGGAGGATTTTTACATGATCTTTATTGACTTTAGAAAGCATATGATGGAGTCACTAGAGAGTTAATTTGGTGAGTGTAAGCAAAGAAAAGAGTCTCAAGAGAATATATTGACTAAGTAAGGATATGTATGAAAGAGCAGTAACAAATGTGTGAACCAATATTGGAGAGAAGTGCTTTTCAAATTATTGCAGGCTTACATCAGGGATTGGCATTGAGCCCATATCTCTTTGCATTGGTTATGGACAAATTAATGAACCCTTTACTGGAAGAGGTTCTGTGGCATATGCCATTTGAAGATGACATAGTTTTGATTGATGAGACACAGCAGGGAGTAAACACAGCTAGAACTATGAAGGCATGCTTTAGAATCTAAGGGTTTTAAAATTAGTCAGACTAAAACTGTGTACATGGAATGCAAATTTAGTGACAACAGGAGTGGAAACGAGGAATTACTTGAGATGGCCAATATCTTGGGTCGATAGTTCAAGATAGCTAAGAGATTGAGAAGGATGTTGCTCACAGACTTAGAGCTGGATGGATGAAGTGGAGATGTGCCCTTGGAGTTTTACGTGATAACAGTTAAATTTACGGGGAAATTTTATAGGATGGGCTGTAAGACTAGCCATGCTTTATGGGACAAAACATTGGGCAATTAAGGAACAATATGTTACTAAGATGAATGCGGCCGGAATGAGGATGCTGATATGGATGCGCAGCAAGACAAGGATAGAATTAGAAATGAATGCATTCAACAGAACTTGGGAGCAGTACCAGTAGATAATATGCAGGGGGGCAACAAGGCTCACATGCAGATTTTGGGGGAGGAAGTTATTAGTGTGACTGTGTTCTTTACTCTTTACACTACCTGTTTGCGAGCCTTGTTCATTATAATTGGAGGGTTCTGGCTTGAATCTGGTACACTAATTTCAATCCTTCCAACTGGCTTTCTTTCTTTGCATCCTAGTTTGCTTAAATTGGTATCAAATTAAACTATTTTCTTTGAAGATTCTCCTTCAACTCACTTTCTATAAATTTCCTGCCACTTTTCTGCAACCTTTTCCTGCAATTGTTTACAACCTACTGCAACTCATTCCTGCTACTTTCTGCAATACTGTATCTCTGCAATTCTGCAGATTTGAGGCTTCCCTAACCACTTTAGTATGAAACTGTCCTTTTACCCTAAGCACAGACTCCTAAGCCTCGCCCAACTCTCTATATGCCTCCATTCCAGTCTATAGTTGCAGAAAGTACGAAGCAAAGTGGCAACAGATTCAGGTGCAGGAAGTGGGGAAGCATCTAATTCAACTTTCAAAATATTAGCAAGTATAAACAGCTAAGAAGAAGTAGCAGGAGCGAGAGCAGGAGCAGGTGCGATTCATATGGGAGTGGCACCTGTAAGAAGGATCATGCAACTAACTTTGAGTCCGCAACAAAACCATTCCCTGTTCATTCAAATTTCCAGAACCAGCTTATACACAGCCTATCCTATCCAATCATGCCCTATCGAATCCCTTAAAATGGTTTGAACCTTATTCCCTCCCAATTTAATCATAGATTTGACTCAAAACCACACCAAATCTCTCCAGCAGCTTAGTTCCTAAGTAAGTCCACCTGCGCCCCTTAACCAGTCCCTTACCTGTCCAGAAAATACCCAGGATTGTCCTTTAGATAAACACCCCATAATAACCAACCAACAGAGCATACCCTATGAAAACAGTTAACACAGATAATCTTAAACCTTCTTTCCCTCCCAATTTCAACATAGATTTGACCCAAACCAGTCCTAGACCGTCCCGCATCTGTCCTCATCCCTCAACCTGTCCAAAACCCAGCCTTTTATCAGTCCCAATTTCAACATAGATTTGACCCACCCGTCACGGTTTGGGCGAATGGTTCGGTTGTAGGTTTGCTCCCCACAGACACGAGTTCGATTCCCCTTCCCGTGGATTACCCGATGCACGTGGTTTGCGGGTGATTGCGTGCATCCACAGGGAATAGTCTCGCCTCAAATGGGGCAGGGACATCCTGCCGTCATATATATATATAGATTTGACCCAAACCCAAATCAGCCACTGCTCACACATAAGAGTTCCTTTGTTTTAGCCTGAACTTTTCCCAAGTCAATCAAATTGTTATGACCACTTAGGGCTGTCAATGGGCTGGGCAAAATCAAAATTTTGAAATGGCCCATCCAATGAGGCCCAGCCCTAACATTTCAAAATCCAGGCCGAAACCAACCCCAGGCCCGGCCTGTTGACATCCTTAATGACCACACAGTGGTGTTTCTCAGTGGCATCCATTATGTGTTACAGGTTCATGGTAGGTTGCCCATTCTGATCATGAAGGATACTGGACAAGATAACGAATATGTGCTCTGGAACTACTATGTGGCCCTTCTGTTCTCTGCCAATTTACGAAAGCATCAATGTCGCAATAGTCGTTCCACAGATGTGGTTCCCTTTCATTGCCTTTCAGATGGACAACAGTATGGACAAAACCCATACCATCGATCACTTAAAAAGAATTCCCTAACAAATGCACAATGTGTTATGGTGAGGAACAGACTCTCTCTCCTCTCATCTCTTCATCTGTGGGTAGTTCCAAGCAATGTCTTAAATATTGACAATATCGGCTGATATATCCCACGATATATCTTGTACCACACCTGTGCGATACGAAACACGCAGGTAGTGCCGATATGTCCCACATGTTCAATCCGGTGAGCATTTTCAATTTCCGATCTCTTTTTTTATTGAAATTATGTTAAATCAGTGTCAAATGGTTACAAATCCATTGGTTCTTCGTGTTTTGCATGAAAAATCATTGAGTTGGATCTTTGATTTTGATATCCATTGGTTCTTCAATGTTCTCCATGTTTTCTTCGAAATTTTCCTTAAACCAGCTTTCAATTGATATTAATTTCGAAGTATTTGGGAGTATTTGATGAAATGATCATCACATACACTCTAATTTCGAAATTTGAGTGTAGGTGGTCCGATTTTGAAAAAATTGGGGAAAATTCAAAACTTCCCCAATTTCTCCCAAATTACTTGCAATGTTGCACTCCAAACATGAAATCAAGCATGCATGAGGGTTGATCTACTGATTTGTTAAGTCCTCGTCAATTTTAGGAAAATAAAAATTATTTTTCAATTAAAAATAATAAAAAATTATTATTATTATTTTTTTTTCGAAATTTCCCTTCAACCAACTGTCAATCGAGACTAATTTCAAAGTATTTAGGAGTGTTTGATGAAAAGATCATCACATACAATCTAAATTTTACGCATTCAATTTGAATATATTTGCATTAGTTCAGTCAAACAGCGCATAACTCAGGACCCTATGCAAAGGAAACCTATTATGTGCACTTCTTTTTTAAGATTTTATGATTTAAAAGTGTGTATTAAGGACTTTTTAATAATCCATGAAGTTTCATTGAAAAATTCAACCATTTCCCCAATGTTTCC
Source organism: Liriodendron chinense (assembly GCA_003013855.2). Classification (NCBI taxonomy): domain Eukaryota; kingdom Viridiplantae; phylum Streptophyta; class Magnoliopsida; order Magnoliales; family Magnoliaceae; genus Liriodendron; species Liriodendron chinense. The sequence goes on from ML058479.1 coordinate 42,369, forward strand.
CCATGTTTCCCAAAAAGTGCGAAAAATTACCTAATACAAACGATATATACTGTGCGATAACCGATACATAACGCAATACCAATATTTCGAACACTTGTTCCAAGATCATTGGAATCCCTTCTCTCTTAGTGGTGGAACGGGCTACCTCTGCAATTGGTTGATTGCTATGGAAAATCGTAGTCCAAGCGACATAGTCAAGCATTATGCTTGAAAGAAATGAAAGGATTTTTTTGCAGAATGAATAGCAAGTTAACGAAGGGTCGAGTCTGCGAGCTTATAATAGAGAGAGTTTAGCAGATAAGATGACACTAGGGATCTACAAGCAGGATGAAGTTATTAGGAGTGGATATGGAGCCAGAGGATTCCAGAAAGTTAGAAAGCTCCGGCAAGGGTCAGTTCAAACTGAACTTTGATGGCATTTCTTTAGGCAATCCACATCTGACTGGATTTGAGGACCATCTGGGTTCACAATAGAGAGTCAATGAACTTTTTTTTTTTTTCTGGCCTGACCAACCACAATTATTCCAACTACGCCAAATCCCCGCTTTCCTTCAGGGAGCTCGAAATGCTTGCCTGCGCAGAATTTCACATTGCTCAACATAGAAGGAAACTATGCAAAAGTAATCCGGTGAGCCTCTTCTAGCAATTTCCCATGGAGGAACGAGACATTATGGAAGAGTAGGGAGCCCTAATTACAGGTACTGAGATCACATACTCTCACGTCCATCATGAAGTGAATTTGAACACAAAGGCTCTCTCTAGGGAAGGTTTTAACAGGGATCCAATGGTTTTAGCAGGAAGTCAGAATTAAGATTTTCCTGTCATGTGATGTGCATGTAGAATGTGGATTTGGTTGATTGTCTCTTGATTCATTGTTCCTTTGCTAGAGAAATGTGAGAGAGGTTCTTTGCAATCTTCAAAGTATTGTGGGTAATGTTGGAGTCTATCGAGAGTTTCTTCAGGGCTTGGCAATTGGATGGACTAAGAAAAAAGGGAGGTTGATTTGGAGGTTATCCATGTTGGCAGGTATTTGGGCCTATGGGGAGAGATGAATACTCAGTGCTTCCATAATCATAGTGGGCTGGCCTCTAAGGTCTTTAGAAGGCAAAATTAAATGCAATGGGATGGGCTTCAAATATAAAGGCTCTTAACGAGTGTCCTCTACCGTCTTTTTCTTGGTTTGCCTTGTAATTTCCTTGTTTTCTTTCTTTGGCGTTCGCCTTTCTTTGACAATAAAATCGTTACTCTTCAATTATATTTAAAAAAAAAATCCTGTCGTATCACCAGCCTTAGGGAACCTTGCTGCACTGTTGCTCCCACCCTGTCTCTGCACTAATATCTGTTGACATACATAAAAAAAGACTAAAAAAAAAAAAAAACCATAGAATCCTCGTATGATGAATATTACGATCCAGATTGGGGCATTCTAAAAAAAAAAAAGAAGGATGGGAGCATTCATCGGTTATGTGTCCTTTATATAGTTCTTTTTGTGCTGAAGGAATGCTCAGTGTAATGGATGCAGCTCTCAAGATTCTATGGAATCCATATTCAGTAAAGTTACATATATGGTCAGGTATTAATTTACCAATGAAAATATCTGTATATGGTCAGTAAAGTTACATATATGGTCAGGTATTAATTTACCAATGAAAATATCTGTATACATTACTGTTACATTTCTTTCAATTTAATCAAGGCTACTTTTTTTCCAAAGAGTGCAACCTTCCAATCAATTCAAGTCATGCATGTGATGTTGGCATGTTCAATTTCATATCAGCTAAGTATGGTGATCATGGTTGATCATGATCACATAAGTCATAAAGACATGACTCACTTTTTCAGTCCACAGAATTACAAAACGTTCCATGTCCTTTAACAGGACACCATTTGGACCAATATAAGTTACCAGGTATGTGGGTAAAATACCCAATGACCTAATGTCCTTATAATGTATCATGTGTGCTATAATCTCTTCAAAGACTCAGCAGAGATTTTCTGTGGCAAGGGGGGGATGGTGGAAAGAAGTTCCACCTTTTGAGATGGTCTTGAGGTTTGTTGGCCCTATAGGGAAGGGTGGTGTTTGGAACACATTGCTCTTCTGTCTCTTTTTCAGGGGATATAGTTGACGCAAGGTTCCCAAGACTCCATTTTTTGGAAATTCTCAATGTTGGGGACTTTTTACGGTTAGATCCTGCTATTTGCTTCTAGCTGGAGAAGGTCAGAATGTTGAAGAAAGCCACACTTCTAGAATTTGGAAATTTGGAGCTCCATTGAAATTTGCTGCTTTCGCTTGGCTAGCGGGTCGAAAGCGGATCTTAACAATCGACAACCTTATCAAAAGGGGAATGTTTATTCCCAATGCTTATCCTCTTTGCTTGCGAGCAGAAGAATCGGTAGATCATTTGCCTTTGCACTGCCCCTTTTCTTCCTTAGTTTGGGCTGGGATCCTCAGTGATGCTTGTGTGTTTTGGGTGATGCCTGCATCAATCAAAGGTCTTTTCCGAGCTTGGGGGTGTTTGGAGGAAGTGGTTCTTCAAGGAAAAAGAGATGGAAAGTGGCCCTTCTTGCAGTTCTGTGGGCCATTTGGTTATATAGGAATAATAGGTGTTTCAGTAATACTAGTTCGTCTGCTCAGTTCATTTGTAATAGGGTCTCCATCATGATCAAAGAGTGGGTGCCCTGATGTAGTTTGTAGTTTTGATGGTCCTCTTGTATAGTTTTTTTTTGTTTTTTGCCCATTGTAAAGTTTCTGGCCGTTTTTGCCTAGTAATATTTTCATCTTTCTAGGAAAAAAAAATTCTTCATAGACTACCAATACGAATGAACATGTACATTTCTTCAAAGATCTTTTGGTCAAAGTTACTATAAGTTGAAACAAGGTATATTTGGATTTAGATCTCACAATAATAATAACAGGGAAAGAAGTTGAAAATTTGACAAAGAAAAAAAATGCATTCTGCTTAAACTGAACAATATATGAATCTATGGGACATGCTTACTTATTAAAATGATGGAGCATAAATCTAGGAATCCACATAGAAACTGTTTTAAAGGTTTACTTGAAATAAAACAAGAAAAAAAAAAAAAAAGTTGCTCTGCAGTACTTACAACTGGAAAAAAGAAGTAAATTTGTCATGATACATTGGATTAATAGTTTTGGTAATCAAGGGACAAGCAAAATCACCTTAGAAACCAACTTATTACAGAGTCACAATTTTCAACTACTGATCCTGAATGAAGAAGAATGGATAAAAGGACATAAATAAATAGTTTACATACCATCACGACGCACACAAATCTCGGGTACGTTTTTAATTTGGCCATTGATGCTGTCATTGTAGACTCTAGTTTCAATGTCCCCCTCAACAAAAACTGGTGAACTGAACAGATGCACCAGAAACAAAATAAAAATGATTAACCAAACAATAGCAATAAAATGATAAAGATGGGAACTATTACAAATATTCAAATAAACTTTTCACAAGAATGTAAAAATTCAGTTTTTTAAGGCCATCAATTCATACCTCTTTACAAGTTGTTGAACAGCATAAGCCCCAAGTTGTTCATTATGCACCACAATCCGGTGCCACTGAGCAGGTTTTGGTAAGTTCTCTGCTCCTACAATTCTTTGGTCATACATGCCCCCAGTTCCAATAGTAAAGATGGTCACAGTCCGCCCATTCCTCAAGATCTTCTGCACAGGAGCTTGCCCAATTTTGCCGCAAATAATTGCCTATGCAAAGAGCAAGTGCAACAATTTGAGCCTTCTTGCAATGAAGAATAGCTTTGCAAGTCACAATTTAAATATTTTTGAAGCTCAAGACTAAGAAATATGATGGCTACTTGTTAGAGCAGTATTTCATATACTACTTTCCCAGACATGATAACGTGGAAAATGTGCATGAGATCCAGGTTATTCATCTGGTGATCTGCATCGTCGTATGTGTCATGACCCAAAGATAGACAGGTTAGGTCATCAGGTGGGCCACATGTATAAGAAAATTTGAACGATTAACTGATCAAATATGCCAACAAAAGAAATAACTGACCAAAAGTCCACATTCCCCGAAAACATGTGACTCACCTGATGAATAAGCCCGCCTGATTATTGGGCCATGGGCCCATGGCACATACATGGTGGGCCCACTTGATGAGCAGCTCAAATAGCCATAGAAGGATTCTAAAACTAGCAATAATACCTTATGCACCCCTCGGAAACCCCAGCCCCTTTTAGGGTCTACACCTTGTGGTTCTAATTCTCTGCTGTTACTAATGAATTCATCCTCCTCTACTTCTGCATTGCTTGCTTCACGTTCATCAAATGACATGGTTGAGAGCCACAACTGTGAACCTCTGTGCGGGCCTACAGATGTTAAACAACACTTATCAGCCAAGATTAGCATTCTCAAAATATAGGATTTACAATACAATGCTTGGAGGGTCAACAAGGCGACTGTGAAATGCACAAAAATAAATGTTTTGCGAAAAGAAGAAGAAGAAGAAGAAGAAGAAGAAGCAGTAATATCTATCTGCCAAGACAATTAAACATTAGAAATAGGATTTCACCTTGCACAGGTTCCAGCACACGTGTTATATCTGACCAGTGCATAAGGTGTCCCCCACCATGAAAATGGCCGAACACCAAGAATAGGCTGGTCTCCTCTTCGTATTGGGCCAGCCCATGCAGAAAGAAAAGTTAAAAGGCCATGCCAACTGCCCACAATAACTGCACCCATGTGGGCAGCCTAATTTTTGTCTATGGTCATCTTCACGGACATCCCACAAACTTGCCAGGAAAGTACATGTGCTGCATGTAAGGGTGTGTGTGGAGATGGGGTGTATGTGTATTCCAAAAACATCTAAACTGGAAACAAACCAAAACAGAACGATTTGGTGGCATTTTGATTTTTATAACAAACCTTTCAGCCCTTAAGAGCTTGTGGATTTCCTAAAGAAATTTAGAGCCTGTTTTGTGTGCCCACTGAAAAATGAGTTCATGTCATTTTATTTAGCAATAATTAGGTATCAAAAAATATAGGCGATATAAATGGTTTGTCTTCGAGAATAGATACATAGATGCATTACACTAAGTTTTATGTCAGTTCTTAACTCTCAACACTTCCTCTTCCCATTTCCATTAGAAAGTTAATTCAAACACACGATTGAGGACCACTTGAAATCATTTACTAAACAAGCGTCAGCTACAAAGAGAGTTTGCTAACACACCCAAGCAAGAACATCAAAACCATTAAAATCAAGGTATTCCGTAATGGTAATGGCCACCGTTATCTTTACAATACAGGGTGTAACGGTCATTACAGAGGCCGACCTCTTTTTTTAATTTTTTTTATTGAAAAACAAAACCCGAAAAACCTGTACGACCTTGTAATGGACTATTACGAGCCGTTGCGGCCTTTACGAGGGGCATAACGGGCCGTTATGGGGGTTGTAACTACCTTCACATGTCATTTTTTTCGTAATGGCCATTACGGCCCTTACGACCCCGTAACATGTGACAACTACCGTTACCTTTACGTAACGGCCTTTATGGCATACCATGATTAAAATGGGCATTTTTCGTACACCAAATGATACCAAGAACCTAAAATATTTAAGTTTGTACCCGTTTGTTAGGACAAGACACATGTAGATGAAGTCAGATCTGAAATTTCTCAATCCAAACCACTTACCATGAGTTCTTAAACAAGAAACTACTCCTAAAGCTTTAATAATTTAAGCCACTTGCGATTAAAAAAAGAGAGGACATCTTTCTAAACTCCAATTGAGAAACACTAGGCGTCCTTTAAATTGCAAGTTTGCAACATCTCATGCAAATGATTACTAGGGATATGTAGGCTTCTTTTCCTCACAAATGAACTGCCTATCTTGTCATCATCATCATCATCATCTGAGCCTTATCTCGATTAATTAGGGTCAGCTACATGAATCAAGGACCATACGTTCAGTTAGACCATAGCCATAGGACATCCAGTATTTTCTGACTGCGTCCATCCACATCCTTTTGAGCGTTTCCCTTGCACTTTTAGAGCCTTCAACGTATACCAACTCACTCCTAACCAGTGTGATTCTTAGTATTCTTTAAACATGACCATCTAAGCCTACATTCCTCATATTATTACCTATTGCTGCTACTCCTAAGTTCCCTCATATGCATCCATTTCTAATTCTATCCTTCCTTGTCTAGCCACTCATCCATCTCGACAATCTCATTTCAATTACACCCATCCTATGAACATGTTGTTCCTCAAGTGCTCAACATTCAATCTTGTTAAGTATGATTGGTACCATAGCTATCCTATAAAATTTCACTTTCAGTTTGAGTGGCACACAATGATCACATAAAACTCTAGAGGCACATCTCCATTTCTTCCGCCCAGCTTGAATCCTGTGGGCAACACCCTTCACAATCTCTCCACTCTCATGAATTATAGGCCCAATGTATTAAAAGTGGTCGTTTTTAGAAACTTCTTTGTTAGCAATCTTAACTAAATCCTCATTTTCACTCCTATTGTTGCTAAAATTACAATACGTATACTTTGTTCTATAGTGACCAGTGTTTAAATTATCTCCGCTATGATCAAAATATTCCCGATATTATCTCTATCTCTAGCTCGGTGATACCGATAACACTGGTAGCGATACCGATAACACTAATAGTATAAAAAATTTAGGTATCGGCAATATATCACTAAATATCGTCAATATTTTCAATTGCATAAATTCCAGGCGTCGTTTGTATTGCCAATGCATTGATACAATTGGTGTATCGCCGATATTTTTTATTATGTAAATTCTTGGTGTCGCTTGTATCGTCAATGTCTTCGCAATATTTCAATAATATCGCCCTTGTATCAATATTGCTAAAAATCTGAATATTAAAAAATTCTAGTTTCATATTTTTCTATGGGCGCATGGTTGTATGCAGTGTTCAATTTGTTGACAATAATATTGCTAATATCATGATATTATCATTATCGCAACATGGCAATAACGAGACCACAATCTTTAGTTTCTTTTTTAGTTGTTAATAATTTGTTACGAAATATCATGTGTTGCCAATATTCTGAAATATCAATGAATGTTTGGATGAAAGGTTAGATATTGGATGGATGAGATGGTTGGACTGATTTCTTATAGCAGCACATGCATTTATGCCCCCATTAAATAGAAACCTATTATATATGCAGTTTTTTTACTCCTAAATATGCAAATATGTGTATTTTATCATCTCAGAAGGTTTCACTGAAAAATTCAACCATTTTTCCCGCATTTCTGGCTATCAGCGATATTAACAGCGATATTGATATTGTTTCCGTATCCCCGGCTAGCGAAACTTGTAGCGATACCGAAACTTCGAACACTGATAGTGACTAATTTTAAATCGTTTCTTTTCCAAAGCACTCCATAAATCTAGCTTTGTGTTTATGCCATCCCTCATCTTGTCAATCAAAACTACGTCATTTGCAAATGACATATCTTTTTCGTCGGTTAACAAAATTGATTGATGCTTTCTCCATTGGGATTTCACATCAAAATAGGTACAAAAATAACATAAAATACTTATCAAATCTTTTTTCTTTCCTATCTTCCCCTTTTAGGATAAATAAGTTAAAAACATTCAATATTTATGAATTTTTTCTTTTGTTTGTTGTTACTTTAAGATTCTTTTCAATCCTAAAGTTTAGCTAAATATTTTTTCCCCCTAATAGGTGGGGATGTATGGATTGTTGTTGAAGATGGGGAAGAAGTCCACAACTAAGGATAACAACCTGCGTCAGGACTATTGCTCAAAGGTGGAAGAGAACAATAAACTTCACCTGAAATGCAATTTTTGTGAGAAAAGTTATTGGCGAGGTGTACTCCAAATGAAACATCACCTAGCTCGAACTAAAAAAAACGTAGCAGTATGTTCAGAAGTGGGCGATGTGTCGTGGAGAAATTTAAGAATTTGTTGGAAAACAATTCTTGTGAAAAAAGATGGATGATAGTATACAATTGATCACATGATAATATCATGATTAGCATTTCTTTTGGGTGCATATTCATGAGAACATAGATGATTGATTGATTTTTTTATTTTTCACATTTACTTACAATTTTTAAATTTTTTATGATATATTTGTTTAGAAATTTGGAAAAAATCTTACAATTTACGATATGATTCACAATACAAAACGATTTATCCCCAATTATGATTTACGATACAATAACAATTATGACAACATTGCTCTGGTTCGACACAGCAGATGTCCAGTGGCATTGATCATCGTGATCAGTCATTATCAGGTTTCATTAACATGGTCTTTCCCTTTGGCTTTGGTTATTATAGATAAGCGGTACCTGTTCCACAGCTACAATCCGATGATGATGTACAGGTCGAGCAACCATAGGCAGCACAATTTTCATTCTGGTGGTGATAGTAACATTGATTAGTGTGTAAATTATAATATTTTTGCATTTTCATGTTTGTCCTTGGGCATTGACATCATTTTAATTTTTTATCACTTATTTTTTTATTTATGGGTTTACTTTATAGTTGGCATTATATATATATATATATATATATATATATATATATATATATATATATATATATATATATATATATATATATTGAAAGGTAGACACACACACACACACACACACACACACACCACCCCACATGTGCTCTTGAACCCGTGGCCTCAAAGTAGAAACACAACGGGTGTTTACCACTGAGCCATGAGTAGAGACCCTGCATTATATAAAAATAATTGATTTTTTTTTTTTAAAGGTGAATGCACACACACACACACACACACACACACACACACACACACACACACACTCTATCACCCACACACACCACATGGGTTCTCGAACCCATGACCTCAGAGTAGAAAAACACAATGTTTACCACTGAGCCATGAGTAGAGACCCAGCGTTATATAAAAATAATTGTCCCATTATTACATTCATGCTTATACAATCTTATTTATATTGAATCATATATATTAGATATTTAGAAAATTAAATAAACAAATTTTTACAGTCAATTTAAGCCTATCAGGTCAATAAAATCATTAGACAGGCCGCGACAATAGTCTTACCAAAAAGTGGACCACTACACCATCATAAACACGTTCAAAACCAAAATACAATACATATTTGTAATCCTCTAAATATTTAGGATTTTTCCCACATTTTTTTCAAGGAAAAAAAAAGGTCGTTATGGGGCCACGCCATATCAATCGTTATGCCTCCTGTAAAGGCCCATAACGGTAACGGTTTTCGGCCAAGCCATTACACCCACCATAACGGTAACGGAATATCTTGTTCACAATGAAAGTCATGGCATAAGTTTGATGCCGACACTACCCTCCTTTATCCAGGATGGGGACCAGCAATGAGAGCACAAAACTCCCATATGCGCAATGTAATAGACTGCTATATAGGTGGAGAAAGTCTCCTCTTATATCAAAACTCCCATATGCACAATGTAATAGACTACTATATAAGTGAGAAAACCTCCTTTTATATCAAAACTCCCATACGCGCAATGTAATAGACTACTATTTTGCTAGTGGAATTATTTGTCAATGCTACCCGTGGATGTACTCACCATTATGTTAAATATCAACCAGAGTTTTAAAATCTCACAATAGGCCAACAAGATTTTCAAAGTCTTGACAATTATTAATTTCTTGTGATTTTATCACGATATTATCACAGTTTTAAAGTGAAACTTGTTTAACAGTTAAAATGAATCAACCATTCCTCATCTTTGCAAGGCTGCCTCATGTGATGGTTTCTTAAACTCTACGTCAAAGGTTCGAGGAATTGGTGTTGACATCTTCAAAAACAGTTAAAATGAATCATCTTATACCTATACTTCTAAAATTATTTATTTGATTACAATAAACATTTTCTATTTTAATTTCTGCGAGATTTTCCCTATAATATTGCCAGAAAAAACATAAAATTTTGAAAATTTCCCACGAATTCCTGAGCCAAGAAATTGCGAGAACGAGATTTGCCACTATGGTAGCCATGATGTGACGAACCAAATATATCTTGTGTCTCATTCTCCACCCTTGTTTCATGTAAACCCAAATATATGGTGATGGTTATTTATCTTTCCAAAAAAAAAAAAAAGCTGATGGCTATTCCACATTGTCTTCAGACAATTGCCTACACACAGTCAAAGCACTTCTAGAAGCAGAAGCTCGGTTTGTGTCCTGATTTGCTAATGGCAAGCTCCCGGTTTCACCCGCAACACTTTTTAAACCCCAATTGAGAAAGAAAACTACACTTTCTTCACATTGCACAGGGAGACATGCTTATTTCACTCACAATTGAATTCCTTTTAAGAGAACACCTGCTCTGAAGATAACGCACGGCATCCCCAATGCTAGTATTAAGGAAAGAAGACGATTACAACATGATGGCGAAATCAAGAAAAGGAATTGAAGAGAATCGTACCGGCAAAGAAAGGGCGGATTGTCGATTGAGAAGACCCACGTAGACACTTGAAAAATCTCATACCGATCGAACCCATGACTGCTAACCCCTGCTGTGAAGAATGTGAGCATTATAATATCGATTAGAAAGAAACATTAAAATACGAAAGGTGAAAGCCAAACAGCAGAGAGAGAGAGAGAGAGAGAGAGAGAGAGAGAGAGAGAGAGAGAGAGAGAGAGAGAGAGAGAGGGAGAGGGAATGAGATGAATGGGATTTTTCTAGAGAGAGAGGGAGAGAGGAAATGAGATGAATGGGATTTTTCTTTCCTTTGGGTTACTATAGGGTTGGTGAGGAAGGGGGGCGTACTGCGCATACCTGAGTTATGGAGAAAGAGAGAAGTTTGAGTCTGGTTTGGAAGACGAGGGTTTGCCGGGGAATTCCTGCAGTTTGTACCTCGTTTTGAAACAAGGTCTGCCATACATGAGCGTAGTTCGCGGACTACCACTTTCTGTAGTTCGCCTAAATCGTGCCTTCTGGAGTTGAAAGAGGTCGAGGGCCCGTTTTGAGGTAGCGGATTAGGTGGTAACACCATAATGGGTGTTTCCCTGACCGTGGGACCCACATTGATGTATGTGTTGTATATCCACGCCGTCCATCTGTTTTTAGATCATTTTAGGGAATTTTGCAAATAATGAAGTAGATTTGAATCTCAAGTGGACCACGCTACTGGAAACACTGGTCATTGAGTGCCCACCCATAAAAACTTCCTAGGCCCACTATAATGTTTATTTTACATCCAACCTGTTGATAAGACCACAAAGACCTGGATGAAGGATAAACACAAATAATCCAAGACTTTAATGCCCCCAAGAAGTTTTTAATGATGGACATCCAATCCCTATTGTGTGGTCTACTTGATATTTTGATCTTCTTCGCTTTTGCTACCGTGCTCTAAAATGAGCTGGAAAAACTGATGGACGCATGTACAACACAAACATCAACGTGGGACCCATGGTCAAGAAAACGCCCACTACAGTGTTACTAGGTAACACCTAATCCCCTCCCGTTCCAACAGACTGAACATAATTTTGAGTTAAATACTTCTGCTCTGTGTATTTGGATGCACTTTTATTTATACTCCATGCCTAAATTGATTTTGAGGAAATGAACCCATAAAGTTAAAACACACTTGGTCTTTCAGGAAGTTGCTTATAAAAGGTCCCTAAGATTTTTGCCAAAATTACGCTTGTCAATGATACTCAGATCTAAAAGTGTTAGGGTCCTTAGTCATGCCTAGGTGTACTGAAAGGAGTTTCGACATGAGTTTATGGATTTGAATGCCCATTGTAGTGAAATTCCACCATGGTGTGAGTGTATGGGTATGAGTGCCTTGGTTATAAAAAAAATAAAAAATTCTAATGGTGCTCCTAGTTAAGGTGGCAAAACTTAACTTGACCCACCAACTCAACTCCAATCTAATTTGAAAAGTTAGGATTTGGGTCAACTCATTTTCCACCTGAGTTGGGTTTAGGCTAGGTTTCCCATGTGAGTTGAGTTTAGGCTAGGTTTCCCGTTTTGTCATTCGCTATTGCATCCTCACCAAGTGCGTTCTTTAAATGTAATATGTATTATGTATTGTAACATAGCATAAGTTAAAAAGAAAAAAGAAAAAACCTTTAGACGTAACTATTATGGTTTTAATTTGGAATATGATAAGAATTTTGTCTTATATATTAATTAACACTTTTAAATATGTGATTGACATTTTTACGTTTTTATACAAAATGAAAATATTGTTTATTTTAATGTTTTTTAAAAAAATAGGCTTGGTGGACTAAGTTTACATTAACCCATTTATATATAGATTAGGTGGAGGTTGAGATTTTCAACCAATTTAATGCACGGATTGAGCTCATCCTCGTCATGATCGGAGCTCAACTTGACCTGAAACCAATCCTTTCAAGCTCATTGCTATCCTTGCTCAAAATGTATCGGACCTGGTACAAAAGAGTCGGGCCTGATTTTTGTACCAGTCTAAAATGCCAATGGGGTAAGGGTGCATGTGTATAGAAAAAGGAGGAGAGATAAGAGACAAAAGAGTACTTTTTCTTCTTTTTTTTTCTTTTTTTCTGCTCACACAACCATTTGGCTAACAAAATAACCTTCTATATCTCACGATCCAATTCATTAAAATCTTAGTCCATAACCATGATAAGAGAGCTAAATGCTCCAAACCCTCAGAAATCCTATCTATTCATGTTGCTTTCTAGTTGCCAAACACATTGGCCCACCTAGCATAGTCAATTGAATAATGCATGAGAAATAAAAAATAAAAATCCTAAGTTTAGTGGGCATGCAGCTATCACACAAAGTCCAGAGGCACATCTCCACTACTACTAAGAACTCATCGATTGCGATAGAACTTGTTACAAATCGTGGAACAATCTTCTCTCACCAAATAAAACCGAGACACCCATAATCTCAAATTCAGTAGAGATTTGAAATTCAGAGGAATAAAAAAGCTTCATAAATGGACCCAATATATTCTAAATCCAATATTTTGAAATTTTTTTTCAATTTGATCATTCGAGCAACAACCACCAATCTGCTAAGTAGATATGCCCCCATTGAATGATATGGCTGGTACTTGTTTACAATGAACGCCAATGCTTGGCAGATAACATAGTTGCAGAAATGGATGTCATTTTAAAAAACTAGTTTAATGCTTACAAAGTCTATGAGCATTTTATTACATTGAGTTAAACAAAGCAATTATTGAAATATTAAGGGGGTGGGCGTTTGGCAAATCTACCAATAACAGCTTATTTGTTTATTCTAAAACAGTAAGCCCTTATTATGTAAAAATATACCATTTGGAAACTAGCAAAAAAGATCTTAAATAATAAGTGATCGGGAAGTCACTTTTTCTTCAAGAGCTTATTTAACTTAAACAGATAGGTATTTTTAATTAATTTTTGGACAAGTTTGTCCTTAAACATTTTAAGTAATTCACATCTTGCCCTCTTCTCTTCTTTAAAATATCTCTAAGGTGGGCCCACATGATGAACAACCCATATTAAAGGTGGGTTTCCACATCAAGATGGGCCCACGTAATGCATGGTCACATCAAAGGTGGGCCTTACATGATGAATGCCCACATCAAAGGTGGGACCTACATGATGGAAGGTTGACATAAAAGTTGGGCTACACATGATTGACGGTGAACACCATAGGTGGGTCCCACATGATGGATGACCCACATTAAATTGTGGCCCCGCATGATGGATGGACTATCCACATCAAGTGGGCCCCATATGATGGACGGTTCATAACAAAAGGTGGGACTCACATGATGGATGGTGGACATTGAATGTGGGACCACATGATGGAAGATTGACATTAAATGTGGGACCACATGATGAATGACCCATATTGAAGGTTGGGCCCACATGATGGATGGTCCATAGCAAAGGTGGGACCTACATGATGGATGGTGGACATCAAAGGTGGGTCCCACAAGATGGACTATCCACATCAAGTGGGCCCCATATGATAGATGGTCCACAACAAAGGTGGGATCCACATGATGGATGGTTTACATCAAAGATAGGATCCAAGTGATGGATGGTGGATATTGAATGTGGGACCACATGATGCAAGGTTGACATTAAAGGTGGGCCTACATGATGAATGACCCATATTGAAGGTTGGACCCCATATGATGGACAGTCCATAGCCAACGTGGGACCTACATGATGGACTACCTACTTGATGCGGGCCCCACATGATAATGGTCCACAACAAAGGTGGGACCCACATGATGAATGGTGGACATCAAAGATGGGCCCCTCGTAATGAATGACTCATATTGAAGTGGGGCCCCACATCAAGGTGGGCCCACGTAATGAAAGGTTCACATCAAACGTAAGTGCCACATGATAGATGACCCACATCAAAGTGTGGCCTAACATGACGGAACATGCACATCAAGTAGGTCCCATTTAAATGGCAGTCCACATCAAAGGTGGGATCCATGTGATGGATGATGGTCATTGAAGGTGGGCCCACATGATAGTCAGTTGATATCAAAGATGGTCACATGATGAACGACCCATAATGAAGGTGGGGCCCCACACAAAAAATGGTCCACCTCAAGGTGGGCCCACATAATGGTCGGAGTAGGCTTCACATGATGGATGACTCACATAAAAGTGTGGCCCCTCATAATGGACGGTTGACATCAAGTGGGCCCACCTAACGGAAAGTCCACATCCAAGGTCTCTCATAATGGATGACCCATATCCAAAGTGAGCTGTATGATGGATGATCCACACAGAAGGTGCACCTCACACGATGAATGGTATATAAAAAATGGGCCCACATGATGGACAATACACTTCAAAGGTAGGGCCCACACGATGGACACATCAAATGTGGAGTCCACTTGATGGTGATGGGTGGTGGACATTGAGGGGCCCCACATAAAGGACAATTAGCATTGATGCTGGCTTCCATATGATGGACGGTCCACCCAAATAACCATTTGGATTGTTCTTATATTTAAGTTGTTGTAATCTTTAAAAATGACATCAACTACCCTTAAAAAAGCTCTTATTTGAAAGTTTTACCAGACGTGTTTATTTCAAATAAGAGTATTTTTTTTTAGATTTTACCAAACGGACTTATTTAAAACAAATACTAGAACAAAAAGAGTTTATTAAAGTAGCTCTTGTTCAAAAAATTCTTATTGAATTAGAACAGAGATGCCAAACGCCCCCCTAAGCTTAACATGTTAGGTTGTTTTTTCGCCATGAAAGATGTGGACTATCACGATGATCCATTGAAGATGCACTAATAAGGTGGGCCACACATGTACATTGGTTCGATCCTTTCGTTGTTCATCGAATTTGATGGTGTGGCGTGGCTTGAGTTTCGCTCTACGACGGGCACACCTTTTGGACCATTGTATATCTTCTGCAGGTATAAACTAATCAATGAGGCAGATGATCAAAATGGGCCCAAAAAATTGAAAGCCCACAAATGGGAGAGGGAGTGAAGATAGATTTAGATAGCCAAAATAGGCCCCAAAAATCAAAGGCCCAGAACTGTGGACCCATACAACTCAAATCATATGGGCCAAACCGTGAGACTTTAACATTAAGGTCATTTTTTTAACAAGGATGACTCACAAAGAGGAAGATTTTGTAGGCTCCATTGATAGTCACCATATTCGAGCCCCGGCCGGCAGACAGCAATCAGACCCCTTGAAAAATCCCGCCGATGGAAATGTTAAGCTGCCCATCACCTGAATTCAAAGGATTTTGGGTGTCGTCTCTTGTTTTCTATGGTGTGGCCTGCGTGATGATTTGATTAGCTTGATTTTTTTCCAATATCTTATGGAGTGACCTACTGGACAAGTAGATGCGATTTATAACAATGGACGGCCCTACAAGTCCACAAAAAGTCCAACAAAAAAAAAAAAAAAAAAAAAAAAAACACCCTTCAAGGTAAAGGTATTGTTGCCATTCAGTGGCTCTAACAGAGGAGAGGTACTTGCAATGAGTCCGGATTCTCTGTTGGCTGCTAAACAGGAAACCCTGTTTGGAGCCTTTTCATTGGTCCACATCATACTGCATAACGTCAGTGTAATCATGTTGCACTGTGAATGTGATTAGGTTGCAGACCTATGTGATGACGTGGACCAATAGAAAGGCTCCAAACAGGACTTTCCTGTTTGGCAGCCAACAGAGGATCCGGATTCACTTGCAATAATCCAAAACAGAGGAGAGATCTTCAATTTCCATTGAGGCCCCGACCCCACCTCACATGAGGACCAGCCACAACTCCGAAATCAGGTTGATTTGACCATCCCATCCTCCAATCCAAGGGCATTAGTCTGTTGAACTTGAGACATTGAAATCTTACTTTCCAGTCGATCAAGGACATTAGTTTATTGATTTTGATGCATTGAAAATGTACCTTCCAGTCAACAATCAAGATCCCCCATTAAGTGTGTTTCAGTTATTAGCCTATATACAATTGGGCCCACAATTCGGACGGTTGGATTGTGACAGACGATATGCCATAAGCATGTTGTGTGCATGCATTGGGAGTATTAAATAACCTCCCATATGAAAAAATGGACCATATGGCTAAACAAAATTTACTTTAGAAGAAAAATTACAGGATATTGCTCATCAACAAACTACATGTTCCCAATGCAAGCAGAGCTCATGGTTTGTGATCCAAACCATTCATAATCAGATGTTCGCTTAATTGGATGATGGATGCCAAAAATACAAAGTCTCCACATTCTTTAACTAGCTGGCCTGTGGGATTTTGGGTCCCAGCCCAAAACAGGTTGGGCTTGTAAATATAATAGAGGCCCACTGCTCAGCTACAGAGGCCCCGCCTGAGGCCAAGGACAGGCCCATTTACGATGCTAATAAGGGGGAAGACCGAACAACAACAACACTAAAGCCATTCCATTCGGGCTTCTCACCAGAGAATCCCTTCATTCCATTCGCCTTAAAGAACCTACCGGACTTGCTAAGGTGCCATTAGTGATCTCTTTTTAAAAGGTCAGTCTTTAAACCGACGCGTCAGAGTCGGAAGGCTAGTAAGGCTAACAGCCCAGAAGCCAATCCTAACTGCTAATGAAGACCATTCCTCCCCTATCTCTTAAAGCCCTGCAAGCAGACTGACGGACTCGTTAGGGCCTTATATACCACTAAGGACTCTGGCTTGGACCTAAAATCAAAGACCCAGTTACAAAAGAAGCTAACCTTGAGCCTAACTTTTAGGTCCAAATAATCTGTCATCGCTTAGCCTGCTCCTGACCGTCGATGATAGCCTGTCAGACAACCCTGAACCTGATAACCAAATTATCCAGTAGATGATGGGCAATCTATTCTAAAAAAATCAATCAGATGTGATCACAAGGAGGGCCAGAAGTGTAGACTGGTGGTTAATTCCTTTTAGCTATTCATTAATTTCACATTGAATGATCACATCAGCCAAAAGATTGAGACAATTGCTTTGACATAATAATATCACATCAGCCAAAAAGATTGAGACAATTGCTTTGACATAATAATATCACATCAGCCAAAAAGATTGAGACAATTGCATCTACCCAATGGGGATGATACAACAAGTGGCCTGGATCTTGCACCTGCATTGCTCGTTTCCATGCGGGGGCCGAGTACTTTGTAGATGTTTGTCAATGTTTCCAGTTTGTGCAAGTGAGGTACCTGATTTAGTGAGCAAAACCATTAACAACTTGTTGCCCATTTTGGATTCGTTGTGCACCAAAAATCTCCTAGACCGGAAGAATACTAACCCTTCAATGGGTGGCAAACAAATAGATGGTTAAGAAAGTAACAGAACAATGGTTCACATACTGCCCCAACAAAGGTGGATTTTCTGGTGGGTGGTGCATCAAATAAAAGCTTTGGATCATTGAATCATGGTACATACTGGTGAAAATGAAAAACCGAAGCGTATAGAACAAACTCTCAGCCTAGGCATTGAATAATGCACCTTACAAGAAATACTGATGGTAAGCCGAAAATCCCAAATTAATCTTTTTGTCATTCAATGAATAAATAAATAATCCATACAGCTGTCCAGATTTCTCAAGGTAAATTAATTACAATACAGCAATGAAATAAAAAATAAAATAAAATGATGTCTTACATTAGTGCGACAGCCAGTCAAAAGCCTAGGTAAAGAGGGTTGATGTTGGGTGGGCAGTCCTCATCTAAGTTCTGCCAAGTGAATCATGGAATCCAGACTCTTGATGGCAGAGACAAGGCTGTGTAGAGGATGAATGACTGTCTCATGATGCTTCATCACTGCTCGTTTGAAGAATACCTGGCATAAGCAACCTGCGGTAGAGACCAAGCTGTAACAATAACAATGGAAACAATACTTGTGCAACTAAGAAAGTTAGAAGTCTCACTTTCTTATATCTATGTTACCTTAATGGGTTGTTGGATGCTTTTTCAGTTCTATTAGCTGTAAAGGGTTTACAAGTAACTCACAGGTTTATTTACACACAAAATTTCACCTTGAAATCCCAAGAAAAAGAAGAGTTTTCACTAACCTGTAACCAGTGTTCAACATATCGGTATTGCATTACGTATCGCACTCTTGGGATACGGATACATATCGGTTATTGCATGGGATATATCGGTCATATAGCATAATACATCGCTATTGTTGGAAACATGGGGAAACAGTGGGAAATTGGTCGAATTTTTCAATGAAACTTTAGTGATTATTCAAAATTGGTCGAATTTTTCAATGAAACTTTAGTGATTATTAAAAAAGACATTGATACACACTTATAAATCAAAACATTACAATAAAACAAGTGCACATAATAGGTTTTCTTTGTATAGGGTTCTAATCTATGCGCTGTCTAACTGAATTGATGCAAGTATATTCAAAGTCTATTCATATAATTTATAAATGTAAGAAGAGGTGTGGAAACACAAGCAATACATTCAAAACAAAAAGAAGAATCACTAGATTAGGTTACATACATGGCGAGAAATTGGGAAATTTTTATATTTTCAATTTTCCGCAACTCAGCTTTCTCCATATCTCAAAATCGAAGCTCCAAATCCATGGTTTTTAATGCAAAACATGAAAAATCATGGATTTGTAATAATTTGACACTGATTTAACATGATTTATAGAAAAAAAAAATTGAAAATCGAAAATGCTCACCGGATAGAACATGTGAGATATATCCCACTACTTGTGGGTTTTGCATCGCATAAGTGTGACACAAGATATATCATGCGATATATCAGCCGATATCGTCGAGATACTTAAAACATTGGCTGTAACCACTTTCAGGTGTAAATGTTACAAACATCCAAACAGCCCATAAGGAGCAATTTGCATGTTCATAAAGTCATGTTTATCTAGTCAGACTGCCTGTATATATAGTTTGTCAAGCCCTTTTTTCACATGAAATAAGTTGTCAAAAATACGACCATTAAGATCTAAGAGAACATACTGCTAAGAGACTTACACAACACAAATAGGAACATAATATTCCATGCACATGTGTCACATGTGCCAAATATTTCCCATGTGCAACCATCCATGTTCAAGCACCCACATGTGCCACCATCTTCAAGTGCCTCACACGTGCCACGTGTCAATCATTGTGCACATGTGCCATTATGCTACTTGTGTTACTAACGATCTTAAGCTACCCAAAAAATTAGGGCTCTCAATGGAGCGGGTCAGATCCGAGATCCGATTCGCTCCGAATCCGTTTAATGCGGATTTGGATCTTAAAATAGGTCCGATTAGTTAAATGGACCGGATATGGATCTTAAAATAGGTCTGATTACTTAAATGGACCGGATATGGATTCACAGGAACATATCCGAGTTTCATCCGAATCCGATTAAGATCCGACTCATTGTCACCTTAGTGTATATGTTATATTCATACTGACCATCCGTTTTACAAATTATTTTAGGACATGTCAACCATACGATAGTAAATAGTGGGATTTGCATCATTTTTCTACTAAATTAAATGTATTATATTATATTTTTTTTTATATCATATATTTTTTTAAATTTGTAATGGGGTGGATTCAGACCTAGATCCGACCCGAATCCGATGGTTATATGGATTTTGGATCGCAAATGGATCTAACAATTTATAAATGGATCGGATATGGATATCACATTTTGGATCCGAGTTGGATCCGAATCCGATCCGAATCCGTCTACAAATATACGGACTTGGATCCGGATCCAACTGGATCCGATCCAGATCCGATCCATTGAGAGCCCTACAAAAAATTCCACCGCTCCCTTACGTTTGACAAACAGGGTTATAATACAGGTAGTTCAACATTAGCATGACTTGCATAGTTTATTCCAGACAACATATGCAGTAAACAACTATGAGCTTCCAAATGGCCCCTAAGGTTCCATATGTGCAAATAGTAATTTTTTACTATTTCATCAAGTTTACCGGATATTTTCCAATGAGAAAACTTTTGACACTCACACAATATGATGGTTGATATGCAGGCTCCACGAACGCATGTCATGTATATAGTTGCGAGAAGTGCAAAGCAAAGTGGCAAAAAATTCAGGTGCAGAAGTGGGAAGCATCTCTTTCAAAATGTAAACAAGAATAAATACGTAGGAAGTGAGAGCGAGAGCCCAAAGTGGGAACTCAAACCGGGAGCAGAACCTAGTTAGAAGGATCCAGCAACTAAGGTCATACACTCAAATTAAACGGTCTAAATTCAGATTCACAATTTAGATAAGCCACAAATCCAAAATCAGAATGATTCGATTACCTAACTAGTTGATTGATGGACATTCAATGAACGGTTGAAATGAAAACTATCCAATTGTCCGAATTCAGCAAACATGTATCCGCTAATCAGAGGCTAGGATTTTTGAAACAATTTGATTCTGAGATAATGAACTGCTTAAGGTCAGCCTCAATATTCTAATGGTATAATATGAATTTACGAGTGCCTACGTATCAACCATCACGTATAAAACAATGCTTCCTATGAATTTTTTGCTAAATGAATTTCGAGTAGTAAATTGCAGGAATAATCAACAATAACAATGCTCTTGAATCCATTCAACAAAAACAGGCAACTTCTTTATAATTAAACAAATACCAACCAAAACTTACAATGTCAGTTTGGGTTACAAAACACTTTAATTTACTGTACCGACAACCTGGACATCTCTTAATTGACAGATGAGGCCCATTTTCAGGGTGAGGGTCACAGCATATGCACCAATCAGATGTCCCACACACTTGCTAAGTTGGCTTGTGTGCTGCATGTGGGGCTACCAAGAACCTTTGTGACTCAGATTCCGGGAATGCTTGCCTTCAATAACCCTAATACGGCTTTTGCGGCTGATTTCTTGGCCAGTTTCCTATTGTCAGCAGTCCTTGTTTCTGTGTATGTAACTCCATCAGCTTTGACTTCAACTGTAATAGAAGCAATGCCATTCTGGCACTTCTTAACAAATTGCTTCTCGTATGATTTTCTCGCACAGAGGTCTTCAAGCTCTCTAACTGGCTCGTATTTTAAAGTTTCCAATGTGACCATTGGTTCTAGAAGAGGCCTAATACTCTTCCAAACAGCATCCTTGTTAAATCCAGAATCAATGAGAATTGCCCCAGCGATGGATTCGATCACGTCTCCGAGCACCTATATATAGAACATGGGTAATTGAAGATTAGATGGAATGCTCTCAAGAACTACAGACGTTAAAAGAAAAAAAAAATGATACGAAGCTGTTTCTGAGTATTAACAGCAATAGAAAACTGTTGTAATGATAAACATGCACACACCCACCCCACCCACATGTGTGAATTAAAAAACATCTGAACTGCCAATATTCAAAAGATTTGGGCAAACAACATGACACATTGGATTTTTATTTTTCTGAGAAAGAAAATAACACATTCACAGCCCGCAACACGCACAAGCATTTCATGAGAAATTTCTAGATTATTCCCTTTTTTTTTTTTGGAGAAGCCACAAAAAGAACTTGAATTGGAAGAAATATCCAAGTACACCAAAAGGCATACAAAAGAGAGGTGTAGATTCTGTGACTTGCCTTAGGTAAAGCTTCCCCTGCTTCCCACCCGAATGATGAGCCCGAAAATGATTGTTCAAAATTGTCGACGAAGTGCGTAATTTGCTTGTGCAAATCATATGACGCATGGAGAATGTGCTTATTGAGACCAGCCTTTACTGCCGCATGCGCATAGCAATCGTTATTTACGGATGCAGACCTGAGGTCTGTCAATAGCCCAGGTGACAAGCCAGGATATTTGTTGTATAGGTGTACCGTAATGAGATAGTCCAAAACAGCATCCCCAAGAAACTCCAGGCGCTGCAAGAGAACACAATTTGTTACATCTCAAAGAAGCATTCCTTTAGAATCTGTTAGCATGTCTTCGAACAAACTTCTAAGTGGCATTTATAAATAATTCCACTATTTCCCTTGCTCAGGACATTTCACAATGTTTATATAGCAAAGGAAATAGTGGGATTCCGCTAAGCAATCATTATCCAAACTCAATAGTCAATTTCTCAGGCACAAGATACAAAGTGTTTTTTGTGAGAGGAAAATGAGATTTGTAGTAGACAAATCTTATTCTCATGAGTCGCACAACAGGTCATTCTCATTCTCTTCCTAGAAACCCTTTCCTCCTCTCTATACTTATAGATTAAGCGGAAAATTTGCTTCAATTGCTGATAAAGCCAAACTGATTTTCTAATATTCTTATTTCCTATACCAACCACTCACAAAGTTTCACAAGGTGATCATAGTTTGATCCCAGATAGTTGGTGGAATTTTGTTGACCTCCTTTGTTAATGTAAACAGGTAGATTGATGCTTCTCTACGAAATTTTATAGAACTAGTTAACCAAACTGATTCTTCTCCACCCAATATCTTCAACACATTTTTTCCCTATGTTATCTATTTGCAAATCGTGGCACATCACTTATAGGGAGAAACCTAGCTTGATTAGCAATTGAACCAGTCCCACTTAATATTGAAAATGCTATATTTGAAACGTGCTACCAACAAAGCAAAAGAAAAGAACAGCAAATTCAACTACAATAATGACGCAAACTCAAAGCATGGAGAGCTCAGAACACAAATAAAAAGACGTTTTGGCATAACAGTGCAGTCGGTCAAAAGACACTATAGTAGATGAACAACGATCAAGTGATTACCTGATAACATCTTGGAATATGTGGAACCAGATATGATCCATGAGTCAATGCTTCAACCAGGAAAGATGGGTCACGAAACGAATAATGTAACAGTGATTCAAGATGGCTAATATTCACGTATGTCTCAGCTTTCACCAGCAATGGTCTGTCTTCTGAAATTTTGTCGACAAAATTGACCTTCATACCAAGCCACTCCATGAAAAATAATGCTGACATTTCACCTCCTGTGCTAAGGTATGCACCGATCAGTGCTTCAACAACATCAGCAACTACCTTCCTCTTTATATGCCTTGTTCCCTTGTTATAAATATTCTTGGAAGTGGGATTGAACGTCTCATCCTCCCAGAAATGTCCAGAATAATCTCCAGGGATAGTCCAATGTTTAGGATCAAAACACTCATTACGAATAAATCCCTACAAAAGAGAATCAAAGACAAATGAATTAAATAAATAAAGCCAGTAATAATAATGTGTATATTAGTCTTCATATCCAAAATAGATGTTGGCCACATAAAAACAGGTACCAGGGATCACTAATAAATGCAGAAAAGCAACATTATGTGAAAGAGAGTAATAATTGAAGGCAAAAGAATGTGAAGTAGCAAAATAAGCATGGTTTATCTCTAGTATAAGTTTTCTTGACCAAAATTGATCACATATTTAAGGCTGATCCAAAATCCTCATTAGAAAATAGAACAAAATTGGAGTAGTCTCACAACTTCAGTTGAAGTAACTTCTAAAACTGGTAAAGCTGTTTTATAGAAAATATGCTCATCAGAAAAAAGGTTTAATTATGTTATTGATGATTGTTCTTGTTGCATAGTAGTCAGGCCATCACCATTCAGTTGAGGTTGCATAGAGTATTTTTATTTTTGTTCGATGGTTTGACACAGTTTGTAAAATAAAAGTAAAATACACACACACACACACACACACACACACACACACACACACACACACACACACCCCTACACCTGTGGAAGGAATCTTTCAAAAAATTTCTTCACATAAATAACGGAGGAAACACTGAAATTGCTTCAAAATCTCGATTGAATCTTGCAGTTTCACATTTACCTCTATCACAGATCCACAGTAATAACAACCACGTTGCCTTCAAAACATACCCACATGAAGATCCACCAATTTCATATGAAATGCAAATATGATGTTGTTAACATTTGAGTCAAGTATTTCAATTCAAGAAGGTAAAGCTTTTCATAAAGCTTATTGATCACACTCAAAAATGGGAAAAGTGAAAATAGTTATGGAACAAGAAGATATTGTGGATCACCTTGGTTGCTAACCTACTTGGTAATCCATCAAAGCAATAATAATGCTGAATTGGTTTCTTTATATAATAAACACTGCCTCAATTAAACAAAAGAGAAAAGATTAGAAGCAAAAAAGAAATTGCATGCAGAAGTGTAGAAGAAGATCGGTCCCCTAACACCCTTGTCTCATTAAGCATGATGGAAAGCATAGTTCCTTTGGGATATCAACATAACATGTCATGGTTTTGAGTATTGGTATCGTATCGGCCGATACAACCATATTGTATCCATTGGCCTGATACTATCCACGACACTGATATGGGGCCGACACGGCCAATACACCCGTAAAGCACCAACTTTGAAAAGTTTCTTTTTCAAAATTTTCCCTCATTTTCCTCCTTTTTTCATTTTAACCATGGAGCCAACACACCCATAAAGGCCTGACTTTGAAAACTTCTTTTTGTTTGTTTTTTTTTTTTCTTCAATTTTTCTCTCATTTTCCTCTTCTTTTTTTTTTCATTTTAACCATGGAGGTAGCTTGGAAAGTCATTTCAAACTAGATCTAGGCCTATTAGAGATCAAAACAAAAGATTGGAGTCGGATTCAACGAATTGAAAAGTAATGCACCATGATAGGACAAAATGGAAAGAAGGGTGAACCCTTCACTTTTTTTTTTATTTCAACGTAACAAGCACTAATTTACCAAATCATGATTGATTTGTGTTAAGACACATTTGGTTGACTTTCAACAGTTTATTTATTTTTTTTTTTCAACAGGTTAAGCCAACTGATAACACTATTAAAAAAGAATGGTCCTACACCATTATGTACATGTCCAAAATACAAAAGAAGAAGAATAAAACTCTAGAATATGTCATTTTTTCCCACTGTTTATGATAATGTTTCCTTAATTCATTGGCTTAAAAAAGATTTCGATTGATACAGGACAATACTGATACTTGACACGTATCATATCGTTTTTTGATTGGCCTGATACGCCCCTCAATACCGATATTTAGAACCATGTACCACGTAGTGTGGAAGTAGTGTGTGTGTGTGTGTGTGTGTGTGTGTGTGTGTGTGTGTGTGTGTGTGTGTGTGTGCATGTGTACATTGTCGAACATCTACACAACCCATTCTCTCCCAAAATTCCCCATTTTTCTTCTTCTCCTCCATGTGAAAACTAGCATTGCCAAACATAGGGATCAACTACATTCAAATCAGCTTAAGGAAATGAATCAGCTTCTTGATTCCATCTCCTTAAATGTGGGAAACAATGATTTTTAAGGATTCAATTTAAGTCTCTCACTTCGACAGTAATGCAAGCCAATAACCAGGACTTCAATAATGGCTCTCTCTAGTTAACGACTTAAGCCCAGGATAAATCACGATGGATTCTTTCAATTTAATTTGATATATTGATGGGGATGGTAAAGATAGATATAAAAAGATGGGAAGGCTTGAGAAAGTGGCTTCATTTAAAGTAAATGGATTATCTTCAAAGAGATGCAATCCAAAAGCATACCACCCAACCGGATTGTGTCAAATTGCTTATGCAAGTGCCAAAATTTACAGTTGGAATTAATCTCCAAAAAAGCTTATTGCTGATTAAAAATTATATAGACAGCAAATAAGTGAAATCCTTTATATCCAGAAGAAATATAGTGAGGCATTAGATAAATGAATTAACGAACACGTTAAGACTGTTTGTAAAGCATAATGGGAACAAAGCGAGCAACAGGAAGTGGGAAAAACAGATGGACCTATATATGAAAGAATATGGTAACATGCAATTTTGAATCCATGCTGTCAATCTTAAAGTCACAAATTAAACATTGCTATCCAAGCTACAACATTCATCCATAAGGTAGATGATACCATCTGCAAATTTCCATTAGTTACTTGGTAGTAAAATACCTGCAGTTTCTGTTTACATCCTAACTCACAAAGGGCAGTGTTTGATATCATTTTTTCCTTCTTAGCGCTAAGAAGGCCCTCATGATGATGCTTATGATCTCTGAATAGTTGTTGACTTGCTGCATATTTCAGAAAAGAGTCACCAAGAGTCTCCAATGACTCCAAAGAAAATTCCTCTTGACATTTTTTGGTGGTAAGTGCTTCCATAACCTGTTACAAAACAGAGTAGCAAATGCTAAATCAGAAAATTTATCATCATCATCATCATCATCATGACTGAAGGAGGTCTCGCACACAATTACTTGACAAATGTGTTATCGCGCAACTAATGTAAATGTCAAAATGTCGACTTGTCGACTTTGTACAACATCCAACCAATCTAAAAGGTCAACCCACCTTGAATATCTAGGACAAAAAACAGACTGATTCACGCATCAAGCAGGTAACATGTGTACTTTGGATCAGATTAACAGTTCTCTATTTTTCTCTATGTTGCGCCTCAATTGATGAGTGGAATGGCTTGATATTCACACTAGGAAATATTTATGGTGGAAACAAATGTTTGGATGAATTGG
This sequence comes from Liriodendron chinense, assembly GCA_003013855.2. Taxonomy (NCBI): domain Eukaryota; kingdom Viridiplantae; phylum Streptophyta; class Magnoliopsida; order Magnoliales; family Magnoliaceae; genus Liriodendron; species Liriodendron chinense. The sequence continues at coordinate 69,359 of ML058479.1, forward strand.
ATTTTGTTAGGGCTCTCAATGGAGCGGGTTCGCTCCGAATCCGTATAATGTGGATTTGGATCTTAAAATAGGTCCGATTATTTAAATGGACTGGATTTGGATCTTAAAATAGGTCTGATTACTTAAATGGACTGGATTTGGATTCACAGAAACATATCCGAGTTCGATCTGAATCCGATCCAGATCCGACTCATTGTCACCTTACTGTATATGTTATATTCATGCTGGCCATCTGTTTTCCAAATTATTTTAGGCCATGTCTCAAAATTGAGACATGCCACTCTCAGGTCGACCATATCACAGTAAATAATGGGATTTGCAATATTTTGCTACTAAATTAAATATATTATATTATATATTTTATATAGATTTGTAATGGGAGGGGATTTGGACCTAGATCCGACCCGAATCCGATGGTTATATGGATTTTGGATCAGAAATGGATCTAACTATTTATAAATGAATTGGATATGGATATCATCCTTTTGGATCCAAGTTGGATCTGAATCTGATCCGAATCCATCTACAAATATTCGGACTTGGAGCCGGATCCAACTGGATCCGATCCAGATCCGACCCATTGAGAGCCCTAGATTTTGTACACAATTGACACATTGCCATTTATGCACTGGCTGGGTGATAAAATTATTGTACAACTAGCTGTGTGTGAGACACCTACTATTATTCTCAGTTCTGCTGCTGCCGCAGTCACTGTTGCTAGTGTTATTCTCACGATTGGCCGCATTTTAAAGGATGAGCATCATGATTGTAATTTTTTTTTTTTTTGGAGATTAATTGAGTATGAATATATCAAAACAAAGTGAAACAAACTACAAAGAGCTTAAAGGGATTGATGATGCAAGATTGTCACTCCATTTAGAGTTGTAAATTTATGGATGGGGATACAAGAAAAGCATAAACTGATAAGTTAATAGGTACTTGCACCGATATGACAGTTACAATGGAAAGTAACTAGGTACTTGCACCGATATGACAGTTACAATGGAAAGTAACAAGAAGATTCAACACATCATTTACAACCATTTAAGATAAGAGAGATGCCTTCTAAGACCCATTTAAAGGTTTGGTTTGGGTCCACCAATTTGGACACAGTTAAAAAGGTGTCTTGTTGTGATGGGGACATCACACGTACTCCATTACACACATACTAGAGGAGGAGGCGGGCTCCAACCTTTCTATGGCTAGGCGAGTACCCATGTTGAAGACCCCATGTAGCATGTATGAGCATCTGGAAGACCCTACACTAGGAAGATGCACATAAGCTGCTAGATGGAGCGATTTAGACCGTTAGATTAGATGGACATGACGATCGGACCGTTAGATCACATCGAGTACATGATCGGACCGTTGATCGTGGGCCGTCTTTGTCAGAGGATATTATTTTTTTATATGTTTTTGAGTGGTTTAGATGTTTAGTTTCAGATTTAGTTGCTTTCCGTACATTTATTTATGATTAGGACATGTTGGGAACAAAATAGAACTGAAAGGGTGTTTTTGTAAATTGTAGCCCAAAGGGCAATGAAGCTTGGACGCCCCCCTGTGTGTCAAAGTGGAGCATGTGTGCATGATGTAATGCATCCATTCAGAAGGGCCCAACAATGTAAATACTCTTAAATGACGTGGATGCAACCCAGATCAGACCTGAAATTGGCTCAATACCAAGATCCAAAGACCTGATTAGTAACTCAAATCAGGTACATGTCCTAGAAAAGGGGACCCATACTCAAAAGGACCTGAACACGACAAGAAATGAACCTATCAACCAGTGTTAGCAAATTTTTGGACTTGAACTAAATCTGACATAGGGCTCTCAATGGGTCGGATTTGGATCGGATCCAGTTGGATCCGGCTCCAAGTCCGAATATCTGTAGATGGATTTGGATCGGATTCATATCCAAAAGGTGATATCCATATCCGATCCATTTATAAATAGTTAGATCCATTTCTGATCCAAAATCCATATAACCATCGGATTCGGGTCAAATTTAAGCCCGAATCCACCCCATTACAAATCTAAAAAAATATAAAATATAAAATATACAATATAATATATTTAACTTAGTAGCAAAATAATGCAAATCCCATTATTTACTGTGATGTGGTCGACCTGAGAGTGGCATGTCTCAATTTTGAGACATGGCCTAAAATAATCTGGAAAACGGATGGCCAGCATGAATATAACACATACACTAAGGTGACAATGAGTCGGATCTGGATCGGATTCGTATCGAACTTGGATATGTTTCTATGAATCCAAATCCGGTCCAATTAAGTAATCGGACCTACTTTAAGATCCAAATCTGGTCCATTTAAATAATTGGACCTATTTTAAGATCCAAATCCGCATTATACGGATTCAGAGCGAATCGGATCTTGGATCTGACCCGCTCCATTGAGAGCCTTAATCTGACAGCGTGCTATGCATGTGGAGAAAGAGGAAGTGGTTTGCAAGGAATGGGAGAGTGGGGATGAGGAATTGTAAGGAGTGCGTCTCTTTGATGATGGTTTGCCACAATGTCCCGATGCATTGTTTTAGGCTATCTTAGGACTATAACTATTGGATATGGTGTCCTGGCAGTCATGCTATAATGATCCAAACCATTTATATGATGGAATCACCACAGAAGAGGTGGGGGATGTACAACCAAAAAACTCACATGCAAAATATCCCAACCCTTTGATCATATAACTCTTTCCTTTGGAATATGGTGGGCAACTGAAATTTTAGGATCACCTAATCTTGAAGACTTTCCAGCCCGCCACCATTAACAGTATATCTCAGCAGGTCTTTTTGGATCATCAAACACGACCCCAGACCATATGGCTATAGTCCCGATGTATCCTATTAGAGTATGTCGAGACAAATTGTATCCAACCTTGTGATAGAAGCTTCAGTAACCAATGGCTTCACCTTGCATATTACCTAAATATCCTTCATTGCGATTGAGAACCCTTCCCGTATCCTTTAATAACGTATAGTTTTAGCAAATTGAAAAATTAATTGCACGAAAATTTCTGCCCCTGACTACTTGTCATGTGAAGATATTATCAATCGTTAATGTGAAAAAGGATATGATCAATTAAACCAATTGAGAACATGTCAAATATAAATGCCAAGCAAGCAACTAAATAAAATAAACCCCTCCCCCAAAGAAAAAAAAATTAAATAAATAAATGGCAACCCGCTAAATAAGGGTTTGAACCACACCACAATAACCAACACCAACATAAATAAGTTCCCGCTAAGAAAATAAAGAAATACCTTGATGGCTGGAACAATAACATTTTGCGTGCAGTGATTCGTTTGCAGATTCTTTAACCGAACCGCAAGAAGCATCGTCTCGATACGATGCATGATTGATGGAATGAAGGAGAATGAGTACAACGTAGAAATGGAGATGGGGGCCATGATGATCACACAAAGTTCCGGAGGCAATTCAACAGCATTGCTTGATTCTGCAATGGACCAAAGAATATAGGATTAGGTACTATAGAAAGTAGGTGATAAATTAAGAATCACAATAAGACAGTACAAAGAGATCTATATATATTTAGGGGTGTGTTTGTGTGTGTGTGTTGGTTTTACCAACGTCCCCACCATCATGGGGAACGGAAGTTAGCAACAATGAAACATCCACAAACCAGTTTCATGATACATGGAACGCCAATAAAGCATCTCTGTGTGTGTTCGTGTGCCTGAGTGCTAGAAAATACTTACACAGAAATGACAAAAATATTGTGTGGACTTGACAATGTTCCTACGAGTAAAAATCAGATAACATCACTTTGACACTGCCACTAAGGGCCTGTTTGTTTTACCATTTACCACAGTAAATGGTGGTAAACAAGCAAATCATGAAGTAATTACACCTCGAGAACCGTTATTGTGTCGGATGGGCTTGCCTACGTAATATATGTGGGTCCCACCATAATTTATGAGTCGGATCCACGCCATTCATCCATTTCACCAGCTCATTTTAGGGCATGAGCCAAAAATGAGGTAGATTGTAAGCTCAAGCGGACCACACCAAATGAAACAGTAGGGTAATGACAGCACCGTTGAAAGCTAAAATTTGTGTAAGGCCCACAATGATGGGTATCTGTCATCACAAGGGCAAAAACACATGGATGAACCAAAAACACAAATATTAGATTGATCCAAAACTTTTGTGGCCCCCAAAAAGTTTTCAATGTTAGGTGTCCAATTCCAATGGTGTGATCCACATGCACCTTGGATTTGCCTCATTATTGGGCTCATAACCTAAAATGAGCTGATAAAACGAATGGATGGCGTGGATCAGACACATATCACGGTGGGTCCCATGAATATTGTGTATATCCTCAGTTTTTTGTGAAGCTCTCAACGTCATAAGGATGGCTTGCATTAATTTGCCATGGGAAGTTGGGAACTAATAACTACCCATTTACCACAGTAAATGGTTAAGAAAACAGGCCCTAAACATGTAGAACAAACAATTTTTCTCAGAAATATCCTCAAACAACAGTTTTAGTCAAAACAATGGTTGGCAGCATTCCTATTTTACTAAAAACCCAATTTTCCATATAAAGAATAAAAGAACAGGAAAAAAAAACATATCATATTAGAAGAAAACAATAACGGTGTAGAAAACAATTCTGTGGATTGTGGATATCAAGATTGAAGTAGTTATAGATTTCGTTGAGTGAGGTAAGGGTGCTTTCAACAAAACCCAAAAGCATTAATTCCACTATGAACAGGTCCATTTTAGATAACATAAACTATAAGACATGGTTTCAATCTTACTGTGATGTATCTAAATAAAACTACCTAGATCAAAAGGCCAAAGCTGTAGGCTGGTGAAGGAAGAGAAGAACCCTTTGTTATGGATGTGTTAATTGACATAAATCGTAGTTAGGAGGATCCTTTTATTGTAGGAGACGATAATTGTAATTACAAATTATGAAAGAAAAAGATTATATAGTCTTTGTTATTAACTGACGATAGGTAATTCATTCAACTTTTGATGAAAAGAATGCCAAAGTCTTCCAATTTACCCATGTATTTCTTCCAAAATTCTTGAAGATGTAAATTGACGAATACTATTACCTTATGATCATGTTAAACTGATTTAGAGTACGGAAAGTCTTGTAATTTATGTCAAAATAGTTATGGTAGTTGCTGATGGGATACCAAGAGGCCCGTAGGTGGGATGAGATTCCAAAGCAGAATTGAGTCATGTTAGGAGCACTAGGAGGCCCAAGTCTTGGCCTTTGTCCTCCATTTATAACTTTCCCAATTTTCGAAATTAAGAGTCAACATGTTATTTCATGTATTGTTTATACACAAACAAAGAGCAAAACTAAGACCCAGGCCAAAACTAAGTCAACCTGGAAGAGTTGAGTTGACTGATTCAAATGAGTATTTCATTGATTTGAATTGTCCATTCATTCACTTAGTTGAGTATAGGGTTTGACTGCTGCTTTTATGTAAATTAATTACTTTGGGCTTCCTTTTGGAGGCATTCCAAAGGTGATATCATGTCAGGCTTTGCTCATTGGAATCTTGCAAGATTTTTGGTAACCCAAACCATTTTGTTACATGATAAGATATAAATTGGGAATCCAAATCCTTCCATGATTATATGAGATACAAATTGAGAAGACCAATTTTAGCAAAATTCATATATTAATAATTTAATCCACCTAAGTAGGAGTGTAGGACTAGAGATACAGTTTTAGCAGCAAAGTGGTCTGAAATTCAACTATCAATAAGGATGAGCTGTCACAAAGGCCTCGGATTAATTGCAGAGCAAGAAATATGATTGAAGAGGATTGCAGCCAGAAATAAGGTCCAAAAGATTTCTAGTTATCCATTAGCAGGATATTCCAACACTTCCACCAATGGATAAGATACTGGCTAGACTTGACTAGCAATGTAATAAGGACTCTGTTTAGTATCAGGTGCACAGAACGAGCATGAATAGAAACTACCAGTAAAAGGATTTCCTCTACGCAACTTAAATTATAGCCAATAAAAAAACCTTAACATGTTCTCAAACAGTATCATAAGAAAAAAAAGAAGGGAATTTGTTTCTTCTCTTTGTCTCATTTGTGAAAATCCAATTCCCGCATAAAGCAAATAGGAACTGAAGTTCCTGAATTGACAGCCCAAGCATATGCAAATTCAGCACATGCAGATATCATCCAGAACATAATAACAACTAACAAGTAAGAAATGCAGCAATTTTCTAAGGAACAAGTAAGGCTCATGCAGACCCAAAAATAAGAGAATTGACAAACACAAAATGCCAAATAAATCACCTTTCTCCTGCCAAAGAGTGACCTTACGAAGCCAATTTTGTGGAGTAAAAAGATGTTTCCCCTGTAGTAGTGATTCTCTTTCATAACGCAGAGTGATACCATGCCTGTTGTCAAAATTAAGTCACCCATGAAGAAGGAAACTAAGGAATATACAAACAAAGAACACCATAAATCAAACGGATGTGGGGAGTGAAAAGGGATCATGGAACTCACTTGGATTCATAATATGCCTTGTACGTAAGAACCTCTCCCCCTCTCAACTTCAAAATTGAGTTTCCATCAAGGTCATCTAAGATGCCAGTAATGCAATATATATGACCATTGTGGGGAGTGAACACTAAAGCATTCCTGAGGATACAACTGCATACAACAGCATCTTTAGTCTGAATCCTACGACAGATATCCTTGGGGAGACAACGATGGTGCACATCATTTCCACCAACTGTACCAGCCGAATGAACTAACACAGAAGAAAATAAGATAGAACTAATGCATTCCCAATCAATCATCACAGAGTTCTGATTGCTAACAACTGATGGGAGCAGTAAATAGGCTATCCTTGAAACTGTTTCTTGTTGAAGTCCATCCAAAGCATCCTTCAGTCTACTCAAATTACGGTCTATCAGGATTCTGAGAATAGATGTCTGAAATCTTCTAGCAACAAGGACCTGATAGGAGTCGATATAGAAATCAGCAAACATACACAATGTCTTTAGTTTCTCTTTCAGTTCTTAACCACAGGAACAGACCAAAAAAAAAAAAAAAATGGCACACCTGGTCAGCATTGAGGTGAATGACACCAACATACTCCATATTTAGAGTCACAGAACCCCTACCAATTTCCATTTGAAAACTAGCACTTGCCAATTCAGCTCCCAGGTCACACTTTACAACCAGAACAATATCTCTGAAAGGAACATCATAATTGAAATTCCGCTTTAAGCCCAAAGAGTAGCAATGGTACAAGCCCTTCTCAGAAAAGGACGGCCAATGGCCTACTAATTCTCCTGGGAAATAATCAACTTGTTCATCCTCATATGAAACACCCCCTGTGAAGAAACCAATTCAACAGAAAATCTTAGGGGAAGAAAAATACCACTTGATGAGCCATAAGCAAAAATCATAACATAAAACACTAGTCATTGATTACGACAAAGAATGAAACAACATAAACACTAGCCATTGATGATGACAAGGTAAAGAATGAAACATACAAGGTTTGTGTTAAAAGCCATCAGAAGATGCAAAAGACAGCAAAAGAGCATCTACAACAAGGAAAGCATGAATGGGGAACACGAACTGTCTATAAAGCTTTATGAATGCAATAAGCATGCAAGGTGAGTACCACAGAAATCCAGAACTGAGATAGCTAGCGGAAGTAGAATAACCACAAATTATGCAAATATCCAACAAGAAAAATAAAAATACCAAAATAGAAGTTACCAGTTTCTTGGCCATCTGCTGTTTCTGTCTCATCCAGCTCTGGTAAGAGATAATCAGTTAGGGCCCCAATCTCATGAAGCTTCTTGCATGCTTCAAGGGATGCAGTTTGCTTCAGTACATCACGTTGCCCATGTACAAAAATAGTTTGTATTGGACAGCTTTTAGGAAGATGCAAGGTACAACATTTGGCCTCATTGTCAATATCAAACCTAGGGGATGGCTTAAAATACCTAGAAACAGGAACAAAATGTCAAGTTAGTTATCACGTAAAAGGCTAATGAAGATCAAAACACTGGGCAGAAAAAATAATTAAGTGTGCCAGTAACATGAGAATCAATGGAAAAAACTAACTGATCAGAGGGAAGCCGTGAACAGTAGAAATATATCAAAGCCACACTTGAACTTAAAGTCACAGTTGCTCCCGTAGTTTTGACGCAGTAGAAGTCCTCGTTGTACATTTCAGTGTTAAGTGGTGAACAAGGAATGGAAGCTTGTCGGATGGACTCCTCGTGCATAATATCTCCACTAGTAAGATAGTTCTTTACCCTTGAGAGTGTTGAAGAATCCCCACTAGAAACAAAAGCCACAAAATACATAATTTAGCAACAAAACATACCATGAATTTAAGAATAACAAAGAAAAAATAGAAAAAAAAAAAAGCTTAATTTTTCCTTTAGGTTAGCAGATGTCCCTAATGTGTATGAGAGGCAGTACAAAGAAGATAGACAAAAACAAAAATGAAATGTCCAGTGGTAATTATAATTCACAACTTCATTGTAACTACTTCTGCAAATCCAACTAACTGAAAACCAGTACCATGGACATACTAATCCACACTCCTGTAACTCAATTGCATGCATGATGCATCATTTGGTCCACCTTGTCCCAAAAAAGAAAGAAATTCTGATATTTCTCATTTGTCCATGTTATTAGAGTTATCCACTTCATATTCATGATGATTTGCACATTTGCTTCTACTGAACAAAGAAAACCAAGTTATATCTAATGAGGATACAAGGTGTCATGTACACAACCATAGGAACCAGGAAGGATGACGGGATGCATAAAGAAACACAGGTTAGCATTTGAGCGTGTTTGTATACAAGGAATCCAAGGGGAAAAGAAATCGACATCCCTTGATTAGACAGCAGTTGTGGTTTAGATATATGGAAAACCATGGATTCTGCAGTGTGATCATTACAATCATCCACACAGGCATTTCCTTGGTTCAAGAAACAAGGTGATCGGTGTCAAATGAAAATGTGGATCCACTTGTATCCAAACAGGTCCCTGATTAATCATTACAATTTCCATATCCACACCTTGGATTCCTTGAATCCAAACATGGCCAAGACAAAAATATACAAAAATACACATGAGTGGAGATCTCCCTCTAGAGTTTTATCTGCTCCTCGTGCACCAATCAAAACGAAGTGGACGACATTTCATAGGATAGCTATAAGACTAGCATGCTTTATGGGACAAAATATCGGGCATTAAGGAACAACATTCTCATAGGATGAGCATAGATGAAATGAGGATATTGAGATAGATGAGTGGCAACACAAGGATAGAACTAAAAATGAATGCGTTCGAGGGAACTTGGGAGTAGCACCAATAGGTAATAAGATGAGAGAAATTAGACTTTGATGGTAATGGCTAAAGAACAACACCAGTGAGAAGGAGCAAGTTCAAGGCATTTTGTAACGGCAAAGGTACGGTCAATAACGGCCTCTCTCTCTCTCTCTCTCTCTCTCTCTCTCTCTCTCTCTCTCTCTCTCTCTGAGAGGGAAGGGCGTGTGTAAGAGAAGAGGTAAATAAACTGAAACTTTTCTAAAATAGTAAAACTTACTAAAAATAGTAAATCCTGGTTTAACTTTGTGGCATGATTCCTGGCATGATAAGATCATAAGAAACAAATCCTAAGAAGACACCATGTACAAAAACTCCGAGGCTAAAGAGATATGCTCAATTCAAAAGTTAATAAAAATAGTAAGTTTTTCAGAAAGCCCTAATTTTGAATAGGAAGGAGTTGTTTTCTAGAGAAATGGAGTGACGCGACACACTTTGTAGGTTGGTTCACCCCGGATGGCCTGTTCCAGTCAAAATTCACAGGTCGTGCATCCTATGACAATACTTGGATCAAAAGTTATGGCCGATTTACAATTCGCACATTAAACGGCAATTTCTTCCTATACAGATTGAAACTCTTCGATCCGGACATGCTTGGGGCCCAATTACATCATGCTCGATGTAGGATTGGGCCCGGATATGATGGACTACTTGCGCTTAGATTTAGGCTTCTTTTGGTATAGCCGTGCTAAGTGTGCATCCGTGCCACATCCTCTCTCTCTCTCTCTCTCTCTCTCTCTCTCTCTCTCTCTCTCTGTGCAAAAATCTCTAACTGTCCCGTAATGGACCATTGCGGGGAGCATAACAGGAGCTACAGTGGCCATAATGGGCCTTTTTTTTCTTCTTCTATAATGGCCGTTATGACCCCATACTGTTTAGTAGTGGCTACCGCTACTATTACATAACCGTTTATGCATACATTGAGTGAGTTGGTTCAAGTTGAAGGCTCTAAAAGGGCAAGGGCAATGCACAAAAGGACATGGATGGAGACAGATTGGTGTAGCTAACCCCAATTAGTTGGAATAAGCTTTAGATGATGATCCAAAGCCCAGCTATGTGGATGGAAAATCAAACACGTTTTTTGAATGGATTGATTTTCTGACTACATGTTTTTCAAGTTTTTCATGGACTCAATTTGGTCAAAGCGGAGTCATTCAACAAGGATCAATTATACAGATACAAATACTGATACAGACAAGGTTGCTGGAATGGGGATGCGATGGATGTATACAATTCGCAACTCACAGTTTAAAATATTCAGTCTATGGATACAATGCAGCTAAACAATTCATAACATTTTATATTAAGGTTCTTCAAATAAAGAAATTCTTTCAGTCTTTTAGCAAGCTAAATTTAATGAAACCGTGATGTTGACAATGATTCTGCAGTAAGACTTTTTAAATCTCTTTATATATATCATTATTACATCTACAACATAACAAACTTCACATCTTTAATAAACATAATACAATAGAAATTGTTTAAAACATACGCGCCATGCATCCAATGAGTATTGGATCAGGCACCGGAATCAGTATCAAATAATGTCTAGTACGATCATATACAAGTATCTGGGTATCATAACCAGGTCAATGATGGAACAGCAAAGTTTCCAGACACAATTTACCACACTGCATAATGACAATGTTACTGGGTAGAATGATTTATTCTGGTATAATTAAAAACAGATCCAAGAAAATCTCACCTTCTGATGAGTAATAAATAGTCCGATCCTTGCATCCTGGCACGGCCACGTGACTGTATAAAACTACAAACAGTAGGTGACGGGTCAAATCGAATGACCAACTTGCAACTCTGCACATCCAAACCCTCCTCTAGAATCTGGGTGGCGACTATAATATTCACCTGTGCAAAGTTAATTCAGATGCTATTTGAGTTTATTCCACTGATAATATCCAGAAAGCTAACCAAACCAAGATTGCGAACTCACAGAGCCCTCACGAAATGCATTGACAATTTTCGATTGATCTTTTCTGGTCTGGGATTGCAATCCTAACCGATTCCCAGCCATGTAAGATGTCTTCCAGCAGGAAAGTCTTGACACCTGACTCAACAGAGAGTTCAGAACACTGGCTGCAATGACCCTTTCTACAAAAATTATACATCTTAGGTCCTTCACGTTCCTGTCAAGGATCATGAAATGGAATCTCAGTAAAATTAAGAAAGATTTGCAACAGTATCAAAACTGAGGTAATCAGCTAAGAAGAATCAATGCACAACAAAATATGAGCAGAGATTAGAAGCATAAAAAAAATAAACAAGAGAATGACCAACTTTAGTCAGTTTTCTCAACAAGCAACCCACTTTGAATGTATAATCATTTTTATCATTGGACAGATTCTGATGCATCACACAATTATGAGAGAATCTAAGGATTTATTCAATCCATCATATTGGTGACATAAACATAATTATCAGCTATAATGCACTGATATCGATATTAGCCTTGGGGGGGGGGGGGGGGGGGGGGGGGGGGGGCATGGGGGATGACCCCAATTCTTAAAATCTAGGATTATAGGTATCCCATTTGTAACATGATATTCACTGTTAGTTTTATGATGTTTGATGGTGATATATTTAATCAATTTTATTAATTTTACAATATTAAACAAGATATTGTTGTTGAATCCTTCTAAGAAGGTAAACTTAACAAAATTGTCATTGCATACAATATTTCCTGTCACACAAGTATCATGACAAGAAAAAGAGGAAATTGCTAGAATGCCAAAAATAACTAGTCTAATGCAATATGATCTAGTGAAAACATTCCTGACAAGTATCCCGGAGTACCCGCTAACAATATTGATACTGTGTCATATCTGACAAGACTGGTAAAGCATAAGCAAGTATACGTGCAAGAGCTTCTTGGCAATTGGCAGAGAGTGATTAAAAGTTCATACCACATATTTGAGATCAACATCTGAGGTACAGTGAATTGGTAAAGCATGGACCCATATATTTTTGTCAAGGATTTAGGAAAAAGAAGAGAAACAAAACCTTACCGTAGAAGTTAATTAAGTGGAAGGAAACTATTATAAGGAGCACAGAATGATAACTAAGTGGAACAACAGTATGAACAAAATAAATAACATCACCTATGGCAAATTAATAACCTTCTGAAGAACTTTTGAGTATGAATTCTGCAAGGACATCAACTTGAAAGCATCCATGAAGTCACATAAAAGTAATACAAATTGATCTCTTTATCAACTACAGCTACAAGTTCAACCATCATTCCATGTGCATATATAAAAAAGCAAATCTATTTCAGCTAAACATAACTAGCACCTGACATTCAACAAAATCTTGTACTATATATTGGAAACAGCCAGTGCTTGCATTATCTCCGATATTATCGAAATATCCCTGATATTATCTCTATTTCTAGCTCAGCGACACCGATAACACCGGTAGCGATACCGATAACACTGATAGTATAAAAAATTCTTGATATCGGTGATGTATCACTAAATATTGCCAATGTATCAATATCGTTAATATTTTCAATTGTGTAAATTACAGGCGCTGTTTGTATTGTCAATACATTGATCCCGTTGGTGTATTGTCAAACAGGATAACTGGACCAGTATCAAAAAACTGCTCACGAATACTGAATCAGAACAGAAATCTTGTGATCATTCCTCGGAATCTAGTTAATCGAACCTAGAGTCAGCCAATTCCAAGTTTATTTGAAAGTAATATACTTATATAACTAAGATTTATCAAATTCTCTAAAATCCTGAAATAGGGAAAATATTAGAAAAGAAATACAGAGTAGTCCACTAAATTTCCCATATAGAGAGGAAGATATCTAGAGACACAAAACATCCATCCTACATGCTCCCTTGAGGATGGATTATGGTCCACAATATCTCTCATCACAGTGTTGTCAAAATCCTACGATTTAAGATATGCGATTTTTGTCGAATCTTAAGCAAAATGATTTGAATCCCAACCTTGAATCCCTTTTTATATGAATCTTACGATTCTATGATTTGAATCCTATGATTTACAATTCAAATCCCGATTATGATTCAAATTATACTTATTCTCTTCTACATTAAGCTTCACTTGGCTTTCATTTTATGTTTTTAAATTTGTGGAAGCTTTAAGAATTGTTTAGAAAAGGAAAATTATTTTTATTTGTTTTTTATAAGAGATTAAATTATATATATTCTCTTCAACTTTAAATTATGTAGCTTTTTTTTATTGTCATTTCTTACTTCTTAATTGGTCGAAACAGTAAATTGATGTATGACCTACCTGTAATGTTTTTTTGGATGGTTACAATCATGATCTCGATTTACGATCATGTCTCCTTGTATGTTTTTTAAAGGGAAATTTGGAAGACAAAAAATGAAGGAATAAGAATCCTTTAACACTATTATGACATGATATTACTTGGTGCACATTGATGGCAAAAGGAAGATAGATGAGTTTTAAAAAAAAAAAATCTGATTCATTTATATTTTTCATATTTAAAAAAAAAAAATTAAAAATCTTACGATTTACGATACGATTCAACCCCTACTACAATTTGCGATACAATAACGATTTTGACAACATTGCTCATCAGATAAATGTAATGAACTGACTAGGGGATTTTATTAAACTTTTTTTTAAAATCCTGAATGAAGAAATAATATTAGAGAAGAAAACACGCAATATTCCACTCAATTCATATAAAGAGAGGCTAACTTTCTAGTTAACCAAACTATCCATTGGACAGGCCTCTTTATGAAAGGATCGTGTTCCAAAATAACGCCACCCCCCAAAAGCCAATTGATTGGTAGAATCTTTTTAATTTTTTAATGTAGATCTTCTTCCATTTGCAAATTGATTAGTGTTAGGATCATCTAATGGAAGATCTACAGACATGACACATACCATGATGGGGCCACCCAATGAATAGTCTGGATCCCCTAAAACTCATTCTATCCAAAATTGATAATTGTTAGGATTTCTGAAAACATATCAAAATACTATTTGAGAAGGCCAAAAGGCTGAGAACGAGAACGAAAGGCAACTCCCCAGTACAAATTTTCACATTGCTCCACGCTGAATCAGCCAATTCAATGGAGAAAGAATCAAATTTACAAACCACACTAAAAGAACTGAAGATTATCCAGAAAACACCTAGAACATTGCTCACACCTGTACTCCAAAAGTGACTGGATGAGACAATCCACTTTGGCCGTTAGAAAGCCAGCATGTAAATATGAGCTAAGATCATCACCAAAACACCATTCTGGACCTAAGTGAAAGAGGAAAAAGACCCAAATCAGCATCAGAAATCAGATTCTATAATACGCACAGGAAAGAGATAAAAGAAACTAGCTTTCGAACATCACTACGTCAAATACAACGAACTATTAAGATATGAGTGACCATTATATTGTATGACAGAATGAGCAATTTATCCCTGTCCGCTGCTTTGAATAGCGTAATGAATGTAGCCATCAAATACACCTAGAAGAAACAAGGTAAGCAAGGGAGAAAGAGAGAGCACCATATGGTATGTACTTGGAGAACACCTTGAATGCATCTTGACTAAAATTTCTCACTGTTCTCTCACCAAGTCCATCCTTCAAATGCCCCCAGAAGAAAAAATCATTCTCACTGCTTGATAGAGTCTCAGCCGCCTGCAACGAAACCATCATAAGTTTGAAATAACTAAGAAATTCCTCTAACAACCCTCCATAGAGCTGACCAGGACTGATAATAAGCAATACCTTTAAAGCTGGCCAGAGACCCAGTTCTGTTATGCAGTACATATAAGTTAAAAATAGTTTGCTGATCTTCTCTTTTGCACTTTCCTTTGAATTATCATTGACTTGCAACCTTTGCACAGCTCGAAGATACTAATCAAGTAAAACTAAAAAGCATTACACTTCAACAGAAAACCAGGAATTATTTGAAGGAAAAAAAAAAAAAGAAACAGAAAATTCAAAAAAGAAAGAGAGAAAAAAGCAGGCACTTCCATAGATTTCAAAGATATTGTGCAACAGGTGTGGTAACACCTTGTGTTGAACCTGCTATGAATATTGAACACAAAGAAAGAGGAGATTTGAGGAATGGCTCTCAGGAAGATATCTCGATATTATTGAAGACATGATGTTAGAATGGTTAATGAGGAATGGCTCTCAGGAAGATATCTCGATATTATTGAAGACATGATGTTAGAATGGTTAATGAGGAATGGCTCTCAGGAAGATATCTCGATATTATTGAAGACATGATGTTAGAATGGTTAATGAGGAATGGCTCTCAGGAAGATATCTCGATATTATTGAAGACATGATGTTAGAAACTGAGAATAGCTTGTGGTGAGACAGATGAGAACCGATAGCAGCAGGTCTACATCAGGGGCCAGCAAGCTCTTACCATCTTTCACTCGTACTGCCAGAGTCCTGCATGAATCAGCACTAGAGTCTAAGATGAGGTCCTATGGTGAATGGTTGCATATGAAGCGATGTTGCTCGATGAGATTAGAGAGGGAAAAAATGCAAAATTAGAGGCTTAGAAAACAGGCTTTAAAGTCTAGAAGCTTGAAAGTTAGCAAAATCAAGGTGAGGATCTTGGAAGGCAACTTTAGTAGTTTTTCTTTTCTTTTCTTTTTTTAAGATAGGCAAGTTGGTTTTAGTTAACATTTATGCCAAGAGACTCCTTGAAAGGACGTGGATGGAGCCTGGAGGTAGTAAGAAAAGACTTGATGGCCTATAGTCCAACTGAAGGTCTGGCCCTTGATAGAGTGGAATGGTCGAAGACAATTCATGTAGTTAATCTCAATTAATTGAGATAAGGCTTAGATGATGATGATGATTCAAAGCGAATGTTGGCTATATTATTCAAATGATAGAGAGATACATGTGGATGTTTTTGATAGACTTGAGAGTTGGTTGAATAAATAGAGATGTGCCTCTTGACTCTCAAGTGCTGTGTGATCGACCCATACCAATGAAAAACTGACAGAAGAGAAGTTTAAAGGACAACTATCCAGCTACCTATGCTCATAGGGCAGCCAGGGTAAGTGTCAGGCAATTAGAAGGTAGTATGAGCACCAGAGAATGTGATTTTGAGATGTATGTTTGGCAAGGCAAGAAAGAATAGATTTAAGGATGGCATCATCAAAAGCAGCCTAGAGTAATCTCAATTAAGAAAAAAAGAATATCGAGGAGCATATCGACATGGTTCAGTCATGTGCAATGAAGAAGGAAGATTGTCCAAGGAGGGAATCTTTGATCAGGTGTGAAGAGCCTGAAAGGTGGAGTGGTTGATCTAAAAACTTGTGAGATGGGAAATGATGACTCATTTGCTTACTGAGGATGGGGCACGAATGGGAATGCTTGGTGAGAGAGGATTGTGGCAAGGATATGATGTTCATCTGGGGTTGATGTATCAACAGTACCAGACGATATATCAACCGATACTATCAGTATCGAATGGGCCCAATGCAAGATACAAGGGGAATACAAATATTCCCCTGCATCGCAAAATATCATGCCATATCACAAAATATCGCTCTGTTGTAAAAAAAAAAAAAATACATCGTATTGATGATACAATTGATATGTATCGTGGATAGTTGGGCAATGAAGATTTTAAGGGGGGAAATTGGCAAAAATAAATTAAAAAACAAAACTTTTCTCCACAAAAATATTTGGGGGAATTTGTATGTGGGAGTAGTTAGGCAACTCCACTCAAGTTGTTTACCAATAAATCTCATTTTTGGTGGAGCAATTGCAGTCCAAGAATGGAAAGGTGCTAGAACCCATTTGGTGAGAAATGTGTCTTTCTCATTTAAATTAAATTCATTTCTTTTCCCCATCCTTTCTCATTTAAATTAAATTCATTTCTTTTCTATAAATTATGAAGTACCAATTTACAAATCCATATTCATATATGATTTTCATGCATTGACACGGATTTCAAACAAGTTTTTCCAAATTTAAAGGAGGAAAATGAAAGAAGTTGAAAAAAATATGAAAATCTTCCATTCTCACCTTTTTCTGGCCATGGAAGTTTTCCAAGTCCAAGACGATAAAGTAGAATTTGTGAAAATTATATAACACTACTTTTAGGCCATTTATAGTTTGGTCACATTCTTTTTCGTCTTTCAAAAATTAAAAATATATATATAATTTTAAAATATTTTTAAAAATGCCCTAAAATATAAATCTTAATTTTGTAAATTAGTGAGTTATATGTGCTAAATTATTGCACTCTTTTCGTAAAAATTTGTGCATTAAATTTTTGCTAATCATTTTTTTTAAATATAAAGAATTACAAAACGATATTACTTGTTTCTAACATTCTTATCGTCATATGTGGTTATCCAGGTAGTGAAAAAAATGTTTATTGGAAAGAAACCTGATATCAGTTGGCAGCATGCAACATCCTAAGAAACAACATTGTCATGGTGTATTAGAACGTGAGTGATTGCCCTAACTTATGAGGAAGTGAGAATGCATATGAGGGAGCTCCTACACGATGGGGTGATTTGGAGAGGATTGGGCCTGGCAAAGATGTGGACCTAGATTAGGATACCACCACAAACTCCAAGGACTCCACTTATTAGAATAGGTTGGTGGGTACATAGGTAGTTCGGGGTCTATACAAAAAGGAGAGGATTGGGCCTGGCAAAGATGCGGACCTAGATTAGGATACCATCACAAATTCCAAGGACTCCACTTATTAGAATAGGTTGGTGGGTACATAGGTAGTTCGGGGTCCATACAAAAAGAGTGAGATAAGGGCCAGATGTGGTGGCAAGAGGTGACTAAACCTGCCTTTGATGGGTCTAGATGGTGGTAGTAAAATGGGGATAAGCACATAAGGCAGGTTAAGAGTGTTGGGGCTAGGACATTGGGGGACCCAGTATGTGCCCACACAAAGCACACTTGAGTTGGGGCTAGGACATCGAGGGGCATAGTATGTGCCCACAAAGAGTACACTTGTGTTGGGGCTAGGACATCGAGGGGCCTAGTAGGTGCCCACACAAAGTACACATGTCGGATCGAACGAATAGATCCAAAGGATATAAATAGGAGAAATATGAGGGAGACGATTGGTTCATTCATCTCCAAGTTTTTCATATATAATCACGTGCCTACCATACAACTACAAGCCTACAATTCAAGAATATGATTGATGAAGTGTAACATGTAGGCCCATGTCTGAAGCTTCCTACATGACAAGAGATTATGGGGCATCACCTAAACAACCAATTACAGAGATATGAGACTATATCGAGTTGATGAGGTAAATGTGGGATATGTATGCAATCATGTTGGTGTGTGAAATCAAGGACAACAATGATGCAATGTGAGTTATAGCTAAAAGTTACTACTCCAACTACCTAGTGAGCACATGGTTCCCTTTATTAGTCACCCCCATTATGAATTACAAGTGCACATAATCAGTTTCTATTGTATAAGGCCCTAAACTACGCTTTGTTTGAGAAAAGTGATGTAACTAAATTCAAAATCAATTCATATAATTTATAAATCTAAGAAATGGAGTATTAGTGGAAGATTTTACAAAAATGGAATTTGTAAGTTTTTTTATTTTTATTTTTTGGAAAACCCATGTTTTGCTATCGGTATCGATCTATCAACAACATTATCGTCAATACATCATCGATACAACGTGATACATTGTGATACATTGCAAGACAATGCAATACATTGCGATAATATCGTCGATATCCAAGAAGTCCCACAACTTCCTGTGGGCTTGTCTTGTTGAGGTGTGATACCAAGAATATCAGCTGATATTATTGATATTGCAAACATTTCCCCTACGGAAACTTGGCTTGAACCCGATCATACCATATGTATTATATAACAATGTATATGCCCTAATTTCATATATGCTTGATGTTCCCATTAATGAATGATTATAATTATAATGATTAGCACTAGTGTTGTCATATTCGAGACCATTAGCGATTATGTCACGGCTTATGTGATGGCTTATGCAATTATATGATTGAATATGCGATTATGCCATCACTTACGCGATGAAAAAAATATAAATTTTTTAGAGGGTTGTGCGATGGCATATACAATTATGTGATTGCATATGCACAGGTCCTTTGGATCGCATGTAATCGCTTACGCTATTTGACAACAATGATTAGCACCTAATTCACAAAAAATTAGAGCGAGAGAGAGAGAGAGAGAGAGAGAGAGAGATCGTTTCCTCTACAACTTTGTTGGGTAAACTTATCCTACGACAGAGATGTGGGATCTACATGGTGTGTGTAGTGTGTACGCCATCCAATCCGTACAACAAGGTTGCCACTCTAAGAAAGTGGGATCTCATTACGAATACAAGTTGTTTTCAAGTGTTTTATTGTCTACAATAAAATCCAATTGTTTGAGTTAATTGTTGGATTTTTTTAAATTTAAATAATAAGTGGGTACCCAATACAATAATGGGTGCACAACAATCTAATGTGTACGAGTATGGGTCCCCTTTTCGGGCTTGTTACGACTATGGATGTCATACCAGTGCAGTACATTGGCAAGTATGGGCATGGGTGCCCTATACACAACCTGAATCATGCCCATCGCCACACCTAAACAGGACTATCCAAGACATGACTTTATTGGACCATATGAAAAAAAAAAAAAAACATGAACCCCAGCATAGAAAAAAGGCACTTCTCTTTTAAACTAAGGAAACATTTTTGTGCATACAGAACCAAAAGTTCTCATAGGGTAGAAGCATATCAACATACAAACAATCTCTTAAGTTCAACATACAAACAATCTTTTAAGTTCTCCATATTGTCAATATAAGTATATAACACCTATAAACCTAATTGAATACTAGCACGTGCACATCCCAACATAAAAGTATAATGAAAATACTACCCATTTCACAAGAACAAATTCAACAAGAGTGACTAACTTGAGATTCATTTATCATCAGTTATATGGGCCTTTATGTTAAAAGAAAAAATGACGCATTATCAGTGTGATAGTTTTATGCTATAATATACAAAGAAATGGTAGGAAAATCGAATAAGTCGTCAATCTAAATTTGGTTGGAAGATGGCTATGCATACTGTACAAAGAATCCAAGGAGAGAATGTGTTCAAAAAGATTTCCTGAGGGATTAAACAATGAGACAAGGAAAACCACCAACATCCAAAACAATGATACTACATCCAAAGTAAAAGCACCGAGAAGAAGAGAGAAACAACACAAAGATAAAGAAAACTACAAAAACAGCTACGATAAAAGAAGGAAAATATAAATTAAAGAGACGCACCTTAGTTTTCAAATTCTTTAGATCATCAGCTAAAGACACAAATATATCATATGGCATGTCCACATGTTTATAAACCTTTATTTTTGGCGTTGAAAATGGTACAAACTTGGCCAACACCGCTTCATTTGCAACAGTAAATACCTTCAACAAGTAAAAAGAGTTAAACTAGTATGTCGGTGCCAATAATCAAATCCATTTGATTCGAGTAAAAAAAAAGGACAATGAAACATAGATTGATGAATCAAACTTGCTTAAGTTTTACATGCATACATACATGTATATACATAATATGTTTTGCTAACTTCCCCGCCTTCATGGGCAGGTCAGTAACATCCCCAAACCTTTTAAATGGCACAGGGCACATGGGATTTACTTGTTGTTGATTAGAACTGTTCATTCAATCACACAATTAGGAGCAAGCAACAGTGCAAAAATCATGTCAATTGGGTGATCTTAAGCTTCTGATCAATTGCATGGAAGTGGACAATCAAGATTAATCGAAGAAACAAAATAGGTCCAATCATCATCTAGAAATATCTACTAGATAGGTCACACTTTGTATTTTCATGATTCTAAAGTAATAGTTTGATTTGATGATTCTGACCATGTGATTTATAGCTTGTAAGCAACAAATGGTTGTAACAAATTGTCCCCGTTAGGATAATCCGACCGATCTTGCACAATGGCTTGCTTCTAGTTATATGAGTGAATGATCAGTTCAGAACGATGATAGGTCACCCTGTGTGCCATTGGAAAGGTTTGGAGATGTTGCTAACATCCCCATGGGCATGTTCACATTAACAAGACCCATACATATGATGTATGTGTGTGTCTATCATCACAAAAGAACGTGTCCGAATTAACACAAAATCCTATAAATGATTCTAAATAAATAAAAAAAAATTAATACCATTGAGTAGCACGCAAAGACAGATTCCCTTGCCAAAGTTGATTTCAACACTAAAATAAGCTTTTCCTGCAATCCATCAAGATGGAGCTTCAATTTCATATTCATCCATGAAAGAACCTCTTCACTTTTCCCAAGCTCTTCTCTTTCCAATTCGACTTTATTCCACTAACATAGATCGTCCCTTCATCCTCAACACCACAATGCTAACCATCTGATCCCCAACAACCACTTCCATTAAAAAAATGTTCAATGCTTTTCGGCTAATCCATAAACTTGTCACACTACATTTTATTGAGCTAATCCACTACTCCCAGACAACTCCAAGATCCGTTTTAACTATTGTGATAACACTATTCAATTAGTTTTTTTCATAGATACACATCATCATCAAAATCAAGCTCTCCATCTTTTCTGGGCCTCTGACATTCTTCTTAAAAGAACCTGGATGGGTGGGCCCATAAGATATAACAATATTTACACGATCTTAGATACATCCGCACAAAGCCGAAGATGGATAGCCCTCATCCAGCGATCCACCTAACTACTACGAGAGCATATAAAGGAGCTAAGGAGCTAATCACCTCTTTGATCCCACAATGAAGATACTGTCGTACACGATCAACAATTTAGATCGTCTAGAGGCAGCCTAATGGACAATCAGATAATTCTCTCGTTATTCCTCTTGATTTTCTCTATGGGGATTTACTCGGATGTGTGCCTTTACCGAGGGAATGCCTCCCTTTTTATAAAGGGGGGAATCGAAAGGGTTAGGAGTTCGAATACAATAAAGCTTATCTTCATCCCATCCAAACACTCTACCTTATCACAATCCTCTCTTGTTTAAACCTAAATTTAAATTTCGAGAGGAGATTAAGGGGATTGGAAAAAGAGATATCCACCTAGGGATATTCTGAATGGAACTACATGGGACCCACCCACTAGCAATTGCCCAAAAGCTAGTTTAACACGAATTTGCTTGAATGTCCTTCAGTAAGTTCAAATAATTGTAGACAAGTTGAAAACAAGAGAGGAAAGAAGACTGTTTAAAGTGCTGTCAAAATTGCATGTCAACTTGCGACCACTATGACATGTTGATGTCAACATGAAACACATAAAGATCCTTTTTTATGCAAAATTGGAACCATTAGTCCTTCAGAAATATTTATGATGTCATATTGATGTTAGTAGGGGCTCACATCATGATCCATTTGTTGCAAACATTGAAAAATTGTCCTTCAAATTACGATGAACTATGGTGACTTTGATGAACTGTGGTGACATTAGTTCTCATCGTGTTAAATCCCCAAGATAGAGATTGAAAAGTTGGTTTATGAAATTTGTAGGGGTTTTCAGTTTAAATTCTTTCTCCAATTATAGAGTCTTATGTACTTTAATTGTTAGATTAGAAAGTCTCCAACTTCAAACGAAATTTGTAGGTAGTTTGATTTGAGCATACAAATAAAAGATCTTGCCCTTTCGATTAGAAAACAAAAGGGAACTTGAAGTATATATGCACCTTTCATAGACTTGAGATACAAACAATTGACTTTTTCCTTAATAGAATTAAACTATAGGATTTTTAGCCAAAAAAAAAAGAGGTCAAGTATCATTTGCAAGCTTGACATCAAGAAAGCATACGAGTACGACCATGTAGAGCGGGACTTCATCGATTACTTGCTGAAAAGAATGGGCTATGGTACTGAGTGGAGAGGTTGGTTTCAAATATGTGTTCGTTCGGTGGCGTGCTCTATGTGTGTGAATGGTTCCCCCAAAGGTTTCTTCAAACCCTCTAAGGGTCTTCGCCAAGATGACCCCCTCCCTCCCTTCTTATTTTTTATAATGGCAGAAGCTTTCAGTCAATTGTTATCTAAAGGGCAACAGTCTAGTCTCCTTAGCAGGTTCAGAGTTTCCAACATGGTAGAACCTATCTTCCACCTTTAATTCGCAAACGATACTATCATTTTCTACTATGCTAGCCCAATTACAGTGGAAACCTTCATAAGATTGTTGTTTGTTTCGAGGAGGTTTCTAGCTTGAAGGTTAACATGGGAAAAAACAAGATTCTAGGTATTCATCTCTCCAAAGAGGGCATTTCTCTCTTTGCTTCGATTGTCGATTGCAAGGTGGGATCCCTCCCATCCTCTTACCTAGGGCTGCCATTGAGTGTGGGGAAACTCGCTGATCAACTATGGGACATGCTTATTGAAAAAATAGAGAAGGTTCTCTCTAAGTGGAGCAGTTGTTACCTTTCCCTGGGAGGGAGGTTAACTCTCACCAAGACAGCTTTCGCTAACATGCTACTCTATTTCATCTCCCTTTTTAAATGCCTTGCCTCGGTTCGGAATCGACTGGATCAGCTCAAAAGAGATTTTCTATGGAGAGGTGCCGAAGACGACAACAAATTCCATCTCTTAAGGTGGGAGGAAGTCCGCAAACCTCCCAATGAGGGAGGAGCTAGGGTGAGGAATCTTCTTGCTATGAATAACTCCCTCTTGGGGAAATGGCTTTGGCGTTTTGGTACAAAACAAGGGAGTTTTTAGAGGGAAATGATTGCTTCTAAGTATGGGCTACAGATTTGGGGGGGGCGAGGGGACTCCAACACGTGGAGGTTGATCATGTCGCTCAAGTCGGTTTTCAAGAAGGGTATATCCGTTTCAATTGGCGATGGGACCCGAGTTAGATTTTGGGAATATGTATGGTGTGGTGATGCCCCTTTAGTTCAAGTCTTTCCCAATTTAGCTCAGCTCTCGCCAATGCCAAATATGCTAGTGGCGAACTGTTTCTCTCTCAACGGCCCTAACGCCTAATGGACCCCTACATGTAGAAGGGACCTACTAGGCCAAGAGGTGGATGAGCTCCTCCGTCTTCTCGACAAGGTTCACTTTGTCTTCCATCCGGTGATGAGAACAAAATGATTTGGACCGCAGATAGATCGGGTCGTTTCTCGGTCAAATTTTTCTATAAGTCGATTCATCCCCAAAAAGATGGGATGGGAGGTGGTCATGCCTTCCACTCCTGGCATTACACCATTCCTCCTAAGGTTGCAGCCCTCACGTGGCTTGTGGGAAGAAAGAAGGTCTTTACCATTGATAACCTTCAAAAGCACTCTTTGGCCATCACGAATAGATGTTATCTTCATTACCAAGCTAAGGAGACAGTCAATCACCTATTTATTTCATACCCCTTCACCTCCAAGGTTTGGTTGTATATTCTCTCACCCTTCACTTTGTCTAGGCTCATGCCGAGCAATGTAAGTTACCTTCTATCGGCTTCGCATAGCGAAGGTCTTAGAATTAAGGACAAGGTCCGTTGGCACATTTTTCTTCCAGTGGTTTGGTGGGCCACATGGGCTGAGAGGAATAGACGATGCCTTCAAAACTTGTCCCTATCAATTAAAGCGGTAATAGCAAATGTTTCAGCATCTCTTTTTACGAGGGGTCCATGGTAAAGCCCTCAAGGTGATGAGTGGAGATTTTCTGTTCATGGCTGTTTGTTGAACTTTTGGCTATTTCTTTTTTTTTTTTCCTTCTTTTGTCTCCTTTCGTATTCTTTGCTCACCGGTTGTTGTTGGCAGGCCTTTAATAAAATTTCCATTGATTCTTTAAAATAAAAAAAAAACCCTTAATACCCTACATAAAGTTATCTCAAATAAATGGGTTATAATTGAAAAGGAAGGGGGATAAAACTCATATTGGCAAGTCCTTTGATCAAAATAGGTTGCTAGATCTCCTTTGATCGTGGATCAACAAGACCTATTTATCGAAAAGATCTGAAAAACCTAACTATAAAAAAAGATGCATGACAAGAATCCAAAGTTGCATTACATCTCATAATAGTTGGTAAAGGTTCCATTTCAACTCAAAACATGGCTCTATGACACAATGTTCACCAAGTTGATTAAATGTTCAGACAAAAAAGTGAGGATTAGATAATTACAGAAAACTGATGAAAGGTATATCCCACAAGTTGCTCAACCAAAGTGAAAACTAAGAGCACGTGACATGATCACAAGATACAACAACTTAACAATGACATCCTCAAAGAACATGTGAACTTTATTTTCAAAACAATAGCTTTATAAACACAATATCAACCAAAAGAAGGGGAAAAAAAAGGTGGAACATAAAAGAACATAGAGACTAAAGAAACCTTTGAATTCATGAGCGTCTCAAGTTCTCGAATTTTCCCCCCATAAACAGCCCGTGAGCTTGAGCCTATAGAGAAGAAAAGCATGTTTAAGAACAGATTTTGTACATAAGAAACTAACAGTAATTACGTGACATGACACAAGAAAATATGAACCAAATGCTTAGAAAAGTATTCCACAGTTATGCCATCCACCCCGACTAAAGACCATTATGAACAAAACTACTAGGTAGCACGGCAATCATACAAACTAATCAAATAAAGAAACTACATTTACCTTTTGAATTTATTGGTGAAGCAGTCATACCAAGGATCCTAGGGAGCAAAGTAGAATTGGAGCGTAATTGTCTATGATAGAACTCCTGTCAATCCGAACAATTCTTTCAAAAAATATTCATGTTTACCCATCTAAAGAAATACT
This sequence comes from Liriodendron chinense, assembly GCA_003013855.2. NCBI lineage: Eukaryota > Viridiplantae > Streptophyta > Magnoliopsida > Magnoliales > Magnoliaceae > Liriodendron > Liriodendron chinense. The sequence goes on from ML058479.1 coordinate 95,533, forward strand.
TGCAAATCCTAGGAATTTCCAATTTATGGCAAAAGGAATAACAAAATATTAAAATAACTATTTGGCATGTTGAAGTACTTGCAAATTATAATTAATTTGTTTTCTTTCAAAAAGATATAGAATTATATGATAATATTTAGAGATCCATCAAACTACATGTCAGATATGACACAACCCATGCGTGGTTCTAAAATTTGTGACAAATATGGTGCTGTCACACCAAATATTTAAAAATAAACTAAAAAAAATTTGTTTGTTACAAGCACACGATTCATGGAGAGATAAAGAATCTACCAGGTGTATTGAGTCGATTCACTTTTAGGAATTCAGTTCCTTACCAGGTTCTTCCTATTATTGAAATCCCTAAAATGCCTTCCCCTCAATTTATCATAGAACGACCAGAGAAAAGTCACATTAGGTGCAGGATAAATTTAGAGGGAGTACGTTGTGTGGCCTTGCTTCGTTGCGTTGGAGGCTTCATCGAAGAGGTGGCACTCGCTCTAAATTCATGCATCTGTATATTCTACCCTGGTTATAGACAAGTGTACCTCGGGCATGAGTCCTACAAGAAGGCTCTAGTGTGGAAAGGAAAGTTCGCAGGCCCATGGATGGGATGGCCTCTGCACATGGAAACTCCCTAATTACCTTCTCGCCTGCTGCTAGGTGTACCAGTCAATATATGGACACAAAGGAGCAGGCTCGCTGCTATACTGTGCCGGTGGCTCCATACGGGATACAACTTACTCATATGCGCACTCGGGCTTCCCTATTCGTGAAAGCCTCTGTGGGCATTAGGAAAATGTTGCATAGGGTATGCGCTTTTTGGCAATAATTTTTTTCCAAAATTTTTAAGGTCAGCTCGTACTCAATTCCTCGTCGAATTATCCCCAGTGAAGACTTCTCAATTACCTTGATATGGAGCAGAGTCAGTGAAAGCATCGGGGTTGCCTGTCATATGATTGTTGGCCCCTCTTCCTACTCATTCGAAGGGTGGAATACACGTTCCGTTCAATCTATTTACTTTATCTCCCCATGAATCGTATGCTTATAACAAACAGACTTTTCTCAATTCCAATCAAGTTGGTGTATTGTGTCGATTCCTTCGAGTAATCAAATATTTAAAAATAATGAATACCATGTTAACTAGTCAATCAAAGAGAAATGTTTAAAAATAATAAGTATACCAAAATATTAAATATATAGACATGTCTCCATACCCCGCATTTGATGGTCAGCCAATGTTGATCATCCATGTTCAACACCCAGACAAATATGCATTAGCAATGTTTTAAATAGCTATGCTATGTAGCATGTAGCTACGTAGCGTATATTAGCCTCAATGCTACATAGCTCATGAAAATAGCTTAAGTCGTGTGTAACATATGCTACATGATTAATTTGCATATGTTTTACAAGCTTCATAGACCACGCTACATGCTACTTAACTCACATTACAAGTTATTCTTCACTACAACATTAAAATCAACTAATGTTTTTAATGATTTGTTACATTTTTCTATTTTTAATAAAAATTAGCTACCCTTTTCAATGCTTTTAGTAAAATAATATGAATAGCATTAAATCAGTTTCGTTGCCCTTTCTTTACCTTTATATTTAATCATTGCCTTTCCTATTACTTTAGGTTGTGTTTAGTTGCACCAAATATCAAGAATTTCTGTTAAATTTCATTATTAGTCAGTTTAATTTGGTGCAAAATATCATGAAATTGATGCAACCAGCCACAACTTTGATTAAAAATCTAGAAGTAGCATGTAACTTACGCTACGTGCTATGTAGCTTACACCTCACACTTTAGAGGGGTGAACACTACACTACAAGCTATTCACTATTTAAAACATTGCCCATTAAATCATGTGAGGGGGAATTTAGCACTCGACTCGCATGAGGCCTAATATCACCTTCCCAATTAATCAAGTTTGTCGATCCATGACCAGTCTTCATTCACATCTGGTGCTATTGAATGGATTCTCAACTATGCAAAAGGAATGGCTCCTCATGGATTGTTCTACTTCCCTCAGCATCACATAGCTATCTATATTGGAAGTTTGTGCTTATAGAAGAGCAGATTGGGCCAATTCACTAGATGAGTTGATTGACTACATGCTATTGCATTTATATTAGATCTCACATGAAGTGAAAAGAAAAGGTTTTGATGCATCAACCATGATATCAAATTATGGGAGAGTAAGGAGCTCTAACAAGGGCGACTTGTAGGTGATATGGAAGAACAGGAGATTGCAGACACGCGAGGAGTTGCAAACCAGCAAGTAGAACATCGGAACGATAAGGAAGAAAGCCATCTTGTTCGGGTGGCAGTTTCTGGAGACATTCGGGCAGATGACGAGCGATTAGCTAGGAAAGGTGGTACCGACATACAGAAAAGAAAGATCGTGGGAGACACGGAGGGGTGGAAAACCGTAGCCAGAAAGAGAAAGGGAGGGCACCAAGGAGCGGTCCGCAGTGAAGATATTGCGGCTTTTCCAACGCTTTTTGTGCAGGGATTTCCGGAAGGGAGGTTACTAGTAAATTTCTCTAGGGTTTTTGGGAGGGCAGGGGCGGTAATGGATGTGATTCTTTTCAAAAGAAAGGGATCCTCGGGGTCGCAGAGATTTGCCTTTGTGCGAATGAGCACGGAAGAGGAGTTGAGCCGAGCTGTGGAAATGCTCCATGGCGAGAGTTTCAAGGGCTTAAAACTGAGGGTACAGAGATCTCGCTTTAGGGCTGAGATAAAGCACAAGGAAACATCCCAACCCTCTACAAGTGATCCTAGTGCGAGAGGCAGGAAGCAATCACGTCCGATCTCCAATACTGTGGTCCAGCTAGTTGAGCCCTCCTGGCGGTAAGATGGCAATGACTTTCAGGGATACGGTGATGGCTAATGGGAGGAGCCAGGCAGCACGTGCGGAATCAGATATCAACAACACTTTACCTGCGCAAAGGTCTGTGAAATGGGTAGAGTCGGTTCTCCTTGAAGGGGAGAAAATGCTAAGGATTTTGGAGGATGTGGTGGCTCAGAGATGGGGAGACCTACAGACGTTAGTCGTAGCTACGACAAAGGAGGACGCTACAATTTCGCAGGTGAGGGAATGGTTAGATGCATGTTGCAGGCTAAATCCGCCAATGTATATCATCAGGTCAATCAGCTACAATCAGTTGTGGATTCAACTAAGTCCAAGCGTCAATGCAGATCTCCTTAAGGTGGCGGGGACAATCCATAGAGATGGACCGATTCTTTGGACACAATCTTGGAAGGAGTTTTCCGCCTTTGGAAGTGAAAACGTGTGGATTTTGATTTGGGCGATTCCATTGGAGATCTGGTTCGATGAGTTTATCATTGCAGCTACAACGTGCTTGGGTAACATCATCAAAATAGATCCTCGTACAAAGCTTAGCGAGGAAGTCAGTGTTATTAGGGCTTGCGTTCGACGTAAGGAGCGATGCCGCCCTTTGTGTCAATCATTGTTGGAGGCAAAAGGTTTTGCTTACCAGTTCAGTGGGAGGAGAAAGGGTGTGAGGTCCCAAGGTGGGGGGATCTGTGGAGAACCAGAGAGGGGCAGTCATGGTCGTCGTCCCTCTACGTACGAAGGAGTACATCGGGAATGCTCTGCAGAAGCACCGAAATCGGGGAAGGTCATCTGGCGCCTCACTAGTGGAGCAAATGGGGTCGGTGGGGAGAGCAACTATCACAATTCAATAGCTAGCGTTGGTGCGCCTACGAGAGTTTTGTCTAGGGGTACTCCTCAACCAATCTTCCCAAACCTCTTCCGAGTCATAGCCCGGGTGACACTTTGCAGGGTGGGGTGCAGTTTCGGGACACGTGCATGATGGAAGTGCGCTCCGGCTTCGAGGCGATTCAATTTCAAGACTCCATCGACCACCCTGCGGCATGTGTGAGTCTACTCTCGAGAGCGAGAGTCTTGCTTATGTAGCACGGGGTATTGAGGTGCAGTCTATCGCACAAGCGTCACGTGTCAACTCTGATGGGTTGTCTACATGTGAAATCTTATACGGGTTGAGCGTAGTTAACTCGCACGCGATTTCTAGTCCAAAGGAGGTTGAGACCTCACTCGCTTTTAGCAATCTCACAGAAGGGCAAGAGGGGAAGCAGGACTTAGAGGTTTCGCAAGGCGGACTCTGCACAAGGGTTCAAAGGTTGCTTATCGAAGAAGTCTCATTCGCTGACGGGGGTGAGGATTCAGTTCTCAACCAAGGTCAAGGTCATGCCCTCGAGCTGGTGCTGGCAAAGGTGGCGAGTGAAGGCGAGATGCTCGAAGGAGCTATGATAATTACTCCTCTTTGTGCAGAGGAGATGCAGCCTCGATCATCGTTAGGCGATGTGTAGTGGGTGTCAACAGTGTATGATGCATAAGGGGATCAGAAGCAACAGTAAAGATATTGGTCAGGGATCAGACAACGTCTCAGCTTCCCTCAACGGAAGGGGCATTTCTATTGAACAGACAGCTTGGGACAAAGATGTGTTGGAAAGGGTGGGTGTGCAAGCAGGCCTTTCCTTCAACGCTAGAGACGAAGACGTCAAGGAATTTTACCACTTTGTGCAGGAGAGGGCCACGCAACAGCTTCAAGGGATGCAGGATTTAAGATTGAAGCGATCTCCCAGAGGCATGAGGGAGCTTCTAAGTTTGGAGTGCATCATTAACTATGACGCGTCAACCATGTTTAGTGGGAGCAAGAGGACGAGATCAGGGAAGACCGGTGAACAATGATTGTTCTTTCTTGGAATGTGAGGGGGCTGGGGAGTAACGTCAAGAGGGCTCAGGTGAAGAAGGTCTGCAAGGAGGTCAGAGCTGACATAATTATGTTGCAAGAAACAAAGTTGCAATCGATATCCATGGGTATGTTAGCTTCGATTTGGAATGTCTCCGTGTTTGATTGGATGTCTATGGATGTTGTAGGTTATGCTGGGGGGAGTATCGTTGGTTGGAAGTCTAGCGGATGGTGTAAGGTTGGTTCCTATTCGGGTTGTTTCTCTCTATCTGTTGACGCAGGACATTCGACCAACTCACCAAAAGCTCCAAAGTTAATGGGGGAGGCATGGAATATCCTTTTATCTCATTGCCCAGGCTAGGCCAAGCCCGTTCGAACCCTCCTACGTGGGCCCCAATTCACATGGGTCGCGTCACACGAGCCACCCAAGTCGCATGGGCCACCCACCCCACACGAACCGCCCACCTCGAGTGTGCCCCCGAGTCACATGGGCCGCCCCACTCGAGCCTGAACCGTGAAAAAATGCCCCTACATTATCTATTTTGCTTCGAGATCTATCGTCAGGTTTACAATGGGTTTTTACTTGGTTTATGGCCCATGTAAGAAGAATCTGAAAGGGCTGTTTTGGGAGGAGCTTGACTCAATTAGGCAGAAATGGGGGTATCCTTGGTGTTTGGGCGGGGATTTTAATGTGGTGTGTTTCTCCCATAAGAAGTCCAAAGGGGGTCGCATCACTAGTAGCATGTTGAGTTTCTCGGATTGGGTGAGTAGGCAGCAGCTGGTTGATTTGTCGATGGAAGCTACCAAATTTACCTAGTCCAATGGCAAGGCAACCGCGATCTTGTCTAGATTGGATAAGTTCTTGGTCTCGCCTGATTCGATCAACAAATTTCCTTTCCTATTCAACGAGGTTTCCCGAGAGTCACGTCCGATCACCGCCCGATTGTTCTCCATGTCTCAGATGACAACTGGGGGCCCCGTCCTTTCCGGTTCAAAGCGGTGTCGTTAGAGATTGAAGGTTTAGATTAGTTGATTGTTGATTGGTGGGGAGCCTTTCAGGTTGAGGGTTCTAAGGGGTTCAAGACGTGCAGAAAGCTCAAGCTTCTAAAAGAACAATTGAAATTGTGGAAAAAGGAAGTCCTAGGTGTGCATGAGGTGGAATTTGTGAAGATGGCCGACCAAATTCATGCGTATGACCTCTTAGAAGAAAATGGTTCTCTTTCTGAATCTAAGTTGGCAAGGAGAAACGATCCGTCTCTAAAGTATGCTTAAAAGTCTAACGAGGAGGATATAAAATGGCACCAGAGATCTAGGGCGGTATGGCTGAAAGAGGGTGATAAAAATACAAGGTTCTTTCACGATTTTGCTAGCACTTGGGCTAGGGGGAACAAAATTGGAAGTCTTCTTATAGATGGGGTTTCATCTTCGAACAAAGATGAGATAACGGAAGCAATTACTTCTTATTATATGAGTCTTCTGTCAGCAGATAAGTGGGGGAGGCCAAAGTTGGATAATATTTCCTTTAACCAGATGACGCATGAAGATGCTTCGTTCCTTAAAAGTCCTATTGAGGAGGAGGTTCGAGTAATGTTACAATTAATGGGAGGAGAGAAAGCCTGTCTCGTTTTTTCAGAGATTTTGGCATGTAGTTGGAAAAGATATGATGGATTTTTTCTTAGAGTTTGTGGTGTGGGGCCATTTATCCTCGGCCATGGGGGTTTCCTTTATAGTGTTGCATTTCTTGGACTACATGCTTGGTAGACTGGGTTGTGGTGAGATTTGGAGGGGTTGGATCAAGGCCTGTGTCCAATGTCCCTCCTATTCCATTCTCACCAATGGGTCCCCTAAAGGTTTTCTTAAGTCCTCAAGAGGCTTGAGGCAAGGAGATCCTCTGTCGTCGTACTTGTCTGTGGTGGTTGGGGAAGCGCTTAGTGCGATGCTTCATAGAGGAGTGGACTATGGTATGTTTCAAGGATTCCGAGTTGCTAGGAATGGCCCTCAAGTCTCTCACCTGCAATATGTGGATGACACCATTCTGTTTTGTGAGGCAAAACCAAGCGCAGTTGATAACATATGGAAGTTAACGGTTTGTTTCAAGACAGTGTCAAGATTGAAGATTAACGTGGCAAAGTCGGATCTTCTCGGTGTTCACGTTGAGGAGGAGGATTTGGAGCGGTTTGCAAACAGTTTTTTGTGCAAAATTGCCTCCTTCCCCACCACATATCTTGGCTTGCCTTTGTGCTTGGGCAAACCTTCGATTCATCTTTGGGACAGGGTTTTTGAAAGAACTGATAGAAAGTTGGCCGGTTGGAAAGGTAGGAGCATGTCTTTGGGCGGTCGGTTGACTCTTATCAAGACGGCCTTCTCGAACATGCCAATCTATTTCTTATCTTTATTTCGATGTCCTAAGTCGGTGCTTGGGAGGCTTGAAAGGTTGAGGAGGAATTTCTATTGGAGAGGTGCAACTGAAGAGAAAAAAAGTTTCATCTTCTCAAGTGGGATGAGGTGTGTAGGTCAGTTAGAGAAGGGGGGGGGGGGGGGGGGGGGGGGGGGGGGGCATCAAACCGTTGGGGGAAATGAATATTTCTTTATTAGGAAAGTGGGTGTGGAGATTCGGGGTGGAAGAAGGGAAGTGGTGGCCAATAAGTATGGCACGCAAGTTGGGAATTGGTACGTGAAACCTTCGTCCTTGTATCGAGCGTCAGCCATTTGGAAAGCGGTGGTGGCTACGGAGCATTTTGTTCGCAAGAGGCATTTCCTTCTCAGTTGGCAACAGGCGCCATATTCGTTTCTGGATTGATATTTGGTGCGGCGATCAAGCGTTACAGTCCAAGTTCCCTAGCATTGCTCGTCTTGCGCCCGACCGCTTTATCGGGGTAGCGGATTGCTACTCGACCTTGAGTGACTTGGTAGTGTGGGCACTGCCTTGTTGTAGGAACCTGTTAAAGTCTGAAATTAAGGATTATGTTCAGCTTCTGGAGGTCTTAAATTTGGTCAAGGTTAAGGCTCAAGAGGACAATATTATGGTGTGGGCCAGAAGTGCGTCCGGGAAGTTCTTCGTCAAATCACTATTTGGAATAGTCTCAAATCCTTCCCAGGTCTTACCCCTACCCCTCCTACATCTTTTCCATCATTGGAACGATGGGGCCCCGCCCCGCCGCGAGTGGCGGTGTTCGTTTGGTTGGTGGGCCGCAAGAGAATTATGACAATAGATAATCTTCAGAAGAGAGCTATGATTCTTCCCAACATTTGCTTGATGTGTATGGCGAATGAGGAGACCATCGATCATCTTTTCGTCCATTGTCCCCTCGCTGGCAAGGTGTGGAGTCATTTCCTATCTCTTTTCCAGGTGGACTAGGTGATGTCAAAGTCGGTTGATGAGCTCCTCTGGGCGTGGTTAGGTGGAAGGGTGGGCAAATCCGGGAAAGCTAGGTGAAGGCTTCTTATTATGGCAGTTTTTTTGTCGATATGGGGAGTGAGGAATGACTGTTGTTTCAGAAATATTTTCCTCGGGCGGAAAAGTCTATTAGAAGAGCCTCTAATTTTTTAGAGAGTTGGGCTTGACTTGTCAGGTTGTGGTGTTGTATTCTTTGCTCCTCCTGTGAGCCTTTCTAATAAAATTCTTTGTTACCTCTCAAAAAAAAAAAAAAAGTAAACTTGTGTTTCTTTCTACTTTTTTCTTGTTCTTTGTATCCTAACAAGATCAAGCACATTGACTTATGTTGACCATTGACTAAATCTTAGTCGATTGACCCTTTTGACTTTTACTTGCCACCATTGCCCAATATTTGTTAACTAATTTAAATTTTCAGTTGCTGCATTTTCAATTAGCAAACCGTATTATGCTAACATATATCATGAAGAATCCCCACAAACAAGCAATACTCCCAATAGGTTGACAAAGGGAATTACCCTAATAGGCCATGTACAACATAGAAATATGCACTCACCTTAAGGAGTTAAGATATTGTCCCTTCCATTAAAAGAAGCATCACATACCATTTGATATGTGTCGAAGAAGTTGAATTTAGCACTGAAGTACAAACAGACCATCACAAATTTACAATGAGCAGTGCTCAAAAGTCCTAATTCAATAAACAATGCCCATAAATCAGGCTTAGGATCATCCAGTCATCAATTTGAACTCACACAGTGGTACCCTTCAAGTTTTAACCATCATAAGAGAATACTAATGATACCTTCTCGGCATAACATAGTGAAAGAGTAAAATCTGGCCATAACTCACCGTCATAATACAAGCATATGGGCTTCTACCTCGTGCATGATGGCATTCATCAAATATTAACACTTTTATCCTGTCTAGCTTGAAAAAGCTATGCCGTAGGTTGTCGAGCAGAATTTGAGGCGTCATTACAAATACCTACATAAGAAAAGTAAAAACTAAGAAACAATGTGTAAATGGACCTCTACAATGGGCTATATCAGTTATCAATTATAAATTGCACAAAATAAAGGCCTCAGTTTATACGAAAGCACAAGAAAAGACCTTTTGTAAGATGCCAAAACTTGCAATGGAGTGCAAGATGAATAGAGAGTATATATGTGTAGCAAATCACTAAAAGATACATCATACACAGCCACTTTGAACACATTATTGTACACTTCATATCATTACGGGACCACAACAACAGCCTATTTCATCACAGTTGTTATGGTCTTTGCAAGGCCAGTATATCGCATTACAACAACTGTTATTCAGGTACATTACGACCAATATTTTGCCAATTATTTACTGGATTAAGATTGCTGAAAATAATAATTACAAATAATAGTAAATTGAATATATTACAATACTATTGCTTTGAATATATATATATATATATATATATATATATATATATATATATATATATATATATATAGAGAGAGAGAGAGAGAGAGAGAGAGAGAGAGAGAGGAAACAACAATTTATTAAGAGCTTTGAATATATAAATATATATATATATATATATATATATATAGAGAGAGAGAGAGAGAGAGAGAGAAATGCTCACGCGCAACTAGTTGTACGTCCAACTAGTTGGCATGTGGGGGCCACTATGGTGGTTGTATGATATTTCGTCCGTACAGAAAGATTGTATTAAGATAAAAATTGGATGCACCAAAAATCAAGTCGATCCAACCATGAAAACGTGATGCTCCATGTGAATGTGGAGTTTATAGGTGTTGTTTCATGGTTTCCTATAGTGTACCCCACCTAATAGTTGGATCAACCTGATTTTTGGGTCATCTCATTTTCGTGATGGGATAATCTTAATGGATGGGCAAGATATTGTATAAACACCATGGTGGGCCCCAAACACCAACTAGTTGGACGTACAACTAGTTGCCATGAGCTTTACTCATATATATATAGGAATGCCCACCTGGGCACTTCTCGTGAGAGAGACTCATGAGCACTTTTTCATGGCTCATCGCACATGATGTAAGCCCAAAATCTGAGCCGTCCATGTGATGCAGCACCCCAAAAAACCCCTAGGGCCCATCTTTCAACCTAATCCAAAACTCTGGTGGGCCACAGCAGAAAGCAAGAGGCAAATCAAGGGAGGAAATTGTTTCCTTCTTTCATGGCCCACCAAAGTTCTGCAACAAGTTGAAAGATGGGCCCTAGGCCCCTAGGGGTTTTTTGGGGTGCTGCATCACATGGACGGCTCAGATTTTGGGCTCACATCATGTGTGATGAGCCAAGAAAAAGTGCTCACGAGTTCTCTCACGAGAAGTGCGCAGGTGAGCATTCCTCTCTCTCTCTCTCTCTCTCTCTCTCTCTCTCTCTCTCTCTCTCTCTCTATATATATATATATATATATATATATATATATATATATATATATAATAGTGCTACATAAAGTATATCTATTTATTTATAATAAAAAAAAAGGTTGATAAGGGCAAATAAAGAAAAACCTTGAAGGGTGAATAGTTTTCTTTGCTGAATGATTAGAATGAATGCATTTACATAGTATCCATAGCCTTCTCAAGCCTACTAGGAAGATTTACATGAATCTTTTTACCCATCTAAAAGATTTGCTGCCTAAGATTTCAGAGGTTATAGAACTATATGTTACAAGAATACCTTCGTTGTATATAAAACTTACAAGAATAAAGTTAGTACATTTTATCTCTCAATAGAGATAACACTAATAGGGATCATGCCAAAAATAGTCACCTCATTACTTCTAGCAAGGAACAATATAGTCTTCGATAAAAGAAAGGACAGCATTATGGCACAGAACCTTCTCAGAAAGGATTTGGTTTTTACGGAAGGAACAATAGAACAGTTAATGACTGTGGATGTGGCACATACGATTGTACGGCGAGCCTGGATAAATGTAGTAAGGAGCTCGACTTCTTTTTTTTTTTTTTTGGAAGAATACTGAAATTTTATTAAGAAGCCTCCAAGACAAAAGTGAGGAAAAGAATACAACCCACATTACAGTTGAAACAAATCCAAAACTTTACATTCTTTGTCTTCCTTAACCCCAACAACCCAATCTAGAATATCGCTTTTAGACTTCCAAAAAACCTCCAACCATAGACCTTTGCTATTATGAAAGCACCTTCTATTTCTTTCCTTCCAAATGTTCCATAAAACTGCCAGCAATACCAAGCACCATATGATTAATTCATCTTTCCCTCTAGAGAATATTAGTATATATGTATGTTAGTATGTGGCTCTTTGATTGTAAGTGCATGTGCACATCTTTTCTCTTTTCCTACAGTGTACTATATGCTTATCCTAATAAAGCTTTGTGTGGTGGGCATGTGGCACACATACACAAGATTCACCCTAAAACTCTCTCTCACTCTCTCTCCTCTTCTTCCCTTACTTCTCTCCTCTTCTTCCATCCTAATCATCTAATCCTCTTCTACTTGGTATCAGAGCAAAGATCAAACTATTCCGCATCAAGGGAGTTGAGAGGCGACACGTCAGATTGCTGACGTCAGCGGCCGTACGGCTGACGTCAGCAATGTACGGTCAAATGGACCCCGTTTGAGCTGAAAGTTTAGGGGTTTGATAGATCTCTATTTTAGAAAATTTGTCATTATTTTTTTAGAATTTTTTAGAGCCTTCTTGATGGTGATTTGGTTGAAATAGTGAAATTCGAAAATCGGGCCCCGAATCAATTTTTCGTCGATTTTTCTCAAATCGGTAAGCGTTTCTCTTGTTTCTTTCCTCTAGATGGACTGATATCTCTCACTCAAGCTAATATTGGAGGAGTTTTTGGTTGATATTAAGATTTGAGTGGGTTTTAACCCCAAATAGAGGTGCAGCCATGTCATTTTTTGGCTATTTGCGTCATATTTGAGTACTTCGGGTGGTATTTTCAGAGTTTTCTGGTTGATTGGGGTTAGTCTCTCATCTCCTCAAGATTGCTTATTAGAGACTTTGTTGAAGTACATTTTACTTGGACCCCTCGTTCTTATGGAGGACAAAGGGCAATCTCATCTTGGCATGGGTTCGCTTGAACCCAACTCACTCCAAATCACCTCGATTAAGTTGAATGGTGATAACTATCTTCAATGGGCACAATCTGTAAAAGTGTTCTTGGGGGGCCGTGAGAAGTTGTCGTATATTCTGGATGATCCCCCAAGCTCTACAGAAGACACCTACAAGACTTGGACAAAGGAGAACTATCAAGTCATTGCATGGTTGTTGAACAGTATGGATTCTTCGGTTAGCGACTCCGTGATGTTTTTGTCATCGGCTAAAGGCATTTGGGACTCCCTTCATGACATGTACTCCGAGTCTAAAAAAATTTTCGGGTATTTCAGCTTATTCAAGAAATTGGTCGGTTCCAGCAAGACTTAAGATCATTAAAAGATTACTATTCGACACTTCGAGGCATGTGGGATGAGCTGGACTTGTATCAACCTCTTCCTTCAAAATGTCTAGACGATCATGAGCATGCTCACAAGCAACAGGATGACACTCGTGTTATGCAGTTCCTCGCAGGGTTGAACTCCGTCTACCTTAGTGTTCGGGATCAAGTGGTTGTTAATGATCCCCTTCCTCCGTTAACAACAGTCTATGCCATGTGCCAGCGCACTACTATATCAGCTCTTCCTTCACATCCTTTTGTACCACCAAAGCGTTCAGCACACCTTGCTGGCGATCCATCTTCCATTTTTCTTAGATCTCACGCACCATCCTTGAGTTCAGGGCGCCCTTTTGGTTATGGTGGTCGTGGCAGAGGCCGAGAGGGAGATCGGGGATGTGTTGGTCGTCATCTTCGAGGTCGTGGTGGACGTGGACGAGGACGTGATAGTTCCCGTATTTGTTCTCATTGTGGCGGAACTAATCACACTATTGATTATTGTTGGCAGCTCCATGGTCGTCCTACGTGTGCTGTTGCCTCTATTACAGCTACTGTAACGCCCCGTAAAACAACTGGCCCTTGAACCCGAACATGTCCTCGGGCCATGTCACGCTTACGTCACTCCAGGGCGTTTAATTGGCCAATAGTAGCTTCTTGAAACCGAGGCTTCCCTAATCCAGGCTCCACGTGCGCACCCATCAGGTCTTTGTGCTATCCAATCCAAGTCAGGTGGGTCTGAGACTTAACTAAGTCAACCCCCATATCGGGCCTGGTATTTTTGTTGGATCCGCACACTAAAATTGATATCCGAAACCGTAAAACTGCACAACACTACGATTACACCCTAGGCGTGAGTGTACTCTCACCAGCCTTAAGTAAACCAATCATTACAACACATACTTTTCTTGTGTGGTCCTTCTGCACCCTTGCATGGCGTTGAGATTTAGGGACTTGGAACTTAAATATAACATCCACCACAATCCCAAACTTGCAGCCCCGATCGACGGTCGGTGACCGTCGAACTGATCCGTCGCCATAGTTCACAATTGCCGCACTATATTCTCGTAGGATCGCGCATGTAGCCATATCCTAGGCCAGGAGGACTATCCCTCAGTCCAGATCGGGTTAGATGGGCTCGCTGGGCCCCACACAATCAAAAGTAGACCCAAGAGGCTACTTATAGCCACTTAAAAAGTTGAGGGCTATATATCCTGATTTCCCAGGGTTATAAAAGCTCCTTTTCTCTCAGCCACTCTCATTTCTACCTACATCTAGCTGAGAAAGGAGAGAGAGAGTGAAGAAGAGAAGTTGGAGGAGAGGGAGATCAGCCCAAGGAGGGCTTGTGCATGTCCATTTGGGGCGATTCCTTGGCCGCCTTCGCTTCATAGGGCTAGGAGAGTGCCAGATTTAGCTTCATCCAGCCTCACAGGTAATTGGAATGAAGTATACACCTGGAGCTGTCAAATTTTCTGCTGAATCCATGCAATTTCCTAACATACAGCCCCTCTCTTGCAGGAATTGCAAGGGATTTCGGAAATATGAGGTGTGCATCATTCCCTACAGGTTGTCTTGCATCAAATGCAAGCCCACATGAATAATATCTCTAATTCTAGGTAGACTTGCTAGATAGATGTAGAATCCCTTAGGGATTAGTTCTCTAGATGTCTTTAAAGCTAGGAATTTCTTGTTTATATTGTTTAATCATCATGCATGTTTAGTATTACACAAGTATATATTAGTATTCACATATTTATCTTAAATTGGAAAGAATTGCTTAATTGTTTGTGCACTATTATGATTCCCTGAGATGTATGTGTATGTTGCTGTTGCATCTTTGGGGGGAAATTGGTAATTTCTTCTGGTTGCTTGTAATTTTGAAATAACATCACCTATATGTAACATATATGTAGTAGAATAGTTAAAGTTTAGCTCCTAGCATAGTCCCATGGTTCTATATGTTGCCGGATCGGGAAATTCATAGAGTTTGGGTCGGCCACGTAGGTTGGCCGTATCCCCGGAGTTGGAATCCTCAGGCATGGGGTGCAGTCCATGGTTCATGAACCAAGTGGGGCATAGTACCCAAGGACAATCTTCCGTCATCCCCTTGACTAAGGACCACCAACTCAACAAACCCGGTTCAGGTATAATGTTTGGATAAACGCCTATATTCGAATCCACATACCAGCACGACCATTGGATAGGCCCACTAATAATTACATGGCGATCGATCCCTAAATACTCATGAGCCGAGCATGGTGGTATGGGACCTATGCTTGCGCTGTCGGCCTACGCCGGGGTGGTGCTCCTCCGTAGTGTCCTTGAGCACCCATGGAGGCAGTGAGCCATCCATTTGTTTGACTATGGGGTAATGGCATGACTGAGCCACCCCCATCTGAGTCGGACATGGCTGACGAGTCATGGCCGAATCAGACGCTCGGACTGTTTATCCAAGCTGGGATCCTTGGGGTTACTGGCGACGATATGTACTCGCCCGCAGGGAGCCAGATGATCCCTGATCGGCCGAGTGATACGGTAATGGTATGTTGGCTTTGCCATCCGGCTGGATGTTAAACTGGTATAATTAAGGATTTGGATAATCATTCATGATCCGGCATGACATTCATTCGGGCGGGTGACTGGGGTGGTGCCCCTGTCATGGTGGCCCAATCTGTGCGAGTGTTGTGGTGGTGCCACACACTGTTAGCTGTGACAAACTGGTGTTTGGGGCATGCACATGTGCATTTCATGCACTCATGCACTAAATAACCGTGCTTTATTGTTGTCGATATCTTAGTTAAGAATGATGTGTAATAGAATCCATTATTTATGTATGCTTCCATTTGTGCATTGATAACTTGTATGTAATGTTACCACTGAGTTGGCCACTCACTCCCCATTCTGGGAACGGTGTTATAAAACACCACCCAGACGCCGCATGTGACCCAGGTTTACAGGAGGAGAGCGAAGCGGCAGAATACGAGGAGTTAGCCGCTGGCGAGGATCCATACATTCAGTATGCAGACGACCTGTATAGAGGGTGATAAGGGATCCTTGTTATGGGGGATAGCGCCGGGTTGGCGCAATGTATAGGTTTTTGCTAGTTTTTGGAGCCTGGTGATCGGAGCCCCTAGCGGGTCCCGTCGAGTGAGTTGTTGATGTTACTTAATTCTTTTGGCTTATATATATATGCTCACTTCTTCTTTTGGACATAGATATCTCATGTGTTTGCTTCTAGCTGAGCATTATTCTGATTCCAGTAGCTTGCCTATTTCATTGCATGTTTTGCATAAAGTGGGGCCTGGGATATTGGGGGCCGAGGATGCCCTCGACCCTTGACATCCGGGGTGCCACAGCTACTGTTGCTCCCGAGGGACAACCTTCCACCCTGGCAGCTGAGCAACCTTCTTCTGGAGAGTCACTCATTATTTCTCAAGCAGCTTATGATGCCCTGATGCGGCTTCATATACGTGATGCTCCTGAGCCTTCTCATGCAGCTTCGGCGTAGTCAGGTACCGCTCTTCTAGTGTCTTCTTCTACCACCTCCTAGGTCATTGACTCTGGAGCTTCCTCCCACATGACTGGTAAGTCACATCTCTTTTCCTCTTATTCTCCTTCCTCCCACTCTCAATATGTTACAGTCGCAGATGGAACACATGCCCCCATTTCTGGGATTGGTTCCATCTCCCTTTCCCCTTCCTTGCCATTGTCCTCAGTCTTACATGTACCTCGTTTTCTATTAAACTTACTATCTGTTAGCTCCCTTACTAAATCGTTGAATTATTCGATTACCTTTTATCCTTCTCATTGTCTTTTTCAGGACCTACGGACGAAGAGAGTGATTGGTGAGGGGCATGAGCGAGGAGGCGTTTATCTTCTCAATGGTACACCTGTTGCTGCTTCAAGTACCTCTTCTCTTGATCGAGACTCCATCACACGGTGGCATTGCCGCTTAGGACATCCTTCCTTAGCTCGATTAAGACTTTTGTTTCCTTCATTCTCGGTTACTAAACCTTTGTGTTGTGATATTTGTGAATTATCAAAACATCATCGTACTATATTTCCTCCAAGTGTTTCAGGAAGGAAATCTCAACCTTTTGATCTGGTTCACTCAGATGTCTGGGGACCAGCCCCGGTTACTTCCGCTTTTGGTTTTAAATATTTTGTCACCTTTATTGATGATTATTCTCGCATGACCTGGGTTTACCTTTTGAAATCAAAGAGTGAAGTGTTTGATATGTTTAAAGTGTTTTATCGTGAAGTGTGTACTCAATTTCAATGCTCAATTAAAACCCTCCATTATGATAGTGGGGGGAGTACATGTCCACTCCTTTTTTGTCCTTCTTACAGGAACATGGTATTTTGTCTCGGACATCATGTGTTTACACTCCACAACAAAATGGTATTGCAGAACAAAAGAACCGTCACCTTCTTGAAGTCGCACGTACCCTTCTTCTTGGTATGCATCTACCTAAGCATTTTTGGAGTGACGCTCTTCTTACTTCCACTTTCCTTATTAATCGTATTCCCTCACGTATATTGTCTTCCAAATCCTCATTTAATATGTTGTATCCTCATGACAATCAATTTCCTTTACCCCCTAAAGTTTTTGAATGCACGTGCTTCGTTCAAATTTTGGATGGTCGTAATGATAAACTTAGTCCTAGGGCAATTAAATGTGTTTTCTTAGGGTACACTCGGAGCCAGAAAGGGTATAAGTGTTATGACCCCGCGACTCGTAAGAAATATATCTCTGCCGATGTAACATTTTTTGAAGATGTTCCTTTTTTTCGCCTCACGGTCGATCCCTCTGTGATCCTCTTGCGAGTGAGGGGGAGCATACTGCTTCTCCCCTTCCTCTTGTCACTAGTGATCATAGGGAGACTCTTTCACCTCCCATTCCTAACTCTGTTGGTGATTTGGGTGACCCGAAGCCTCTGCGAGTGTATCATCATCGAGATAAATCTTCATGAGCTCCGCCGTCCACTCTTCCACTCACTTTAGATGTTGGCTCAGGTGATTCTCCTACCTCAAGTCCGGATCTTCCCATTGCCTTGCGTAAAGGGACATGATCATGTACTCAACACCCCATTAGCAATTTTGTTTCATATGATCATCTTTCACCGTCTTTTCAGTCGTTTGCAGCTTCCATTTCATCACAGGCTATTCCTCGGTCTCTCTCCCACGCTCTTCAAAGTCCTGACTGGACGAAGGCTATGATGGAAGAAATGTTTGCTCTTGAGAAGAATCATACTTGGGAGCTAGTTTCTCTTCCTCCAGGGCACAAACCTGTTGGGTGTCGATGGGTGTACACGATCAAGTTCCTTCCTGATGGCTCCATTGATCGCTACGAGGCCCGTCTTGTTGCTCGGGATATACACAGACTCAGGGCATGGATTACTTCGAGACATTCTCTTCAGTGGCAAAACTTAATTCTATTCATGTGGTGGTCTCCTTGGCCGTTAATTTATCCTGGCCCTTGTTCCAACTAGATGTCAAGAATGCATTTCTTCATGGGGATCTCGCGAAGGAGGTCTACATGCATCAACCTCCAGGCTTTGTTGCTTCCCACAATCCTACGCTTGTGTGTCGATTGAAGAAGGCCCTTTATGGGCTCAAACAGTCCCCACGTGCTTGGTTCGACAAATTCAGTCAAGCTCTCATGGAATTTGGCTTTGTTCGTAGTCATGCCGACCATTCTCTCTTTGTATGTCGACGATCGACGGGCATCATGGTTCTCATTGTGTATGTGGATGATATTGTACTGTCAGGCAGTGATTTGGTTGGCATGGGCAATGTCAAAGAATTTTTTAAGAACAAGTTTGAGATCAAGGACCTTGGTCCTCTTCGCTACTTTCTGAGCATCGAGGTTGCTCGCTCCCAAACCGGGGTATCCTTATCCCAACGAAAATATGCTCTTGACCTTCTCATGGAGACCGGCATGCTAGGATGCAAACCGGCTACCACCCCTATGGATACTTCGCATAAGCTTCAGCCAGATAATGGTACTCTTCTTTCTGATCCTAGAATGTACCGTCGGCTTGTAGGTCGGCTCATTTATTTGACTATTACTCGTACAGATCTTTCCTTTGCGATAAGAGTTGTCAGCCAGTTCATACAAGCTCCCCGTTCTTCACATCTCACGGCTGTTTACCGCATACTCCGGTATCTTAAATCAGCACCGGGCCTTGGCATCCATTTTTAGTCTCATGGTCATTTTCATCTTTCGGGCTATTCCGATGCCGATTGTGCGGGTAGTATATATGATCGTCGATCTACATCCGGGTTTTGTACCTTCCTAGGTGGTAATCTTGTCACGTGGAAAAGTAAGAAGCAATCAGTTGTTGCGCGCTCCTCGGCTGAAACAGAATATCGTGCTATGGCTCATGCTACATGTGAGCTCGTGTGGCTTCGCACCATTCTTGACGAACTTGGCTATTCTCCTTCAGGCCCTATTTCTCTTCATTGCGACAATCAGGCAGCCATACATATTGCTCGTAATCCTGTTTTCCACGAGCGCATCAAGCATATTGAGGTTGACTGTCACTTTATTCGGGAGAAAGTTGCCTCAAAGGAAATCATCACTCCTTTTGTTCGGTACGGGGATCAACTTGCGGATGTTCTTACGAAGTCTTTAAGTCGAGATGCTCTTCATCGTGTTCGTAACAAGTTGGGCATGATCAACATCTATGCTCCAACTTGAGGGGGAGTCTAGAGAATATTAGTATATATGTATGTTAGAATGTGGCTCTTTGATTGTAAGTGCATGTGCACATCTTTTCTCTTCTCCTACAGTGTACTATATGCTTATTCTAATAAAGCTTTGTGTGGTGGGCATGTGGCACACATACCCAAGATTCACCCTAAAACTCTCTCTCACTCTCTCTCCTCTTCTTCCCTTTCTTCTCTCCTCTTCTTCCATCCTAATCATCTAATCCTCTTCTACTTTCCCTATCAATCATTGCGAAGCCCAAAAAGGAGCGGGAACCGAATAGGGCATTACCCATGAAACTTTGAAAAGCGTCCAAAACACATTAAACATATGCTGTGAAGAACCATCGAATGCTTCTAGAGAATTTCTGCAGTGAGAAATCTCTCTCCCTACTAACCAAACCATGCAAAGGCCGTGAAAGAATTCTTGACTTGGAGTGGAAACCTCTTTACGGATCAACTTGTAGAAAGTGCAGACAAAGAATTCCCCAACAGGGAGGAATTCCAAACAAGAGCATCCGGGAATGACAATAATAGATGGAAGTGCTGCAACCGAACCAACAAATTGGCCAACTCTTACACCACTCCCCAACAGAGCCATGAGGAAAATAGCAACTAGCTGCAAACATATTCTTAGAAGGGGCCAGTCAAGCCAACAATGGGAACTCATGTTCCAACAAACTGCCTCCGCACCAAGGATCCTCCCAAAATCGGATACGAGACCCATCTCCAATAGAGAAAACCACTCTTGCATGAACAAGGGCATAGAAGAGGTAATCACTTTCCTTACGCTCGAAGCTCAATAAAGAGATGACTTCCTTGTCTTCCACCACCCTAATTGAACACCATATTTTGCAGAACTAAACTAGAGCTAACCTTCTTCCGAACAGAACCTCCATGGCCACTTCCCTGGTAAAGCAATGTTTGTGGACTCCAACATCCAAAAACCCACTCCACCTTCAGATATAAGTTTACAAACCTCACTCAACTTGAGAAGATGGAACTTATGGCCTTCCTTAACAACCCCTCCACTAAAACTCATGGAACAAATTTTTTAACTTGTCCAAAACTAACCTCACTCAACTTGAGAAGACGGAACTTATGGCCTTCCTTAACACCCCCTCCACAAAAACTCATGGAACAAATTTTTTAACTTGTCCAAAACAAATTTTAGACACTTGAATAAGGATATATAATAGGGAGGAAGATTCAACAAAGCTGCTTTGATAAGCATGATTCACCCTCCTAGTGAAAAGTGTCGACTCTTCCAACTGGATAGCTTACTTTCAAATCTTTCAATTACCTTACCCCATAAATGTTTCACCGGTTTTCCAAAACAAAGTGGCAGACCCAAATAAGATGAAGGAAACGCACCAACTTCACATCCGAACACTACCACAAATCCGGAGATTTCTTTCTTGAATAGGCCTATCCCTAACATCTCACTCTTCCTGACATTCACTTTTAAGCCTAACACCTCAAAGGAGCCGTACAAGGCTACAGTCGACCTAGTCTTGAGTTGTGTCCATGTATCCCTTTATTCAGTTTATTAGGTGCACTTAATATGCAGTTCATATTGTCAGTAAGTGAAGGGTATTTGTGGTATTTTTACTTTTTTAACTGAAAATAAAAAGGGAGAAAGTAGGATGTGTGCCTCAATTTTCTCTATCCATTCTCTTTTCCCCATCCCTTTTCTTCCTCTTTTCACTTTTCTCACTTCTACATAAATCTACAAAGTATCAGAGCAAGTATAATTCTGATTTACGCCACTTTTTTTCTCTTCTATCTAATAAATTCTTCTTTTCCTTTCCTCTTTGCCATTCATATCTCCCTTGTGTTAAAAGTTCTATAAGAAACCTAGGATTTCTACTATGTTTTTTAATGTGCAAGGCCTTTGTAATAATCGGCATCTGAGAGTGAATGGTGTGTTGGTGATCATCATTCTTCTCATGTTCAGCTGGAAAGTGTGGCCTGATTATTTCTTGATGTGTGTATGTACAACATGCCTAGCATGCAATTAGATATCTCTTATATCTACAAGAGTCGACCCTCATGCATGTAAACAATGCGGTATACTCTTTAATTTTTTCTTCCAAGGAAATGAAGGCTGGTCAAAGACCTGGGTTACTAAATCTATCTAATTTTCTAGGGGTTCAAGTAACCTCCATATAACTAAATTGAACAAATTATCTATAATGGTCTAAATTGATCGGAAGTGTTTTTTATGGCCCTAACCACGAAGAAATCAAATGGAAGTGATAGCACGTACAATCAATGGATCCAAGAAAATGTTCAGATCATAACGTGGTTGTGGAACAATATTGAAACATTTGTTGTTAGGAATGTGATGTTTCTAGTTACTGCAAAGGAGGTGTGGGATGTCTTACACAAGATGTTTCATCCGATAAAAACATCTCTCGTACATATTAATTGTTTGAAGAGATTTTTGCATTCCAACATGGGAATAAGTCCCTTCGTGAATATTATTTGAAACTCAAGGGAATGTAGGAAGTGTTGCATGTGTGTTAGCCACTTACAAATGATCTAAAAAAACAATATCAGCAACATCAAGAGTTCCTGGTGGCTAAATTCCTATTTGGGTTTAAACCAGAATATGAGCCAGTATGTGCATAGATTTTGGGGGCAAAGATATTCCATCACCAAAATGTAGTTTATGCTCTCCTTCAATGTGTATCTCTTCGCTTTTAGGTGGTGTCAACAACAATTCTGCTCTAACATCCTTTGTTGGCCAAGGCGGAGATGGTGGTCGTGGACTCGTGGTGGCCAAGGTAATTAAGGTAATCAGGTGGTCGTAGTGATGCATAAGAAAGTCGTGGACCTAAGTATAGTCATTGTATGTTCACAAATCACACTACTAAGAAATGTTGGGAAATCCATGGGATCCCACCTCGGCAAATCAGGCATTTTATTCTCAAGAGAGCAGTAAGTCTCATTTAGATGGTTCCACTTCTACAACTCAACAATTAAGTAACATCTAATGACATACTCACGCTTTCTAAAGATGAGTATTCTCTGTTCTTAAAGAATCAACCTATATTTGCCACTACTCTCACTTCTACAGCCATATTCATGAATTCAAGTGTGACTTGTTTAGGGTCCAAGGCCTCTGCTCCATGGGTTATTGACTTTAGGACCTTTGACCATATAACAAGAGAGTCCAATGCCTTTTTTTCTATTGATATAACATTATTGTCAAGTTCATCAGTTACTTTGGCAAAAGTGTGTGGAATCAGTATTGTTCATCCAAGCTCCTCTCTTTAATTGTCATTTGTTCTCTATGTACCTAAATTTCCTTTTAGCCTTATATTTGTTAGTAAACGCACAAAATTACTTAACTACTCTTTCACTCTATATCCTTCGTATTATGTTTCCTAGGGTCTAAAGACGAAGAAGAAGATTCGTCGTGGACATGAACATGATGGACTATGATGTTATCTTGACCATGATGTAAACAATCCAGTAGCAAAGAACAACATATTTCCTTACCAGTGACATTGTCGTCTTGGTCACCCGTCCCTAAGATTCTCAAGTGTCATTCCTTCATTATTGTATGTGTCAGTGTTAGAAGGTTAAGTGTGTGAGTTAAGCATCATCGAGTGACTTTTTTGCCACAGTGCGGAAAAGCATAATCTAATTTCATTTGATTTGGTTCATTCAGTTGGGGGCCTATTTGAGTCTCTAGTTCATCAAGGTATAAGTATGTTGTTACTTTTATTGATGATTTTTCAAAAATAACTTAGCTTTATTTAATGAAAGATAGATCTAAATTATTTCTATTTTAAAGATCTTTTATATGGAACCAAATAATCAACTTAACTCCAAAATGTGGGTGTTTCATTCAGATATTGCCAACAAGCATATATTAAATTATTTTAGCTTTATTTATTTGAAAATGGCATTTTGCATCAAACATCATGTGCCCACAATCCATAACAAAACTGGTGTCACGAAATCGAAAAACCATTATTTGCTTGAAGTGGACATGCACCTTGTTAATTCTTTAACAAAATGCGATCTTATCAATAGAATGCCCCATGCTTGTCTTATTGGGTCAGTCGCCTTATGCAGTTAGAATTGGGCAAAAGAAAATTAGATCCTGCAGCAGTTAGATATATTTTTCTCGGGTATTCTAAAACATAAAGGGATTATAGGTGTTACAGTCCTCGTCCTCAAATACAATTTATTTGTGTCAATATTGCCTTCTTTGAGAAAACTACATACTTCTTAAATAACAGTAGATCTCTAGACCTAGAAGCTTCACCATCAATGCATGTGCCTGTTTCTGTTTAAGAAGAAACCATCCAATTGCCTCCTTCCACCAATTCGTCCATTTCTACTGCCATGCCTATACTGAAAATCTACTTAAGATAAAAACAAGGAGATAGTGCCACTATAAGGCGTCATCCACCATATCTCCTTCCAAGTTGGGAGCTAACTGATCCTCCCGTTGGTAGACATAATGTTGGTTGTCAATGGGTGTATACCATTAAATTTCAGCCTAATAGCATTGTTGAACAATCGAAGGCTCGCTTAGTTGCAAAAGGATGCACTTAGATTCTCAGCATCAACTATACTAAAACCTTTTCTTCAATTGCCAAACTTAATTCCATTTGTGTCATTCTTTTGTTGTTGTAGATCATGGATGGTCCCCCTTTCAACTCAATGTTAAAAATGCATTTCTTCATGATGATCTCACAAATGAGGTCCATGTGAAGCAACCACCTAGGTTTGTTGCTCAGGGGAAGTCATATAAGATCTATAAATTGAGAAAGGCGACTTACGGGTTAAAACAGTTACCACATGCACGGTCCGATTAATTCAGTAAGGTTATGTTGGCCTACGGGTTTTTTTCATGTTAATCATTCTGTCTTTGTCAAGGTTGGCCATAATGGTAAGGTGAGCCGTGAGCGTAACAATCCCCACCATCACCATTACGACCCCCTAATGATCATTTTTTTTGCCAAAAAAAAAAAGGAAAAGAAAAAGAAAAAGAAAAAGATGGGAAAGACGATAAATATTTGGGTTCCAAATCTGTATTCTTTTGTGTTTTTAACATATTTATGATGGTGTAACGGTCTACACTTTGGTAAGAATTCTATCTCAGCCCATCTGAAGATTTTATAACCTGACAGGCTTAATTTGATCCCAAATTGGCCCATAATTCATGCAAGCTATAGCACTCATTCCATTAATGCACATCCTTAAGCATTTGACATCATTCACCCCCAAGAAATTAAAATATATATATAAATTAAATTAAATTTGGACGAATAAAAATGTCAATTTAGGGGGCTCTACTCAAATGCCCCCAAATAGTCCCAAAATTCAGTGTAATGTATATGTATGTCATTCATCCTACCAATGCATATCCCTAAGTATTTAACATCACTCCCCCAAGTAATTATAAGAAAAAATTAAAGTTAAATTCGGATGAATAGTGTCACCAGTTTGAGGGCTACTCGAATGCCCCCAAATGAGGACTAAATTCATGCAAAGCTATGATACTCATCCCACTAATGAGTGTCACTAACCATTTGGCATATTTCCCCCATTATATTTTAAGAAAAAATTAAAATTAAATTTGAATGAATAGTATCACCGATTTGGGCCGATTCAGGACATCAAGTCCCCCAAATAGGCCTCAAATTCATGCAATCTATTGACACTCATCCCACTAACATACATTGGCCAAAAATTATGCTTATTTCAGTTATCTAACTATCATATTGGTGAACATCTATTTGACGATGAAGAATGAAAATATCTAATGGTCCTATTTTGAAAAACAATTACCCATAAAAAAAATTGATGAGGACATCCAAGTACTATACCGAAGGAAGAGGGCTGAGCCAGTCTCCTTATGGCTAGAAAACCATTACATAGGGCCCACTTGCCCCAATTCACTTTAAAGACCCCAAGTGCATGTTCGCGCATCTTTGAAGACCCCGCACTGGAAAGATGCACATGGGCTACATATTGGTGTTTGATAGTAGGGCTGTCAACGGATCGGATTTGGGGCGGATCAGTGCTGATCCGAATCCGACCCGATTTGTGATCTGGATGATCCGACTCCGACCCGAAATCCGACAGATCTTTAAACATTTGATCCAAACCTGACCCGATTGAGATTTGGCCAATCCGACTCCGATCCGACCCGATCCGAATACATGTGGATACTATTCAATAGGTTGGATGGTAAATATTGTGGTCCACTTGAGAGAAAATATATGTGGTTTTTTTATATGTATTTATATATAAAATTTATATAATATTATTTAATTCATTTTAAATTCGGATCGGATCTTAATCAAAGCGGATCCAAGGTGATCCGGATCCGACCCGAAATTTAAATGGATCCAATTAACAAGATCCGAATCCGGTGAAATCGGATCGGATCCGGTGCGGATCCGGACGAAGATCCGGTTCATTGACAGCCCTATTTGATGGACACATCGAACTGTTGGATGGAGTGGACATGATGATTGGACCATCGGATCATCATCATCAAACATCTTGATCATGGACCCCCCATGGACCATGAAATAGTTTAGTTGCTTAGATTGTTTACATGTTTTGTTATTTTCAGTATAGCTTATATTTATGTTGAGATTAGGGAGTTAGGAACAACTTTTAATTTATTAAGCATCGTTATGTTGAGAATCTTATATGAGAGCGTCTTTTTTCTAAAATGTCTTTTAGGAGACTATAAAGGGTTGGACGTCCCCACCCTAGACATAATGCATGTCACAAATGAAAGATATTTCTCCTTTTACTTTGCGATTGAGTAAAATTTCATCCTCTGATTGAATCGATGGTACAAAGCTACGAGGAGTGATTCCCTATTTATCTTTTCTACTATGCTCTCTTTCTCAAGATATTATCTTCCCTCGTTTCTTGTCTTTTCTCTCTCAGTTTTCCCCAATCTCTCTCTTCTTTGATTTCTCTTTTGTCTTCCAAGAACCCACATCCAACCAAACCCTAACCCATCCTCCCCGACTCAAACTCGTGTTTGTAGGCCGTACAGAAGCACATGTGGAGCTGTCCATACGGACGGTTCTCTTCCCCCTTGTCCATTTTGCTTTGTCACCTCCATTCCCCTCAATTCTAATCCCTTATACCCTTCTTTCTTCTTCCTCTTCCCTCTCGTCTTTTGATTCTCCTCCTCAAAACCCTAATTCCAAATCCTAATTTCCAAGCTCTAGAGTCCTAACCTTAACCTACCAAAACCCAAACAAACCAAGTGAACCCCTTTGAATTGAAAACAATACCTGCGCTAGATGGAAGTTCTACCTTCCATAGATCATGATTATTTAATATTGTATTGGATCAACATTGTGGGACTGTCATATGGCTTGAATTCAAACATGTTACATTGCTGAATTTTTTTTAAAACTAGTGATAAATTAGCATTATTTTGTGATTTACATTGTTTTAGTTAATCCGTTTATGATCTCATTGCATCATTCTAGGTTAGGCCATCCGTCTTGCATAAAAAATGGTTAGATACGTTGGCTATTAGATCTCATGATATTTAATTAATTTCTTGTGGCGTAGCACGCACTAGAATAGCTTGCTACTAGGCCCTCGATTGTTGCCATTACATTGCATTCTTGCATAGGTTTGGGGCACCCCACAGTAATAATAAAAATCGGCAGTTAGGAAGTTCAAACAATTTGATTTTGAGATTGTAGCTTAACAAGAGTGGGTCCCATGGTTAATTTTGAGTTGATATATGACATGCATACAATTTCCTGAGTGCAAGTGTATCAAATGTCATAAATCTACAAAGTATCATATGAGGAAAAAGATGGTCTCAGGTCAAGATGGTTGATACATAAGGAACGATCCACCACGTAGCAAATAACTACCAACTTTAAGTGCATATGAAATCCAACATTTCACATAGATTGGCCCAAAACTGAGGGTCAAGTGGTGCAAAAATCATCCATAATCATATCGACTCGTACAAGTCTGGTCCGCTCGTTGGGGCATTAGATCTAAGTTCTGCAAAAAGTAATCCGCGTGATGGGATCAACCTACTAGATGGATTTGATGTCTCACACACATGAAAGGTTAGAAGCTATTCATCGATGTAACATAACTTATAGTCCAGCCAGCTGGACATTTCTTTTTAAAAGATTGTTCTAAAGAAGCCATGATGGGTGCTTTTCAAAAAGGGAGGGAGAGAAACGCTCTTACAAAGGGCTGGACGAGGGGGGGGGGTTGGGGTTGCACTTGCAAAGAAGAAAACGGTAGGGTTTTTTCATTTTTCATCTTTTTTTTCTTCTGAAAATCGATTGTAGAGCCATTACAATGCACCACTACAATGTGCTTTTCAAGGTAGCCCATTATGATGAGTATCGTGAATTAATTTATAAATTCTCCTATAGTGCATCACATGGATGCTGTTGAGCACTAGGCCAAAGAATTTATATAAAAGGAACAACCATCTTCAAGTTGTGAGATATTCTGATGTTGTGAGAGAAAATTCAGTCGCATGGAAGAGTAAAAAAAAGAGTGGTGTAGACTAATCAAGCACTAAAGCGTAATACAAGGCGATGGTTCATACCACTTATGAGCTCGTGTGGATTAAGAAACTGTTGCAGTAAAGGGTTTTGCAGTGAACCTACCAACACAATTATTATGTGATAATCAACCAGCCTCTCACATTGCAAACAATCCAATCTATCACAATGTTGAGGTTGACCATCATATCATACGTGAGAAGGTTTCTAAAAGGGTATTTAGGCTCCATGGATAATACTTGAATAAAATGAAGGAAAAAAAAAACCCATAAAGGGTTGCTTTTATTTACAAATTCCAACTTGCCACATAAATTCAGTCAATAACATTCAATCTATCTCCCCTCTAATTCGTTATCCTATTACAACCGCACACATCCTTAAAAATTGACTACAACTCACTCAACACTCAAATGATATCAGAATTACATGATCTTGGCTCATCAAAAGGGTAAATAAATAGGCTTTCAAACCAAACCATATTTCACATTCTATATCTTTAAATGCCCTAAAAGCTGGGCACAGCATAAGTGACAAAAATACTTGGTGAGACTTTATCTCTATCTAGAAAGCTAAAAAATAGGAGACAAAACTATGTTGAGATAGTAATCACTCAGTTAGAGGACTCTTCGTGTGGAAACCCACAATCATGCCCCAACATTTCAAGTGATCACGATCACAACCCTCCAAGGTTAAAGACACAAACCATCAGGTGAAGTGTAAAAAATATAGGCCTTTC
Organism: Liriodendron chinense; assembly: GCA_003013855.2. NCBI lineage: Eukaryota > Viridiplantae > Streptophyta > Magnoliopsida > Magnoliales > Magnoliaceae > Liriodendron > Liriodendron chinense. The sequence continues at coordinate 124,107 of ML058479.1, forward strand.
AGTGGTTCAATCATGGATCGTACAAAAATCAACTTTAAAAAACAATTTAAACCATCCAATCAATTGCCAACCAAATTGGTAGTAAAAAGGTCCCATCATGGATGATTGGAAATAAAATGTCAAACATGAATAACCTAATTTTGATTTCTCGATATGATACATCTTGACAATCACTTAACAATCATAATCATCAAATCAATGGCACAAAAATGCACAGTCCAGACCGAGTATTAAAAAACAAGACAAATAATCAACCTCAACCAACCATTACACAGTTTAGAGTTTAAGTGCACATGTTTCTCATGAATCACTTTGATTGGACAGTCCTAACTATTTGATTGGCAGACTGCAATTCAGAGGGCCCATACTAACTGGTATTAAGGTGTTAAGAATGGCTTTCCATCATGTTGGCCCCACCTTGGATTGGCAATATCTCTCAAGAAGCATCTTAATCATGGTTTTAAATCCATGTATAGGGTATCATATCATCCGCCGCTGAATCTGATACAGGCCATATCACCCCATATCACCCCTATATCAGGCAGTTATGGGCTGATGTAGCTGTATCGTTCATGGGCAATACTGGTACATGTCAAGCAATATGTAACAGTCACGGACGATACTTTAAACCTTGATCTTGATTGGTGAATCCTTCTCATCAGATCAATTGTTTAAAAACAAAAGGTCCATCAATGGAATTATAACAAAATGGTGACATGATCAATCTGGGCACTCATCACATTCACATGCCACCTCATTGGATTATTTACGTTTCTCAAGAAAATCATAAAACTGGTTGAGAGACAATTCGATGGACATTCCAGATCAATTCTAACTAGAAGGGAACAATGATCAATGTCGATAAAATAGCAGGCCCCTAGCCACCCACAAACCACAACACTCGTTAATATTCAATATGAAGTGCAAAACTAAGAAATGAATGAAGGAAATACCTCGTATTTCTCCAACTGCTCATGCCAAGTCTTAGCATCCCAAAAATCAACTCCCATTTCACCCCAGAATCTACCAACTTTCAAGTCCGTGTGCATTTCCACAACGTCCGCTTGCTATCATATATTACAAAAAAAAAAAAAAAGACATAATAACAACAACCAATGTAATAAACGGATAGACAATAAGAAAATGATTGGATGTACTATGAAATCAAATCGCAGTTAGCATTCCACTAATATGGAAAGAGAACTCACCTGCAGCACTCCCAGTGGTACAGGGTGTTCCTAGCCATAGATGGCATTAATTGGGGGAGTGGTGCAGGTGCCCGTAGGTGATCAGTTCTCATGTGGAAATATCTAAATTGCAATCTCCTACTTCAGCATTCATACCAGTGGTCAGTACTCTAAATTGCAATGCCCTTACTTTCAAGCTGAACTCGAGAAGGAACATAACTGCAATTTGGAGATTACCCATTTACAATCACTGGAGAAACATTATCGGCTTTACCACATCCTCTAGATTAAGCAAAATCATCCTAATCCAATCCACTCATATATTAGAATGCGACATTTGAAAATCTACTCACTTGATTAACCAAGACAACTGTCGGAACCAAGAAAACAGCAATGAAATCAGATGGCTTCCTCAGCTGATAAGCATAAGACCGCAGAAGCATGATCGCAATCAAAGTCTTCCCAGAACCAGTCTCCAGGAACACGATCGTGTTCTCCATGATTGCCTTCTCCAGAGCTTCTAACTGATAACTGCATTGCCAAATAATATACATAAAAACCAAAAACATATATATATAAACCTCAGGGAATACCAAAACGAATAGGAAAATGCGAGTAGGAGGAATCCTACTTCCGGGCGAATACTTCCGGAGACTCTGATTCGGAATCGGACAAGAGCTTCCGATGCTTCCGGCCATCTTGTTCTTCTACCATGTTGGCCTTCGCTGCTTCCATAGCTCCACTCTGCATTGCCTTTCTAGTTCTTACAACGAAAGAAGATTCAAATAGCTTTTTTTCTTTTTGGAAGGAAGAAAAAACAGCTTTCAGGAAACGAGATTTAAAGCATTCAAATAACTCTTTTTTGTCTTTTTTGTTGTTTTTTTGTTTTTTTTTTTTTTGTTAAGGAAGAAAACTATGTTTTTCAGGGAATGAGATTCAATGCTTCATTCAGAAAGAGAGTATAGACTGATTGCAGATTTTTTTTTTTTTTTTTTTTTTTTGAAGATTTGAAAAACTTTCAAAGGCTTTCGTCAATCTCTCTCGGAAGTCTCTCTAACGCATTTGCAGTGTTCGATGAAAAGCGCTCGTGTATTTAAAAGTGATCGAAGAATGGTTTGCTTGTTAGCTAAGGAATCGGGAGGAGAGAGAAAGGAGGAGAGAGAGGGACTTCTCGGAAAAGGCCGAGAACTGAAAACGAAGAGAGATGGAACACGGACTGCCCTGCGAGACGACAGTTCCCATTCAGAAGTTAGATGGGCCAACCGTGATTTGTGTGAGAAATCCACACCGTCCATCCTTTTTTTCAGATCATGTTAAGACATGGGCCTAAAAATGAAGTAAATATAAACTCAAGTGGGCCACACGACAGGAAAAAAGTGGATAGGAAAATGACTACCGTTGAAACCTCCCTAGGTCCACTTGATGTTTACATACCATCCAAACCGTTCATAAGGTCATTTCTACACGATGAACTGAAAACACAAAAATATTAGCCTGTTGCAAAACTTCTGTGGCCCACGAATGTTTGACCTATGGTCGTTCAATCCTCACTGCCTCCTGCAGTCCACTTGAGTTTTGTATCTGCCTGGGCGCGAATTAGGTGCAGCTTAGTGGGTGTTACCCCTACCGTATGGCCCACATGGATGATATTTTTTATATCCACTCCGTCCATCCGTTTCTAAATACCATCATAGAATGAGATTCCAAAAATTATTCAGATCCAAATCTCAAGTGGACCATACCAAAGGAAAACAGTTTGATTGAGTTACCCACTATTAAAAATCCCAAAGAGCCCATCGTAATGTTTTGGTAATGTTTATTTGCAATCCAATCTCTTGATAATGTCGATAAGGTCTTGATGAAGGGAAAATATAAAGACCAGATTGATCAAAAACTTTTATGGCTCACAGAACGTTTTTAATGTTACACCTGAGATTTGGATCTTCTTAGGGTTTTGGATCACATCCTAAAATGACATCAAAAACATATAGAGGGCGTAGATATATATATATATATATACACACACATAAATATGGGCTCCACACGGTTATGGTAACACCCACTAAGTTGTTCCCCGAGTAACACCTAATTGGCGCCCCGTCTCACCTGACCTAAACAAAATGGATGGTCAAGGTGGATTACTCGAAAGCATCGATCGAGATGGACCCACCTAGCTTAAGAACTTAGAAGGTCATGCATCTCCTGCGCTCGGAATCTAGGTGGGGACCACCGTGATGTTTTGGAGAAATCTACGCCGTCCAACCATTGTTTGAGATCATTTTAGGTGTTGCGACCAAAATGAACTGGATACAAGACTCAGGTGGGCCGCACTCAAGCAAAAGGTGGGTAGGGAAATCCCTACCGTTGAAACCTCTATGGGTCCACAGCGGTGTTTATATGCCATCCATACTGTTCCTAATGTCATTCCTACTGAGATGAACTGAAAACACAAATATTATCATGATTCGAAATTTTTGTGGCCCCACGAATATTTCAACTGTGAAAATTCAATCTTCACGTTTTCGGCCCACTTGAGTCTTGGATCCCGTTCATTTTTTGTCACAACGCCTAAAATGATCTTATAAAACGGTTGGACGGCGTAGATTTTTCACAAACATCACGGTGGGCCCCACCTAAATCCCGAGCACATGAGATACCTTCGAAAGGCTGATTGACTGGTGTACCCTACACCAGCTACTTACTGGTGTGGGTACATGTCGAGCCCAGGAGGGAGTCAGTCCTCGAGCAACGTGATTGTACGAACGATCCAAAGCTCTGTGGGCCCAAAAATAGTGTATTTATTATATCTACACCGTTCATCCATTTGAACAGATCATTTTATAGCATGATCCAAAAAATGAGTCATATCCAGATATCAAGTGCACCACACCAAAAAAGGAAGTCGGGACGATGATTCTCACCGTTAAAACATTTCCAGAGCCCGCCATGATGTTTACTTTCCATCCAAACTGTTCATAAGGTCACAGGAGCGTGGATGAAAGGTAAAACTAAATATCAGATTGATCCAAAACTTCTGTGACCCCAAGAAGATTTCAATGGTAAATATTCAATCTCCCACTGCCTTCTGCAGTGTGGTTCACTTGATATTCAGATATGTCTTAATTTTGGGACACATGCCCTATAAATATGTTGCCAAATGGAAGGACGGTTTGGATATAACACGTACATCATGGTGGGGCCCACAGAAGTTGGTGACGTCACTACACCAGCGAGGACGCTGGTGTGCGGTACACCAGCTAATCCGCTTCCTTAGCGGGCAATCCGCGTCCTTAGCGTCAGAGAGGGGTTGAGCACTACAGTCTACTGCCTACTGCCTGTGAAGTGCAGTAAGGATACGTTTACTATATAACCATCCATGCACATAGTTGAATTTGCAACCGTTGTCACCCACATCACCTATCTGAACCGTCCATTAGTTTCAGTTCACTCTTGATAGGCCTACTTCGAAAATATCATATTAATTGGATGATCCTAGTCATCTGCTTGTTAAAATGAAATAACGAATGGATACGATAGTTCGTTGAAGATAATTCCAGTCATCGATATTTAGGGCCGTCGGATTGCTGTGATTTTTGCACAACGGCAGAAGAAGAGTGTATTGGAGCTAATGAATGGTGAAGATAGCGTTTGTGAAGGTCGAAAAGTCCAAATGCAATAACTTGCACAGCAAGGTTTACAATTCCATTCACATGGCCCACCATATCTTATCGAATCGTGATGCATCATAACGTCAATATTCTGGGCGCGGATTGGGACTAGCAAAGGGATGGTTTCAAAGCTATTTGGGCCCCACCATGATGTATGTCTTTTATCCACACCGTCCATCCATTCTTTCATCTGATTTTAAGGCAGGAGCCAAAAAATGAGACAGATCTAAATCTCAGCTGGACCACACCACAGGAAAACAGTGGGGATTGAACGTACACCATTAAAATCTTCCCTGGCCCACTGTAATGTTTATTTTCCATCCAACCTGTTGATGAGGTCACATAGACCTAAATGAAGGGAAAAAACAAATATCATCTTGATTCCAAACTTCTGTGGCCTCCAAAAAAATTTAAACAGTAAGCGTCAATCTTCACTGTTTTCCTGTGGTGTGGTCCACCTTAGATTTATATCTGTCTCATTTTTGGGATCATACCTTAAAATCATATGGAAAAATGGATGAACGGCGTGGATAAAAACACATACATCATGGTGGGTCCCACAGAGCTTTGAAACCATCCCTGTGCTAGTCCAGCCGCCCTAATTTTCTGTACCAAAAGGTGCGTGGTGATCCAGACCGTTGCTCTTATTAGAACTGGTGATGTGGATTTTATGAAAGCGTATGAGGTACGGTTTTAACTTTCCAACGGGGGACACGGATTGCCTGCGTCACCCTTCCACGCAGGAAGTTCCCGAGCTCAGAAGCCAGGTAGGGCCCACCTTGATGTTGGTGAGAAATCCACCCCGTCCATCCGTTTTTCCATGTCATAACATTAGCATATAAATGAGACAGATCCAAATCTCAAGTGGGCCACATGACAGGAAACACTAAGGATTGAACATCCACCGTTGAAACATTCGTGGGACCATACTAGTTTTAGATCAGGGGATGTCCACCAATAGGTCATTGTTAAAACGAGTTTATCTTCACTCAGTCTACCACTTGAGCTATGGATCAGGGTGTGAGGCCACCTTAATGTATTTGTCTGATGTCAACGTGTTAATCCCTTTCATAGTAAGCTCAATTTAATACTCACACCTTTGGGACAGTGGCACACTGAGTGAAGAAACCTCGTTTCAGCACTGGCTCTCAATGGAGCGGCTTATATCGGAGATCCTGTTCGCTCCGAAACTGTATAATGCTGATTTGGATATTAAAATAGGTCCAATTAGTTAAATGGACCAAATTTAGATCTTAAATTAGGTCCGATTACTTAAATGGACTGGATTTGGATTCACAGAAACATATATGAGTTTGATCGTAATCCGATTGAGATCCAACTTATTGTCACCTTATTGTATATGTTATATTCATGTTTGCTATACCTTTTACATATTATTTTAGGCTGTGTTTTAAAATTGAGACATGCCACTCTTAGGTCGACCATACCACATTAAATAGTGGGATTTGCATCATTTTTCTACTAAATTAAATATATTATATTATATATTTTATATTATACATTTTTTAGATTTGTAATGGGGGTGGATTCGGACCTAAATCCAACCTAAATCCGATAGTTATATGGATTTTGGATCGTAATGGGATCTAACAATTTACAAATGGATCAGATATGGATATCACCTTTTAGATCCCAATCTGTATTCAGATATGTATGAGATATACAAACTTGGAGCTGGATCCAACTGGATCCGATCCACATCCAACCCATTGAGAGCCCCAAGTCACTGAGGTCCTGGTATCGATTCCGGACATTCAAAAATGAGCTCCAAACTTAAAATGAGCGGCACAAATATGTCAAGGATACACCATCTGGGAAGTCGTGTCCCTTAGGTGTCCCCACACTCGTGACATGAACAACCTAGATTAACAAACCATGTACCACGTGTGTATGAAATGAGCGCCTAAGTATTGATGCATTCTTGGTTCCCCCTCAAGGAAGTTTTTTTTACGTGGGATACGGATTGATTACAACCCCCCACCAGGACCCCAACTGGAGATGAACGGTCCTGGAAGGGGCTTTGTGGGGCCACCGTGGTGTATGTATTTTATCCACGCCAGCCATCCATCTATTTTGACAGATCATTTTAGGTGATGAGCCTGAAAATTGAACGACACCACCAGAGGAAATAGAAAACAGTGGGGATTGAAAGCCACCGTTGAAGGCCTTTTGAGGCCACATAAGTTTTGGTTCAAACTGATATTTATGTTTTCCCTTCATCCAGGTCCATGTGACCTTATGAACAAATTGGATGGCAAATAAACATCACAATGGGCCCTAGGAAGGTTTCAACAAATGGGTGTCTTGTTCACCATTAGCATTGTACACCGGTTGAACGGGGGGAGGGGGGGGGGGGGGGGAGTTTGGGATTTGGGGAGGGGAGGGGAGGGGGGTGATTTTGAAAAGAGGGGGTTAGGTTTTTTTTTTTAAGGGGTATTTTTATCACATACTCTATACCGAGTCGAGCTGAGTCGAATCAAACCAAGTCGATTTTGAGCCTTATACCAAGTTGAGTAGGGCCATGCTCAGTGCTTGACTCGGACTGATTTCGAGTTCCAAAATTTAGCTCGACTTGGCCCAAACCCATACTAGATTCAAGTCAAGTCGAGCAAGTTAACCGAGCTTTTCTAACTCATGTACAGCACTGGTCACCACTACTTGTGGTGTGGTCTACTTGAGCCTTTCATTTGCCTGTAAAAAACCGAGTATCGGATATTATTGGTCAACTTTACCTACCTCTCGTACCTAATTTTTTTATGCGGTACCTGGGCCCTATACTTGAGCCTTCCATATGTCCATTTTTGGACTCGTCACCTATAATGAACCATCAAAATGGATGAACTGCTTGTCAAAAAAATATATCACAATGGACCCCACAAGAAAATCGTTCTCTACAAGGTATTGTCTGCAAGAAAACTGTCCTCTACACCATTTTCGCAAGCTCTTTTTATTTTTTAACACGCCCACACCACACCACAACACACATAAGAACTCAATCCCATGGATTAAAAAATACATCACAGTGGGCCCCACAGAGCCGTTGTCAAGATCGTCTGTCTCTAGTAGGTCCTGGTGGGGGTTGTACCCAGCCTGCATCCTTCATGACAAAGGTGAGCCACATTACAAGAAAAAGTGACAATGAAAAAGATCACCACTATTGAAAACCTTCTCGAAACCAACCATGACGGTTACATGCCAACCATCCATAAGCTTATTACCACTTGGATGAAGTGAAAACACAAAAGGGCCCGGCACTATGGCTTGGTGGTAAATAGACTGTTTCAACTCTGAGATTATGGGATTGAGTTCCCATTTGGTGAAAGGGGCGCATGACTGGTAACAGTGAGAATGAAAAATGCTCACGGTTAAAAACTTTTCAAATACCTACTATAATGCTTATATGCCAACCATTCACAAGTTTATTCCCACTTAGATGAATTGAAAACACAAATATAATTCAGATGCAGAACTTCTTCGACTGCATTCATCCTCCTTTGTTTTGTATGGCAACCCCTTCTTAGTTTTGGGTGTGCCTTATTTTTAGATTTTGGTCCCATTGTGAGTTACAAAACAGAAGGACAAAGAGGACTTTTCACGGACATCATAATAGGCATGATATAAACTTCCTGTTGAAATGAGCACAAAGCAATTTTGACAGGGGAGTTGATTGGCTGGTGACTCAAACGCCATGCATATCCCTGGTGACTAGACTTCGAAGAACTTACCGTGGTGCATGTGATTTATGGGCGCGGATCAGCTAGTCCCACTGGTACTAGCATAAGGGGTGGTTTCAAATCTCCCTGGGCCCCACCATGATGCATGTGTTTTTTCATTTTATTTTAAGGCACAATCCCAAAAATGAGACATATCCAAATCTCAGGTGGACCACACCACAGGAAAACAGTGGGGATTGAACGTCCACCATTAAAATCTTCCTAGGGCCCACTGTAATGTTTATTTGCCATCCAACCTCTTGATAAGGCCACATAGACCTAGATGAAGGGAAAAAACAAATATCGGCTTGATACCAAACTTCTGTGGCCCCCAAAAAAGTTTTCAATGGTAAGCATCAATCCCCACTGTTTCCCTGTGGTGTGGTCCACCTGAGATTTGGATCTATCTCATTTTTGGGCTAGTGCCTTAAAATAAGATGGAAAAATGGATGGACAGAATGGATAAAACACATACATCATGCTGGGCCCACAGAGATTTGAAACCACCTCGACTAGCTGATCCGCGTCTATGATTTATCCACATTGTCCCCGTCTATTTTGGACCATAGCACAAAAAACAACTGGAATCGAACACCTGCTTAGGGATGACTTGTCCAAGGAAGACCTGTTCACAGGATGACTTGTCTGAGGAAGACCTGTCTAGGGAAGACCTGCCCACGGGACGACCTTCCCGAGGACCTGCCATTGATACTCCGACCAGAAGACCTATACTACCAAGGACTCTGCTTAGTCCGAAATGAACCCAGAGTTGGTCCAAGCTCCCCGAATGAGATCGGCTGACCACCTAGAGTCGGTCCATGCTCCCCGAATGAGATCGGTCGACCACCCAGAATTGGTCCAAGATCTGTCAATTGCCCAGAGTCTGTCCGAGATACCCCGGAAAATCTGGATATTCTGAGATCTACCTCCCTTCTTAGAAAGATCTCTCCGATATGGACGAATAAAAACAATCTTACTAAAATAGGGATTCTACAAACGTATCTTAGCAGGATCCTACTCTCTAGAACTGCTTCCAAGCCTTATGAATAGAGCTTAGATCTACACATCAAAGGTACGAAACATCTTGGCCTTCAAACCCTTATTATCCTTGAGCCCAGACTTAACTTAGGCAACGAAGAGTCCGCCAACCACACAGTGGCACCTCCCCCTACTTCTTCTTCTTCTTTTTGCAGGTCCAGCGGGTGAAAAGAGCTCTCACGAACAAATCGAAAGGTCACATGGTTAATCTCAGCCATCCGGATTTGTTGTACAAATTTTTGCGACAACAATTGGCAACGTTCGTGGGAACTGGCATAGCTATGTTCTCACAATTTCTTAGCTCGGTACACGGTTCAAGCTCCTCCTCTCCCTACCTAATGGCGAAGAAGAAAGGGAAGGCCTCTGTTGCAGCAAAACTCTTCCCACATGAGCTAAGCCTACGAGGCCACCCTAACAACTCTTCTTGCATGAGACAAGCCCACGAGGCCACCATAATAGCTCTTCCTGCATGTGTTAAGCCCACAAGCCCCCCTATAGGTCGACCAAGCCCTATTAGGTCGTCCAGGCCCCTATATGCCGCTCATGCCCTCTATCGCCCGACCAGGCCTACTAGGCCTGGTATAGGCTGCTCAGGACTTTAATAGGCCGTCCGGGCCCTGATAAGTCGCCCTAACAGCTCTCCAACTGAGCTAAAGCCTACAAAGGCCAAACCTATGAAGGTCACCTCTACATGCCAAACTAGCACAGTCGTCAAATATAACTCACTCCCACAAATGAGATCAACTTCCGAACTCTTGCCGTGAGTTCAGCCCTCCGCACCGCGGAGGTGCTCTTAACCTCCACTACCTTCTTCTTTAAATGGACCACATAGTGTCAAGCCATGATTCCGGATGCAGCCTCCCACAGAGAAACAACAACAACTAGCTCATCATAATAGTCTTACTCCCAAACCTTAACAAGCTCGACCTCGGGAGTAGGGGGCAACTGTTATGGGGAAATTCAAAGTCGGTCCACAAACAGGAAGAAGCTCATAGGCCCAAGGTCCCAAACTACGAGATCCACATTCTAGGCAAAAAGCCTAAGGGAGGAGCTCTGATACCGAGTTCCACATCCCGAGGACATATGACAACAATTTCTACTAAGAACCTTTCAATAACACTCTGTCCACAAGGTGACCTGTCCGAAGAAGACCTGCTCACAGGATGGCCTGTCCCAGGACGACTTGTCCGAGGAAGACCTGCCCAAGGGTGACCTGTCCGAGGAAGACCTGACCAGGGAAGACCTGCCAATAGGATGACATGTCCGAGGACAACCTTCTCGAGGACCTACCAATGATACTCTGACCAGGAGACCTATACTACCAAAGACCCCTACTTAGTCTGAAACAAACTCAGAGTTGGTCCAAGCTCCCCGAATGAGATTACCCGACCACCCAAAGTAGGTTAGAGCTCTCCGAATGAGATTGACTGACCACCTAGAGTCGGTCCGAGCTCCCAGAATGAGATCGGCCGACCACCTAGAGTCGATCTAAGATTTGTGGACCACCGAGAGTTGGTCCGAGATACCCGTGAAGATTTGAATATTTCGGGATCTACCTCCATTCTTAAAAAAGATCTCTCTGGTACGGTCGAAGAGAGACAATCCTACTAAAACAGAGACTCTACCAACAGTATCCTAGCAGGGTCCTTGCTCTCCAAAACCGCCTCCAAAGCCCTTTAAATGGAGTTTGGATATACACCTCAAAGGTATTAAATATCCTGGCCTTCAAGTCCTTATTATCCTTGAGCCCGGACCTGCCTTAGGCATCGAAGAGTCCCCCTGCTGCACAACTACACCTCCCTCTACCTCTTCTTCTTCTTCTCTTTACAGGTCCAGCGAGCAAAAGGAGCCCTCATGTATGGATTGAAGGTCACATGGCTAATCTTAGCCATCCGGATTTGTTGTCCAAATTTCTACGATAATTGTTGGCGCCGTCTATGAGGACTTACAAAGTTATGTTCTTACCGTTTCTGAACTTGGTACATGGTTAAAACTCTTCCTCTCCCTACCTAATGACAAAGAAGAAAGGGAAGGCCTTTGTTATAGCTAAGCTCTTCCTGCATGAGTTAAACTCATGATGCCACCCTGACAGCTCTTCCTACAAAAGTTAAGCCCATGAGGCCCCCCATAGGTCGATTAAGCCCTGATAGGCCGCCCAGGCCCCTATCATCCACCTAGCCCCTTATCAGCTGACCAGGCCTCTTATAGGCCACCCAGGCCCCAGGCCCCGTATAGGCCGTCCTAACAGCTCTCCAATTGAGCTAAAGCCTACAAAGGCTAAACTTATAAAGGCCACCTCTACATGCTGACCTAACACAGTTGGTAAATATAACTCACTCCCACAACTAAGATCAACTCCTGAACTCTTACCATAAGTTCGGCCCTCCGCATCATCGGAGGCGTGCTCAACCTCCTGCGCCCTTCTTTTTCAGATGGGCAACATAGTGTCAGGCCATGATTCCGGACGCGGCTTCCCATAGAGAAACAACAAAAACCAGCTCATCTTTTAAGCCTTACTCCCAAACCTTAACAAGCTCAGCCTTGGGAGTAAAGGGCAATTGTTATGGGGAAATTTTGAGCTGGTCCACCAACAGGAAGAAGCCCATAGGCCTAAGGGCCCAAAGTACAAGATTCATAATCTAGGCAAAAAGGCCCAAGGGAAGAGCTATGATAATGAGTTCCACATCCCGAGGACATGTGATGACGACCTTCTACTGAGAACCTTTCAATAGCACTCTGCCCACAGGCTGACTTGTCCAAGGACGACCTACTCACAGGATGACTTGTTCAAGGAAGACTTGGGGTTGTCAACGGACCGGATCTTAGTCCAGATTCGCTCTGATTTTACCAAATTTTGGATCATCGTCCGGATCAACGGGTTGAATTCAGATCTTGTTAATTATATCGGTTAAAAATTCAGGTCGGATGTGGATCACCTTGGATCCACTCCGTTTTAAATCCGATCCGAATTTAAAATGAATTAAATAATATTATATATTTTATATATAAATACATATAAAAAAACCCTAATACTCTAACCGCATGCACCCGCGCCCCTCCCACTCCCAACCTCCCTTCTCCCTCCCCTCTCTCATCTTCTCAGGCCGCACTGCACATTGGCACCCCTCCCTTCTCCCTCTCCTCTCTCGTCTTCTCGGGCCAGAGGCCGCACCCCTCCCTTCTCCCTCTCCTCTCTTTGTCTCTCATCTTCTTAGCTCGGCGACCCCAGCTCTCTCTGCCTCTCTCCCTCTCCTCTCATCTCCCTACTCCCATATGCCGCAGCCCGCTGCCTGTGTCGCAGGCGCCCTAGTCGGATTGGAGTCAGATTAGCAGAATCTCAAATGGGTCGGGTTTCAAATCAAATGTTTAGAGATACGTCAGATTTTGGGTCGGAGTCGAACCATTCAGATCACAAATCAGGTTCGATTTGGATCGGCCCCGATCCGCTCCAAATCTGATTCGTTGACAGGCCTAGGAAGACCTGCTCATAGGATGGCCTGTTCAAGGAAGACTTGCCCACAGGATGACCTATTAAGGATAACCTGTCCGAGGAAGACCTATCTAGGGAAGACCTGCCCACAGGATGACCTTCCCGAGGATTGTTGACCTGTCAATGATACTCCGACTAGGAGACCTATACTACCAAGGGCCCTAACTTAGTCTGAAACGAACTCAGAGTTGGTCCAAGATCCCCGAATGTGATCGGCCGACCACCCAGAGTCGGTCCGAGCTCCCCGAATGAGATCGATCAACCACCCAGAGTCGGTCCTAAGATTTGCCGACCACCTAGAGTCAGTCCAAGATACTTGCAAAGATCCGGATATTTGGAGATCTACCTCCCTTCTTAGAAAGATCTCTCCGGTACGGATGGAAAAAGACAATTTTACTAAAACAGGGACTCTACCAACGTATCCATGTAGGATCATACTCTTTATGACCACCTCCAAGCCTTATAAATAGAGCTTGGATATACACCTCAAAGGTACGAAACATCTCGACCTTTAAACCCTTATTATCCTTGAGCCCAGACCTGACTTAGGCATCGGAGAGCCCCCCATCGAATAGAAACACCTCCACTTGCCTCTTCTTCTTCTCTTTGCAGGTCCAGCTGGCGAAAAGAGCTCTCACGTACGCATCAGAGGTCATGTGGCTAATCTCAACCATCCAGATTCATTGTCCAAATTGCTGCAACAACAAGGCTCATGCCCCTAAGATGGGATAGCATGGGTAAAACACATACATCACAATGGATCTCACATAGTCCGATCACGGGATATATCGATGATGCTATGTCACCACAGATTAGACAGTGAGACCCTCATATATGCGGCTTTCGGTGGATCCCTGACTAGGGCTGAAAGTCGGGCGGGTTGGGTCGGGTTGGTGTTGAACCCTAACCCAACCCAAGGTTCCTATACCTCAACCCTAACCCAACCCAACCCAACCTCGGGTTGGGAATTCTCAACCCAAGCCCAACTCAAGCGGGCTTCGTCGGGTTGATCGGGTTGGTCGGGTTGATACATGCTAATATTTTTGTTATTACATTAGTCTATCATGTTTAAATACACGCCTTATTTTTGGTACCTATGGCTTTATTAATTATATATGTTCTTATTTATGTAAAGAACTTCATTTTTCCTAAACAAATAAGTTAAAATACAAGTAAACATTATAAGTTTACTTCACTAAGTATAATAAAAGTATAAGTAACTTGTATATAGATCGGGTTCGGGTTGGGTCGGGCAACCCGAGACGTCAACCCAAGCCCGACTCAAACTTCATCGGGTTGATGTTTTCATAGCCCAAGCTCGAGATCGGGTTCAATACTTCTTGCCCAAGCCCAACCCAATGTCGAGTCGGTCACAGGTTGGTCGGGTTGAACCCGCCCAACTTTCAGCCCTATCCCTGACTATGGGGCCTGTTTACACCATTTTTTGCAAACTTACATAGGCCAGTGAGATGCCACCACGTGTCAGTACTACACGCTAAATGATGGACGAAATCTTATTTGCATACCTAAGAATATTATTTACACTTAATCTGGTGCGCACAATTCAAACGGTCAAGAGATGTCATGTAATAATCATGCCATATGTAGTGTAGATAACTTCAGAAGGAGAATTTAAAAATGTGTACATGAGAGAGCATTAAATGCTAGAGTTCTATAAAAAGTACTCTCTACAAAAAGCAAGAGTCTCAATAACACAAGTCTCTCTCAACAATAAATGCCAAAATTCCATCAAAACATATATTTATCTAGCATTAAATGCTAGAATCATGCCAAAAGCACTCTCTACGGTTGATAAAGGCAAGTGATGTAAGGACTACATGAACTTTCTTATGTCGAAGTCTAGAAACACGAGGACTTCAACCAACGCAAGCAAATCTCTTTCTTGTACACATGGCCACACGTGAATCTCTCTTGTACACGTGACCGCACTTAATAGGCTAATCCGATGTAAAATAATTAAGGAAATTCCCATGATCGATCATTCAAATCCTTCACGATGCCCAAGGCTACGCAAGGTTACTACCCCTTAGAAGCCTATATAAACAACACTATACGAAGAGCTCATGGACATTTAATTTTAATTCTTAGTTTATCACTCCACGACATTCCACTGGATTATAAGAAAGGTCACTCAGTTTCGAATGAAAGATTGGGGGGTTTTTCCTAGTACATGCTAGGTGATTCAGCCGACCATCTCGACACGAAGTTTGGTCCACACCAGACAAAAAATGGATAGTTGATTCACTATCATCTCGCCACGTGCTTGGTTCCTACTAAGATTACGAGCAAATTGTCACCTCACTGACCATCTCGTCGCAAAACCCGATTCCAACCAAGTAACAATAATCGCACATCACGAACGTCTCGTTATGAAACTCATTTTGCGATTGGGCAACAAACGGATCATCATTCCTCAAGCCAAACCTAAGTGCCAATATTGTAAATACTATTAATAAAAGAATACTTTCGACTTTCATCCTTTTCTCTATTAATTTTTATTGTTGAACTACTATAGCTATCACATTACAAGAAAAGTCTTAAAGTCATAAGGAAAAAAGAATCCACCATGAAGGACTAATCCCTATCCTTTTACACAATGTCCCTGATCGTTGATCACAACGGGTGGTTAAGGGGATAGTTGGATCCTGTGTCTATTCTTTAATCAGTCTGGCTCAACGCGTGGGGCATCGGCGGCATTCAATCAAACATTAAGTTGAGTACGAATTTGGCACGTTCACAATCAAAATCGCACACAAAATTCGAATACATGCCTTCGACTATAAGTGTGGCCTTTTGTTTGATTAAATTCAACCAGGCTCATCGTTATGTATGTTTCTTATATATATCCACATCATCCATCCATTTTGCCAAATCATTTTAGCACATGAGCCTAAAAATGTAACAAATCCAAATCCCAAGTGGACCACGCTATAAGAAAAGGTGGTGCTTGACCATTAAAAGCTTTTTAGGGCCACAAAGTTTTGGATTGAGCTAATATTTGTATGGTCCTTTTGTCCAGGTCTTTGTAGCCTTCAAAACAGGTTGGATGGAAAATAAACACCCTCACGGCCCCAAAAAGTTTATAATGGGGGGCGATTAATCATCGCTCCTTCCTATGGTGTGGTCCACGGCTGCCTGGCAAAATTTGATTGGTGGGGCTTTAAACTGTTAGAATGAAAAAAACCTCATGAGAACCATTGTCACAGCATTCAGCCCCACCAATTAAATATTGTGGGGTCACCAGGCCACCCCCCTAGTGAGCTCCTCACCACCTAATCCGTGTCCCATCGGTACCACGATAGGCTTGGTATCAAGCTACGTGGGACCCACATCCAACCCATCCATAAGATACTCAGCGTATATGGCACCTCAAGGGAACAAAATTTAAAGGGTTTAGATAGCTTTTTTTATTATTATTATTTTTAAAGAAGAAAACTTCGTTGAAAATTCATTCAAGAAAGTAACTTGCAAATTATTATTATTATTCAACATTGGAATATCTTTTCAAGCTTCAGTGCTCGATGAGACGCACTAGCGTATTAAAGTGCTGGAAGAAATGATATGCTTGCTCCCTAAGGAATCGGGTGGAGAGAGAAAGGACGAGTACTTCCTTCGCGGAAAAAAGCCAGGAACGAAAAGGAAAAGAGAGATTGAGCACTATCGAATGATAGAGTACAGTACACTTAAGTGTACGTAAGACTTCCCATGCACATAGTTGGATTTGTAATCGTTGCCATTCACATCACCTATCTGAACCGTCCATTAGTTTCAATTCACTATTGGTAAGCTGATTTTAAAATATTATATTAGTCGGGTGATCCCAGACACGTACTCGTCCGCATGAAATAACGAATGGATAAAATAGCTCCAGCCATCGATGTTTTAGGAGCGTCGGATTGCTGTGATTTTTCCGCAAGTGGGTTGAATCTAATGGACGGTGCAGACAGGTTTCTTGAAGTTTAGAAAGTCCAAATGCAATTACTTGCATGTTAAGGTGTACCATTCCATTTGCTTGGCCCATTAGAGCATTCTCGAAACATGATGCATCGTAACGTCAACATTCCGTACTAAAAAGGGCCGTAGAACATTCTGGAACCCAAGTATGTTTTCCGAATCCGGACGCATCTCCTGTGCTTCGGAATTTAGGTGGGGCCCACCGTGATGTTTGTTAGAAATCTACACCTGTCCAACCATTTTGTGAGATCATTTTAGGCCTCTCAACAAAAAATAAACGGGATACAAAACTCAAGTGGGCTGAAAAATCGTGACGATTGAATTTCAACAATTGAAATATTTGTGGGGTCACAGAAGTTTCGAATCTGGATAATATTTGTGTTTTCAGTTCATTTCAGTAGGAATGACGTTATGAACGGTATGGATGGCATATAAACATCATTGTTGACCCCATAGAGGTTTCAACGGTAGGAATTTCCCTACCCACCTTTTGCTTTAGTGCAGGCCCACTTGAATCTTGGATCCCGTTCATTTTTTGTTGCAACGCGTAAAATGATCTCACAAAATGGTTAGACAGGCATAGATTTATCACAAACATCACAGTAGGCCCCACATAGATTTTGACAGCAGGAGATGCCTTTGGCAGGCAATCCGCGTCCAACCTTGTCACACCTCACATCATGTCGTGCGACATGGACCAATGAAAAGGCTCCAAACAGCGATTTACTGTTTGGCAGCCAACAGAGGATCCAAACTCATTTTTTGACCCTTCCATTAGTGTCGAGCCAGTTATGAATATCTCAAGTATTTAATGGCTAAGATCTTCCAAACTTATATATTATTCTTGCATGGCCCATTTGTAGTGGGGCTGACAAGATGAACTGCATGGATTAAGGAACCATGGGCCACTTGTGCGTAGAATGAGCACATAGGGACGATACCTTAATGCATTTCAGGTTTGCTAGAAGGGACCCTGTACCACCCTAAGACGGTGGTACCGCGAATGTGTGGGCCCATTTGATGCATGAGTGACCGGCGTGGATTGTGAACTACCCCCACCAGGACATAGGATCCTGTCAGGGGCTTTGTGTGGCACCACTCTGATGCATGTGTTTTATCCACTCTATACATCTATTTCGACGGATCATTTCAAGGCATAGTACAAAAAAGGAGATAGATTGAAGGCTAAAATGGACCACATTAGAGGAAGCCGTGAGGATTAAAAGCTTATAGTTGAAAACCCCTTAAAGGGCACAAATTTTTGGATCTAGCCGAAATTTATGTTTTCCCTTCTTATGAATCTTTGTGACCCTATGAACAGGTTGGATGGCAAATAAACATCATGGTTGGCCTTAGGAAGTTTTCACCAGGTGGGATTCAATCTCTACTACTTCATGTGGTGTGGTCCACTTGATCCTTCAATTTACCTACTTTTTGAGCTCATGCTTTGAAATGTTATATCAAAGTAGATGGATGGAGTGGATAAACAGATTCACCACAATGGCCTTGTAAATCACCTGACACAACCATCGATCTCCAGCTAAGTCCGGGTGGGGTTAGTACCCAATCCACCCCCCAACGAATAAGGCTGTCAATCGACCGGTTGGCTCGATGGGCTTTCGGGATGGCCCATCTTGGGCTAGGTTTGTACTAGAGTATTAGGCCTGTGAGTCGAGTTCAGGCTTAAACTATAAGCTTGTTTTCCAAACGAGTTGGACTTGGACTAAGCTGTTAAAAACCTATCAAGCCGGCCTGATCCGAATATATCTTTTTAAAATTTAAATTTTAAATTTAAATTAAAATATTTTCCCCCATTTCTAAAATTTAACACAAATTTTCTTAAAAAATTCATTTCCCTCCTAAAGTTCTTTTTATTCTCTGCAATGTTGATGTATTTTTTCATATATGAGAAAGTAAAAGATTAAATGATGGTTTCTCTGCTAATGTGAAAGGCTGGGCTCGGGCTGAGTAAGGGTCGGGCTGGATCATGCATTTATATCTTGGGCCGGGCTCGGGCTACACTAATGTGGCCCGTCATGGCTCGGGTCGGGCTTGGACACGTATTGAGGGAGGTGAGCCCGGTTTGGACAGAGCTTGGCCCGACCCGGCCCTAACCCGGCCCATTGACACCCCTACCGACGAATGACATTCAACCCTTGGAACACTTTGAGAGGAGACACCCACCCTTGATTTACGTGCATGGTCCACTGTTATATTGAATCGAGGCCATTCATACTCTTCATTTCGTTGGGTTGAAGGGTCAGACCGAAAATCAAGCTGGTTTATAGCTCATGTGGGCCCTTGGGAAAATCAAGGGTGGCCTTTTCCTACCAACTTTTCCCTAGTGCTGTGGCCCAACAAAGTCATCGATCAATCTGATTTTATTGAGTTAGAAGTACAATGAGGTAATACATATAATGGACGGTTTGGATGTGCTACGGAAGTATATCCCCTCTACAAAAAGTCACGTGCACTCAATTAACTGAACTCACCACCCACTTGTAAGAAAAAAAAAACGCGTGTGAGATTGGTATGCTCATGGTGTGCGAAGTAGGTACTTCCCCGCCCGTTCGGAGCTGGGGCTAGGCGTCTGAGGGACACAGTGATGTATGGATCTTATCCACACCGTCCATTTTTTTTTCCATGTTATTTTACGTCATGAGCCCAAAAATGGGGAGGATCCAATCTCAAGTGGACCATAAAATGAGGAATAAACGCTGACAGTTGAAAATTTCTTGGGTGCCACGGGAAGTTCTGGATCAAGCTTATATTTGTGTTTTCCCTTAATCCATGTCTCTATGATATTATGAGCAGTTTGGATGGACAATTAACATCAAGGTAGGCATTATTAACGCCGCTACTTCCTGTGGTGTGGCCCACTTAAACTTGGATCTACTCCATTTTTTGGGCTCATGACTTAAACTGACATGGAAGAACGAATGGATGGTGTGGATAAGATCCAAACATCACGGTGGCTATAAGAGAGAAGTACCTAATCCGAGCCCATCCCCGCCGGGAGCGGGTAACAACTTGGTGGGTGTTACCCCTACCATGTGGGGCCTACATTGATGTAGTGTTTGTGTATATCCATGCTATCCATCTATTTTTTCGTCTCATTTTAAGATGAGATCCAAAATTACAAGAAGATCCAAGTTTCATGTGGGCTATACCAATAGAAAGAGTGATGAATAACCATTCAAATCATTTTGGGGGCCACAAAAGCTTTGGATCATTATTATATTTCTAATTTCCCTTCAGTCTATTTCTTCTTGATATTGTTGGATTGCAAATAAACATTAAGAAAACGATGAGCCCCTGGGAATTTTTAATGGTGAGGCACTCCATCAACACTGTTTCATCACTCTTATCCTAATACAACCCATGCATAAACCGGACGAAGTTCCTGTCTGGAAACCTAGGTGGGGCCCACTGTGATGTTTTCGAGAAATACACCCTGTCCATCCGCTTGGTGAGCTCATTTTAAGACATTATACAAAAAATGAACCGAATACGAGACTTAAGTGGGCAAAAAAAATCGAGGATTGAACTTACACAATTGAAATACTTGTAATGCCATAGTAGCTTGAAATCAGGCTAATATTTGTGTTTTCAGTTCATCCCAGAGTAACGTTATGAACCGGTATTGATGTCATATAAACTATGGACCTAGGAAGGTTTTGACGGTAAGAATTTCCCTACCCACCTTTTTCTTTAGTGCGGCCCACTTGAGTCTTGCATTCGGTTAATTTTTGGTCTAAAGTGCTAAAATGATCTCAAAAGGCAGATGGATGGGGTGTATTTCTAGAAAATACCACGGTGGGCCCCACCTAGGTTCTTTGGCAGGGAATCCGCGTCCGCTGTACGCCCCCTTCAAAGTGCGCTTCCTATGAGCTTACAGGAAAGTTCGGAGTTAGAAGGGAAGTTCGTTGCGTGGGGAAATGGTGATGACACTCATTGCACGGGAGTGCATGCATGATGCACCTGACATGTGGAAGAGAGTGGCGAATGTGTAAATCGGACTGGCTCTTCAGGCGATCCATGCCGTGAAGATTATATGCATTCAAAATCAGGCAAATATCTGATCAGCAGTGGGCCAGACATGTATGTAGAATTTGGAATGTTGATCAATTTTCATTACATGCGGCTCCCATGATATTTCATAGGGCTGAATTTTTAGATATTGCGTTAACAATGTTAGGGTTACTTGATGAACGGATCTGATCTTACACACTTGTTCGTGGTGTCCACCTCCTAGCGAGTGCGCTTGAAGAGTGTGGGCTGACTGGAGCAATTGGCGCTCGTCGAGTTTGTTGCAGGTAACCATCACCCAAAACGCGCTGCTTACCGGTTTGTGGCCCCACATGCACCCGGTAC
The DNA here is from genome assembly GCA_003013855.2 of Liriodendron chinense. NCBI lineage: Eukaryota > Viridiplantae > Streptophyta > Magnoliopsida > Magnoliales > Magnoliaceae > Liriodendron > Liriodendron chinense. The sequence continues at coordinate 145,573 of ML058479.1, forward strand.
GGGGCACATGAGAACCGCGTACAGGATTGCGTACTGTGTAAACTATGTGGGCTTACTAATGATGTATGTATCTTATCCACACCATCCATCCGATTTTCCTGCTCATTTTAGGGCATGAGCCCAAATTCAAAGAATATATAATTGAAATTGAGCGCTTATCATTGAAAAATTCTGGCGTCCATAGAAGTTTTAGATCAAGCTTATATTTGTTATTTTCCTTCATCTGTGTCCGTATGAACTTATGAACAATAAATATCACACTCAGATCCACAGCTCAAGTGGCAAACTGAGTGAAGATAGCCTGGTTTCAACACTGAGGTCATAGTATTAATTTCCATAGCAGATGGCTAACATTGTGATGTGACTAACAGAGGTGGGTGAGTATACCAACAATGGGGTGTGTGTGAACTAACCCATAAAAAAAAAATTAAAAAAAAAGAGTGGGAGACTAAGTGAAAATAACCTCGTTAGGACACTGAGTGGGTGTACGAACTAGTGGTGTGTCCTAACCCGACAAAAAACTAAAATAAAAAATGAAAAATAAACATCTACTCAATCTGACTTCCAGAGGCGCCGTATGACGTGGATCCCAGGGTGTGGTGCGGATGACCTTAGACAGATGGTCCCTCGCGTTAGTTGCATGTGGACGGACGCGAATGAACGTGGCCCAGTCAAAAAACGCCGCGTCTGCGGGCTAAGGTCAGCCGAAAGTGAAAAGCGGACAGGATGTCAGGTCACACGTTAGGGGGAGGCGAGCTTCCTTCCACCCACCCGGGCTTAGGAAGTTTCTGAAGTGGGAAGCTGGGTGGGGCCCACAGATATGCCTTTGATGAATTTGATGGATCCATCCATTTCTAAACATCACAATAAGACAGAAATCCAAAAATAACACACATCCAATACTCATGTAGGACACAACACATGAAGGAGTGATAACAAAAACATCCACCGTTGAAGACTTTCCGGACACGACCATGATGTTTATATGCCATCCAAACCGTTCATAGGGTTATCACCACTCAGATAAGCTTTAGGAACAAATAGCATTATGATGCAAATTTTTTGTGGCCCCCACAAAGTTTCCAATGGTGGAAGTTCAATCCCCACTTTTTCATGTGGTGTGGCCCAGTTGAGTTTTGAATCTTCCTTATTATTAGACTCCAGAATTATCGTGATGTTTATAGACTGATAGAGGGAGTAGATTTGTCACCGGCATCTCTGTGGGACCCACACAGCTTCCAATCATAGGAACTTCATGTGGCAACCACTAACGTGTGGAAGCGCATTGCGTGGACCCAGACGCAGTACTGAGTTATCAACCACTAACGTGGACCCACACGCAGTACTGAGTTAACTCTGTGGGGTCCACCGTGATTTATGTATTTTATCTGCTCTGTCCATACATTTTATTAGATAATTTCAGGGCTTGATCCAAAAAAAATGAAGCATATCCAAGGCTCAAATGGACCACACAACAATAAATAGTGTGAGTTGAACGTCCATCGTTGAAAGAAATTTGGGGGCCGTAGAAGTTTTTGATCAAGCTGAAAATTTTATTTTCCCTTCATCTATGTCTTTGTGATCTTGTGAATAGGTTGGATGACAATTAAAGATCATTGTAGGACATAGCAAGGTTTCAACAGTAGAAATCATTGCTCCCACTTTTCCTGTGGTATGGTCTACTTGCGATTGGGATATGCTTTCATTTTTAGCTCAACACCTAAAATGATATGGAAAAATAGATGGACAGTGCAGGTAAACCACATGAGTTTGGATTGTCTACTTGGCTCAAACAGGATTTTCCTGTTTGCCCACTACATAATTGGTCTAGCTCAACTCTCCTACATTGTAAATGTAGCAGAGTTTCTGAGCTCACCAATCAGCAAAAGGAAAATCCTATTGAAGCCAAGCAGACGATCCTGTTTCAAATCATATGCATTCACAGTAGGCTCAACTGAGTATAGCATACTGAGTAACTCAGGACGTAATTTGATTTCTGGTAGAGGGTGTTTCATGACAGGAGGACCCACCTTGATGTATTTGTTGCATATCCAACTGTCCATTAGCTTCTCCGCATAACCAAATTTGAAGTGGACCACAAATTGAGTGCTCACAACTAAAACTTTCTTGGGGCCACAAAAGTGAAGTATTATAGAGGTAGATCGGGTAATCTACCCACTAAGACCCAGCTAGAGACAAAGGGGGCCTGGTAGGAAATTTGTGGGGTCCATTGTAATGTATATATTTTATCTACACTGTCCATCCATTTTGACATGAGCTCAAAAGGGAGGTAGAATGAAAGCTCAAGTGGACCACACTACAGGAAGCAAAGCAGTGGCCACAATGACACGAACAGTTAAAACCCTCTTAAGACTAAAGTGATGTCTGTTTGCCACCCATTGAAAACTTCCTGGACGCTACCATGGTGCTTATATGCCATCCAAACCAATCATAGGGTTATCACCACTTATATGAGTTGTAGGAACAAATGTCATCCTGATGCAAAACTTTTGTGGCCCCACAAAGTTTCCAATGATGAAAGTTCATTCCTTGTTTTTCCATGTGACCTAATTGAGTTTTGGATCTGCCTTATTACTAAACTCCTGTTTTGTTGTGATGTTTATAAACTGATGGTCAAAGTAGATTTGTCATAGGCATCTTTGTGGGCCTCACACAGCTTCCAACCACAATAACTTTATTTGGCACATGCAATTGATGTCCATGGAGGACCCACCTTAATGTATGTGTTGTATATCTAACCGTCCATTACCTTAGCTTTCCGGGCATGATGCAAAAAATGAAGCACAACCAAATTTGAAGTGGACCAAAAGTAGAATTGAATGCCCATTATTAAAACCTCCTTGGGTCTGGCAGTAGATCTAGGGAGTACATCATAATGTATATATTGTATCCACCTCGTCCATCCATTTTGACCGATCATATTAGGGCATGAGCTCAAAAGGAGCCTTCCAAAAGCCATATCAAAGGCTCAAGTGGACCACACTATAGAAGCAAAGCAGTGGTGACGATGACTACCACCATTAAAATCTTCCTAGGGCCTAAAGCGATGTTTGTTTGCCACCCATTGAAAACTTCTTAGACACAAACCCTGATGTTTATAAGCCATCCAAACCATTCATAGGACAATTACCACTCACGTAAGCTGTCAGAACAAAATATCATCCTGATGCAAAACTTTTGTGGCCCTTCGAAGTTTCCAATGGTGAAAGTTCATTTCCCACTTTTCCGCATGGCCCACTTGAGTTTTGGATCTGCCTTATCACTAGATTCTAGTCTTGTTGTGATGTTTGTAGACTGATGGTCGGCATAGATTTGTCTCAGGCATCTTTCTGGACCCCACACAGCTTCTAACCATGGAACTTCATGTGGCACACGCAATTAGCCTCCACGTTCATGGGTGTTTATTGACAAGAGGGCCCCACCTTGATGTATGTGTTATATATTCAAACAGTAGTTTTTCCTTGCATGATCCCAAAAATAAAGCAGAGCCAAATTTGAAGTGGACCAGACAATAGGATTAAACGCCCACTATCAAAACCTTCTTGGGACCACAATAATGGATCAGATGTGGATTGGGTACTACCCAAAGGGAACTAGCCTAGAGACGGACGGGCCTGGCAACGGATATGTGGGTCCACCATAATGTATGTATTTTATCCACATCGTTCATTTATTTTGACAAATCATTTTAGGACATGAGCCTAAGGCTCAAGTGGACCTTGAGGTAAATAACTGGGTCTGGGAATTTCCTAGCTAGCTATTTAGACATGGGCTCACCCAACTACTGATTTACAGGGAATAATAGTGTTAAACAAGTCAGGCCACTTATTTACCGACCTCTTTTGGCAGCATGTGAAACACCCAAGCACTTTGGGCCCCACCATATTGTGTATTTAAAAATTAAAATCCACTCTGTCCATCAGGTGGGACCTTGATGCTAGGTCCTGGACAAAACTCAGTGAAATAGACAACTCAGGTGGGCTGCACCACCGTGAACAATGGGAATGGAAGGCAACAATATCTAAACTTAGAGGTTTTAGGCACAATTTTACATTGATCCCAATGGTGTGGCCCATCTGATTTTTAAAATTTCTTAAATCCAATTAGTCTCTTGTACTATGGTGAGGATAAGGGTTACCACCTGATGGACGGAGTGGATTTCACATACACAAAATGTGAGCTCCAGAGAGCTTGGGTCCTAAGCCAATGCCCATCCAATTAGTTGTCTTGTAAAACAATGACAAGGGCAGCCCCTAAAGAAAGCTGTGTCACACCAGGCCCTCGTTGGTAGACTCTGCGGAGTTAGGGGTCTCGGTCTGAAACCCACTAGTGGTGAAAATCCAAGCCAATGACAGCACAAGTGGGTGCGGTAAAAAAACCACTGGGTGGGTGTGTTGCGCGACTGAGTGAGTGGGTGCGTTGCATATGACTGACCAGAAAAAAAAAAAAAAAAAAGCTGCATCCATAATGTAATGATTTCTAATAAACTTTATTATTGTCCGAAACCATGATCTTGAGCACCCGTTTTTCTGTCTTTTCATGATCACCAAGTATTCCATCTTAACCAGCTTTAATGTATGAGTTGACTCGGATAAGGTTGCAGTCCAATCTGATTCAGCACCACAAGTCAGAATAGAAAATACAGGGTGAGTCGGACAAACTCACCCCTGACTCAGCCAACTCGTGAATCCACTCAACGTCATGGCCAATGCCGAACGAGTCGATCCGGGTCTTTAAAATACCCTTAAAGGGGATTAGGTCAGAAACAGGTTCGCCATGATCTTGAACGAGGGAAGGTCTCCGTGGGACCCACCATAATGTATGGGTCTTATCCATGCCACCAGTCCATTTTTTCTGATATAGATATGAGTCTAAAAAGTAGGTAAATCCAAGGCTTAAGTGGACCACATCATCGAAAGTAGTGGTGATAATGATGCCCATCGTTAAAACTTTCTAGGGCCCACATAATACTTATTTTCCATTCAACCTGTTAATAAGGTGACATAGTCTTAGATGAGGGAAAAAAGAAATATCATCTTGATGAAAACTTCCACAGCTCCCAAAAAGTTTTAATAGTAGGCATTTAATCCATAAGTTGTGGTCCACTCAAACCTTAGATCAACCTCATTTTTAGGCTCAAATCCTAAAATGAGATTCACATCACTATTAGTCCAATACAACCCATGCATAGACCAATCCGTACTCACAAGGGCAGTACGCCCCTTTCAAAGTGCGCTTCCTGTGAGCTTACAGGAAAGTTCGGAGTTAGAAGGGAATTTGGTTACGTGAAGAAATGGTGATGACAATCATTCCAGGGGACCTTCATAGTGCATGCACCTGACATGTGGAAGAGAGTGGCGCATGTGTAAATCGGACTGGCTCTTCAGGCGATGCACGCCGTGAAGATTATATCCATGTAAAATCAGGCAAATATCTGATCATTAGTGGGCCAGACATGCATGTAGAATTTCGAATGTTGATCAATTTTCATTACATGAGGCTAATAGGGCTGAATTTTTAGATATTTCATTAACAACGTTAGGGTTTCTTGATGAACGGCTTTGATCTTACACACTTGTTTGTGGTGTTCACCTCCGAGCGAGTGCGCTTGAAGAGTGTGGGCTGACTGGAGCAATTGGAGCTCGTCGAGTTTGTTGCAGGTAACCATCACCCAAAACGCGCTGCTTACCGCCCGGTTTGTGGCCCCACATGCACCCGGTACCTGGCACGTGAGAGCCACGTACGGGGTTGCGTACTGAGTAAACTCTGTGGGCCAACTAATGATGTATATATCTTATCCACACCAGCCATTGGATTTTTCAGCTCATTTTAGGGCATGAGCCCAAATTCAAATCATATACAGAGCTCAAGTGGCTAATGAAAATTGAACGCCTATGATTGAAAAATTATGGCGTCTATAGAAGTTTACACTCGAGAACTTATAAACAATATATATATTACGCCTATATATATATAGAAAAATTATGGAGTCTAATGGAAATTACGCATATATATATATATATATATATATATATTTCCTTCATCCATTCTGTATGAACTTATAAACAATAAACATCACACCCAGGTCTATAGCTCAAGTGGCAGAATGAGTGAAGATAGGCTCGTTTGTGTCATGGTATCGAATTCCCAGGGGTGGCTAACAATAGGGTGTGTGAACTAACCAGAAAAAGAAAAAAAAAACACTAGGTGGATTTCACACCCGGCATAGATTTCTCATAAACATCATGGTGGGCCCCACCTAGATTCCGAGCGCATGCCATGCCAAAGGCTTTCGCAGGCAATCGTGCTGCGGATGACCTCAGAAAGCTGGTCCCATGCAAAAAAGCCGCGGAAGTCAGGTCACGCGTTAGTGGGAGGCGAGTTACCTATGACCCGGGCGGAGGAAGTTTCTGTAGTGGGAAGCTGTGTGGGGCCCACAGATGTGCCTTTGATGAATCTGATGGATCCATCCATTTCTAAACACCACGGTAAGATAGAAATTCAAAAATAACGCACATCCAATGCTTATGTGGGCCACAACACAAGAAAGAGTGATAACGAAAACATCCACCCCCGAAAAACTTAAGTGGATACACCTAAGTGAGCTCATCTATTTTGACATATCAGCTCAAGTGGACCATTAGACAGGAAGCAAAGCAGGGGCGACAATGACTTGAACAGTTAAAACCCTCTAAATACCTGAAGTGATGTTTGTTTGCCACCCATTGAAAACTCCCTGGACACTACCATGGTGTTTATATGCCATCCAAACCATTCATAAGGTTATCACCACTCAGATAAGCTGTAGGAACAAATATCACCCGGATGCAAAAATTTTGTGCCCCACAAAGTTTCAATGTTGAAACTTCATTCTTCTATTTTTCCCACTTGAGTTTTGGATCTGCCTTGTTGCGAGACCCTTGTTTTGTTGTGATGTTTATAGACTGATGGTCAAAGTAGATTTGTCGCAGGCATCTTTGTGGCCCCACGCAAACCATAGGAACTTCTTTACGTGGCACACGCACGCAATTGGCGTCCACGTTTGTTCGTGTTTCCTGACAGGAGGACCCACCTTAATGTATGTGTTGTATATCTAACCGTCCATTAGCTTAGCTTTACGGGCACAATCCAAAAATGAAGCACAACCAAATTTGAAGTGTACCAAAATTAGAATTGAATGCCCACTATGTAAAACCTTTTTGGGCCTGGTAGTAGATCGGTGGAGTACATGGTAATGTATGTAGTTTTATCCAAATCGTCCATCCATTTTGACGGATCATTTTAAGAGATGAGCCCAAAAGGAAGGCAGATCAAAGGCTCAAGTGGACCACACTACAGGAAGCAAAGCAGTGGCGACAATAACTCGCACCATTAAAATCTTCTTAATGCCTAGAGCGATGTTTGTTTGCCGCCCATTGAAAATTTCCTGGACACAACCATGATGTTTATATGCCATCCAAACCATTCATAGGGCTATCACCACTCAGATAAGCTGTCGGAACAAATATCATCATGATGCGAAACTTTTGTGGCCCTACGAAGTTTCCAATGGTGAAAGTTCATTTCCCACTTTTACCTGTGGCCCACTTGAGTTTTGGATCTGCCTTATTACTAGATTCCTATCTTGTTGTGATGTTTGTAGACTGATGGTCAGAGTAGATTTATCACAGGCATCTCTGTGGACCCCACACAGCTTCCAACCACATTAACTTCATGTGGCAAATGCAATTAGCCTCCACGTTTCGTGGGTGTTTCCCACTGGAGGGCCCACCTTGATGTATGTGTTGTATATCCATACATTAGTTTTCCATGTGGCAAATGTATTGTTGAAATTTTTTGGGGGCCTGCATAAAGTTTTTGATGAAGCTTAAATTTTTTTAATTTTCCCTTCATCCATGTCTTTGTGATCTTGTGAATTGGTTAGGATGACAAATAAAGATCATTGTGAGACATGGCAAGGTTTCAACTATAGAAATCATTACTCCCACTTTTCCTGTGGCATGGCCCACTTGAGATTTGGATATGTTTCAATTTTTGGCTCGACGCCTAAAATGATATGGAAAAATAGATGGACAGCATAGATAAACCATATGAGTTTGGATCGTCTGCTTGGCTTGAACATAATTTTTCTGTTTGCCCACCACCTGATTGGTCTAGCTTAGCATGAGTTATGAGCTGACCAATCAGGCATTGACAAAAGGAAAATCCTGTTGAAGCCAAGTAGACTATCCGATTTCAAACCATATACATTCATGGTAGGTCCAACTGAGTTGACTCAGTAGTGTAAGAGTGTACTGAATAACTCCTAATAACTCAGGATGCAATCCGATTTCCATTAGAGGGTGTTTCATGACAGGAGGATCCACCTTGATGTATGTGTTGTATGTCCAACCGTCCATTAGCTTTTCAGCATAATCAAATTTGAAGTGGACCAGAAAGTTGAATTAAATGCCCACCATTAAAAATTTTCTTAGGGCCACAAAAGTGAATTAATATAGAGGCAGATTGGGTAGTCTACCCACCAGGGCCCAACTTGAGACAGGGGGCTGTCAAGGGATCTGTGGGGCCATCGTAATGAATATATTTTATCTACACCGTCCATCCATTTTGACATATCATTTTAGGACAGGAGCTCAAAAAGGAGGTGGATAGAAAGCTCGAGTGGACCACACTACACGAAGCAAAGCAGTGGTGACAATGACTTATACGGTAAAAAACCCTCCTAAGACCTACCCATTGAAAACTTCCTGGACACTAGCCATGGTGTTTATATGCCATCCAAACCATTCATAGGTTTATCACCACTCAGATAAGCTGTTGGATCAAATATCATCCTAATGCAAAATTTTTGTAGCCCCACAAAGTTTCCAATGGTGAAAGTTCATTCCTCGCTTTTTCTGCGTGACCCACTTGAGTTTTGGATCTGCCTTATTATTAAACCCCTGCTTTGTTGTGATGTTTATAGACTGATGGTTAGAGTAGATTTGTCACAGGCATCTTTGTGGGCCCCACACAGCATCCAACCACAGGAACTTTATGTGGCACAGGTAATTAGCGTCATCGATTGTGGGTGTTTCCTGATAGGAGGACCCACCTTAATGCATGTGTTGTATATCTAATTGTCCATTAGCTTAGCTTTCTGGGCATGATCCAAAAAAGGAAGCACAACCAAATTGAAGTGGACCAAAAGTAGAATTGAATGCCCACTATTAAAACCTTCTTGGACCTAGCAGGAGATCTGTGGAGTACATTGGTAATGTATATATTTTATCTACATTGTGCATCCATTGTGACATATCATTTTAGGGCATGAGCTGCCCTAAAAAGAAGACAGATAAAAGGCTCAAGTACACCACACTACATGAAGCAAAGCAATGGCAACAATTACTCCCATCATTAAAATCTTCTTAAGGTCTAAAGTGATGTTTGTTGGCCACCCATTGAAAACTTACTGGACACTACCATGGTGCTTATATGCCATCCAAACCATTCATAGGGTTATCACCACTCAGATAAGCTGTGGGAATAAATATAATCCTGATGCAAAACTTTTGTTGCCCCACAAAGTTTCCATGAGTGAAAGTTCATTCCTTGCTTTTCTGCGTGGCCCACTTGAGTTTTGGATCTGCCTTGTTACTAGATTCCTGTCTTGTTGTGATGTCTATAGACTGATGGTCAGAGTAGATTTATCACAGGAATTTTGTGGGCCCCCACAAAACTTCCAACTACAGAAACTTCATGCGCCACACACAACTGGCATCCACAAGTGGGTGTTTCCTGACAGGTGGACCCACCTTAGTGTTTGTGTTGTATATCCAACCGTCCATTAGCTTAGCTTTTCGGGCGTGATCTAAAAAATGAAGCACAACCAAATTGGAAGTAGACCAGGAAGTAGAATTGAATGCCCACTATTAAATCCTTCTTGGAGTGCAAAATGAATTATTACATAGCCGGATTGGGTACACTACTACCCCACTATGACCCAGCTAGAGATAGAGGGGCCTGGCAGTAGATTTGTGGAGTACATCATGTAATGTATGTATTTTATCCACATCGTCCATCCATTTTGACATATCATTTTAGGACATGATCCCAAAAGGAAGGCAGATGAAAGGCTCAAGTGGACCACACTAATGAAGCAAAGCAGTGACGACAATGACTCCCACCATTAAAATCTTCTTAAGGCCTGAAGTGATGTTTGTTTGCCACCCATTGAAAACTTCTTGGGCCGACCATGATATTTATATGCCATCCAAACCATTCATAGGGCTATCGCCACTCAGATAAGCTGTCAGAACAAATATCATCCTAATGCAAAACTTTTGTGACCCCACGAAGTTTCCAATGGTGAAAGTTCATTTCCCACTTTTCCGCGTGGCCCACTTGAGTTTTGGATATGCCTCACTGCTAGACTCCTCTCTTGTTGTGATGTTTGTAGACTGATGGTCGGAGTAGATTTGTCACAGGCATTTCTGTGGACCCCACACAGCTTCCAACCACAGGAACTTCATGTGGCACACGCAATTAGCCTCTACGTTCGTGGGTGTTTCCTGATAGGAGGCCCCACCTTGATGTACGTGTTGTATATCTATACATTAATTTTCCTTGCATGATCCCAAAAAATAAAGCAGAACCAAATTTGAAGTGGGCTAGACAATAGGATTAAACGCCCATCATCAAAACCTCCTTTGGCCACAATAATGGATCATTATGAAGGTGGATTGGGTACTACGGAACAGACGGACAGGCCTGGCAGGGGATCTGTGGGTCCATCATAATGTACGTATTTTATCCACACCGTCCATCTATTTTGACAAATCATTTTAGGACATGAGCCTAAGGCTCAAGTGGACCACACTACAGGAAGCAGTGGTAACAATGATGCCTATTGTTGAAGCCTTTCTAGGGCCACCGGACAGTGATGTTTATTCGCCACCCAACCTGTTCATAAGGTCACATAGACCTAAATGAAGGGAAAACATTAAAATTAAAATTAGGCTTGATCCAAAACTTTGGCAGTTGTTCAATTCACACCTGAGCCTTTCATCTGCTTTAGTTTTTGGTACATGCCTAAAATGATCTTTCAAAATGGATGGATGGTGTAGATGAAACAAATACATTACGGTGGCCCCCACATATACCTGCTAAGACCATCCATATCTAGATAGGTCCGGGTGGGGGTTGTGTTTTGCCTTTGTAGAGATCCGTGTGGGAAGCGGATAGCTTCCTGCCCCCACCTGGATAATCCAAGGCTCTATGGGGCAACCATGATGAATGTGTTTTATCTATGCCATCTATATATTTTTTCGGATCATTTTAGGATATGAACCCAAAAAAAAGGCAGATCTAAGGCTCGAGTGAACCACACAGTGGAGATTGAACTCCCACCATTAAAAACTTCTTGTGAGCAGCAAAAGTTTTGAAGTGCTTTCTCTTCATCCATGTCTAAATGACCTTATGAACAGGTTGGATGACAAATAAATATCACAGTGGCTCCTAGGAAGGTTTCAACTGTGAGTTTCATTATTGCCGCTGCTTCTGTAGTGCAGTCCACTTGATCATTCGACGGGCCTAATTTTTAGTCTAATGATATAAGAAAATGGATGAACCAGCTGGATACATACATCACGGTGGGCCCCACAGAGCCACTGCCAGGACGTGATAAGCATTTAATGAGTCCAGGCGGGGCATCGCACAATCTGCTTACGTATGCTACAGTAAGTTTTTAATGGTGGGCTTGAAGGGCCTGCTTGCATACCACCAAATAAGTTACTTTTAACTTGTTTTAAGTTATTAAGTTACTTTTTTCACTTAAGTCAGCTTGGTAAGCATCACTGTAAAAGTAACTTTTGTACTATAAGTAAATTTTGACCTTTTTAACTACTGACTTTTCTATGCATCTCTCTTAGGTTCATGTTAAAGGAGGCTCTCTCACGGTTCATATCAAAGAGGCCCCACATGGTGGACTGTCCACATTGAAAGTGGGGCTTATATGATGGACAGTTCACACATAAGGTGGGCCCCACTAATGGATGGCCCATATTAATGTGGGCCCACATATGGATGGTGCCCATCTAAGGTCAGCCCATAATGATAAAAAGCCCACATCGAAAGTGTGCTAGTATGAATGTATGATGTAGAACCCACTTTAAAGGTGGGCTCCAGATGATGGACAACGGACATTGCAGCTGGGCCCCACATGATGGATGGCCCATATTGAGGTGGGCCTACATGTTGGATGCTCCACATCAAAGGTCAGCCCCTAATGACGAATGACTCGCATCCAAAGCGAGCGTTCCACGATGGGCAACCCACATTGAAGGTGGGGCCCATGTGATGGACAGTCCACATCAAAGGTGGTCTCCACATTATGGGCAATTAATAATGGGCCCCCACATGATGGATGATCTACATAAAGTAGGCCCCATATGATGGACAATCTACATCAAAGGTTGGCCCTAACGATGAGTGGCCCATATCCTAGGCGAGCCCTGCATGATGGACAACCAACATCAAAGGTGGGCCCCATATGATAGACAATAACATTGATGGTGGGCCCCAGTTTTGGGATCCAAAGTAACTTATGATCCAGCAGCTCTTTAAATGACTATTGTTTCCCCTGGTGTTGTCCATTCGAGATTTGGGTTTGCTTCGATTTTTGGGATTGTGCCCTAAAATAAGTTGGAAAAACAACAATGATATACAACACATGCCCCATGGTCAGGGAAACACTGAATAATGTATTACCAGGATAACACCTATTCCACTCCATGAAGAGCGGACCCAGATTACTTAGGGGCGTCAATGGTACAGGTTAGGCTGGGCCAACATTGGTGAAAACCTAGCCAGAGCCTGTAACGGGCCAAAATAGTCCAGCCATCCACCATGATATTCCAGCCCAGTGTTTGCAGTGGTTTGTTTAGTGGAGTAGAGGTGGTCAGCACCGTATTACCACCTCAGTTTATCCAAGTGGGATTTAACCTTATGATCGGTTTGGATGGCATGTAAACATCACGATGGATCCTAGAAAGGTTTCAATGGGAGGGCTTTTTCTCCTCAATCTTTCTTATCACGTGGCCTACTTGAGTTTTGGATCTACCTTATTTTTTGTCCCATGTCCTCAATAAGGTGGTAAACAGAAAGACCTGGGTGAATTTCTCACAAACATCATGATGGGCCCACTTAGCTTCCCACATCAACTACTTCCTGTGGTGGGTCGCATATGAAAATCAAAGATTCATTCAAGTAAAATGACGTTTTTGTCCTTTTTCATTTCTAAGACACATGGCCCTTTTCATTAGGCCTTATGATTTGGTTTCATCGTTAATTTGCGTCTAATGTGGAATAGGATGTGATGGATGCGAATTGCATGCAACAAGGCATTGCATGCATCAGGTCAGTGATTTATTCTTACCAATGAAAAGGTGCCATGTTCATGTATTAGATACCTGGACTATAATGAAAATGACAAAATCGTCCAAACCGAAGTGACGTCACAAGTTATGTGGGCCTCACCAAGATGTATCTGTTGTATCCACACCGTACATCAATTTGAAGAGACCATTTTAGGACATGAGCCAAAGATTGAGGTAGATCCAAAGCTCAAGTAAATCCCACCACAAAAAAACAGTGGGTACAATGATGCCCACAGTTGAAATGTTCCTAGGGCACACCATGATGTTTATTTGAGATCCAACTTATTCATAAGTTCACACGACATGGATGAAGGGAAAACACAAATATCAGCTTGATCGAAAACACTGTGGCCCCAAGAAGTTTTTAATGGCAGATGTTCAATCAGCACTTTTTTTTCTTCTTCTGTGGGGCTCCACTTGAGCTTTGAATTCTCCTCATTCTTGGGCTCACGACCTAAAATGATCTCTCCAAATGTACGGATGATGTGGATATAACATATACATCATGCTAGAAAATAACCCATTAACAGCTCTATTCGTGGGAAATAATTGTCTAACAACCTTTTTTTAGGGATGCCATTACCCCCAAAAGCCTGTAAATACTTGGTCCTCATTTCTAACACTCATGCTATACTGAAGCTCCTATCTCTCTCTCTCATTGCAAGCCTTGAAACAAGTGTGAGAATGGTGGAATCCAAGGACTCGCTTTCACTCCCTCGTGGATAGTGGCAGTATACCCTCCAATAGAATGGTTTCACGCCAGCTATTCGAGACCATTGATGTGGCCTTGAGTTACCTATTTGGGACCCTAATAACGGTCTTCACTACAAGAAACTTCGGAATGGCTAGTGGTTTAAATGCACAAGAAAACGCCGGTAGAAGGTTTACTGGCGGCTACCACACTTTTACTGGCGGTTTTTGACCGCTGCTATAGCCAATATTTACCGGCGCAATGGAAAACGCCGGTAAAAACCTCTAGTAATGGTCTGGCCGCCGGTAATATATATATATATATATATATATATATATATATATATATATATATATATATATATATATATATATATATGTGGGAAATGGTACTATGAGGTTGACCTCATGGGAACTTTCCATGAGGTCGAGCTATGTGGGCCCCACCATGATGTGGATCGGACATCTACTCCGTGCATTTGATGGGTCCCCTTTAGGTTATAAGACAGCCCAAAAATCAGCCGCATAGGAAACTCATGTGGGCCATAGCATCTAAAATAATGTGAAGACATGCCTAAAATATCTAAAATCACTTGGTGGGGCCCACCTCACTTTTCGATGTGCCTCAAACCTGGTATGACCCCTCGTACAAGTGGAACACACATAATAGATGGTCTGGATTTGTGAACCACATCTCGGTGGGTCCAATCAAAGATCATGAAGGTTTTAATGGGCAAAGAACCCCTCCCAACTGTTGTCTGTGGTGTGGCCCACCTAAGTCATGGATTGACTTGATTTTTAAGACCTTAGCCCACCACAGAATAGTACATCTGACCGATGGAGTAGATGTCCGATCCACATCACGGTGGGGCCCACATAGCTCGACCTCATGGAAAGTTCCCATGAGGTCGACCTCATAGAACCATTTCCATATATATATATATATATATATATATATATATATATATATATAACATAATTGAAACTTAAAAATTGTTGTATAACACAATAAAAAACAAAAAAATTGCATTAACCAAAAGTATATAATATACAACCGTTTCTAGAACTGTGGATTACAACTGTTGCTTTAACCAAAAGTATATAAAAATTGTTGTAAGTTTAAAACAACCAAAAGTATTACAAGTTTACTGTTGGATTCAAACTCCTCCGGCACCTGGATGGCTGGAGAAGTGGAAATTTTCTTCCACCTCTGCTACTGCAAGAAGCCTTAATTCTCACATTGGCAAATCACTGGTCTCTGCTGCATCATTGAGGCATTAGTGTGGGAGACTTTTGCTCCAGATTAGCAACTTGCATACCCAGCCTGACAGACCCATCAAGAATCTTCAACCTGGTGGTCACCAAACACCCTGTTGGGACTTCCATGCACTGAGCTGATGGGGGCATACTGCCTTTGCTCGGTAACATAGGGAAGAAAGGATGATATAGGCCTCCAAGCACCTCCTGAATGGTATCAACACCCTCTAAGCAATGATGAAAGTCACCACTTGATACACCATGCATGGCAAGCTCTTCAACTGATCGGGGGCCCTGAATTTGCTGAGAAATAACAAATGCACATAAGAGAGAGAAGTGCAAAGCATAGTAGGGAATGAAGATCTTGGAAGAGGCATATATATAAGATACCTCTAAGAGAAATGAGTCTGGTCGGCCGATTTTGTACATGATTCCAATCACAGCTACTTGTCCATCAGGAGCACTCATGAACCATGTGCACCTCTTAGATCATAGCTGCAGCAACCATTCATAATGAACAAAAATAAAAATGTATAAAGTGGAATGGAAGAGATCTAATGTTATCCCAAACTTGATAGGATTGAAGAAAACATGCATTGACTGCCACTCAAAAAGTTATAAAGAAATAACATCAGTCACTAGCATTGAGTTTTGGAAAGGCATTCTCTATCTTCAGAGTGAAATGTTTATATAATACAAAACAGCCGGGGTTCCCTTAATCCAGTCATAAAACTGTTGAAACTCTATAGCTAGGGAGGATTTTTTCTTTTCTATGAAAACACATGGGCACGCACATGCAAAAAGGAGCAGGCACACAAGCACACATATTTCACATGTAAAATGCGAAATACAACTTGAGCACAAAGGTTTAGATTGCAAATCTGCTCGAATTCAGTCAATTACCATTTTTTTTTTTTTTTTTTTGGGTTAATACACACACCCCATTGTTAGCACACCCACCCACCCTACTAGTCACACTGCAATGTTAGCCGCCCTCCACTTTGGGAATCGATACCATGACCTCAGTGTTGAAACGAGACTATCTTCACTTGGTCTACCACTTGAGCTATGGATCCAGGTGTTAGTCAATTACCAATTTGAGTTTGAATGTAAAAAAAAAAAACTTATGGTGTGAGATAGCACTTCATTGATCTATCTCAGGTTTATAAAGCCCAAACTATCCCATTTTACATGACCCAAGCCTTGATCAATTTAACTAGGCTTTTGTTTTTGGAGAATTCAATCAAGTTATAAACATGTCAAAAGACTAATCTGAACCATCTTAACAACGCCATCGCTGTGAAAATACACATGAAAATAAAATATAAACATTTTGCTTTAGCTGTCCTTTTTTCCTGCACTGGCCAACCATCCAGAACGTCGGACTTCTTCCAATGCTAATAGACCATTGGCTATATTAATTCTAACTATTCCATTTGCTACCCAACAATCAGATTACTTGGATTGCCCAACGGAGGTATTTTTCACAGCATTCTACATCCAAGATGGGGCTCACCAAGTGAACAGTCTCTATCACTGAAACTATTGTACAAACAACATAACAATTCAAAATCCAGAGTTAAAACAATACAACATACCAATGACTTTGGCAAGCCCAAGTGCCAAGCCAGTGGAAGAGTAGGAAAAGGACATGATGATGATGGCTGCCACAATAGGCAGCCATTCCATGTTATGAAAATCAGGAATCTGAGAAAACACAATCTGAATCCCTCCAAACACGGCGCTTCATGCCCCTTCTTATGGTAGCAATTAGATTTCCGCATAACCCTGTTTTCGAGAAAATTAAGGAATCTCATTAAGCTAAAACTAATCACTAATTGATGATTAATGAAGGAAAATGGTTCCAACAGCCTTTTGTCTTAAGAGGCATTTTGCCGTGGCTATGTATATTAATTTCTGTATTCTTCCCATAGCTAGGCATCCTGTGTTTTGTTTTCTTTTTATGTGGATTATAGGATAGGTGGAGCCTCTTTCTTTTTGTGCGGTCCACCCAAATGGATGTAAATCATTTTCCACATCAACAAAGTTTCAGAATAGATCACATCCTAAAAATCACTGTAATTTTATAATCCTAGCATTCAACCAATGTAGTTTTAACCAATTGAATGTGGACCATTTCTTTATTTTTTGCTTGACTTTTTTTAGCCACCAATTTTGAACACTAATGCAATGACTCTGATATATGGCCAATTTAGATAGTGGCCCACATGATCAATGGTTCTGTTTGCCAAGAACGCAACACTTTTGTGACAGACCATTGATTACCAAGCTTCCATCTCCAAGAGGAACTTGTAGGCCTCCCTCAAAAACGTCAATATGGATTTAACAAAGAAAATTGAAGAATTGAAGAAACTGATAAATAAGTACCTTTCTGATAAATAGTAGACAGTGGCCCACTCGATCAATTGAAGAATTGATTTCTGGATAGCCCTGAATCAGTATATTGAAAATTTGAAACTGACATGAGTTGCATCTTCAAGTCCAGAACGTGGATTTAGTATCACAAGAAATGGCAGAAAATCACATGCTACGTATTCTACATAAATGATGGGCGTGGGTGAGAACAACACTTTTTTACCCAATGTCTTAATTTTCAGATTTTTTTTTTTTTTTGAATTATTCTGAGTTTGCTTATTTGTATTGTAAGAATCCAAAGTAATATGGGAAAAATCCTAAGATGTATGGGCCCATTTAAGATTTAATTCAATTCAAGCCAACATTTTCTATATTAATAAAAAACCCACAAAAATCCAACCTTGAACGTTCATCTCTGCAACTCATCAAACACTTTTCTCATTCAACCAAAATTCAAAAAGAAAGGAAAAGAACTCAATTAATAAAAAAAAACCTGTTTCACATTCAATCAAAATGGATTCAGATACGTGGAAGGAGATTCATAACCGTGTCTTTCAAGAACATTAATTTGGCTATATGATATTAAGATATCAGTATCCTCCCCGTCTCTCCTTTGTTGGCTCTCCTTTGTTGGGACACTTGAGTGGGAATGTTCTAGTTTAGCTCAAATGTTGTTATTGTTTTTTCCTTCAATTGCTTCCATGTCATGTGCACTTATTGGACAGTTGCGCAGGCCCCAAAGGTAGAATCGTTGCGAATTGTTCTGTCGCTAACTATATTTCCACATAGGCTGAAACATTGCGTTATTAGGGCCTCATATAAATGATGTATTTCATGTGCATTGTGGTGTTTCATGTGCAGGGTGATGGTTTGGATGTTCCTTAAATACCTAAACTCACTACTTAAGCCAAGCCAAGCCTAGCCTTAGTCATTCCCTAAGCCAAGCAAAGCCTTAGCCATTACCTAGGCCAAGGCTTGCCTCCGCCATTTACCTAAGCCAAACCAAGCCTTAGTTAAGCCTCAAAATTCTGCTAAATCCAAGACAAATCCAAACTATATGTAAGCCAAATTCAAAACCCCAAAAGATATAAATAAAAATCATGCCCCTTCACAAGTCAGTCCAAACCCTTGCTGAAGTCCTCGGAGGATTAAGAAGATAAGCCGCACCAGCTGACCAAAGCCGAAACAAAATCATGTAGGAGGAGTCACTCCAAGTGTCGCCCTCCTACGTGGCACTGTCAAAGACAGCTGGAAGTCTCACCTCAGGATGAGAAATGTGTACTTAAAAAGTCTAAATGCCACCATTATTTTATTTTCTCTAGTTACACCTATACAACCCTTCAACCAATGAGGAAGTGTTATGTGGCACCCCTCTCCTCTTCATTAATCACAAGCTTTCGCATCGGCATTTGTCCTCCAAAGCTCCCAATATATCTAAAATGTTATCCTAAAGCTTACACCCTCCTCTGCTCATTTCAACAACAACAACAAGCCTTCTCATCCATCCTTAGAGAGAGAGAGAGAGAGAGAGAGAGAGAGAGAGAGAGAGAGTACCCAAGCTCCAAACTCATCCATTCCAGCCTCCTCCGGCCCTCTCAAAGCATCCTAGCCCACTCTAGCCTTCTTCCCCTTGAGCCTAGGCTCACCTGAGCTACAGTTTCCAACCATAGTGCACTCTAACTCGCCTCTTCAAGTGGCAAGCCCAAGATTGGGCCACTATCATCTGCATTTGCATCTTATCACTAGCATCATTATATCTATTTTTAACCACCCTGCTCATGTAGGCTTCCTTTGAGCGTATGATCCATGACTTGTCAAAATTTTAGGTCCTGTCACATTAGAAACTTGTGGTTGCTTAATCCCTCTTTTTATATTCTTTGGTTCTTCTTGGATACCGGTTGCCAGGCAGAGTACCCTTGTGCCCTTCCTTAGCTATCTCCAAGTTGAACTCTAGTAGCTGTAGAGTGCTTGTCTATGGCCAACCAGTGCATATATATCACATTGACATATCATCACTCACATCATCACGTCTTCTCTCAACTTCCTTGCTTCTACGGGGCATTCATTACGCATGTGCTCTTTGACTACTTGGAATAATGAATCTTGTCACATCAAAAACTCAATGTTGTCTAGTCACTTTTATTATTATTATTATTTCTGGTTTTACCATAGCATCCCCGTCCCCTAATATCAATTAATCACACAAATAGAAACCACACACTTGTGCAGGTGCGGGCTTAAATTTCAAGCCCATTTTCTAAACGGAAGGGGCTCAGGGTTGAATGTCCACAAGCCCATCAGCCCGGCCTGGCCCGTTAGAGTGCCTCATTTTAATAGTGGGGTTTCAATCCCCACCGTATGGTTTAGCTGAGATTTGGATCCGCCTGATCATTTTTTGGACTAAGGTGCCGTTTGGTAAACTGAAAATAAGGTCCGAAAATTAATTTAAGTACTGAAAACTTAATAATCCTAAATTTTAATATTTATAAGAACTGAAAAATCTATTTGGTAATTTATCTGAAAATAGTCTTGATACCTTAAAATAAGTACTTTTTTTACAAAATCTTGTTTGGTAAATGTAAGTTACAAATGTATGAGAATTGACAATTTGTCATATTTGCCCTTATTATCTCAATTTCTATCTTTCAGAGAGTATGAGAGGGAGCTTGGCATGGTCATGTCTCCAAATTTGGAACATTTATTCCCAGTTCAATTAAAAATTTATATTTTGCCAACTAGATAAAATCAAATAAATAAATGTTTGGATTTTTCATGTTTGCCACCTGTAATAACATGAATTGATTTTGTAACGATAAAAGTAGGTGATAATATAAGTGTTGCTTTTAGTTATATAATGAAAGTATATTGGTGAGACTAGTCAAACCATGGACCATGCATTATATTATTCTTAATAAAAATCATAACACTTCTACCGGTGATATAGGAAACAATGATGATTAAACATCCATCATTAAAAACTTCATATGGCCCGTTGTAATGTTTATTTTCCATCCAATCTATTGAGGTCACATGGACCTAAATAAAGAGAAGCACAAATACCAACTTGATCCAAAGATTTTGTCCAAGAAGTTTTTAATAGTGGGTGGGTGTTTAATCACTATTGTTTCTTATGATGTGGTCCATCTAAGATTTAAATTTGCCTCATTTTTTTAATCATGACCTAAAATTATCAGGAAAATGGATGGCATGTGGAATAAAACCACACACCATGGTGGGCCCATAAAGCTTTTTAACACCGACTAGAAGGTTTACTACTGAATTGAGTCTTATATTTGTGGACATAGGTAAACCTTAGTGGTTGCTACTAAGAGTGCAGGCCCACCTTAATATATGTTGCATGTCCATGTGACCCATCAATTTCCCCAGCCCATTTTAAGGCATGGTCTCAAGAAATAAGTACATCCAAATCTTAAGTGGACCATATCATAGGAAATGATGTTCATTGAATGTCCACCAGTAAACACCTCCTAAGCACACCTTAATGTTTATTTGCCATCCAACTAGTTGATAAGGTCACATAGACCTGGATGAAAGAAAAACACAAATATAAGCTTGATCCAAAACTTTTGTGGCCCTCAAGAAATTTTTAACGATGATATTTAATCTCCACCGTGAGGTCCATAGGAAATTTGCATATGCATTATTTTTGGGACGTCAAACTAAAATGAGCTAGAAAAATTGGTGGACGGCTTAGATATACAACACATGCAACCAAGTGAGTGCCCCGGTTCCTATAACACCCCCTTACCAACACCTAATCTGCCCCTTCTCATTACGGAGAAGGATTTTGCAAATCCAACCACCTGCCGTTGATGTAGCAAAGTTCTGTGTGGCCTACCATGATATATGTGTTATGTTCACACCACCCATATATTCGGCCAGATCATTTTAGGGTATGAGCCAAAAGATGAGACCGATCCAAAGCTCAAGTGGACCACACCATAGAAAACAATGGGGTTTCAACACATGACAAATAAACATCATGGTGGTCCCTAGGAAGGTTTCAATGGGGGAAGTCACTATCCCCACTACCTTTCGCGGTATGGACCACATCAACTTGCATTGCCTCACTTTTTTGGCTCATGGCCTAAAATGACATGAGAAAATGGATAGACGGTGTGGATCATACATCTTAGCGGGGTCTATAAAACTTTGCCAAGTATTGGTTAATTAGTAAGTCTGACAAACCTTTTACGGGAGTTCCTTTATTAAGTGATATGTGCTTAAAATAAGTTTTACCAAACACACCCTAAGACCTAAAATGAGCTTTAAAACAGATAGACTAAGGTGTTACCACAGCGTCCATTCAGTTTTCCAAATCATTTTAGAGAATAAGCCTAAAATTTATTCTGATCCAAAACTCAAGTGAGCCACACCACAAGAAACTGTGGGAATTGATCGTCAACCATTGAAAACTTCTTGGAGCCATAGAAGTTTTGCATCAAGCTGATATTTGTGTTTTCTTTTCATCCTAGTACGTGTGACCTTATGAACAGAATGGATGGAAAATAAACATCATGGTGGGCCCTAGGAAGGTTTGAATGGTGACGTCACTGTGGCCCCATGCATTCTGCAGTGTGGTCCACCTGAACTTTGGTTCTGCCTCATTTTTGGGCTCATGCTCTAAAATGACCTGTATAAATTGATGGACGGTGTGGATATAATACACATATCATGTTACACGGCCCACAGAACTTTGCCACCTCAGCACAGTACATACTAAGCTGCTCAATCAGAGTCCGACTTCTAATACGATAATTAATGCAACTAATAAGCATGGGAGAAACCAGGTTACTGGGAAAAGGGTTGCCAGTGTAAGGTGGGCCCCAATATGGTGTTTATATAAAATCCACTCCGTCCACCAGCTGTGTTACACTGTGATTATTACACAGACCCAAAACTTACAGCAATCCGTGTTTACATTGGACCACACAATGGAAAACAGTGTACAGGGTAACACTCACCATTCAAACTACTTACCAATGTATGGTCCACCTGAGTAACAAATGTTAATGATTCTTGGGAACCAAGTCTAAGGATGGATGTGATATCTAGTGGTTGAAGTAGATTTTATATAGTCATCATGGTGGGCCCTGTAAATATCAAGGAAAGGGTGGATATCTCTCTCCCAACTTTTTTGATTTGCGTCGCCTACCTAATTCATGAGTCAGCCTGATTTTTTGGCCATATGTATAACGTAAGATTATGGATATAATAGGTGGGGTGGATCGAAGGTACACATCAAACTAGCATCCTAAAAACAGTGCATAGGAAAGAAATTTATTTTCGATTAACATCACACGCATCCCGACCGTTTATTTCATGCGTTTTTTTGGAAACACATCACGAAATATTTTAGGGCCTTCTGGAAAAGGACGCGGATTGCGTCCGACCAGATCTATACATGGGCCCACCGTGATGTATCAGTTTATCCACGCTGTCCACTAATTTTCTGAGATCATGTTAAGGGACGAACCCAAACCTGAGGCAGATCCAACAGTGTTATGGTCCACACCAGAGATAACTCTTGCAGGTAATGCAACTCGAATTTATGCTACGTGCATTTAATGATCATTTAATGCAACCCAAGCTTACTATTTGGTGTGGTGGACTACACCGTTGGATCTTACATATTGTTGGGCTCATATCTTAACATGATCTTATAAGAGGGATGGACGGCTTGGATAAATCGATACATCAAAGTGGATCACGAAACAGTTTTGGTCGGACGCTTAAAGGTCCGACCAAGGTCGGACGCAATCCGCGTACTCTGGAAAAGTGGCAAGTCAGCAGGGACGCGGATTAGCTACTGACAGGTTGAGTAGCTATCTCTGAAGTGACGTCACCAACTTCTGTGCGGCCCACCGTGATGTATGTGCTGTATCCACACCGTCCATACATTTGGATAGATCATTTTATGACATGATCCAAAGAATAAGGCAGATAAAAATCTCAAGTGGGCCTCACCAAAGAAAATAGTGGAGATTGATCACTTACCATTAAAAACTTCTTGGAGCCACAGAAGTTTTCGATCAAGCTGATATTTTTGTTTTCCTTCCTCCATGTCTATGTAAACTTATGAACAGGTTGGTCTCAAATTAAGATCTTTGTGAGCCCTAAAAATGTTTCAACGGTCTCATCACTGTCCCCACTGTTTTCTTTGGTGGGGTCCACTTGAGCTTTGTATCTGCCTCATTCTTTGGATCATGCCCTAAAATGATCTCTCCAAATGGATGGACAGTGTGGATACAGCACATACATTACGGTGGGGCCCACAGAAGTTGGTGACGTCACTTCAGTAGCGAGATAGCTACTCAACCTGTCAGTAGCTAATCGGCGTCCAGTCAGCAGACTCAAGTAGGTAACCGTTTGCTGACGGACATGATTCCTTCCACGTAGGTACCACGATCTGGTTATCCAAACTGTTCATCTAACGGCCTACAGTAAATTAATAACGACACTCCAGAAAATTTTCCAGATTGCTGGTGAGCAGATCCTATATTTACTCACTATAAAAACCTCCATTGTTCTATTCTTCCTCTCCATAACAACTAAAAACGAAGAAAAGCTTGAATCGAGAATTCAAAGGCTGAAGAGGAAAAGAAAGAGATAAAGCAATGGTGAAGATCTGCTGCATTGGAGCTGGCTACGTCGGTGGGCCAACGATGGCCATGATCGCCTACAAATGCCCGGACGTCAAGGTCGTCGTCGTGGACATCTCAACAGCCCGGATTAATGCATGGAACAGCGACCGCCTGCCGATCTTTGAGCGCGGCCTCGATGAAGTCGTCAAGGCCTGTCGAGACAAGAACCTCTTCTTCTCCTCCGACGTCGAAACCCACGTTGCCGACGCTGAGATCATCTTCGTCTCTGTCAACACTCCCTACCAAGACCCGCGGCCTTGGCGCCGGCAAGGCCGCTGACCTCACTTACTGGGAGTCGGCGGCACGCATGATCGCCGACGTCTCTAAGTCTGATAAAATCGTCGTCGAGAAATCCACCGTCCCTGTCAAGACGGCCGAGGCAATTGAAAGGATCCTCACCCACAACAGCGGCGGCATCAATTTCCAGATCCTCTCCAATCCTGAATTCCTCGCTGAGGGAACTGCCATTGAAGACCTCACCAGCCCAGATCGTGTCCTGATCGGGGGTCGCGAGACCCCTGGCGGGAAGAAGGCCATCGAAGCCCTTAAAGCCGTCTATGCCCGCTGGGTCCCGGAGGATCGGATCATTACGATGAACCTCTGGTCTGCGGAGCTGTCGAAGCTAGCGGCGAACGCCTTCCTGGCGCAGCGGATCTCGTCGATGAACGCAATTTCAGCCCTCTGTGAGACGACTGGGGCCAACGTCTATGAAGTGGCCTATGCCATTGGCAAGGACAGTCGGATCGGACACCGATTCCTCAATGCCAGTGTCGGGTTTGGCGGTTCATGCTTTCAGAAGGACATCCTCAACCTGGTCTACATCTGTGAGTGCAACGGCCTAACTGAGGTGGCTAACTACTGGCGGCAGGTGGTCCAGATCAATGAATATCAGAAGAGCCGGTTCGTTAATCGGGTCGTGTCGTCCATGTTCAACACCGTCTCCGGGAAGAAGATCGCGATCTTGGGGTTTGCATTCAAGAAGGATACCGGCGACACTCGCGAGACAGCTGCGATTGATGTCTGCAATGGGTTGCTGGGTGACCAGGCCTTGCTTTCTATCTATGATCCACAGGTGACTGAGGACCAGATCAGGCGCGATCTCGCGCTGAGCAAGTTCGACTGGGACCACCCACAGCACCTGATGCCGAGTAGCCCATCGGCAACGTTGAAGCAAGTCACGGTGGTGATTGACGCCTATCAGGCGGCCAAGGGGGCCCACAGCATCTGTATAATGACGGAGTGGGATGAGTTCAAGACATTGGATTACAAGAGGATCTTTGATGAGATGGAGAAGCCGGCGTTCGTCTTCGATGGACGGAATGTGGTGAATGTGGAGGAGTTGAGGAAGATCGGGTTCGTTGTGTTTTCGATTGGGAAACCGATGGACTCGTGGCTCAAGGACCTCCCGGCAACCGTCTGATCGATGGAGTGGCCTACCAAGATGGTGTAGTGTTTTCTTCCGTCTTTCTCATTTATTCTAAAACTTTTCTTCGTTTTGAATATTTTAATCGAATTATTGGTTGTTTTTTTTTTCCTTTTTGGGTGCGTTTGGTTGCATCAAATATCATGAAATTTGGTGACTCATTTTTTTTTTTTATATCCGTTTTTTCCTCTTTTTTTTTCTCATTTGAATATCTAATTCAGATTTTGGAGTTCTTTTGCCTCTCTGTATCTCTTTCTCCCTCGAAACTCTCCATCGTTTTGAAAAAATGCCCATTGACAGCAATCCAACAACTATGTTAAAAATAATGAGAATATCACAATGCTGGTCTTGAAAACAAGAACACGCTGGGATTCGTGTTTTTGGATTAGATGGTCGGAGATAGTTCAACTGTTGATTTGGACGTGCTTCTAGTATGTACATTGTAGCCTACCTCCAACATAATGGTAAATTAGTAATTATTGTAATCGGAGATTTTCTGTTTCTAGTGCACAGGCATTCTAGTGCACTGAAATTTCATTAGGAGAGGTCCCCGGCATAATTATTAAAAGAGAATTTTACAAAATAATACCTCATTAATATTGTATTTACATTTGATACTTTTTAGATTAAGTTTTAAGCTACCTCATTAATCAAATTATTTTTAATCTGCTGCGATGATCCATTGAGGGTACCAGCCAGTAGCAACTACTGGTCGGTACTCTTCCCACCATGATGTATTTGTCTTATCCACACCATTCATCCATTTTTTAAGATCATTTCAGGCCACCAGTCCAAAAACAGGCAGATCTAAATCTTAGGTGGACCACACCATGGAAAACAGTGGTTATTGAATGCCCACCATTAAAAACTTCTCATGGCCTACTATGAGGTTTATTTTCCACTTAACCTGTTGATTAAGTTGGGTTCGAAGCCTTGCCTCGTTGTATACTCTGGGAGTTTCTTGCATGACTGACTGGGTGGGTGGGTTGCAAGACTGACCAAAAACCTGGATGACGGTTAAAAAGCAAACAATGGCTTGATCCAAATTTTTGTAGCCAGCAAGAAGTTTTTAACCGTGGGTGTTCATCACCACTGTTTCCCTGCGGTGTGGTCCACCTGAGATTTAGATGTGTCTCTTTTTTGGGATCATGCCCTAAAATGCTCTGGAACAATGGATGGACAGTATGGATTAAACACATACATCATGGTGGGTCCCACGGTGCACCGTATGCAATTCGGGTCAAGGGCAAGATTTTCACTTTTGTGTCTTTGCCGGACGCACTGGAACTGGAAGTCACTCGCAAACTGTGTGGGGCCCACAGAGATGCTCTACACGACAGGATTATAAAGATCTGGCATATCCACAATTCATATGGCCAATACCATGTGAAACAGTGGGAACAGAAATCTCCACCGTTGAAACCTTTCCAAAGCTGACCATGATGTTTATAGGCTATCTAAACGGTTCATATAGTTATTACCGGTCAAATAAACCGTAGCCACAAGTTTCATCCTAATACAAAACTTCTCTGTCCCCCACAAGGTTTCCAACGGTGGGCGTTCTTTGCCTCTGCAGTATACTCACCCTACCAGTAGCGAGTCATTACTGATGGTGTACTGTGGGCCCCAGTGTAATGTAAGTGTTTAATCCACACCGTCCATCCAAATTTTCAGATTATGTTAGGGCATGAGTCTAAAACTCAGGCAGATCCAAATCTCAGGTGGACCATACTGTAGGAAACAGTGGTGATGTACTCCCGCCATTAAAAAATCCTGTGGGTTCCCTCTATTCTGGTCTGTGTGTCCTTACCAACATGATGGATGGTAAATAAACATTACGTGGAAATTATGGTGGGCCGAGGAAGTTGTTAATGGTGGATATTCAATCACCACCGTTTATATGGTATGGCCCAGTTGAGATTTAGATCTGCTTAATTTTTTTGGTTAGTAAAGGAACTGGCAAGATGGATTGACGCATGGATATACAATAAATATATAAAGATGTGTCCCACAGGACCTCACCGGGATGGGTGAAGCCAGCTAGAAAGAGGCATAGACAGAGGTGGGCAACAATTCGAACCGAGTCGAATATGGACCAGATTAGGTTGTTCACCTACTTGAATGGGTGTGTTCGAACAAACATTTGAACAAAGTAGCTCTATTCAAACTCAGTTTGGTCTAACCCAATCATGTTCGATCATGTTCGAATGTATGGATTTCGGGCATTAATCTTTCTTTTACTTGAAAATATTTTTTCTACTACTGAATATTGAATACTGATTTGTTCACAAATTACATATCATAAAATTACAAATTACAAGGTTTAATGTTTTTAACTAACTAAATAAAAAATCAGAACATTGATAGTTAACATCCCTAATGTTTCCTGTGGTGTGGTCCACTCTAGTCTTCAATCCACTTTATTTTTTAGATAATGCTATAAATAATCTTTAAAAAATGGACGGACGGCTTGGATAGGTCCTACTGGGGGGTAAACTTGTAGTACCCAATTCACGAATGTGAGTTGACTGGTGATGCGAACACTAGCAAGCAAGCCGGTGTCAAAGCTCTATGGGTCCCCATGATGTATTTGGTATATCTACTATGTTTATCCATTTGTATAACTCATTTTAAGGCATTAAACAAAAAACGAGGCAGATACAAAGCTCAAGTGGACCACACCATAAGAAACAATGAGAGGAATGATGTTCACCATTGAAACCTTTTTAGGGCCCACATCATGTTTATTTGTCATCCAACCTGCTCTGTGTGTGTGTGTGTGTGTGTGTGTGTGTGTGTGTGTGTGTGTAATCGAGTTGAACGAATGAGTCAAGTGAGTTGGTCAGTATTCGAGTCAAGACGAATAGGGCTGTGATTGAAACCGACTGAAATTCTTTTTCGAATAGACCCCGTGTGTTCGAACAAAGTTCAAACACGAGGACTTTATGTTCAAATAAGGTTTTACCAAGTTAATCCGAACAATCAAACTCAGTTCAGGTCCAGCTCTAGGCATAGAGGGATGGACGAGGATTAGCTACTGACAAGTTGAGTAGCTATCTTGCTATTGAAGTGACGTCACCAACTTTTATGGGCCCCACCGTGATGGATGTGTTGTATCCACACCGTCCATCCATTTGGAGAGATCATTTTAGGGCATGAGCCAAAGAATGAAGTAGATCCAAAGCTCAAGTCGACCTCATCAAAGAAAACAGTGGGGATTGATCTCCTACCATTAAAAACTTCTTGGGGTATGCATAGAAGTTTTCGATCAAGCTAATATTTGTGTTTTCCCTTATTATATGTGTGAACTAATGAACAGGTTGGATCTCAAATAAACATCATGGTGGGGCCTAGGAAGGTTTCAACGGTCACGTCACTGTCCCCCTGTTTTCTTTGGTAGGGTCCACTTGAGAATTGGATATGTCCCATTCCTCATATCATGCCCTAAATTGATATCTTCAAATGGATGCACGGTGTGGATAAAACACATACATCACGGTGAAGACCACATAAATTACTGACGTCACTTCAGTAGTGAGATAGCTACTCAACCTGTCATCAGCTAATCTGCGTCTCCCAGACTTTCCATAAGCTGTGAGGGCCCAAAGAGATTCCCTTAACAAATCCACTCTGTTCCTCAGTTTGGCAAGACAAAAATAAGACAAATTCTAAAAATCATGCAGATCGAAAACTCATGTGGGCCCACCACAAGAAACAGTATGGATTGAACGCCCACCATTGAAAGCTTTGTAGGGGCCACAGGTTTTGTGTCAGGATGATATTTGTGCCTATAGTTTATCTAAGCGGTAACAACCCTATGAAACGGTTGGATAGCCTATAAAAATCATGGTAGGCTCATAGAAGGCCTCGACGGTGCGCATTTCCATTCCCACTGTTTCATACGGTGTGGCCCACATTAATTTTGGATTTACCTGATAATCTTGTCCTATTGTGGTCTTAGAAAAATGATGGACGGAGTGGATTTGCGATTAGAATCTCTGTAGGTACCACACAGTTTCTGACTACAGGAAGTTCCTGTGTGCGTCCGGCGAAGGCACCAAAGACCGAAGCGGTGACTTTTAAACGGATTGTATACAGTGCACCGTAGACCCTGCCATGGCGAATGTGTTTAATCCTTGCCATCCATCCATTTTTTCAGAGAATTTTAGGTCATGATCCTAAAAATGAGATGGATCTAGATCTCAGATGGACCACATTGAAGGAAACAGTGGCAATGAATGCCCAGTATTGAAAACTTCTTATGGGCTACAAAAGTTTTGGATCAAGCTGATGTTTGTTTTTTGTCCTTCGTGAAAATAAACATTATGGTGGGCATTATGGTGGACCCTGGGGAGTTTTTAATGGTGGGGCATTAATAACGGCTGTTGCATATGGTGTGGTCCACCTGAGATTTGTAGAAAGAGAGAGAGGGAGAGAGAGAGATCTACTCCCTTCCTCACTATCATTATCCTCACCCTTGCTTCATACTTTTTGTGTGATCCACCTAGTGGATGGTTGACACATCTTGTTGGCCCTTACCAGGGAAAAAACATGTTCTCTCTTGCAATTATCTTCGTTTACAATAGATTAAGGAGAGATTCTTTAGTTTATGAAATTGACATTGATAGAACTATATTAAAGACCTCATCTATGCCTTAACGTGTCTACATATGATCATGATCATGCATATATTTGTTTGATTTAGAAATCAATTGTTACTGTGATAAGGATTTCTTAGGGTGGGTTCCTTGATCAAAATTATTTTGTACATAATTTCACTGCCTATATATGTAACGCCCCAAAATTTAGACTCTCGTGGATGACACGATTGGCCAAATTTTTGAGTGTTTACTCATATATGTTAGGGTTGCGTTTTCACACATTCACCCATAAACACATACATGTGTGGCATTCATATCATAACGACGGAAAATTAATGTTCTTATTCCATAACTTTCTACATCTAGATTCTTAATTAAATGTATGAAAAGAAATCATGTTCAAATCAATGTTTTAGCTAGTGTCCCTCTGAGAGACTTATTACATAATCAAGGGAAATCAAAACTCTAATTATGAAATAAAAAAAAACATCTTCATGCTACTTCGGCTTCGTCGTCTTCCATTTGCTGCCACGAGCCTTCATACTCCTCACCTTGTAAATCGACCTCATCTACTGGATCGTTACCTGCAATGTCTGGAATGGTGTTTTAAAGACACCGTCTCAGAAGGATGTAAGTTGGTCGCGATCAACTCAGTAAGGGGTCGCCCACCAAGAATAGTACAACAATATTTAAACACAAAGAGCATACCCAATTCAAAACACACATGAAAAATCTTGTTTTAATGCAATGCATGATATGCATGCTCTGGCTAAGGCACCCTGACTAATGAGACGGGACTTAATCCAACTCTTCTCACTAGTCACTAGTCACCAGAGTCCACGATGAAGCGGGTAATTCCACAACTTCATGTCAACAAACCCAGCCAATGGAGGTGATAGCAACCCACCACTCTACCATAAGCTAGCGCCGTAGCGCCCGCAGGGCTGACCCACCAAGTCGGGTCCCGTGCATGCATGATTAGTTTCATATTTATTTAAGTAGTTTAACATACAGTCAATTTAATGATGTTTAAGATCAACAGTCACTCTTTACCCCATCCCACGGTTCATCATAACGTAGAATAGTCGTTTCCCTTCAACGGGGGCCAACCGTGAAAGGACGTACACATCATAGTCAAGACAAAGCACATGGCATGCAAATATCGACAATTTCTTAAGGATTCATCTCAAACATTCACTTTTAGATCCGTTGGCAACTCACCAACAATACATTTATATGGCTTTGCCAAATTATTCCATCCAACACAATCCTCATGGTTCAATCCTCTTTAACATACAATTATATTACTTATGGGGCAAAGGGCTTCCACTGATTAAACATCCGCATGAGTAATCCCGTATCACATAACACTCTATTCATCATACATACCATAAGCATATAAACATCATTTCTTAAGCATAAACTTCACATATATCTCATGTAGGCATGTATAATGTCATGATTTCACTTTCAAAACACACATCACACATTATGGTTCATATCAAATAAAAATTCAGCAAGAGTTTATTACAGTATTCCAAACATCAACTCATGTTCGCATGGAAAAAGTTTCAATAATCATAAATCATATATAAGAACGTAGCAAAAACTCCCTATATTATGCATAAGATGGTTAAATAAATCAATATTATTGTGGCTATACTTTTAAGGAAATCCTTACCTCTAATATTGGTAGATTCGAGATATTATTAGAGTCGTGAAAACCCTCCTAAGTTCAACCCTAACATGTTTAACATAGATTACATGGTTAGGATATGATCTTCACAAATGATCGCCTACGATTAGATCTCCATCTATGGTTAGAGAGTAGGGATAAATCTAGGAAATAGACGTGACTTACCACTTCTCAACAGCAGATCCAGAAAGAAAAGGAATAGCAACGTAGAAGCAACAACAAGAGAACGTGGGTTCTCCTCTCTCTCTCTCTCTCTCCTCCCACGATCTCTCTCTCTCTCTTTACTTTCGATTTCTCTCTCTTTCTCTCTACTGTCGATCTTTCTCTCTCTTTCTTAGGGTTTTCTATAGAGTAGAGGACGTCTAGGGGAGCCATATATGGAACCCCGAGATGCAACGTAAAATGGAGTTGGTTTCCCAACGTAAAATGGGATTGGTTTCCTAATTGGAGAAGGAAAGTAGTGGGTCCTCCTCTAACTACCTATGTCTCATGTAGACCGTCCAAGAGGAAGGTAGGGTCCATAAGAAGTCGTGGTTTCAATCCCAGGCCCTCATGCAAAGGAACGGCCCCGATCTATATCATTTTTGAAAGCAATGGCTTTTAATGGTGAGAGTGTAGCGGGCCGTATGGATCGAGAAAAGTAGCAAAACTTTGGGGGCATGGGTTTTGGTGGAGTACAAAACAAATGAGCGGAATGGATCTGGTTGTGGGGCCCATCCTGGAGGACGGTGTGGGTCACCAATATGGCAGCGGACGGACGTTGTAACAACTTCCGCCGAAGAAGAAGGAAGAGAAGAAAAAAAAAACCTCTTCACGTAACTTTTTTACGTACGGAACGTGCCTAACGCTCGGGCTTGACAGGTGGGGTCCACTATGATGGATCGAAGTTTTTTTGCTCCGTCCAATAGGTCGGTGAGATGAAAATAACCGTTGACGTCAAATGTGGAACAATTTTGAGTTGAGGTGGGCCATTTATTGGCTATTTTCTGATCGGGACATTTGTACTATGATCTAAGGGCCGAAATTTGACATGTACGGTTATTTTGGGTCTAACAGAGTTCTCCTAAAGTTTCAGCCTAAACGGAACGTGGAAAATTAGTTTACTTAAAACGTGGGGTTTATTTAATGTCAAATAATTAAATAAATATGTAAATAAATTGATAAATAAATAAATTTATACTAAAAATACGGGGTGTTACACTCCACCCCACTTAAAAATGAACTTCGTCCTCGAAGTTTACCTAGAATGAGTCCGCGAATAGTTGGGGGTATTCCTTCTTCATCTCCTCTTCGCTTTCCCACGTCGCTTCTTCTTCTCTATGGAATGACCAGAGAACTTTAACTAGAACGATGACTTTAGTGCGAAGGACATGCTCTTTTCGGTTTAGAATGCGTACTGGCTCTTCGACGTACGATGCGTCATCTCGAACCTCAATCTTCTCCCACTCAATCACATGGGAATCGTCTCGCTCATACTTTCTTAACATTGAGACATGAAAGACGTCATGCACGTTCGACAATTGGGGTGGCAGGGCAAGACGATATGCTACATCTCCCACACGCTGCAAGATTACAAATGGGCCGATAAAACGCGGTGCTAACTTACCTTTCTTCCCAAACCGTAGCATTCCCTTCATTGGTGATACTTTTAGGAACACGAAATCACCTTCTTTAAACTCGAGCTCCCAACGTCTGGTATCTGCATAACTCTTCTGTCTACTCTGTGCTGTCTGTAACCGCTTGCGAATAATTTCTATTTTCTCTGAAGTGAGCTGCACAATCTCTGGCCCGATCAAACTACGCTCTCCAACTTCTGCCCAACAATGTGGTGCACGACACGGGCGACCATACAAAGCTTCAAAAGGTGCCATAGCTATACTTGACTGGTAACTGTTATTGTAAGCAAATTCCGCAAGGGGTAAGTAATCTTCCCACTTTCCTTTAAAATCAAGCGCACAGGCTCTCAACATATCTTCTAATATTTGATTAACTCGTTCGGTCTGACCATCGATTTGGGGGTGAAAAGCTGTACTATACTTGAGAGAGGTACCCATTGCCTGTTGCATCCTTGACCACAACGAGGATGTATAACGTGAATCCCTATCCGAAATGATGGATACTGGCACACCATGCAACCGTACTATTTCTTTCATATACAACTCTGCTAATTCTGATACGGGGGCTGATACACGGGTCGGGACAAAGTGTGCTGACTTAGTAAGGCGATCCACAATAACCCATATGGCATCATGCTTCTTAATCGACTTCGGGAGTCCTGTAATGAAGTCCATTGAGATATGCTCCCATTTCCAGGTAGGAATTTCTGGTTGGTTTAATAATCCGCCTGGCTTCTTGTGCTCAGCTTTCACTTGCTGGCATGTGAGACACCTTGACACAAATTCTGCAATTTCACGCTTCATATTGTTCCACCAGTATTGCCTTTTCATATCTTGGTACATCTTCGTACTTCCAGGGTGGATCGTTAATTTAGACCTATGCGCATCATCCATTATTTCACGTTTCAATTCTGGGTCGTTCGGTACACACAGGCGATTGCGAAAACGTATTCCTCCATCAGAGCCTACTCGCCAATCCTTACTACTTTCTGAATCCCTTTCCTTGGTTATTTCTTCTTGAAGTTCCTCATCTTGACATTGAGCATTGATAATTTTTCGAATCAACATTGGTTCTAACACGACATTGCTCAACCATGCCTTACGCCCACCTAAGCTCAACTTGACATCGAAGTCCTTAATAAAATTTAACATTTCCCACTTCTTAATCGCATAAGACATTGCCTTCTCATGGGTTTTCTTCCTACTGAGTGCATCGGCTACTGCATTAACCTTGCCCGGATTGTAGCACAATTCGATCTGAAAATCCTTCAATGTTTCCATCCAGCGGCGCTGTCGCATATTTAGGTCTTTTTGCTGAAACAGGTACTTCAAACTCTTGTGATCCGTATTCAATTTAAACTGCTCGCCATACAAGTAGTGCCTCCATATTTTGAGTGCAAAAATCACCGCAGCTAACTCCAGGTCATGCGTAGGGTAATTTTGTTCGTGTGTCTTCAATTGTCGGGAGGCATATGCTATCACTTTATCTTTCTGCATTAACACACATCCTAGTCCGGATCTTGATGCATCAGTATACACCACATATTCGACTCCCTCTTCTGGTAGGGTGAGAACTGGAGCTGTTGTTAATAATCCCTTCAGAGTTTGAAATGCTTTTTCTGCCTTGTCGCCCCATTCAAATCGCACACTTTTTCTAGTCAGTTCTGTTAGAGGGCGAGCGATTTTAGAGAACTCTTTGATGAATCTCCTGTAATATCCAGCTAGACCAAGGAAACTTCGAACCTCTGTAACTGTAGTCGGTTGGCTCCAGTGTCGAACAGCATCAACCTTGGACTGATCCACTGCTATACCCTCGCGTGTCACCACATGACCAAGAAATTTCACTTCTTCCTTCCAGAAGTCACACTTTTTAAGTTTGGCATATAATTGGTTGTTCTTTAGAGTCCTCAGGGCTACCTTCAGATGCTCGGTGTGCTCTTCCTCACTCTCGGAATAAATTAAGATGTCATCGATAAATACAATCACAAACTTGTCTAAATAGGGATTGAACACGCGATTCATCAAATCCATGAACACTGCAGGGGCATTAGTTAACCCAAAGGGCATAACTAAAAATTCATAGTGACCATATCTTGTCCTGAAGGCAGTCTTCGGGATATCTTCCTTCTTAACCCGCAACTGATGGTACCCGGACCTTAAATCGATCTTTGAAAAGAATCTCGCTCCTCTCAACTGGTCGAACAGATCATCTATGCGCGGTAAGGGTATTTATTCTTGATGGTGGCCTGGTTCAACCTCCTGTAATCTATGCATAGCCGAAGTGAACCGTCCTTTTTTCGCACAAATAGAACAGGAGCAGCCCAGGGTGAAACACTTGGGCGAATGAATCCTTGGTCCAGGAGTTCTTCTAACTGTACCTTCAGTTCTTGCAATTCTACTGGTGCCATCCGGTATACAGGTAAAGCTATTGGAGACGTGCCAGGCATGAGATCAATAGCGAAGTTTACCTCACGCTCAGGAGGCAACCCGGGAATATTCTGAAAAACTTCTGGAAACTCTGCCACTATAGGAATTCGATCAACAGTTAACTCGGGTTGCTCTTCTTCTATTATGCTCATCAAACGTTCAATCACTTCCTTCCTCTTCTTGCCCTGGAAGACTAATGGGTCTTGGCCAGGGAGAGCTAGAGAGATAGTCTTGGCGTGGCAATCCAAGCTCACAAAATGTTTAGAAAGCCAGTCCATACCTAAAATCACATCGAATGCTCTCATATTCATCACCACTAGATCGGCTTTGAAAGTGACCTCGTCGATAGTCAAAGGACATTCTCGACATACCTTTCTCAATTCCACAATGCGACCTATGGGTGTAGCTACTACAACTGATTCATCTAAGCGATCAATCCGAAGGTTTAATTGTGCTAGCATAGATGCAGAGATAAAGCTAATAGATGCGCCACTATCGAATAAAATCACAGCAGGAACGTCATGAATGTAAATTGTACCTTCGACGGCTCGAGGTTCTTCTTCCACATTGTCTGGCGGTGCCATGGCGAAAAGACGGCCCTGATTCCTCTGATTCGAGCCCGATGTCTCTTTTCTCTGCGCTGGAGGACGAGCAAGTTGTGGTGGGTTTGGTGTTTGCTGAGGTCGTTGAGTTCGGTTATCCCCACGCGAAGCTGCCTTCTTTTCATCTGCTATCTTCTTATAACAGTCCGCAATCTGATGTCCTAGCTTCCCACAATAGAAGCAGCCTCTCTTCTCTTGAGTCTGACGTTGTTCAGGCACATTGTTCTGATGATACGCTGGCTTGAGTCTCTTCTCAGGAATAGGTGGGATACTTGGTGGTACCCTGTTCTTTAGTGTTGCTGGCCTGACTTGATTACGATGTTGTAAGTAACGTTCAGTGTCCTTCTCTGCTAGTATAGCACGGTCCACAATTTCTTCGTACGATTGGAGTTTTAGTATACTAATCTTGGACCGGATGCTTGGCCTTAATCCCTCTTGAAATTTATGAATCTTATATTCTGGATCTTCCACTGCTTTAGGCATATAACTTGCCAATTCTGCAAACTTGTCTTCGTATTGGGCTACAGTCATGCTTCCTTGTTCTAACTTAAAGAATTCCGTCATCTTTTCCTTTCGATAGGCTTCAGGAAAGTACTTGTCATGGAATTTGACACGAAAGGTCTCCCATGTCCACTGATAATCTGCT
Organism: Liriodendron chinense; assembly: GCA_003013855.2. Classification (NCBI taxonomy): domain Eukaryota; kingdom Viridiplantae; phylum Streptophyta; class Magnoliopsida; order Magnoliales; family Magnoliaceae; genus Liriodendron; species Liriodendron chinense. The sequence goes on from ML058479.1 coordinate 183,008, forward strand.
GGGGCCCATCTCTTGGTCGCTTCCCACCATACATGAGCAGGTCCTTCTAACATGTAGGCAGCTAACGTGACTCTTTGATGGAGGGGGCATGCCATGGTGTCTAGCTTCTTTGCCATCTGTTTAATCCAATAGTCTGCTTTGGTCGGTTCAGGGCTACCAACGAATGGCTCTGGACGCAGCTTCATAAACTTTTCTATCAATATAGTTTCTTCTGGTAGGGCAAATCTAGGCTGCATCACAGGTGGCGCTTGATTGGGTGCTGGGGGTGGTGTTCGGGCCTCTGGGCGATCCTAAGGTATAGGTGGTGCTTGATTTGATGTTACAGGTGGTACTTGGGCCTCTGGCTGGTTCTGAGGTGTAGGTGGCACTTGAGTCGAGGTTTGGCCCGGTGTCATTAAAGTCACGAGTCTTTCCAAAAGGAACTGGTGTCTAGCTTGTTGCTCTTGCTGTTGTATTTGCTGTTGGTGCATCATGCCTGTTAGCCGGTCGAAAGCTCCAAATATGGCTTCCCAAGGTTGTGGGCCAGTTGGAGGAGGTGAGGCATCGTCCTCAGATGGTGGTTCCTGTCGGAAAGTAGTTGTGGGGATAGACTTTACACTCTTCTTCTTTTTTGGAGCCATCACCAACTGAAAAATAATCATTTATAGAGTTAGGTAAGGGTTCTGGAGTGGTATTCAGTATCTACGAACTAAGATGAGGAGGTTTCAGGGCTCACCTATGGTAAGGTTCACGAATCTGATGTGCAGCACCTGATTGCACTCCCAGAATTTTATCTTTCGACCTAGGTGTCCGTTTCCTCTGAAATTTGAAACATAGATAGTATATTAGGTGAGGAACATCCCAAATTTTTTTCAGATTAAAATTCGGAATGTAAACTAGAGTTCTCACCGCTGTTACCTCAAAAATTGCTGCAGATCAGCACTGATTTTTGCAGGATCTCGCCCATTAACGGAATTTTCCTGATTTTTGTGTTCGTCCAACTGATCTGAAATTTTACAGAGGTAATCTAGGTTGAGTTATAAGTCTAAAAATAAAATTTTAAATTTTTATAATTTCTGGATGTCCGTCTATAACTGTTGCATTACATATAGGTCGAACAATCTGCCCTAAGGGTGAAAATCATGGAAAAATTAGAAACTTGTGTTTTCCGATAGAGTTACACTATTCTACTCAGCGGGTGTTCTGAGATAAGTATGGGGAATGAATAAGAGCTCCAAAAATAAATGGTAGGTGGGGGTTCTCCTCACAAGACCCTAAACTCACATCTCTACGTCCAACGGCTACCCTATTGATTCCAAGGGAAACCTAGGTGTGGGTTTCTACGTTTGATCACCTCATACAACCATTCGTGGGCGTTCCTAGATTTAATTTATCACTAGTTTCAGGGGCTTAATTCCTAAGGTGAATTCATTATGCGATGGGTTGGGTCACGCCCAAGGTCCCGTTTTATGCTTTGATACCAACTTGTAACGCCCCAAAATTTAGACTCTCGTGGATGACACGATTGGCCAAATTTTTTAGTGTTTACTCATATATGTTAGGGTTGCGTTTTCACACATTCACCCAAAAACACATACATGTGTGGCATTCATATCATAACGACGGAAAATTAATGTTCTTATTCCATAACTTTCTACATCTAGATTCTCAATTAAATGTATGAAAAGAAATCATGTCCAAATCAATGTTTTAGCTAGTGTCCCTCTGAGAGACTTATTACATAATCAAGGGAAATCAAAACTCTAATTATGAAATAAAAAAAAACATCTTCATGCTATTTCGGCTTCGTCGTCTGCCATTTGCTGCCACGAGCCTTCATACTCCTCACCTTGTAAATCGGCCTCATCTACTGGATCGTTACCTGCAATGTCTGGAATGGTGTTTTAAAGACACCGTCTCAGAAGGATGTGAGTTGGTCGCGATCAACTCAGTAAGGGGTCGCCCACCAAGAATAGTACAACAATATTTAAACACAAAGAGCATACCCAATTCAAAACACACATGAAAAATCTTGTTTTAATGCAATGCATGATATGCATGCTCTGGCTAAGGCACCCTGACTAATGAGACGGGACTTAATCCAACTCTTCTCACTAGTCACTAGTCACCAGAGTCCACGATGAAGCGGGTAATTCCACAACTTCATGTCAACAAACCCAGCCAATGGAGGTGATAGCAACCCACCACTCTACCATAAGCTAGCGCCGTAGCGCCCGCAGGGCTGACCCACCAAGTCGGGTCCCGTGCATGCATGATTAGTTTCATATTTATTTAAGTAGTTTAACATACAGTCAATTTAATGATGTTTAAGATCAACAGTCACTCTTTACCCCATCCCACGGTTCATCATAACGTAGAATAGTCGTTTCCCTTCAACGGGGGCCAACCGTGAAAGGACGTACACATCATAGTCAAGACAAAGCACATGGCATGCAAATATCGACAATTTCTTAAGGATTCATCTCAAACATTCACTTTTAGATCCGTTGGCAACTCACCAACAATACATTTATATGGCTTTGCCAAATTATTCCATCCAACACAATCCTCATGGTTCAATCCTCTTTAACATACAATTATATTACTTATGGGGCAAAGGGCTTCCACTGATTAAACATCCGCATGAGTAATCCCGTATCACATAACACTCTATTCATCATACATACCATAAGCATATAAACATCATTTCTTAAGCATAAACTTCACATATATCTCATGTAGGCATGTATAATGTCATGATTTCACTTTCAAAACACACATCACACATTATGGTTCATATCAAATAAAAATTCAGCAAGAGTTTATTACAGTATTCCAAACATCAACTCATGTTCGCATGGAAAAAGTTTCAATAATCATAAATCATATATAAGAACGTAGCAAAAACTCCCTATATTATGCATAAGATGGTTAAATAAATCAATATTATTGTGGCTATACTTTTAAGGAAATCCTTACCTCTAATATTGGTAGATTCGAGATATTATTAGAGTCGTGAAAACCCTCCTAAGTTCAACCCTAACATGTTTAACATAGATTACATGGTTAGGATATGATCTTCACAAATGATCGCCTACGATTAGATCTCCATCTATGGTTAGAGAGTAGGGATAAATCTAGGAAATAGACGTGACTTACCACTTCTCAACAGCAGATCCAGAAAGAAAAGGAATAGCAACGTGGAAGCAACAACAAGAGAACGTGGGTTCTCCTCTCTCTCTCCTCCCACGATCTCTCTCTCTCTCTTTACTTTCGATTTCTCTCTCTTTCTCTCTACTGTCGATCTTTCTCTCTCTTTCTTAGGGTTTTCTATAGAGTAGAGGACGTCTAGGGGAGCCATATATGGAACCCCGAGATGCAACGTAAAATGGAGTTGGTTTCCCAACGTAAAATGGGATTGGTTTCCTAATTGGAGAAGGAAAGTAGTGGGTCCTCCTCTAACTACCTATGTCTCATGTAGACCGTCCAAGAGGAAGGTAGGGTCCATAAGAAGTCGTGGTTTCAATCCCAGGCCCTCATGCAAAGGAACGGCCCCGATCTATATCATTTTTGAAAGCAATGGCTTTTAATGGTGAGAGTGTAGCGGGCCTTATGGATCGAGAAAAGTAGCAAAACTTTGGGGGCATGGGTTTTGGTGGAGTACAAAACAAATGAGCGGAATGGATCTGGTTGTGGGGCCCATCCTGGAGGACGGTGTGGGTCACCAATATGGCAGCGGACGGACGTTGTAACAACTTCCGCCGAAGAAGAAGGAAGAGAAGAAAAAAAAAACCTCTTTACGTAACTTTTTTACGTACGGAACGTGCCTAACGCTCGGGCTTGACAGGTGGGGTCCACTATGATGGATCGAAGTTTTTTTACTCCGTCCAATAGGTCGGTGAGATGAAAATAACCGTTGACGTCAAATGTGGAACAATTTTGAGTTGAGGTGGGCTATTTATTGGCTATTTTCTGATCGGGACATTTGTACTATGATCTAAGGGCCGAAATTTGACATGTACGGTTATTTTGGGTTTAACAGAGTTCTCCTAAAGTTTCAGCCTAAACGGAACGTGGGAAATTAGTTTACTTAAAACGTGGGGTTTATTTAATGTCAAATAATTAAATAAATATGTAAATAAATTGATAAATAAATAAATTTATACTAAAAATACGGGGTGTTACAATATACCTTAAGGACCCAATCTCCAAGATACAATTAGGGTTGTCAACAGGTCGGATACGGCTGGATCAGTGCTGATACGTATTCGATCCGATTAACGATATATCCGACCCGAATCCGATTCGGATCACAAGTACATGATTCGAACCTGACCCGTTTAAATATATTGAAATCCGTTTTCGATCCAAATATGATCCGACCCGATATCCCAATATAATACCACCCATGGTCGCGTCACTTGCGTGCGTGGAGAGTAGAGATGAACGAGACAGCTGGTTTTTTTTTTTAATCAGGTCGTTAACGGGCCAGATCAAGGTTGATCCGAATCCGACCCGAATATTAAACGGATCGTCTTTGGGTATCCGTATCTGACCCGATTATCTGATTATTGATCCAAATTCGATTAAATCGGATCGGATACGGATCAAGATCTGTGCAATTGACAGCCCTAGATACAATTGCCTTGTGTGTTGTTTTAACAACGTGCACAGGTTGCCTGAAGCCCAACACCAGTACCATCACCACACCTTTGCACACCCAGAGAAAAGGGGAGAAAAAAGATTTCAGAGGGTAGAAAAAAAAGATTTTATTACTATATAACCCTAAGAGACCGCACTCTTATTTAGAGAGAGAGAGAGAGAGAGAGAGAGAGAGAGAGAGTTTTGATACCACTATGACCACATGTAGTTGAGGTGGTCCTGATACCACTACGATTACATGTGATTGAGGTGATTAAGCAATTTTTGGAAAAAATAAGCTCATCAAGCCTATTGGAACGGGATCTGCAACCACATTAATTGATCTTTTGCTTTTTATATCTTGAAGTGTTGGCTATCAAAACATTCAGGACAAATTGATTTATTTTTGTATGATGAATTTCATGAACCCATAAAAGCCCAATATCTCAAAATTTTTAGAAACAATGGTACGGAAAATATCCAAATAAAAGAAATATGGAATGTCACACATGCTTAGACGATTGCAAATGCAATAACATAGCAGACTGTGAATATGATTTCTTGTTGGAATGAGGTGTGAATTTACTCACTCTCTTTAAGATAATTCGTGCCTCTTAGTAAGATCCATTGGTGCAACATGTTTCTAGAGCATTATCTCTATAATACAATTGCCTAATGTATGGTTTTGACTCTATAATACAATTGCCTTGTGTATCGTTTTGAAAACGCAGGTGGCCTAAAATTCAACATCAATACCACCACACCTTCTTTGTACGCCTAGAGGGAAGAAAAGATTTTAAAGAAAGAGAATATGGAAGGGAGTTTTGTTGTTGTAAAATCCTAAGAAACCACACCGTTATTGAGAGAGAGAGAGAGAGAGAGAGAGAGAGAGAGAGAGAGAGTCCTGATACTACTAAAAGCACACTTAGTTGAGGTGACAATATCATTTTTAGCAAAACCAAGCCCATTAACCCTACCAAGTCGGGATCTATACTCCTTGTGCACTAGTATCATGCGCATGCGTCTTGTTAACTAGTCTTTTGCGTCTAGCTTGTAAAGTGTTGGCCATCAAAATTCTTATGGCATATTGATAAATTTTCTTGACGATTTTTTTTAGCCCATAGTGTCTAATATATCAAAATGGCTAGAAGTAGTGGTTTGGGAAATATACGGACAATAATAATCAAAGAAATATGGAATACCACACCTGCTTAGATGATCGCAAATGCAATAACAAAGCTGGTTATGACTTTGATTTCTTACTTAGAATGTGGTGCATAATCAATCGATTTCCTTGAGATAGTTTACGTCCCTTGACAAAATCCACCAGTATAGTAGGCTCCTAGCATGCTATTCTCAGGAAACAATTATGTAATTGTATACTTCCCACCCAAAATGAGAGAAACTACTCTCCAAGATTTTAGTTGAACTTCAGAATCAACCTCTGATCACCCTGAAGAAGCACCACAAACCTGAACATGACATACAAAGAGGATCCTTAGGACCTCCTGGAGCTAGCCAACGGTTCCCGCCAGTGACATGGCACCACCTAACTACTGAATTGGTGCTTGAGCAGCTGATGTGGGCAAAGCACCTCAAAATTTGTGCAAAAAATGCCAACAAGAATATGATCCCCCTCTGTATAAGAAACATACTCTTCTGCGATGAGAGTACTTATCACGTGATAAGAAAAAAGGCCATGTGGCAACCAACGGGATTCAGATTCCCTTTGATTTTAGAGAGAGAGAGTCTTGGTACCAGCATAACTATAAGTAGTTGAGTTGATAAAGTAATTTATGACAAAACCAAGCTCATCAAGCCCATCGGTTTGGGATATGCACCCTTGTGCTAATATCGTGCGCTTGCGCCTAATTAACTAGTCTTATGCTTTCACCCTTTAAAGTATTAGCCATAAAAAATCTTTAGATAAAATGATCTATTCTTGTTCAATGAATTTCCAAATCCACATGGGCTAATATCTCAAAATTGATAAAAGTGATGGTATGAAAATATTCAAACAATAATAAATCAAAGAAATATGAAACATTGCACTTGTCCGTACAATTACAAATGTACTAATAGGGATGACGACGAATCTGATTTCTTACTGGAATAAAGTGTGTGCTCAATCACTCTCTTTGGGATAGTTTACACTTCTAAGCAGAATTCATCAATACAATATGCTCTCAGTGAATTATCCCTAGGATAAAGTTGCCCAGTATATAGTTTTGATAGTGTGCACAGGCCACTTAAAACGTAGCACCAATACCATCACCATACCTTTACATACCTTGAGAAATGCATAGAAGAGATTTAGAGAGAGAGAGAGAGAGAGAGAGAGAGAGACTTGATTCTACTACGACTATACGCAGTTGAGGCGAAATAACAATTTTTAGTGGAACAAAGCAACTTTTAGCAAAATCAAACCTATTGAGGTTATTGGGTCAGGATTTGCGCCACTTTGCATACCAATATCATGCGCGCATGTGCTCAGTTAATTGATTTCTGGCTAATTTTTCCTCAAGTTGCCCTTGCACGTGTTTGTGTGTGTACACTATAACATAATATATAACATTTTCCAGAGGTCATGGAACATAAAACCTTATAAATGCTCCAGATACCTTGTCCCAGTCCTTTCCATCTCAATTATTTCCCATGGTTCAACCCCCACGCCCATTGAATCAACTTGATTTTTGAGCCATATTGCGAAAATATGGCAGCGCAGCTAATGGACCAGGTGGATCTCATCTACGTGAAGTTGTTCCTTCCAAGCCTGCAAAAGCTAATGTCAAGAGCATATTCCGTGGTGATCGTACTATGTCCCCAAGGATAATGGCACCTACCATTGAAATCTTCCTATGGTCTACCATGATGTTTATTTGCCACCCAACATATTCATAAGGTTACACCACACAACCTGGATGAAGGGAAAACACAAATATTATCTTGATCCAAAATTTTTGTGGCCCCAATAAGTTTTTATTGGAGGGCATTCAATTACCACTGTTTCCTGTGGCGTGGTCCACTTGAGCTTTGGAGAGGCCAAAAGTAATTGGTCCTACCCCTGCTATAGGCCCTACCATGATGTATGTATTTAGAATGTTGTTCATCCATTTTAACATATCATTTTAAGGTATGAGCCCAAAAAGGAGGCAGATCCAAGGATCATTTTGGCCACATCATAGGAATTAGTCATGATAATGACGCCACCGTTGAAACCTTCACAGGGCCCACGGTGAATTTTATTTGCCATCCCACCAGTTCATAAGGTTACATTGACCTAAATGAAAGGGAAACACACATATAAGCTTGATAAAAAAAACTTTTGTAGCTTTCAATGGTAAACGTCCAATCCCCACTGTTTCCTGTGGAGTTGTCCACTTGAGCTTACTGATCTTCATTATTTTTTTTGGCTCATGCCCTAAAATGCTTTGTTAAAATGGATGAACTGTAGATAAAATACATTCATCCCTTGTTAGGATCAAGTCTGTCCTAGCAGGGTAGGACCCAATCCACTTCCAGCCTAAAATGACGTAAGCAGAAGACCTAGGGCAAAGAGATGTCAGTCCATCTGTTTTGCAAGACCAGGAGAGGACAATATTCCAAAAATAAAGCAGATCCAAAACTCATGTGGGCTATACTACACAAGATAGTGGGGATTGAACATGGGGTGACAAAAGTTTTGCATCAGGACGATATTTGTGCCTATAGTTTATCAAAGGGTAATAACCCTATGAATGGTTTGGATGGCATATAAACATCATGGTAAGCTTTATAGGAAAGTTTCAACGGTGGACAGTGGATGTACATAGTCGTTCCCAATGTTTTGTTGGTGTGGCCCACCTGAGTTTTGGATCTGCCTGATTTTTAGATTGTTGTCCTATTGTGGTCTTTCAAAATAGATGGACGGTGTGGATTTATTAAGTAAATCTATGTTGAGCCCATGCATCCCCAGGTACATGCATATCTCTATGCCTCGGGTCACTGGCAATTGGCTTAAGAAAAATGAGCTTACAAAATGGATGAATGGAGTGGATAAAACAAGCATCATTGTGGCCACACAACGCCTGACACCGGGGAAGCGAATTGTGTACCGAGTAATTGGATGTGCTTTTGTTGTGATGAGTAAATTCTATTGGGCCTCGTGTGGATGTATATGGCTTATCCATGTTGTCCATCCATTTTTTCAACTAATTGTAGGGGTTGAGCCCAAAATCGAAGCATGAAAAAATCTCAAGCGGACCACACCACGAAAACAATGGGAATAAAGATGTCCACTGTTGAAACCTTCTTAGGGCTTACAATGATGTTTATTTGTGGTCCAACCGGTTCATATGATTACAAAGAAATGGATGAAGAGAAAACACAAATATGAGCTTCATCTAAAACTTTTGGTGGACCTAAGAAGTTTTCAACAGGATACGTCCAATAGTCCGCTTGAGTTGAGTGCCGATTGGTAAACTAAAAAATAAAGTTTGAAAATTAATTTAAGTTTCGAAAACTTGAAGCACCGAAAGTATTGAAAAACCTATTTTATTTTATAATTTGTTTGAAAAAAGTACAAATATTAAAAAACAGGGGTGTCAATAGGCTAGGCTCGGGCCTAAAAATAAAAATTTTGAATGGGGCTGACCTGGTGGCCGAGCCCAAAATGATTCAAAATCCGGGCCAAGGCCTACCACAGCCTGGCCAGTTGACAGCCCTATTTAAAAACAACCCACTTCATTTTACAATTTTTTTTCTGATAAAAATAAATCACAAATATCTGAAAATTGACAATTAATCACATTTGCCTCTGCTGTTTCAATTTCTATCTTTCTCAAAATATGAGACTAAACATGTTATTGCCACACCACCAAATTTGATACACCTATATCTCATCCATACACATCTCTAAAAAATATATATTTCCATCAATTGCTATACTCTTATTGATAGAATAATTATAACCTTTCGATTAGTGGACCATGATGTGTCACATGAGCATATTACTGGCCCTGGTCCCACCCACAACATGCTTTTGGCACCATGACCTTGAGTAAGAAAAAATACTTTGGCTTTGGCAAAAGATATTTATGTCCAAACACGAGCGTCTTCATTTCTATAGAAAGTAAAGCCTCCCTCCAACGGTCCGTCCGATGACAGATGAACAGAACGAAAATGGCCAAACCTCCCTCTCATCCCATCCTCACCTTTGTTCGCCAAAACGCCCGCAGACTCCAAAACCCCACCCATTTCCATGAGATCCGGAATCTCTCCGCCCGACGCGTCGGACCAGAAGAACAAACCCTGGAAGAACAGTACGCCGAGCTCGCGAAAAAGGTCTGCCGAACGATCCGAACCCAACCCAGATGGGAAACCACCCTTCTATCAGATTTCCCTTCCCTCGATCTCTCCGACCCTAACTTCATCAACTCAATCTTCAAGCATCAGAACAACGCATTCCTCTCACTTCGATTCTTCCAATGGCTTTGCTCCCAGAATCGCTCCCCGCCCGATGCGCAGTCTTTCAATACCGTTTTTAGCTCTCTTGTCAATGCCAAGGCCCTGAATGCTGCAACGACGCTCTTGTGTTCGACAAAATGTCGAGCCAAACCTGCTTCCTTAGAAACTTACATAAGTTGTCTCTGCAAAGAGGGGAAGATTGAAGAGGCCTTATACGCGTTTTCTGAATTGAAGAAGGTTGGATTTCCAGTGAATCTTACGGTCTGGAACGCAGTCTTGCTAGCTTCTCTCAGGGCCAGACGGACTGATCTTGTGTGGGAATTGTACGGCGAGATGATGGAGTCTGGTGTAGCGGGCGATCTTGAGACCTTCGGTTGTCTGATTCGGGCCTTTTGCGAGGAGACGAAGTTATTGGAGGCTTACGAGCTTCTTCGGGAGGTTGTGGCCAGTGGGTCAATACCAGACGTCGTTTCTTTCACCAGATTGATTTCTGAGTTTTGCAAGGAAAGGAACCATGGGAGGGTTTTGGAGCTTCTACATCTGATGATTGCGAAGAACCAATGTCCGGATGTTTTTACGTATCAGGGGATTATCCACGGGCTTTGCAAGAATGGTATGGGTGGAGAAGGTCTCCGGATCTTTAATGATCTCAAGGAGAGAGGATATGCTCCTGACGTGGTGATGTATACAACAATGATTGATGGGCTTTGCAAGATGTGTAGAATGGATGATGCGTGTAAGCTTTGGTTTGAAATGATTGGAAAGGGATTGGTTCCAAACGAATACACGTATAACGTCCTGATCGACGGATACTGTAAATCGGGTAATTTGGAGGCGGCTCAGCTGCTGTACACGGAGATGTGTGCTCTAGGTTATAGAGAAAGCACGGTGAGCTGCAATACACTGATTGCGGGTATGTGTTTGCAGGGAAGGGTGGACACCGCATACCATCTTTTTGAAGAAATGCTGAAGAAGGGTATTGGTCGCGATGTTATTACGTACAATACTCTGATTCAGGGATTCTGCAAGAATGGGAAGACAGTTGAGGCTATGGGTCTTTACAGCGAGCTCTTGGGTGCAGGTTTGCAGCCGAGCACTTCCTCTTACACACCATTGATCTGGGGCCTTTGCAAGGAGGGCAATGTGCAGGAAGCCATAGAGTTGTTGAATAATATGCTGAGTAAGGGTCTAGAGCCATTGGTCTGTACTTATGATTATATTATAACTGGATTCTGTGATCGAGGTGATGCTACTGAGGGCATGGAGTGGTTGACAAGAATGTTAGATAGTAAGCAAAGACCCCGGGAAGATACCTTTAACAGATTAGTAGAATGCCTCTGTTTAGAAGATCAAGCAGATGATGCTTTACTTGTTTTGGATTCTATGTATGGGATGGGCTACACTCTTGGGGCGTCCGTTTTTAAGTTGCTAGTCAGTCGAATTTGCAGGAATTCATACCAAACTGATGAACGTCTTAAGGAGATCTTGGGAAGGAATTTCAGCCTCTGAATTCTCCCTCCAGTCCTCTACATCATGGCTGCAACTATGGGAAATGTATGTGCTGCCTTCCTTGGGATTTTGTATTGCTGATGCTTTATTCTTCATATTTAAATTTCTAAATTTATTCAATTTTATCAGAGCTCAACATTTAGATTTTCTTGGTTAGGAAAGAAAATTCCAGGATTGTTAGATGCATTGCACCTTAAACACAGAATTAAGTTGTTTTGAGAATAGCAATGTCATTATCATTCTTTAAAATTGTAATCTTCAGCATTCTTGTGTCATATTCTGAGTGTTCAAAAGTCATTAGACAATCCTAACCATCTACTAGGTAGCTACCAAAACTAATTGTGGGCAAATTTTTGCCATTGCTGCTCTCATTATATATCATATAGATAAATATATTACACGCACTTCAAGTCATAGTTCGCAAACTTGGTTGGTCTACTTGGGAGCCGAGCGAGTGCACCTGGCCTGGTCACCAACTGGGTGACTGGGTCGAGATGAACCTGAATGGCATTTGACTCAGGGCTGACTCGTCAAGTTGTTTGATACCCACCTGGTTATCTATGGTGACCTTCCACACAGTGGCAAGCCTGCAATCACTATCATGTCTTCTAGTGAAAACCTACTTTTGTCCCTTCAATCACAAAGGAACGCATCTTCGACACCCAAACATTCTATAAGCAGTAGACTTGCACCAAATTCCACTGGATAGGAGTGGTTGAAGCTTGGATTGCCTCTGCCTCACCCGCCACTGTCAATTGTTCTTGAATCCTTCCCACTTCAATACCTTCATCATCCTTGGGGCCCACTTTTAAGCAAAAAACCGCCAAATTTGTGCTTCTTTGTGCCTGACCCACCAACAACAGCCGTGCCAATAGGTCCACCACTATCCCTCTTTACCCTATCTTTTTTCTGTGCATGCTCTCCCGTGTTCCTGGATGACACATGTTGCAAGCTCATTCGCCTCTTTCCTTCCCATCAGATTCCTGCTTCGTCATTCCCACCCCTTTGAGACATGCCTCTCGCCCTTCCGACTCTTCACATTTGCCTTCATTACTACTGCCACTGGAAGTGAACTGTCGTTTGCCTAAGGATTTACTTGATGAGAGAGCAAATGACAAAAGGAAACACGCTTACCGAACACAGAACACTTCACAAGAATTCTTAGTTTAAGGGGCATGATTGATTTGCCCAAATTCAAGTGGCCTGATGAGGTTAGAGTAAATGATTCTTAGTACTGCCTCTATCACAGAATCATGGGGCAGGGATGGTTTTGTCTCTAAAGAGGATTGAGAATTCATCGATGCGTGGGTGATTGCATTGGCCAAAGTAGGTAACAAGGTTATTGCCAATTTAATCACTAATTTTAAATCCATCAAAGTTGATGGTAATGGGGCCCTTAAGGGATGTCTTTGGAGTTCAGAACAAAGGATGTTGCAACCAAAACTTGTAAACTCTCAGGAAGGCCAAGTCAGAGTGGTCCAAAAATGGTTCTTAAAGAGCCATAGCCTGTCTTCCTGATAGTAATCATGGTGAGGGAAAAGCTGGCGGAAGTGACATGCTGAATAACCAAGTGACCGAGATCTGATCTAAAATGGCCCAAACTCAGGAGACATTTGTCAAACCTGGAGCATGATGGTTGCTGGCTGCCACAATGGCACAGAGTGATCAACCTCGGTCAAGTGATCTCATGTGTGTGGTTATATAAAAGAAATTTTTGAAGAAGAGGCTTAGAGTTCCTCTCAAGCCTGATGCAGGACAGCCTAAATATGATGCATGCTCATGAACACAATTATTCAGCGGAAATAAAAGCAATAGTAATAATGAAATCTAGCATCAATCATCGTAAACTAAGAAAATCATAAAGGAAACATGCAATGGAACGGGCCATTATCACAACCATGGAGTATGGAATTCAATTAATGCATAGGTTGGATCCGGCGAGGGATGGAACCTCCCGATCTTGCATGGCTATAACCCAATCAATTAAGAGGAATCTCTAATCCAGGAAATCAGGAGATTTTGGATTAGGGATTTGAAATTCTGAAAACTTAGGGTTTTAGGATCAAAATCAGAATTTGGGGATTGAGGTTATTGAAACAAATAAATTAGGAAAGATAGAATTACCTGGAAGAAGGGTTAGAGGGGCACAAGAAGCAAACAGAAGGAAGAGGGATCAATGAAGAAGAAACATCACCATGGGAGAGAGAGAGGAAGGAAGAAGCTCAAAGAGGCTTTTCATTAATCAATATCAAAAGTTAAATTCGAGTTTAGGGCTTAGCTCTCTTAAATAAACACTAAAAACAAGTAAAAGACTAAACTACCCTCAAACTTAAGTAAAAAAATGGAAAAAGAAAACACTTGCGCAAAAGTTCAGGCGCTCGGTCGGGCGCCCGAAGACGTCCAAAAACATCTAGAGAGTTTCGGGCGCTCGAGAGGCCAAGTTCGGGCGCCCGATTGGGCGCTCGAAGGTAGTGGTCGGGCGCCCGATCGGCGCCCGAAGTTTTCAGTTTCTTCGCCTTCATTCTCCTTTCTTCCTTCACACGTGTCTTCCCTGAGTGGGGTCTTCTATGTGTCTGATCACATGTGGAGGGTCTTTAGCTCCTCAATAGTCGCCTATCCACAAGGATGGTGCTTGTGGTTGGCGCATTCTTCGTTGGTACACCTTGAATGCTTTTGTGTCCGCATCAATTCCCCTCGGGTGAGAAAAACTCGACTCCGACGAGTTGTGACTTTTGTAGCACTCGAGTAGATCCGGATCAATATTCTGCAACGCTTCGCTCGACAGCCATGTAGATTCAGACGATGGCTTATTCTTCCATTTGACAAGGTACCTCTGGAAACCCCCATCTCTCGTAGATACTATCTCATCATCCAAGATTTCCTCAATTTCTTCTTTATGGGTAATGGGTGGAGGAAGGGGTGGAAGGGGTTGGGTAACAAAATCAGAAAAAGGCCATGAAAGCGACGATGGATCGACAATGGGAGCATGGGAACGGACTAGATCTTCCACATTAAAAGTTGGATTAATGCTCGTTTCAGGTGGAAGGTCAATCCGATACGTGTTGGACCCAACCTTTTGTAATATCTTGAATGGTCCAGTACTGCGCGCTTGTAACTTCTTAGCGACTCCTTGAGAAAATCGCTCTGGCCTTATTCGCACCATTACGTAGTCTCCATCTTGAAATTCTTGCGCTCTACGATGAGAATCAGCTGAAATTTTATAGTCATCATTGCTCTTATTTATCCGCTATCTAACATGTGTATGCAAATCATGAATGCGGCGTGCAAATGCATCAGCTGATTCAGAAGACCTTTGGGTAACAGACATAGGTAAGAGATCTATGGGCATTCTAGGTTTGTAACCACTTACAATTTCAAAAGGACTCAACCCTGTAGATCTATTAACTGACCCATTATAAGCAAGTTCAGCAGTTGGTAACATTAGGTCCCAAGTCTTAACATGTTCACCCACTAGACAACGTAAAAGATTTCCAAGACTACGGTTTACCACTTCAGTTTGACCATCTGTTTGTGGGTGGTAAGCAGTAGAGAATTGCAAATGAGTTCCCATAATGTGCCACAGTGTCTTCTAAAAATAGCTAGTAAATCGAACATCACGATCAGACACTATGGTTTTAGGTAACCCATGGAGACGCACCACACCATCAAAAAAGATACGAGCGACATGAGACGCATCCGACGTTTTCGAACATGGGAGGAAATGTGCCATTTTAGAAAAACGGTCCACCACGACAAAAATGGAATTGTGCTTTTTGATTGTTTTGGGAAGCCCAAGCACGAAGTCCATACTAATGTCCTGCCACGGAGCATGTGGCACTGGCAATGGTGTATACAGCTCGGTATTTTGCTTTTTCTGCTTTGCCAGTTGACATGTACGACACCGCTCTAAAACTTTGGCTACGTCTCGCTTGAGACTTGGCCAATAGAAACGATCTTCCACAAGGGCAATGGTCTTGTCACAACCAAAATGGCCAGCTATCCCTCCTGAATGAAGCTCCCAGATGAGGAATTCACGAAGGGACATACGGGGAATACAAAGTCTTGTCTCCCTTGAAAAGGAAGTCATCTTTAAGAACATATTCACCCATAATACGCTGGTCATTAGAGAGCGACGCGTAAGTACCAATCAGGACATGTGGGGTATTCATCTTTCAGTTGCTCAAACCCGACTACCTCTACACTCAAGGAGTTGAGCAACGCCACTCTTCTACTAAGGGCATTCGCTGGTTTGTTTTCAACCCCGGCCTTTTGTTTCAAAACAAACGAATATTCCTGAAGAAACGCTACCCACTTGGTATGTCTTGAGTTGAGTTTCTTCTGAGAATGCAAATATCTCAAAGCCTCATGGTCAGAAAACAAAACGAATTCTTGTGGTAAGAGATAGTGTCGCCAATGTCTCAGGGATTGCACTACCGCATAAAATTCCTTGTCGTAAGTGGAGTATTTTTGTTTGGCCTCATTCAGTTTCTCACTGAAATAGGCAACTGGGTGTCCTTCTTGACTCAACACTCCACCTATACCGACACCAGATGCATCACACGCTACTTCAAAGCCTTTAGAAAAGTCAGGTAGACGCATGACAGGAGCTTCCACCATCTTGCCCTTAATTTCTTTGAAAGCCTTGACTGCGGCTTTAGACCACACGAATTCTCCCTTTTTCATGCATTCTGTAATGGGAGCCATGATCGTGCTAAAACCCCTAATGAACCGACGATAAAAAGTTGCTAAGCCGTGAAAGCTTCGCACCTCATGAATGTTTCTCGGTTCAGGCCATTCAACTATGGCCCTGACTTTTTCAGGGTCTGCGCGCATCCCTTCAGATGACACTATAAATCCTAAGAACACAACTTGGCTAGACATGAATGCACATTTCTTAAGATTAGTGTACAACTTTTTCTTCCTAAGGACGATACAGACCTTCTTTAAATGTTCAAGGTGTGATTCCTTAGTGGTATTATAAATAAGAATGTCATCAAAGTACACCACTAGGAACTTTTCCATGAACGGCCTCAAAGCTTGTGTCATCACCCGCATGAAGGTACTGGGTGCGTTAGTCAAGCCGAAGGGCATGACCAACCACTCATAAAGCCCATCTTTCGTTTTAAACGCAGTCTTCCACTCATCTCCTGGGCGTATACGGATTTGGTGATATTCACTCTTGAGGTCTATCTTAGAGAATATAGTGGACCTGGCCATCATGTCAAGCATATCATCAAGCCTAGGTATAGGAAACCTGTACTTGACAGTAATTTTGTTTATGGCACGGCTATCCACACACATGCGCCACGTGCCGTGTTTCTTTGGCGTCAACAATGCTGGCACGGCACATGGGCTCATACTCTCTTGGATGAAACCCTTTTGCAGAAGCTCATCTACTTGCTTCTTCAACTCTGCATGCTCTGCAGGGTTCATCCTGTAGTGAGGAAGGTTCGGTGGAGTAGACCCTGGGACAAGATCAATGGCATGCTGGATGTCCCTCATAGGTGGCAACTCATTCGGTAAGTCTTCAGGAAATACATCACTGTATTCCTTCAGGACCGAGGTTACCTCACGGGGCAACTCTGATGGAACCTCAGGTGTAATCTCTCTAGCCACAAGGGCATACACCATAGAATCTTCCTTAGCCTCTTTTTCAAACTCTCTTGCGCTGATTATATGTAGAGATTTAGGCTTGGATTTCCCTACTCTTTTAGGCTCACTTGCCTTCTCATCCTTCTTTTTCCTTAGTGTGCTCTCAGGTGGCATAGGGTTAAGTTTGATCTTTTTACCTTATGCATGAAAGTACACGCATTGGAACGGCCAAAGATCGTGATATCATTATCGAATAGCCATGGTCTACCTAGGATAACATGTCCCACATCCATAGGTAAAACATCACACCATAGGGACTCTTTGTATGACCCAAACTCGATGGGGACTAGACATTGATGGGTGACGGGTAGGGATGTCTTGTCAACCCAAGAAACTTTATATGGGTCTGGATGAGGTGTGGGTTTCAGTTTCAAGCGCTCTAAGGTGTCAGTGGAAATCACATTCTGGCAACTTCCACTGTCCACTATCACCTTACCATTCTTTTCACCACACTTGGCAATAGTGTAGAAGATAGTGCTTCGACGCCAGTCAGCACTACTTCTAGACTGAGCTAGCACACGCCTGACTACTGCAAGCGTTGCTTCTCCATCTAACTCTTCATCATCAGTAAGTCCTCCTTCAGGGTGATACTCTTCAACTTCATAATCACCCTGGTCATCTCCACTCTCGTGGGACTCGCCTATAACTAAGGCTTTCCCACGGCTCTTCGTAGGACACTGGTTAGACATGTGGCCCAGATTGCCACACTCATAACACCTCACTTGGCTCAGGTTGCCAGGACCGGCACTAAGAACCCCCTTGCCTTTGTCCTCCCTAGGTCTAGGCGGAATGGTCGCCTGTGCCCTATGTTGACTATGAACATTAGGTCTAGTCCCCTGGGAACTAGATCTAGCACTGGAGTCTCGGGACTCGAAATGACGGACTACAGAAGTCTTTAGATATTGCTCTAACTCCTGCACGACTTGATATACTTCATCCAAGTCCGTTAAGGGCTGAGTCATAAGCTCGCGCTGAAGATTCGCACGAAGGCCCGTCTTAAAACGCGAGAGCGTTACTAGAGGGTCTTCTTGGATATCACATCGCATCACATATTCTTCAAACTTAGCGATGTAGTCAACGGCAGACATTGACCCTTGGCGTAAAGATTGCCATTGGTCAAGGAGCTTCTGACGGTATGAGAGAGGAAGGTACTTCTCCTTCAACTTCTCTTTCATCTCATACTAATGTATGATAGGGGCTCTACCAACTCTTTCTATCCTACGCTCGGTGTTGGTCCAAAAGAGCTTGGCTTGACTCACGAGCTTCATCTTAGCAAATCGCATTTGACGGTTTTCTGACATGCCATACCACTCAAAGTAGTGGTCCATGTCAGCAACCCAGTCAAGGAATGCCTTGGGGTCCAAGCGCCCATCAAAACTCGGGGCTTCAACTCTAACACTCTTCATTGCACGCTCATCTGGATCATAGCGGTCTTGATGATCATATGTGGCTTGTGCCTCTCGCACAACACCACGACCGTTACTACGATCTCTATCTTCACTACCTCCACCTGTGGTAGCGCGCTCTTTAATGATTCCTCCCACTTGGGAGTGCGCATCATCCCCTATAGCGGGGTTTTCCCTTTGGGACGCCTCTAGTTGCTCGACCTTAGTCATGGTAGTGGTGATTTGGTTCTCAAGGCGGGCAAACTCACGCTTTTAACCTGCTTTTAGGGCGGTTATCTTTTGTATCAATTGAGCAAGTTGCTCAGATAACTGCTCGTTATTCATGGTAGGCTGAAGTCCAAAACCTCTACCTCTTCTCGTGGGCATACACTTAACACTTGAACCAAAACTCTACCCAACTAGACCACTAGGTGTTTTGACTCACAAGATGACTGCGATGAATGCAAAACTAATATGAACTGGCATAATTAAATTAAAACAGGAAACAACTCAAATCTGGAAATTTTCCAAATTAGGAAACTTTCTAAATTTGGAAAGTTTCTAAAATTGAAAACTTTCTAAATCTGGAACTTTCCTAAATTAGGCCAAAAAATCAAAACCCTAATTTGATAACTCGATCTAAACACAAACCATGCAAGCCTAATCTCTGATACCAAATTTGATGCAGGACAACCCTAAATATGATGCATGCTCATGAACACAATTATTCAGTGGAAATAAAAGCAATAATAATAATGAAATCTAGCATCAATCATCGTAAACTAAGAAAATCATAAAGGAAACATGCAATGGAACGGGCCATCATCACAACCATGGAGTATAGAATTCAATTAATGTATAGGTTGGATCTGGCGAGGGATGGAACCTCCCGATCTTGCATGGCTATAACTTAATCAATTAAGAGGAATCTCTAATCCAGGAAATCAGGAGATTTTGGATTAGGGATTTGAAATTCTGAAAACTTAGGGTTTTAGGATCAAAATCAGAATTTGGGGATTGAGGTTATCGAAACAAATAAATTAGGAAAGATAGAATTACCTGGAAGAAGGGTTAGAGGGGCACAAGAAGCAAACAGAAGAAAGAGGGATCAAGGAAGAAGAAACATCACCATGGGAGAGAGAGAGGAAGGAAGAAGCTCAAAGAGGCTTTTCATTAATCAATATCAAAAGTTAAATTCGAGTTTAGGGCTTTTAGCCCTCTTAAATAAACACTAAAAACAAGTAAAAGACTAAACTACCCTCAAACTTAAGTAACAAAACGGAAAAAGAAAACACTTGCACAAAAGTTCGGGCGCCCGACGTCCAAAAACGTCCAGAGAGTTTCGGGCGCTCGAGAGGCCAAGTTCGGGCGCCCGATCGGGCGCTCGAAGGCAGTGGTCGGGTGCTCGATGGGCGCCCGAAGTCTTTAGTTTCTTCGGCTTCATTCTCCTTTCTTCCTTCACACGTGTTTTCCCTGAGTGGGGTCTTCTATGTGTCTGATCACATGTGGAGGGTCTTCAGCTCCTCAATAGTCGCCTATCCACAAGGATGGTGCTTGTGGTTGCTGCATTCTTCGTTGGTACACCTTGAATGCTTTTGTGTCCACATCAAAGCCTCAACCCCTTAAACCATGGATTGCCGTTAACTAGGAGAACCATTTCTTCCAAGGAATCACCAAGGATTCCTGACATTGCGACAAATGCAGGCAAATGAAGCAAAGATGAACTGGCACCATCAGCCCCACTTGAAAAGTGCATGGAAGACGTGAATAAGAAGTTTGAGGTGTTGACAGCTGACATTATGTCTCTTCAAAGCTTTAGTGTCCTTCAGGTATGGGGGGCTGGCCAACCAATGTTGTCAAATGGCATAAGCGATCTTGAGCGATTGCTTATGCCTAATCACTTATGCTTATGTGAAGCGATCACACATTATTTTTTTTGAAAAAAATAAAAAAACGAAAAAAATGCGAAAAAATAGAAAAAAAATCTGATTTTTTTCTAAAGACTTTAACTACTCCAATTTGGTTTTGTTTATCTATTTCAATTTTCAAACTAATTTGTGTACTATTACTATACTACCTAAGCTATAAAAACTAATAAGTTAATAAACTATAAACCAGAAGATGTAAAAAAATAAAAATTAACAACTCAACGACTTATTAATAAAACATTAATAATTTTATTGATAAAAAAAATCTACAAACTACTAATCTACTATATACATTGGTCCCTCTTCCATTGTGGCACATCAACACCATCATCATTGTCATCATCATCATTAGAGTTTCCTTCTTCAATGTATACTTCATCTTTTTCTGTTTCTTCATCATCTATCCGCACAAGTTGCTCATCTACGTTTAATGGTCGACCATCTTCTTCTTATACTTCTTCAATCTCAATACCAGCTTCTTCTCCTTGACTGCTAGTAGCCTTCGTGCTACTTCTCGCCCCTCTTCTCCGTTGTTGAGAACCTTTGCCAGGTTTTAATCCATAAGCGGTGTCTTCGACTTGAGCCCATGTAAGGGACTCGCCGGCAAAGACTGGATCCACTGTTTCCACAAGCCACTCACTATCCGCCTCCAAATCATCTAGGCTGATAGGATTATAGAATCCAAGCTTTTCTTGCCCAGCTTGAAATCTTTCCAGCAACTTTTGGTTATATTAGACGAAGACTAGGTCATTGAGTTTCTTTTGTTCAAGACGATTTTTTTTTTTTTTTTTTTTTTTTTTTTTGAATCTGCATAACATTTAGAAATTTCAATTAATTTTAAATGTGAATTAGCAATTTAGCATAGAAATATGAAACTGAACATAAATTTTATAACTTTATGTTATAAAACTTACTGACTCGAATGTACTCTAGTTGCTCTCGCAACCGCTTGAGGAACACGTAAGGCTAAGAATTCTTATGACTAGCTTTTGTAGTGCTGGATCCCTCCTAGTTGGGTCAACTCCATACATAGAGCACCAGTCAGTTGTGCAAATAAGTTTAAGTTAGACACTTTATCACTCAGACTTCTTACATTGTAAGTTATAAAACTTCGTAGAATTGCATACCTGACAATTTCGTACTTCTATGCCTAACAAGAATCTCTCTTGACCTAATCTTTACACTCTTCATGTAGAAGTCCAGCTCCTCAAAAATTCTATCCAGTTATTCTTTTTTCTGGAACCATTCTTTTTAAAGCGTTAAGAAATCTGACCATATGCATCCCTTATGCCGCAATCCAATCAGCGGATGTAAAGAATACGACCAGATTAAGGATGTAGGTAGCCAAATACAATGGGGATGACATTTGGCTGCCCCATGTAGCTTCTATAAAATTCAGGATGGGCTGCTAATCACGTTCTTTATAGTTGAAGTGTTCCATAATTTTGTTTCTGGCTCTCTTCATTGTATCGTAGATATAACCCAGGGGTGGCTTTTCATCACCGTCCACCAATCGCAATACACTTACTAAGGATTCCGATGATTTTATGGCATTTACCACTTAATTCCAAAATGATTGGGAAATAATGGTTTGTTGGACTAACTTTTCTTCGACCTTCTTTGACCATGATCCATTATTTCAATCGGCCAATAGTAACATTACAAAGGTCCTAAGTTCAGCTTTCTTTGAATTTAATCTCCGTAGTGTTAAGAAAACTGTTGTGAATTGGGTCACGACTGCACGAAGCAAATTACTAAATGCAAGGGCATTTTCACACTGGGCTCGAGTGGGGTAACTTGTGTGAAGTAGGGACACACTCGGGGTGGGTGGCCTGTGTGAGGCATGCCCCACCCATGTGAAGTGGGTGGCTAGTGTGATGCGAACCCATGTGAAGTGGGGCCCACGAAGGAGGGTTCGACCGAGGGCTTGGCCTGTGTGAAGCAGGAGCCTGGGTTATGAGATAAAGGGATTAATTCGCTACTCTCTATCAGTTCGAGTTTTTAGAGCAAGTATTTAGTTGTCCTGTGTCAAAGTGGTATCAAAGCGGGAGCTCTCTTGTTCGAGACTCCTCATCGGGGGTGATTAATGCAGGGGTATTTTTTACACTGGGCTCGAGTGGGGCAGCTTGTGTGAAGCCAGGGCACACTCGGGGGGGCGGTCCGTGTGAGGCAGATGGCTTGTGTGAGGTGGGTGGCTCGTATGAGGCAAGACCCATGTGAAGTGGGGCCTGACCTGGGCTATGAGATAAAGGGATTAATTCGCCACACTATCAGTTCGAGCTTTTAGAGCAAGTGGTTAATTGTCCTACGTCATTACACCCCCCAAGGTGACATCTCATGTGATGGAGAAGAAGGGCATGCTTGTACATAAAAATCATGATTCTCCTAGCCCTAGAAATTACTTTAAGATACAACCTATCTACATCTTCTAACATTAAACCAACACAACGTGCCGTGCATGATGTCCAAAATAAATGTCACCTCTTCTCCATAAGAAGGCGACCAACAACTGCATAATTATTTGCGTTTTCCGTGACAACTTGAACAACATATTCCTCTCTTACCTCTTCAACTCCACTATCTAACAATTTGAATAAATAATCGGCCGTGAGGGAATGGGCCGATGCATCCACAGATTTTAAAAACATTGTCCTAGTTGGACAATTTACAAGAAAGTTTATCAATGTCTGATTGGATTTCGGTCCATCAATCGGCCATTAACGAACAACCATAGATTTTCCAACTTTCTTTGTATTCGGAGATAAAATTTCTAGTAAATTCCACCTCATTTTTTAAGCAACTTTTCCTCACTTCATGATAGGAAGGGGGTTTCAAGTCAGGTCCAAATTGACTTATAGCTTCAACCATTATTTTGAAACTCTTCATCTCCACTATGTTAAAATCTACACCAGCTTGATATAACTAGTGATTGTACTATCGATAATGTCGGCCGATATTATCGATATCGATCAGCGACGATAAATATAGGGCCAGTAATAACAAAAAAAATGACGGACTCCTGTGTATCGCACGATATATCGTGCGATATCGATAATATCGCATGATGTATCGGTAAAATATTGTGATTTTTTGTATTGTGGGCTCCAAATGTCGTCGATACCTGGACGATATCGTCCAGGTATCGGTTAGACACACAAGAGT
Source organism: Liriodendron chinense (assembly GCA_003013855.2). Taxonomy (NCBI): domain Eukaryota; kingdom Viridiplantae; phylum Streptophyta; class Magnoliopsida; order Magnoliales; family Magnoliaceae; genus Liriodendron; species Liriodendron chinense. Next base: position 206,709 of record ML058479.1, read on the forward strand.
CCTTTATTTTGTAAAAAAAAATCGCATTCTGACTCTGTGTAGGGGTCATGGTTTGTTTAGTCCAGTTAGCCATTTTTTAGATTTTATTGAGTCCTCATATAGATCTAGGCCATATAGGGTAGCTTGCATTGCGTTGAACTAGGATAGTCAAAATTGCATTTGGAGGATACTCAGTCAGTTGCATCATCCATAGGTATATTTCTCAACTCTCTTGCTTGTTTTACTTTGTCAATAAATTGGTTGTGTTTTCATTAATGTCTTTTTACATTTATATATCTTATGGAATCAATTTAAACAATAGTTGCATCAGTTCAGTCAGACAGCGTATAGCTTAGGATCGTTTTACAAAGAAACTCTATCATGTGGACTTTCATTTTTACATATGATGATTTAAATGTCTGTATTAAGGTCTATTTTAACAATCCCTGAAGTTTCATTGAAAAATTCAATCAATTTCCCAATGTTTCCCCATGTTTCCCAAAAAGTGCGATACATTACGCGATACAACCGATATTTCCTTACCGATACCCGATATGTATCTTTATCCTAAGGGTGCGAAACGTAACGCGATATCGATACTGCGAACACTGGATACAACCGCTTTACAATGTAGTGAATTGTGGTTTTTCTATCATTCTTCTTATATCGGTTTTCTAAAATGGTTTGGGCGGATTCTTTGTCCTTAACCCTTTGGTCAACCATATCTTCTGGATGTGGTCTACACCACCTATCCATAGGCTCATGCCCACGGGCTCTTTTGATGGCCGATTTAAATAGCCCTGTGGATGTTGCTGGTGTAGATTCATCGAAATCTATTACATTGATGTCCTCATAAGCTTCTCTCCATAAATTCTTCTTAAATAGCCGTCGTGTCATGTCTTTTTTGAGCATGTTGGTCTATGTACTTCATGATTTCCTCATGGATCTATGGAGTAACATTGGGACATGCTCTTACATGTGATCCCGATGCGTACACAAGATGTCGTTTATGCCGGCCAATACCACTGGAACTTATGTATCCGCATAGATGACACGCTATCCAAGACTTTTCACCGGCACTTCGATAGTGCCTGTACTTCCAACCCGGGTTATTTGACTTCGGTTTCAAAGTAGAAGATTGGAAAGACGACGTGATGACACCAGGTAATAGGTAGTTAGTAGTAACTACTAGATATCAAATTAGTTACTAAATAGTAAATACTAATTACTAAATATTAAATGCTATTATACTAATGTAGAGAGAGAGAGAGAGAGAGAGAGAGAGAGAGAGAGAGAGAGAGAGAGAGAGAGGATTGTGGTAGTGAGTTACAAGCTTAAAGTCTTGACTCTTAAACTTGAAAGTCTTGAAAATTGAACCTTTCTTGAAGTCTTGAGTCTTGACTCTTGAATCTTGATGTAAATGTCTTCAATCTTGATACTTGATAAAAGAAATGAGTAGAACTAGAAAGTAGAAACTGAGGATGAATGAATGATACACTAACTAATAATTACTAACTACACCAACACAAATACCCAATACACTTATATAGTTACAATTTACAAATTACAATCTTGATACTTGATAAAAGAAATGAGTAGAACTAGAAAGTAGAAACTGAGGATGAATGAATGATACACTAACTAATAATTACTAACTACACCAACACAAATACCCAATACACTTATATAGTTACAATTTACAAATTACAATAAAACAAAATAATGTTGAATGTTGGGTGACTTGACTCTTGAGTTTGCTTGTCACTTGACTCTTAAGTTGACTTGTTGAGTCTCTTGAGTCTTGAGTCTTGAGTCTTGAGAATGCTAACGAAAGAAATATATCATTCAAGTTAGAACTTAGAGTAGAGATTAGAAATAGATGCTAAGGAAAGAGATTGAGAGATGAGATGAGAGTATGAGAGTTGAGAGAATGAGATTAGACTTTAGAGAATAGATTAGAATAAAGATTAGAGAATCAGAGAATAGATTAAAGAAGAGAGAAAGAGAGAGAGAGAGAGAGAGAGAGAGAGAGAGAGTACTTATGCATTATATCCTTCCTCGTCCTCACAAATGCACTCCCATTGTCTGTAACAAACAGTACAACGTTCTTCCTCCCAACGTTTTTCATGACATCGTGAATCAACTCTTAGATGCAATTTGCGTTTTTTTTTTTTTTTTTAATCTTTACTGGCATCTATAGACTTTAAGAACAACGTCCATCCCCTATAGTAGATTGTAAAATTTATGACCGACATTCTTGTCGGTCCGGTCCATCTGTTACAGATCATGGTGTAACTGTACATCTCTCGTGACTGACGATATCCGTCCACATAATGATTCATTTCTGCGTACTACTCATCATTTAAATACTTCCCCATTATCTTACATGGTGTGGGTGACACCACACCCTCACCCTCATGCCGCACTTCACTTATCATATTCTTGAAGTGCGGGCTCGTTGCGGCATTCGCGGGGATGTGATCATAGATAAAAACTTTTGCTATGAATTTCTCCACCTTTCTCACATCCTCTCTACTAAATATTTCCTTAAGTTTCTTCTGTGTCTCACCCGTCTCGTTGTACATCCTCGAATATGAAGGTAGATCCGGTGCCCGCATGCTACTGCTAGTCTGCTACAACCCATACCCCATATCCCTCCCCTCCTACCCCCTGAACCCCCTCCATGCACCTGAGACCTTATACAAAGGGACTCTTTTGGGCCACCCCCCCTCCCGATCCGTCTATATTTTCTCTTAATGACCTCCTTCCAAAGACCACCTCCCCTATATCTCGAAATCCAGTTGGCCAAAAGAGCTTCGTTCATGGTACCCAACATGTGGATACCATAAACACCCCCTCAACCAAACTTTTTGAACCTACAAATATCGGACCAATTCTATTTTTTCTTGCCCTTCCTTCCCTGCCAAAGAAAGTCCCTCCTAAGCTTCTCCAACTATCACCCCTTTTAGACACCTAGAAAGAGATTGTATAATGGAAGATTCAAAAGTGCTTCTTTGATTCCCTCCAAATTCTTTTGTCCTACACACATAAGACCAATTCATAAGATGAATTTTTTTCTCGCCCTCCCTTCCTTGCCAAAGAAAGTCCCTCCCGAGCTTCTCCAACTTGTCTATCACCCCTTTCAGACACCTAAAAAGAGAGTATAATGGAAGATTCGATAGTGCTTCTTCGATAAGGAACTGTTCTTCCCTTGAGAGAAAGAAAATCTACTCTTCCAAGCCGATAACTCTTTCAAACCTCTTGATCATCGGATTCTAAAGATTCTTTTTCACCTTCTTGATACACAAGGGAGGGCCCAAATATTTGTCCAGAAACGAATCAACCTTGCACCCAAACACCTCGGTCGAAGAAGCCATTGCTCTTTAGGAAACCCTATACCTAGCACCACTGCTTTTTAGAGGTTGATATACTCGACACCACTTCAAAGCAGAAGATCGCTTTCCGAAGGTTATCAACTTGATTTGCATTCGACTCATAAAACAAAATCATGTCATCTGCAAGCTGAGGATGAGACACTTGGAAATCCCCCCTGTCCGCCCTAAAGCCACTAAAAAGACCTTCCCCTTGCTTAAGGCCCCTCATGGAATGAAAGAAATCATTGGGGGATCCATTAGTAAGAACCGAGAACTTTGTTTGACCCCACACATTCTTGAATCCAACTCCACCTAGCCCCACAACCTAATCTTCCTAACATGTAATCCAAGAAAGCCCAATCTACATATAATCTTAGGCCTTCTTCAAGTCCAACTTTCACACCACTCTACCCAAAACCCCCTCTATGGTGCGAGTTGACGAGTTCATTAGCTATTAGTGAGCTATCCAAGATATGCCTATCTTTTAAAAAGGCCCTTGCTCCAAAGATCTAATATGGACCAAAATATCTCGGAACCTAGAAGCTAGAACTTTTGCCAAGATCTTATACGACACAACCAATAAGACTAATTGGGCGGAAATCTGTAAGGCATTCAACCCCTTCTTCGGGATTAAAGCGATAAAAGACACTCCTATTTCCGACGCCGATCTACCCTCCTTGAAGAACTCGCACATGAAGCCCATCACATCCTAATCAGCTCCCAGAATATCTAAAAAAAAAAGCAATAGGAAAACCATATGGACTTGGCACCTTATTCGACCTAAATCCTGATGGCCTTCGCAACAGAGAGAAAATCGAAATGCAGGTTGTCAAGTCTAGGTCTCACAACATTTTGGCTTGTGAACAAATTTTGATAAAAAGTAACAATTACTTCTTACATTTCTGCTTTCCTTTTACATGAACCCTGTCTACCATAATACTTTCAATTCTGTTTGTGCAGGCTCTCGCGCTAGCCGCGCCATGGAATAATTTAGTGTTCTTATCCCCCTCCTTAAGCCAAGTGGCCCACGACCGTTGCTACCATTTGATCCATCCTCCTTTAGAAACTTGTTATAATAAGCCTTAAGAGTGTCTCTATGGGCTCGATCTTCCTCTGAGAGGGGAGCTCATTCTTCTTTAATATCAATTGCTTGGATCTCTTCCAAGATTCTTCTCGCTACAACTTCTCTATCACAAAAAAAAATCCTTCCAGCGAGAGATCTTACTTTTAAGAAATCGAAATTTCCGGAACAAAACAAACCTCTACTGCCCCGAAACCTGGCATGACTCCCACTAACCCTTCACTCAGTCCCTAAATCCCTCCACCTCCAACTAGGCTAATTTGAATCTAAATGGCTTCGGACCCCAGCTAGCCATCTCCACTTCATGGATTATTGGGCAATTGTCTAAAATTGGCTTCGGTAGGCCTCTCTGACTGGATAATGGAAATTTGTCAATCCAACTAGCAGACACAAGGAATCGTTCCAACTTGGGTAAGGTCGATTGACTGCTACCATTCAACCAAGTAAAGCGAACTCCCCCCATTGGCAAATCCACCAGACTATTTCTAGTCACCCACTCAGAAATAGCCGACATACTGCGAGTGATTTTCCCCTCGAGCAAACACCCACCCACCCACCACGAGCGCGCACATTTTGCTGCAACTGCATCCAACTCCTAAAAGGACTCTCTGAGATCGACGAAGTTTGGTCCATAGACTGTTGAGAGCACCCATTTGAAATCTGTAGCCCTATTCCCTTGACCCATGTTGAGAGAAAAGTCCCCCACCCAATTGTCTTCTTTGGACCACAATGATGAATTCCAGACCACTAAGGTACCTCTTGAAGCTCCCTTAGCATCTTTAACTGCTCATTCCTTTGATTGCCATTGCCAAATATCATTTCGTTTCTTGGATAGCCAGACCTCGGCCTTGTATTTCCTGCAAATTGCCTTGATATGGGCCCTTTTATGGGGACAACCCAACCCCTTAGCGTTCCTATTGATAATATTCATGGGCCCACACAACCTCGTCTGCTTGCATACCCTACCTTGGATCCTAGCGCAATGTCGTAATTCACCGAGCTATATTGTGTTTTCAGCTCCCTAGTGCCCCGAGGAGTAGATAACTTGCCTGTCAATGTAGCTTCCTTAGCTTTCTGAGCACTCCTCAAGAATAGCTTTTGAATCCATGAAGAGAGAATTTCTAAAATGAGAATGAAATTGATACTATTGATGAAAATTGCTATCTACAACATACTTGATGGCTTATATAAGCAAAAGAGGCCCTAAACTCCCAATCCAACTCAAATTAGTAAACATTCTTGAAATAGTAAAGTTATTAAAAAGAGTAAAATTACTAAAAACAGTAAAAAGATGTCTGATTCTACCCAAACTTTGAAACAACCCTTAGATGACCAAAACAAAGACCCTGAAACAAAACTGGACTCTTAAAACCCTAAAAATAACAAACCATTACTTACTAAAGATGCTAACTTTTGACTTAAAACACAAATTTGACCAAAAAAGGTGATTGAATTTTGTAGACCATTTGGGAGCCAATTGCTTTCGGCATTGGCTAGGACAGAGCTTGTTGGTAGCTCTTTCAATGACATTATATGAGAGCAATTCTAATAAATGGTTGCAAAGTTATGGCCATCAGAAGCTTTAATGGGCATTATGGCAATTTTTTTATTTGCCTCATTTTCAGCCACACAACTTGGTATCTCTTGATCTTGGCCATCTAAATGTTTGCCTTCAAGTTGTCCTGCATCACTAGGATCCTCCAATTTGAGAGTTTTGGAAAGCATGGTCCATTGGTGATGGTGGTAGTCATATCAATGACTTGGATACCATCCATGGGCTCCACGTGGACACAGTCGTTGGACAACGTGGAAGCTCTTTGTTCCCAGGACCTCTGCCTCGAAAGACCCATTGAAGTTTTGACTTTCCACTTGTTGATACGGATTTTCGGGGGATTAGGGATGATTTTCATAGGCATTCACAGATCGTTGCCGAGCTACACGTAAAGAAGAAAGCATGCCCTTTTGAAGAGGCTTTTATTGATATGTGTTCAAAATTTCAGATATTCATTCTAGGCTATGGTCTGGCATAGGCTCTTAATTACATTCCATAGGGAAATACCCTTAATTCTAAGGCAAGGCATAAATAATGGCAAGAAATGCATCTTATGAATGAAATAATAACTAGAATGAACTCACCACTTGAAGGAAATCGATATAGTCCAAATGCATGAAGGGATCCATGAGCTTGTACAAGGTGGAGCCTTTGAGATGTAAGGTGCGGCTGAGAGCGCACAAACCCCTAGATGCGCTGGTCTCAAGGGCAATCCGACCACGAAAGGGATAAGGGCCCTTATGGGGCAAGCTCGCGCCCATCTAATGCAGGCTGCGAAACCTTTATGATGGCGTTTATGCTCTCCCTTCCTTTCAATCAAACCACCAAATACAAGAGGAAAAAAGATTTATGTGGTTCGACAATATGCTTACTCCACGGTCCACGAGGCAGTAGTACAGGAGCTTTCACTAAAATGATGGTAATCATAAGTACAAGTATTGGGTAATGCCAGGTACGAGACAGATAGCATAGTGTTGTGCCATGCACGAGACAGGAGCTCAGGACTGTGTCTAGGCGAGTAGGGAGCAGTAGAGTTGTGTTCGTCTAGGCAAGGAGTTCGTAGCTATGTCTGTGTGGTCAGTGCATGGCTGTGTTTATGCAATACAATGATGAGGTTAGCGCGTGGCACTACCTATGCATGTAGTTCATCCAACATTTGACCATGTACTAGGTAGCAACCAACATTTGACCATGTACCTAGGTAGCACGAAAGTGAGCTGTGGGTAAGAGCATCTTGAGATGCTCATGCGAGATAGGTGAGCTTGGATCTATGCTCCACTAGGAGATTGGCAATTGGTGCTTGTCTCGGCAAGCTTTGCTAGGGTCGTTGCCCCAACCCGCTAGCCTGTATGAGCAAGCGGGCATCTCTCCTCACCTGTGTGTGTGTGTGTGTGTGTGTGAGAGAGAGAGAGAGAGAGAGAGAGAGAGAGAGAGAGGTCTTCCGAGGGTTCATTTTTCAAATGAAGGCCCTTGAGGGGTATTTATAGAAGTGGAAGTAGGTGACCTCATGTGAGGCCATGGTGGCGCTGACATCAGAGCATCGTTGTTGGGTCGCCGTCGGGTGGTGTTGCACTACCACGAGGCTATAGTGACGCTGACATCGAGCGTCGTCCCAGGGCTAAGGAGATGTTGTGTTATCGCCAGCACAACGACTGATACGTATAGGTAGTGGTTGTGACCATTATGCAATGCGGGGGTGAAACGGGGTAGGGTGGAATTTTTGGACTGTAATGGCCATTACAATTCCCATGATAGTCGCCTAGGGCTATTAAGAAAAAATAAATTTACTTACCTCTTTTCTTCATTTGCCGTGATGCCCCTCCCCCTTTTCTCTTAGTGTCTCCACCCCCCCCCCCCCCCCCCGAAAAAAAAAACCCGAAAAAAAAAAAAAAAACGAAGTTGAGACGTGGCCATTTCACATCCACATTTTGATTTTTTTATTTTTTTTAAATAGCCTGCCTGCGTATGACGCTTAGTGCACTTGCATTATTTCCTTGACCATGGGCCCCACCTTGTTGTATATTCACGTTGTCCCTCAGTTTTTCCAACTCATGTTAGGGCATGGTTCCTAAATGAAGTAGATCCAAATCTCAAGTGGACCACATAGTAGGGATTAGATTTCCACCATTAAAAACTTCTTGGCAGCCACAAAGTTTTGGATCAAGCTGCTATTTGTGTTTTCCCTTTCATCTAGGTCTGTGTAACCTTATCAATATGTTGGATGGCAAATAAACATTATGTTGGACCCTAGGAAGTTTTTAATGGTGGGTGTTCAGTGACGACCTTTTCTTGTGGAGTGGTCCGCCTGAGATTTCCGTTGGCTTCATTTTTGGGACTGTGCCCTAAGTCCCAAAAATGAGATGGCAAAACGGATGGACATCATGGATATACAACACTTACATCGAATTGAACCCCATGGTCAAAGGCTTCACCTGACTAAGATTTTACCCCTACTTCACCTAATTCACACCCTAAAAAATTATACACGTGGCATATATTAACTCAAAATTAACCAATTAAATTATGGGACCGATTGTTGCTAAGTCACAATACCAAAATCAAATTGTTTGGATGATTTTAACCATTGATTTGTAGACACTTGTTTTTTGAAATAGGACCATTGAATATTTTTTCATTCTTCATTGTCCGATAAATGTCCATTAATTTGGGGCTAATTACATTAGTGGGATGAGTACTAAAAAATTGCATGAATTTGAGGCTAATTTGGGGCATCGAGTGGTCCCCCAAATCAGGCGATACTATTCATCCAAATTTATTTTTTATTTTTTTCTTAAAATTTATTGGGAAAAATGATGTCAAATGGTTAGGGGTAGGCATTAGTGGAATGGGTGCCATAGCTTGCATGAATTTAGGGCCGATTTGGGTGGCCTCCAAACTGGCGACACTATTCATCCATATTTAATTTTATTTTTTCTTATAATTACTTGGGAAGAGTGATGTTAAATACGTAAGGGATATGCACTGAGTGGGATGAATGCCATATGTTACATGAATTTTGGTACTATTTTGGAGCATTCAAGTGGCCCCCCTAAATCAGCGATATTATTCATCAAAATTTAATTTCAAAATTTGCTCAAATTTTTTCAATGTGAGATATTTTGGTATTATATTCATTCTGATATACTTAGCATTTATATTAGATAGTTAGAAAATTAAATATAGGAGTTTTGTAGTCAATTCCAAGGTTTTTAGCTTCATAAATTTATTAGACATTCTGATAAAACACTCTCACCAAAGAGTGGACTGTTATGCAACCATAAACATGTTCAAAACAAAAATGGATGCATATTTGGAATATTTAGATTATTTAGGATTTTGCTGGATATTTTTCCATATTATTTTGGGGAAAAAATATTCAACCGATTTGGGGGACATGATGGCCTGTCATGCCCCTGTATTGGCAATGGTGGTGTCAGATATGGCCACCATTACCGATACGGAAATAACTTGTTGGCGGAAGCACGAGGTGAGGCTCTCATGGAGAGCCGCACTGCCAAGATTTTGTGTTCGCGGATGCGTATGTCATTCTATTTTTGGTGTCCATACCACCATGTCATTATTCTCGTTCTTTGCTTTGATCTTCATTTTAAAGACAACAAGAGAATATACTTAACATAGCTTTATATGATCAAATAGGTAGAAACATTATTGAAGCATTCCATGAATGGATTCATAGAAACACACATTTGAAGCTGGTACTGAAGGTGATTGACATTCGATACCATCTGATCAGATGATCCAAAGCCAAGAAGCTATTGAACCGACTGACAAGCCAAGATTTGTAAACAATAGCATCACAATCCCCGCAGCCTCAGCTTGCTGTATTGGGACAGTTTTGGGTGGAAGAATCAACAGCACGTTGCCAAGATAACCACTAGTTAACCCAAGCAGACATGTCAATGTGGCAATCGGAATCTCCGTCTGGAGGAACTCTGGCCTGTACCAGCAACCACGAAAGAGAGGATAGAACAACAGCCTAGCAATTGAGGCAGTGACTACGACGTTTTCGTTCTTGATGAGATAGATTGCGGGCAAAGACGTGCCCACTAGATTGAACACATTCTCACATGCGATGAGAAGGATCGGGTACCAGTCATTGAGGATCTGAGAGTGCATGTCTTCAGTTATGTGTCCTGGAAATATTGAGAAAGTTATGGCGTAGATGAGGAATCTCGCAAATGCAAGTCATTTTATTCGCATTGTAATGTCCCACAAGCTTGATTTCCATGCAGATTTACTCAGGTAGCGTTTATCATTTTCTTCTTCTTCTTGGGCTTTTTTCTTCAATTCTTTGTAGTACTGAATGACTGGGAGCTTGTTACTGATATTGTAGCAAATTAGGCAAATGACCATGATGATGACACTGACGCCAAAGTATAGGTTTGCACTTCTTCTTAAACCAGAAGCATCATGTGAGTAGATTACTTTAGTTACGATTCTCAAAACTGAAACAATCACCCCTGCAGAAACAAATTCAAAATTAGGAGATTTCACGAAAAATGATGTCGTATTCAATATGATAATCTTTGAAATAATACAGTTCTAGTCATGGATTAAAAGAATGACAAAAAAGGGAAAGAGAATACTGAGTTGATTCAATCCAGCTGACTTGCTAAAGGCTCATGAATACAGGTTGAGCTTTTGAAGTTGTGAATCAAGAATTTTAGACCATGTGTGCATGCCACTTAGAAATGAGTTCATCTAATTTTAGTTAACATTAATATGTATGAGAGTTTACTGTTTAGAGATCGTACTTTATATAAATTTTTTGTTATACTTTAATCTCTGCCAAAAAAAGTTGATTTCGAAATACACAATTACAATTAAAAAAATGAGATGAACCAAAAAGACCATTAGGTGCTAACGGTAACCGGTTTAATCATTTAATTCACTGGGGACTTCGGTTTCGCTTAGGAAGGAGCACATATATAACATTTTAGATGTTAATCTATGTAGGAGTGCAACTAAGTGTGCTGATGGCACACTGCCGGAGAATTTAATGCATATTTTCCACTAAAAAGTATTTCTGATGTGGGCCTCGTCATGGACCATCTGAATCAATGGAAGAAAACAGGACTGGTTGGCGGAACAAAATCTTTGCTAGATAGGTTCATCAAATACTTCCAACCCAGCGGACAAAATTCGTCCTCCAGATAAGTTGCTGCTAGACTTTTGGTCTAATGAGTTGAGTTAGGCCAGACCCTTGGAAACAATAAACAACTGATGGCCTAATCCAACGTACTAGTGTGGCCCATCTAATGAGTGTATCTGCTTGAACTTCTAGATGAGCCGTCTTAAGGATGGGGCCCACAATTTGCATGGTATGGATGTGCTACACAAGTGGCATGTTGGTGAGAAAGATAGGTTTGCATGGCAAGTTACAGTACCATTGCTTGCAGGGAAATAGCACTCCCAATTTTGTCGTGTTTTCCTGGGAACCTCTGCTATAAAAGCAGGCTCTCAATCTGTGCACCATGACTGTCAATTTTAAACATTTTTATTACTTGGTAGATAGAAATTTCAATATGTATTATATAAATATAACTAATTTATTCTTTAGCATTGTGTCAATTCAAATACAGACTCAGTTCGACTCGAGTCCATGTCTTGAGTCTTTGAAGTATGCTTATTTTCAAGTCAAGTATTATTTAACCCTCCATAGCTGAAGTAGCAGCCCAATTCCCACGGCGGATGTAACACATGGGAGATCTAGGCCATTCATTAGATAGTGTGCAATATGAACATTCCATATATAAAAAATAGGGTAATAAATTCAAGTGAGCTACACAGGTACTTCAAATTTGTACCTTTGGACTTTCTTTTCTACCCACGCATTTCTCTGAACCAGGCCCCTTGTGGTCGCTATCATGCGGAGCCCGCTGCCCGTTCTATCTAAAGACCATACAGCATAGACTTCAGGGAAACAAAGGAAAGTTTGATAATCTAGGTGTAGCATGATCGTTCATGCATGCACTCAGCTTAGGTACGTCTCTGACATGCAACATAAATTAAATGGTCCAGTCCAACTTACATTGGAGCATATATGCTTGTCCCACACACGTATTAAAAAAGAGGATGCCAAAAGAAATCTACCAACAGCCCATAGACAACATATGTATGGCCTGTAGATGAGCAGACTGACCTGATTTTATATTTAGGCAGCCTTCAGTATGGTTTACAAACTCGAAGGCTTCACTCTAGGGATCAAAAGTACAAAAACTCAAAACTCGGACTCGAATTGATTTCCAACCAGGTTTTGTCACCTTGAAGACCTGGACGAACATTTACTCGACTCAAATGGATTTTTAATAATTAAATTAATAACTCTAGAGTTGTAATAAATGTTGAAATAGTTAATCATTCCTAAAATATATAATTGTTAAAATAGGCATGATGACGGCTTATTGTCCGCGGGTTGGACATGTTCTCCTCTCTCATGGAGGACTTGGATCATACCTCACCTCCTCCTTTTAGCCAAAGGACTCTCGGAAGTAATTCGGTTCCAGTCGTCATGAATCTACCAAGTTGGGGGTGAGTCAGGAGAGTCTAAGGTGGAGTCTTCATAACCTGAGTTTACGAAACAACTTGTCCCACAGCATAGCGAAGTTGAATTGACTCAGCTGATTTCCATGTCCAGTCGTTGAGTTTTACAACTATGCTTGGAATTTGTGTCTTTCAAGGTCTATTCTAGATGTAGAGTACAATTTTGTTAGTAATATTCCATTTTAGTTGGAAAATGCAGTTAGAAGTTTTGGGTAATATGAGTCTCAAGGGTTGTATACCAAATTGTTTAATGGATCTTTGAAAAGAGTTCAATTTCTGAGGATGGGTGGCTCTGGGATTTTTTATGGGCACATGCATCTCAAGTAACTCAGTTCCTATGGTTCTTCATTATTTTCACATGGTGGTCCTTTTTCCGAGATGCTCATTTCTTTGCGCTTTCAGTTCCATATTTCTATTGATTGGCCATGGCCATTGCAATTTGTGAAAACTTGTTCAACTAATTGTTTGGGTCAATTCAGAACCCAGCCGAGTCTATTTAACTCAGCTAGGTTTTGGGCTGAGTCCTTTAGACTCAAAATGTGCAAGACTTGACACTTGACATGGTCAAATCAGCCTCGACTTGCTGACTTAAACTATAAGTCACTCTAATGGAATACCAGTCTTTGTAACAAAAGGAGAAGGCAAGATTCTCGGAAGACCTTGGGGGCAAGGACAAAATGTCTAACCCTCAGAAAGTTAGCAATCATAGATATAAATACCTGGTATCATATCGGCCAATATGGCCGTATCATATTCGTATCGGCACGAGATGATGCACGATACGGGGTCTTATTGGCTCAATACGAAAAAAAATGACCCGTATCAGTATGTATCGGTCCATATCGGCCAATGTGGCTGATACAAGTCAATATGCCCATGAAAGCCTATTTTGAATTTTTTTTTTTTTTCAAAATTTCAGTTATGTATCCTCTTTGTTTTTCATTTAAATATTGGAAAAGCTTAAAAACTCATTTTAGGTTAGATCTAGATTTATTTTGGGATCATAACAAATTATTTGAATGAGATTCGACAAATCGAAGCGAAGTGGACCATTATGGGAAAAATTAGAAAGAAGGGTAAACCTTCACTTTCTTTTTTATATTTTCATTTTCTCTTTGTTGTATTTCATTGCCATGGGCCCTAGTTCACTAAAAATCATGCTTGATTTGTATTCAAATAGAGTCCATTTGGTTGACCTTCAACAAGTCAAACCGATAGACAACATTCTCATCAAAGAATGGTCTGATACACCATCACATGCATGTCTAAAATACAAAAAAAGAAAAAGAAAAAAAGATTGATTCTTGAATATCTTATTATTTTCTCTTGTTCATTCCTGATATTTTCCTTAATTCTTTGGCTAAAAAAAATTCTAACCGATATGGGCTGACACGTCCCCGATGCTGATATGTGACGCCGTATCGTATCATTTTCCACCGGGCCGATACGCCGAACGATACCAACATTTAGAACCATGCTAGCAATTAACTAGTTTCTTTTAGCAATTACACACATGTTTATATAGAACTATTTAAACATTTATTATTGATCTGTATATGATTAATAATCAATTAAATATCTGGTTAGCTAAAGACTCATCTAAGTCTTCTAGTCAACTCGACACCGCTAGACTTCAAGTCCAATCTGAGTTTCAACTTTTTGAACTATGGTTTGGGTTCATAACAAACGCCAAGTAACTCATATTAGCCTCTTCAAGTTTTTTTTTTTTTCCAATTATTTTCAAGTTGGGTTTAGTTTTTTCCTGAGTTCTACCGAGTGGTTTACAGGTCTCAACCAAGTTCTAACCAAATTGTACCTTTTTTTTTTCCCTTTAGAGGCACAATGAAATCTATTCAAGTTAAGAGGTCTCAATGTTCTGAGTTTTTAAACTATGCTCTAAAAAGTTGGATGCATCTCATGAGCTGAAAAGATCCTTCACAAATTTGGCATGTTGGAAGTTGGGAGAAGTTACAATCAAAGAAGTGCATTCTTCCTATTCCTTGAAAGGATGGTACACGTGTTCCGTTCGATCTATTTCTTTATCTCCCCATGAATTGTATGCTTGTAACAATAAGGACAAAAATTTCTCAATTCCAATCGACTAGGTGTATTGTGTTGATTCTTTTGAGTAATGTATCTGGAAGTGCCCCGCGATTCTTTATTGAAATCATTTCGGACACAACTGGTACATTGCAAAATAACTATTCCTCTAACATCTTTACCCTTGGCCATGAACCTCCTTTGGATTCACTCAATTCTTCTATTTTCGATCCAAACTGAAGAAGAAGAAAGGAACGAGAAATAAATAAAAGATAAGTTGCTAACTTGAAATCCAATTATGAAAGATTTCATTGCAATAATAAAGTAATAAAATCATAAGTAATACAATTTTTTTTGGTTTTTGGAACAATGTAATACAATTCTTCCTAACTATTAATTATTCCTAATCCCAGCATTTCATTTACTATCTTGTATGATTTCAAACAGCCTGCTCTTGTAAAGAAAGTAAAGTGAATTTCTCGTTAAATTTTTGCTGCGAGTTCACATCAGCTGATTATTATTCACTTTCATAGGTTATGTCAAGCAGTTAGCCCTAATTGAAAAATCTTAACCTTCCAACCTGTAGTGATGCTAGGAGCATATGGGCCAAGTTAATCTCCACCTTTGATTTTCATACAATCTGCAACCTAACCATTCAACAGCCTAGATTTTCAAGGAATCATGCATAGGTTGTCGTTTTTTTTGGACTGTGATTAAGATCGTGGTGAAGAGCAGGCTACCATCATGGGTCTCACATCAAGACTCCAATGTTTGAGTATGGTAGGCTAGCTTATTTTAAAGAGTTTTTCTCGTACTTTTTAGTTGTTTTTATAGAGTTGAACTTTTCAGTACTATTTCCATCACTTTTCTTATGCTAATTTTGGGATATCAAACGATGTCGAAACAATGTGAAACTAGTCTTTTTTGGAAATCCATTATGTTACCTTTCCAATAAGCTCAAGATCATGCAATTTCAACACTTTATGAACAAGTTATGGCTGATTTTTTTGGATCTATGGGGTTGTGATAAAAACAAGGGATGTTTTGTTATTTTTAATATTTTGTTAAATAGATGGTTAGGATTAGAAGTTAAGAAGTGAAATAAAAGGAGATTGATTACAATTTGAACCATAAATTGGTTGTAATAGGTTTATTAATGATTTTGCTTATAATAAAGAACTCGTGTTTTTCTCTTGTTTCTGTGCTTTCTTTTTTTGGCTGCGGCCTAATAAATCCTCACCTTTGTATGTATGATTGTGAGGTTTGATTCTCCTGCTTGAACCACTAGCAGAGGTCTGATTTCCAGGTTTTTAGTCTCACGTTGTTGAGTCCTTGCAGGGTACCAAAATCTGCCAGATCAATGTGATTTGTCCCTGGGTCTCTTGCCAAATCATGATATCAGTTATTTGTCGATGATCATTGCTGTCAACTTTTTGCCATCATCCCTGATGCCTGTGCATGTCCTTTAACGATACAAATGGTTGTCATCAAGTGGTATCATAGAGGAGTGATGCCCTATGTAACAGATCCAGGTACTTGTTCCTTCACCTCGCTTCTCAACATCATCCATCGTCTTCATCATCACAACTGCTTTTGGTCACCACCACCATCAACATCAACCACCATTCAAACCATTTGATCTGATCATTTACCCTGGATGGATCAGATGTTCAAATTGGAAGATATACCGGAAACATATGGTTGGAATCTGGACCTTAACAAAGGCTCAATTTTTTATGAGGATCCTGTAGAGATCAAAGAGATCATTGCCAACTACTGCCCCAAGGATATCATCAGCATTGATGACCACTATCATCTTGCCAATGTTGTCGCGGATGACCCACTACTGCTGCCGTTGCATCCTAAGCCCCCATCTTACGGTGCAGTTGCAATGGACGCCTGTCACCTTTTGTTGGGCCGTCTGTGGCAATATGACCACCACACTTTCTATGATTGCCATGAGGACTTATAAAATTGAGAAAGATGGAACAGTGTTCGTCCTTCTTCTTCCTACCTGAGAGCTGTGTTTGCAGAGCTTGGAACATTAGAAGTGCTCAAAGAAGACAAACTGCCTGATCTACGCCATCCATGTGCTTCCTTCGATGTGGGAGATTATGTGTGGATATTGCTAGGAAAAGGCAAGGTTGCCCCATCTGAGATCATAGAGAAGAGTGGTGATGACACACATGTAAGACTTCTATTTGGTTGGCTTTACATGATCAATGGTTTAGATTGATCAAACCTATTTACCATTGGATATTTCGATTGAGCATACTGGTGGGCCTCATAGAAGCTATGATTGGTTTAGATATGTAAGAGGTGGTGTGCTTGGACTCTGCTGCGTATCCAGAGTGCTTTCAGATAGACTTAGACTCTATATTATTTATGAGACGTGGACTCCTGCAGAGACATGAACTTTTACAGTATGGAGACTCTTAGAGTAGTAGTTGTGAATATGATAGGTTGAATTACTCCAGCCTTCTTTTCTATAAATGCAGGTCTATGTATCCTCACCTAGACAATACAAAAAACCTGAGTCTCATTGCAGAGTTTCTAGAAAGGTGCAAGGTGTGGAGTTGTATCCTCATTCGTCAACATCAGACATGGCATCACATTTATTGTGTGTAAAGATCTCCATAATTGATGCGTAGTGTGTAAAAATCTCCATAATCGATGCATAGTGCGATCATTTATTCTGCAAATCAAGTTTTACAACTTACTGATTGTGGTTACTGAGTCATCTTCGTGCTTCAACTGTTTGTGGTGCTAATTGTGGTATGCTCTATGTGGCTGACTCATCAGGTAATGAAGAAAATTTTGACCTCAGGATAACTTCTCTTCCACCAGGGAGAATGATGATGACATACACATCCTTTCCATAAAATGGACCAGCCATGAGCAAAGGCAAGCGAAGCAACAGTCTATATCAGTCTTGGATCTGATCGACTGTCCTGATTGCATCACAACCCACCTTTCTATGGCACGTCATGAGGACCAGATGAGTGAATGGCATGGATACAATGAGGCCTAAGTTAATGAAGCCCAGCCCAAATGCGTGGGCACCATTTGTGCCACACGTTTCCATGAAAGATGAGAACCACATCCGAACAAGCCGTCTCATCATGTCGACATTATAAATCTGACCAGAGAACCACATCCTAACAAGCTGTTTCCCATCCAACTTCTTCGGTGCTGGGGAAGCCTCTGCTCATCATGCTGACATCATAAATCCGCATGGCATGGTATAGTTGGTGAATGAAGTTCCAGGCCCCAAATGCTTTACAAAATCTGTCTAAGAAGTAATAGTTTCCTACATAGGTATTCTTTGTTAGCTAGTTTTGTTTTCATTGATTGTGGGATATATGCTGTGATTTGATTGTGTATTGCTTTTAGAAACCTTATTTTGGAAGGATTTTATTTCCGTATAAACAAATGCACTCACATAGAAAGAGAGGTCATTTTCTGGCTTCGAAAATTTACTCTACTGTAGAGTTTTACTCACCATTCTCCAGCATGAAAGCTGACAGATTACGATCAATTCCCAGGTTGACAGCATGGCCTATTGATGCTTTCATTGCCTTCTGTTGACATGCTTTTCATTGTTTGTCGCTTACGCCATCACTGAATCACGAGAAACGATCATCTGATGACAATTTCTGACCTCATATATGCTGCAACCTGACATGCCGCTGTGTGGACACATTATACTTTGATAGCCGTCAATCATTTAGACTTGTGGGCCACCCATGGTAACCATGCATACTAAGTGGAGTTGAGATTGTCTGCTCGGCTTCAACAGTCAGCACTGCTGCATTTATGTCAGTGCTGAGTTAGACCAATCAGGTGGTCAGCAAACAGGAAAATGCTGTTGGAGCTGAGCAGACAATCTGGATTCTACTAAGTATGGTTGCCTCATGGTTGCAGGGCTTTCAAACCACCTCAGCCTATAATGCTCTGATGGCCTAGTACCCCTAGGACGTATCTTGTGGTAAACATGTTACTTTCAACTAATCTATGCTAGAGAAAGCAAACCACCTCAACCTTTGGGGATTTTTGGATGAGCGAAATCATCACTTAAAACATTATGTGGATGACAAAAAATCTATGGTTTTGTTGCCTTAAACTTAGTGGACCATGGTTTTTGTTGGAAATGAGTTAAAAAAAAAAACTAAAAGTTTACTAAAACCTCCCTGAACTTATAATACACTGATAGCTGTCGATCATTGACATTTGTGGGCCACGCATGGTAACCATGCCAAGTGTGGCCACTCCATGGCTATATGGATTACTAACTTCAACTAAAATTACTCTAATGGCCTAGTGTCACTAAGACTTGTATGTTGGTAAGCATGCAACCTATAGCTACCTATAGCTATGCTAATGAAGTTGGCAAACCTCTTCAGCCTAGGGTTGCTTGGATGAGAGGAAACCATCAGTTAAAAGGGTATGTAGATAAGCAAGGAATGTATAGTTTTGTTACCTTAAAAAGTTACATGACAAGGTTTTCATTGGACAGTTAAAGAAATTAGGCTGTCAACCTTAGAAAAGAGAATGCCTTTGATCACTTGGCTAGTTGAGGGAGGTTTGTCTTCCAATCAATGTGGGAGGTTTTGCATAAGCATAGACAAAGTGAATAAAAGATTTATGGGCAAGCTTAGTTGGGAGGATTTTGACTGATGAGGACAGTCTATGGATTCAAGTTATGATGAAAAAAAAAAAAAAAAAAAAAAAACTAGAAAATGTGTTTTAATGAGATTGGTCATAAGCCCACCAACTCCCCAACTTGGGAGGGGATCCTCAGAGCTAAAGTTCTCATCAATGAAGGAAAGCTTCATGTCATTTGGTAATGGAAATGATATAAGTATCTGCAGTTGGTCGTCATATCGAAGGTGGGCCTACATGATGCACGATCCATAATAAAGGTGGACCACACATGATAGATGGTCCACATCAAAGGTGGGACCCACATGATGGATGGGGGACATTGAAGGTGGGCCCACATGATGGATGATTGACATTGAAGGTGGCCCACATTGTGAATGACCCATATTGAAGGCAGACTGCACACTATAGGATGGTCCACATCAAAGGTGGAACCCACATGATGGATCGTTCACATATGATGGATGACTCACATCAAAGTGTGGCCCAACAGACAGTGAGCATCAAGTAGGCTCAACCTGATGATTGGTCCGCATCCAAGGTCTCGCATGATTGGAGGCCCACATCTAAGGTGGCCCAACATCATGGATGGTCCACATTGAAACTGCACCCACATGATGGATGGTGGACATCAAAAGTGGATCCCACATGATGGATGACCAACAACGAAGGTGGGCTAGCATGATGGATGGTCCACATAAAAGGTGGGCCCCATATGATGGACAATCTACATCGTAGTTGGGTTGGTTGCTTAATCCTCTTAATTGCAATTTTTTAGTCATCCATTCAATAGTTAAAAAAAACGAACACTCCATCTTTGGTTGCCCATTTCTCTTAATTGCATTTTTTTAGTCATTCAATCAATAGCTAGAAAAATGAACACTCCACATTAATTATAATGGAGTTATTGCAATTTTTAAAAATGATAGCAACAACAGTTAAAAATGCTCTTATTTGAATGTTTTACTGAACATGCTTACTTCTTATAAGAACTTTTCTTTATTCTAAAAAAATGATTTTACGAAACAAAGCTTATTATAAAACAAAAGCCAAAATAGTCCTAAGAATTGTGGGCCCCACATGCTAATCATGCTTGGGCTGGCTGGAACACAATAGCAGAACTATCAAACCTCCCTCCCCTTATAGCACTACAATAGCCCTATCATTAAGACTTGTGGGCCCCATACGATGGAAGCGGTGGAGCTGGTTGCCATGCACTAGTGGAACTAGCAAGCCTCCTAAACATATAGAGATCATTTTAGGCATGGCGACCAAAACTGAACGGGATCCAAGACTCAAGTGGGCCGAAAGCGTGACTATTGAACTTCCGCAGTTGAAATATTCGTGGTGCCACAGAAGTTTCGAATCAGGATAATATCTTTGTTTTCAGTTCATCTCAGTAGGAATGACATCATGAATGGTATGGATGGCATATAACCAACCTTTTTCTTTATTGTGGCCCACTTGAGTCTTGGATCCCGTTCATTTATTGCCAATTTAATCACTAATTTTGAATCCATCAAAGTTGATGGTAAAGAAATGACTTTGGAGTTGAGAACAAAGGATGTTGCAACCAAAACTTGTAGACTCTCAGGAAGGCTGAGTCAGAGTGATCCAAAAATGGTTCTTAAAGAGCCATAGCCTGTCTTCCTGATTGTAAACATGGTGAGAGAAAAGCTGCCGGAAGCAAAAGGAAATCTACATGCTGAACAACTAAGTGACCGAGATCTGAGATAAAATGGCCCAAACTCAGGAGACAGAACTGTCAAACCTGAAGCATGATGGTTGCTGCCACAATGGCACAGAGTGATCAACCTCAGTCAAGTGATCTCATTTGTGGGTTGTATAAAAGAAATTTTTGAAGAAGAGGCTTAGAGTTCTTCCCTAGCCTCAACCCCATAAACCATGGATTGCCGTTAACTAGGAGAACCATTCTTCTAAGGAATTGCCAAGGGTTCATGACATTGCGACAAATGCAGGTGAATTAAGCAAAGATGAACTGGCACCATCAGCACAACTTGAAAAGTGCATGGAAGACTGTGAACAAGAAGTTTGACATTTTGACAACTGACATTATGTCTCTTTGAAGCTTTAGCATGCTATCCTTCAGGTATGGGGGGCTGGCCAGCCAATGTTGTCAAATGGCATAAGCTATCCTGAGCGATTGCTTGTGCCTGATCACTTATGTGCGATTGCACAATTGCATAAGTGACTGCACTTTTTTTTTTTTGAAAAAATTAAAAAAAGAAAAAATGCAAAAAAAGGGAAAAAATTTGATTTTTTTTTTTTTCTTCATAAAGACTCTAACTACTCCAATCTGGTTTTATTTATCTATTTCAATTTTCAAACTAAATTATGTACTATTACTATACTACCTAAGCTATAATAACTAATAAGGTAAGAAACTATTAACTAAAAGATGTAAAAAATTAAAATTAACAGCAACTCAACAACTTATTAATAAAAATTTAATAATTTTATTGATAAAGAAAATCTACAAACTATTAATCTACTATATACATTGTTCTCTCTCCCGTGGCACATCATCACCATCATCATCCTCAGAGTCAGCTCCTTCTTCAACGTACACTTCATTTTCTTCTGTTTCTTCATCACATGTTTGTACAAGTTGATCATACACGTCTAATGGTTGAGAATCTTCTTCTTGTTCTTCTTCAATCTCAATATCATCTTATTCTCACGAGAGAATATATTAACATAGCTTTATGTGATCAAGTAGGTAGAAACGTCATTAAAAAATTCCATGGATGGATTGACAGAAACATACATTTGAAGTTGGTATTGAAGGTGATATGCCTTTGATACCATCTGATCAGACGATCCAAAGCCAAGAAGCTATTGAACCAACCGACAAGCCAAGATTTGTAAACACTACCATCACAATTCCTGCAGCCTCAGCATGCTGTATGGGGACAGTTTTGGGTGGAAGAATCAACAACACATTGCCAAGGATAACCATTAGTTAGCCCAAGCAGACATGTCAATGTGGCGATCGGAATCTCTGTCTGGAGGAACTCTGGCCCGTAGCAGCAACCAAGAAAGAGAGGATAGAACAACAGCCTAGCAATTGAGGCAGTGACTACGACGTTTTCGTTCTTGATGAGATAGATTGCAGGGCAAAGACATGCCCACTAGATTGAACACACTCTCACATGCAATGAGAAGGATCGGGTACCAGTCATTGAGGATCTGAGAGTGCATGTCTTCCGTTATGTGTCCTGGAAATATTGAGAAAGTTACAGCAAAGATGAGGAATCTCGCAAATGCAAGCCATTTTATTCGCATTGTAATGTCCCACAAGCTTGATTTCCACGCAGATTTACTCAGGTAGCGTTTATCATTTTCTTCTTCTTCTTGGGCTTTTGTCTTCAAATCTTTGTAGTACTGAATAACTGGGAGCTTGTTACTGATGTTGTAGCAAATTAGGCAAATGACCATGATGACTACACTGACACCAAAGTAGAGGTTTGCGCTGCTTCTTAAACCAGAAGCATCGTGTGGGTAGATAGCTTTGGTTACGATTCTCAAAACTGAAACAATCACCCCTGCAGAAACAAATTCAAAATTAGAAGATTTCAAGAAAAATGGTGTCGTATTCAATATGATAATCGTTGAAATAACACAGTTCTATTCATGGATTAAAAGAATGAAAAAAAAAAGGGAAAGAGAATACTGAGTTGATTCAATCCAGCTGACTTGCTAAAGGCTCATGGATACAGATCAAGCTTTTGAAGTTGTGGCCATGTGTTCGTGCCACTTAGAAATGAGTTCATCTAATTTTAGTTGACGTTAATATGTATTAGAGTTTAGAGCTCATAGTTTATAAAATTTTTTTGTTATACTTTAATCTCTGCCAAAAATAGTTGATTTCGAAATACACAATTACAAAAATGAGACGAACCAAAAAGACCATTAAGTGCTAAGAGCAACCAGTTTAATCATTTAATTCACTGGGGACTTCAGTTCACTTAGGAAGGAGCACATAGATTAACATCTAAGATGTTAATCTATGTAGGAGCACAACTAAGTGTGCTGATGGCACGCTGCCGGAGAATTTAAATGCATATTTGCCACTAAAAAGTATTTCTGATGTGGGCCTCATCATGGACCATCTGGATCGAGGGAAGAAAACAGGACTGGTTGGTGGAACAAAATCTTTGCTAGATAGGTTAGTACGTCCAATACTTCCAAACCTAGCAGACAAAATTCGTCCTTCAGATAAGTTGTGCTAGACTTTTGGTCCTAATGAGTTGAGTTAGGCCACACCATTGGAAACAATAAACAACTGATGGCCTAATTCAGCATACCAGTGTGGCCCATCTAATGAGTGTATCTGCTTGAACTTCCAGATGAGCCGTCTTAAGGATGGGGCCTACAATTTGCATGGTATGGATGTGCTACACAAGTACTGGCATGTTGGTGAGAAAGATAAGGTTTGCATGACATGTTACGGTACCATTGCTTGCAGGGAAATAGCTCTCCCAATTTTGTCATGTTCTCCCTGGAACCTCCATTAGAAAAGCAGGCTCTCAACCGCACCATGCATCTTTGAACTGTCATTTTAAACATTTTTATTACTTAATAGATAGAAATTTCAAAATGTATTATATAAATATAACTAATTTATTCTTAAGTATTGTGTCAATTCTAATACAGACTCAGTTTGACTCGAGTCCATGTCTTGAGTCTCTGAAGTATGCCCATTTTTTATTCAAGTATTGTATAACCCTCTTCAGCTGAAGTAGCAGCCCAATTCCCATGACGGATGTAACACACGGGAGATCTAGGCAATTCATTAGGTAGTGTTCAATATGAACATACCATATACCAAAAATAGGGTAATAAATTCAAGTGAGCTACACAGGTACTTCAAATTTGTACCTTTGGACTTTTTTTTCTGCTCACTCATTTCTCTGAAACAGGCCCCTTGTGGTCGCTATCATGTGGAGCCCGCTGCCTGCATTCTATCAAAGATCATGCAACATAGACTTTAAGGAAACAAATGAAAGTTTGATAATCTGGTGTAGCATGATTGTTGTACATATACATGCACTCAGCTTAGATACGTCTCTGACAAGCAACATAAATTAAATGGTCCAACTTACATTGGAGTATGTATGCTTGTCCCACACACGTATTAAAAAAGAGGATGTCAAAAGAAATCTACCAACAGCCCAAAGACAACGTATGCATGACCTATAGATGAGCAGACTGACCTGATTTTATATTTAGGTAGCCTTCAGTATGGTTTACAAACTCAAAGGTTTCACTCTTGGGATCAGAAGTACAAAAACTCAAAATTCGGACTCGAATTGATTTCCAGTCAGGTTGGGCCACCTTGAAGACTTGGACGAACATTTACTTGACTCGACTGGATTTGTAATAATATATATATTTTTTTTTCGAGAAGTGATAATTTCATTAAGAAGCAAAAAGCCAAAATGTACAAAACAAATATTGAAAACCCGGAAAGCAAGACTCTACTTGCTCCCTAACGGGATTTGAAACAAACTATTCGACCCCACCACCCATTCTATAACAAAAGAGTTAGTCATTCTAAAAACATATATCGCTTTCTCGCTTTTGTTCTTGAAACATTGACCATTTCTTTCTAACCATATCACCCAAAGACCCGCTAGAGAAGACATTCTCCATGTCTTTTTCTTTGAGATCCCCGTAACCCCTCCATGCCAAGATAGTAGAAAATCGCCTATAGTATAAGGGAGTACCCACAATACCCCCAAAAATTGAAAGAAACAGTTCCAAACCTCCCTAGCAAAAGTACATAAAAGGAACAAATGATTCACTGATTCTGCAGCTCGGAGACAAATAAGACATCTATTTGGAAGAACCATGTTTCTCTTACGAAGATTATCAATTGTTAGCACCTTGTTCGTACCAACTAACCATCCAAAAATCGCTACCTTCAATGGAGCCCCATATTGCCAAACATATGTCATCGAAGATATCCCAACATTTCCTTTCACCTCAGTTAGAACCTGATACAATGATTTAATGGAAAATTTTCCAGCTTTATCTTTTAAACATCTTAACGAATCCATGCTTGAAGAAACTGGAGAAACCTTTGCCAGCAGTTGCAGAAGCCTAGTGAAATCTACAATTTCTTCCTCTAAAAAATGCCTTCTACAAGGGGGAGCCCAAATGACTTCCTCACTCATCCATGAGAAACACTAGAAACCTTCATATTTAGTTCCTTAGTCCAATCCTACCAAACTAGGGAAGTTGAATGCCAAAGAAGCATACCCAAACCACCTATCCTCTCACAAGCAAATATCTTTCCCATTGCCTAACTAAAAGTCTATCCCTTTTCACACCTTTGTTTTAGGGATACTACTGACTTCCATAAATAAGAGGCACGATACAAAGAAGAAGATTTTGTCCAGCACCCGCTCTCGTCCTCCCCATATTTTGTTTTTATCATCTTCCTCCATCTAGCTCCTCCCTCTACCCCAAACCTCCACACCCATTTTCCTAACAATGCTATATTCATATCCTCTAATTTTCTCAAATCTGCTCCTCCTTGATCCCTTGGTTTGCATACATCTTACCACTTCATGAGATGAAACTTATGTTTCTCTTCCGAATCTTTCCATAAAAAAATCCCATCTTTATCTTTCCAAAGAATTGAGCACTGATTTTGGACATTTGAATAATGACATAAAATAGACTGGGATTAGACATAAATGCATTTATCATAATCATTCTCCCGCCTATTGAGTATTGATAGATAGCTCGATTTCCATTTGGACATTTTCCGATCACATCGCTCGATGACAATGTCCGACATATGCTTGGTTTGCCTATACACAATGGAAGGCCGAGGTAAGTGGTCAGAAAAGCTCCCTCCCTGCAACCAAAGATAGACACCAAAATGTAATTTCTTCATTAGAAATGCCAACTCCAAGAATCTTGCTTTTGCTAATTTACACTTTCAACTCGGAAACTGCCTCAAATGAGACTATAATCGACTTGAGGTTTTGCACTTTGAAGCTATCCGCCTTACAAAACAGAAGCGTATCATCTACGTATTATAAATGTGAAATCTGAAAATTTGATCTTTCCACCCCAAATCCTCCTACCAAACCTATCTCTTCTTCTTTCTCTAACATCTTGCCAAGGGCCTCCATTATAGAAACAAAAAGATAAGGCGATAGCAGATTTCCTTGCCGTAACCCTTTAGAAGCTGAAAAGAAACCATTCGATGAGGTATTGACTAGAATTGAAAATTTGGCCAACTTAACACATGCTTGGATCCATGCTCTCCATTTAGCCCCGCATCCCAACCTCCCCAACATATAATCGAGAAAGGTGGGGCGGCTTGTCTTTTGTGGCGCCCACCCGAATGTGTATTTCCTAATTCTGATAATAAACAGAGGTTCTTATTAAAAAAAATATATATAATCGAGAAAGGCCCAATCCACATGGTCATAAGCTTTTCAATATCAAGTTTACAAACTACACCTTGATCCCCTCTTCTCTTACACGAATCAAGTGCGTTCATTAGCCAGTAGTGACCCATTAGCAATCTGTCTTCTGACCACAAAAGCCCCTTGAGAAGCTTATATTATATTCCCCAGCACCATTCGGAATCTAGATGCCAAAACGTTTGCCAAAATCTTATATGGGCCACTTAGCAATCTTATAGGACAGAAATCTTTAAGGCTTTCTACTCCTTCCTTTTTGGGAATCAAAGTAATGAAAGTTGCCCTCAATTTCGCTGCTATACAACTTTTCTCAAAGAATTCGTTCAAGAAATGTAGCACATCTACCCTAACCAAGTTCCAAAATTTCTGAAAGAATACTAATGGGAAACCATCTGGCCTTGGGGCTTTATCACCACCCAACTCACCTATTGCTTTCTTGAATCCAGCGTAGTAATAAATGTTGTTTATTTTTGAAAGGTGTAGTAATAAATGTTGAAATAGTAATTCCTAAAATATATAATTGCTAAAATAGGCATGGTGACAGCTTGTTTTCTGCGGGTTGGACATGTTCTCCTCTCTCATGGAGGACCTGAATCATACCTCCTCCTTTTAAACAAAGGAGTACTGTCGTAAGTAAATTGGATCAAGTCGTCACGAGTCTACCAAGTTGGGGGGTGAGTCAGGTGAATCTAAGGTGGAGTCTTGATAACATGAGTTTACCGAACAACTTGTCCCAAAACATAGCCTAGTTGAATTGACTCAGCTGAATTACATGTCTAGTCGTTGAGTTTTACAACTATACTTGGTTTTTGTGTCTTTCAAGGTCTATTATGAATATAGAGTACAATTTTGTTAGTAATATTCCGTTTTACTTGGAAAATGCTGTCAAAAGTTTTAGGTAACATGAGTCTCAAGGGTTGTATCCCAAATTGTTTAGTGTAACTTTCAAAAGAGTTCAATTCCCGAGGATGGGTGGCTCTGGGATTTTTTTATGGGTACGTACATCTCAAGTAACTCAGTGCTATGGTTCTTCATTATTTTCACATGGTGGCCCTTTTTTCTGAGAGGCTCACTTCTTTGCGCTTTCAGTTTAATATTTCTATTGATTGGCCATGGCTATTGTAATTTGTAAAAATTCGTTCAACATATTGTTTGGGTCATTTCGGAAACCAGCTGAGTCAATTTAACTCGGCTAGGTTTTAGGCTGAGTCCTTTAGGCTCAAAAATATTCAAGGCTTTACGCTTTACATGGTCAAATCGGCCTTGACTAGCTGACTAAAACTAAGTCTAATGGAATACCATGCATTCTTTGTAACAAAAGGCGAAGACAAGATTCTCGGAAGACCTTAGGGGGCAAGGACAAACTGTCTAACCATCAGAAAACTAGCAATTAACTAGTTTCTTTTAGCAATTACACACACAAATGCATATGTAGAACTACTCAAACATTTACTATTGATCTGAATATAATTAATAATCAATTAAATATCCAGTTAACTAAAGATTCATCTGAGTCATCTAGTTAACTTGACACTGCTAGACATCAAGTCCAATCTGATTTTCGACTTTTTGAACTATGGTTTCATAACAAATGCCAAGTAACTCATATTAGCCTTTTCGAGTTTTTTTTTTTTTTTTCCCAAAAATTTTCAAGTTGGGTTTAGTTTTTTCCGAGTTCTACCAAGTGTTTTACAGGTCTCAACCAAGTTGTAACCAAATTGTACCTTATTCTTCTTATTTTCTGTCTAGAGGCACAATGAAATCCATTTGAGTCAACATTCCAACTTTTTAAACTATGCTCTACAAAGCCGGATGCATCTCATGAGCTGAAAAGATCCCTCACAGATTTGGCATGTTGGAAGTGTTAGAAGTTACAATCAAAGAATTGCACTCGCCATGGGTGTGTAGTCTCTTGTAAACAAAGTAAAGTGGATTTCTCATTAAATTTTTGTTGCGAGTTGACATCAGCCGATTATTATTCATTTTCATAGGTTATGCCAAGCAGGTAGCCCTAATTGAAAAATCTTAAACTTCTGACCTGCAGTGATGCCAGGAGCATATGGGCCGAGTTAATCTCCACCATTGATTTTCATTCAATCTACAACCAAACCATTCAACAGCCTAGGTTTTCAAGGAATCATGTGTAGATCATCTTTTTTTGCTTTGGAGGGCTGTGATTAAGATTGTGGTGAAGAGCGGTCCACCATCATGGGTCTCACATAAAGAGTCCAATGTTTGAGTATGGTAGGCTAGCTTATTTTAGAGAGTTTTCTCATACTTTTTTAGTTGTTTTTATAGAGTTGAACTTTTAAGTACTATTTCCACTGCTTTTCTTATGCTAATTTTAGTGGTATCCAACGATGTTGAAACAATTTGAAACTAGTCTTTTTTGAAAGTCCATTATATTAGCTTTCCAATGAGCTCAAGATCATGCAATTTCAATACTTTATGAACAAATTATGGCTGATTTTTAGGACGTATAGGGTTGTGACAAAGACGAAGGATGTTTTGTTATTTTTAATATTTTGTTAAAATAGATGGTTAGGATTAGAAGTTAAGAAGTGAAATAAAAGGAGAGTGATTACAATTCGAACTATACATTGGTTGTAATAGGTTTATTAATGATTTTTGCTTATAATGAAGAACTCTTGTGTTTTTCTCTCGTTTCTGTGCTTTCTTTTTTCGGTTGCTGCCTAATAAATCCTCAACTTTCAAAAAAATAAAAATAAAAATAAATAAATTCGGAGAGGGATGGTTTTATTTTTAATTCATTTTTTTTTCGAAGTTATTTGGCACTCTTGTATGTATGATTGTGAGGTTTTGATTCTCCTGCTTGAACTACTAGCAGAGGTTCGATTTATAGGTTTTTAGTCTTACGTTGTTGAGACCTTGCAGGGTACCAAAATCTACCCGATCAATGTGTTTTGTCGCCGAGTCTCCCCTACATAACATATCCAGGTACTTTCATTTACCTCGCTTCTCTTCATCATCCTTCATCTTCACCATCACAACTGATTTTGGTCATCAACACCATCAACATCAACCATCATTCGAACCATTTGATCTGATCATTTATCCTGGATGTATCAGATGTTCAATTTGGAAGATATACCTGAAACATATGGTTGGAATATGGACCTTATCAACTGCATGATCTTTGATGAGGATCCTGTAGAGATCAAAGAGATCATCGTGGATTACTGCCCCCAAGGACATCATCAGCATTGATGACCACTATTATCTTGCTAATGTCATCGCAGACAATCCACCACTGCCGCCGTTGCATCCTAAGCCCCCATCTTGTGGTGCAATTGCGATGGACGCCTGTCGCCTTTTGTTGGGCTGTCTGTGGCAATATGATCGCCACACTTTTTATGACTGCCAGGAGGATGAATAACATTGAGAAAGATGGAACAAAGTTTGCGTTGGAGAGACTTCAAACTTGCATCTGTTGAGTGCTTAGACCGGTCGGGCGACCGGTCTGACTGTTTGTACAGATTGTACAGAGAGGTTGCTGGACAGTTTCATGCACCCTAGACCGGTTAGGCGATTGGTCGTCAGGGGGCTCTGACCGGTCGGTGGTGAGGCAGCATTGGGTGTGTTCTTCCCTGGACTGTTTGTTGCGTTGGGCGACCGGTCGAGCTCCCACGCAGTTTTCTTGCACAACGCGCGGGATTGCATAAGATGTTGCTAATTTCGGATCTTTGCCTATATAAGTAGTTGTAATCATGGTTAGCAAGTATCCTAAGGTGTCCAAGGTTTCTATTCAGTGTTAGAAAGAGGGGAGAGGTGTGTGTGAGAGAGAACTTGGGATTTTCTCTGTGTTTCCTTGCTTGTGGGCTATCAATCTCTATAATCTTTTGTTTATTCATAGTGGATCAGTTTTGTGCCGTGGTTTTTTACTCGTTGAGGGGTTTTTCCACGTAAATTCAGAGTCTCTTGTGGTGAATGCTTGTGTGTGATTGATTGTATTGTGTTTCTCGTTTGATATCGCATTGCTCCACACGTTCGGCATTTCGCTTTCGCTGCCGGTTTTCCCAACACGTGGTATAAGAGATATCATTGGGGTGGAGTGAAATTCGGATTTGAGACGAGAAGATGGGATCGGGTGCAAGGTTCGAGTTAGAGAAGTTTCTCTGGAAAAAATAACTTTGAGCTATGGAAAATGAAGGGTGAATCCTTCTGGTTCATTAAGGGCTTGATAAAGCTCTTGGAAAGCGACCCGAGGCTATGAAAGATGATGAGTGGACGAGGCTCAACTAAGAAGGTTAGAACCTAAATCTTGTTAAACCTTACGGATGATGTTCTCTATCATGTCATGAAGGAGAAGACTGCAGTTGAAACAATGGTAAAGCTAGAGAAGGTTTATGCTAAGAAATCTCTAGAGAATCGCATGTATGTGTTGATGCAGTTGTTCACCTTGAGGATGACTGAGAGAACTGAGGTGGAGGACCACTTGAGTACGTTCAATAGGCTGGTTTGCAAGTTAGGTGGAGATCGATGAATTGATGAAGGATGAGTATCAAGCATGCATCCTGGTAAATTTTCTTTCAGATTCATATGAGTCGTTCAGGGACTCTGTGTACGCAGGGAGGGAAACCATAAACGTTGAGACCGTTATCTCAGCCCTCCAGTCGAAAACGATGAGAAAGAAAAGCGTTGACGTGGCTTCCCGTTATTTCTCAGAAGCACTGGTTATAAGGGGAAAAAGTTCTGAGCATGAAGGATATTCGAAATCGGAATCTAAGGCCAATAACAAAGGTAAGGCTAATGTGAAGTGTTAGAATTGTGGCCAGGAGGGCCATATGAGAGGGGATTGTCAGAATCCCAGGTTGAAGCAAGAGAGGTATGAAAATTCTTCTGGAGAGGGACCCAATACCATAGAGGACGGTGGCGATCTGTGTGAAGTTCTGACTATATCTGGCAAGGGATCTCACGATGGTGAGTGGATCCTTGATTCAGGGGCTTCATGTCACGTTTGTCCTGACCGGAGTTCATTCACGACATACAGGGAGTATGATGGAGAATCGGTGTTTGTGGGCGATGGATTCACTCATAAGGTTGTGGGTATTGGTACTGCGTGCATCAGGATGTTTGATGGGGTTGAACGAGTCCTGGAAGATGTGAAGCACATTCCCAAGATGAAGATGAATGTGATTTCTCTTGGAGCACTCGAGGTGAAAGGGTGCATGTTTATCGGTCGCGATCGTTGTTATGAAGTGTTGAAGGGTACACTCGTGTGTATGAGGCACGGAGGTGTGGCCATCTTTATATGTTGATCGGGAGCACAATTCACTGTAGAGATGTGGGTAAGGCAGCGAGATCCAAGGTTGCTCGTATGTGGCAAGTGTCTAAGGGCCACATGAGAAGAGCGGTAAATTAGGGTGTGAATTTGCAAGGTTAGGGTCGATGGTAGCACGAGAAGTAGTGGAGCTATGATTGAAGATGAGATGACATTGTGAGGATGGTGTTTGATTTGACGTTTGAAGCCTTGGAGGAGATTGTTGGAGAGCCTTCAAACTGGGTATCTGTTGAGTGCTCAGACCAGTCGGGCAACCGGTTTGACTGTTTGGACAGATTGTACAGAGAGGTTGCTGGACAATTTCGTGCTCCCCAAACCGATTGAGTGACCGGTCGGTGGTGAGGCAGTGTTGGGTGTGTTCTTTCTTGGACTGTTTGTTGCGTTGGGCGACCGGTCGAGCGCCCACGCGGTTTTCTTGAGCAACGCGGGGGATTGCGTAAGATTTTGCTAATTTCGAATCTTTGCCTATATAAGCCAGTTGTAATCGTGGTTAGCAAGTATCCTAAGGTGTCCAAGGTTTCTTATTCGTGTTAGAAAGATGGGAGAGCTGTGTGTGAGAGAGAACTTGGGGTTTTCTCTGTGTTTCCTTGCTTGTGGGCTGTCAATCTCTGTAATCTTCTGTTTATTCATAGTGGATCGTTTTGTGCCGTGGTTTTTTTACTCGTTGAGGGGATTTTTCCATGTAAATTCGGAGTCTCTTGTGGTGAATGCTTGTGTGTGATTAATTGTATTGTGTTTCTCGTTTGATATTGCATTGCTCCACGCGTTCAGCGTTCCGCTTCCACTGCCGGTTTTCCCAACAGTTTGTCCTTCTTCGTACCTGGCTGTTCGTCCTCCTTACATGAGAGCCATGTTTGCCAAGGCTCGGAATGTTAGAAGTGCTCAAGAAGACAAACTACCTGATCTATGCCATCCACGTGCTACCTTTGACGTGGGAGATTATGTGTGGATATTGCTTGGGAAAAGGCAAGATTGGCCCATACAAGGTGATAGAGAAGAGTGGTGATGATGACACATGAGACTTCTGTTAGGTGGGCTTTTCATGATCAATGGTTCAGATTTATCAAACCTACTGACCGTTGGATATTTAGATTGAGCATATTGGTGGGCCTCATAGAAGCTGTGATTGGTTTAGATACGCAATGGGTGGTGCGCTTGGACTTGCTACGTTTCCAGAGTACTTTCATATAAACTTAAAGACTCTAGAAGTCTTTTAGTGAAACATGGGACTTTGAACTTTTATAGTGGGGAGACTCTTAGAGTAGTAGCTGTGATAGGTTGAATTACTCCAACTCTCTTTTCTATAAATACAAAAAAACCTAAGTCCCATTTCAGAGTCTTTGGAAAGGTTTAAGGTGCCGAAGATCAAGTTCTATCCTCATTGTCAACATCAGACATGGCATCTGATTCAGGTACGTGATTTAAGATTTAAGTTGTAAAGATCTCCTTAATTGATGTGGTACATGTGTGTAAAGATTCTATAATTGATGTATAGTACAACGGTAATGAAGTTTTACAACATACCGATTGTGATTACTGGGTCATCTTTGTTCTTCAACTCTATATGGTGCTAATTGTGGTATGCTCTATGAGGGCGACTCATCAGGTAATGAAGAAAATTTCAACTGAGGACAGCTTTCTTCCACCAGGGAGAATGATGAGGACGTACGCATCCTTTTCATCATATGGACCGCCATAAGCAAAGGCGAGCGAAGTAACAGTTTATATCAGTCTTGGATCTGATCGACTGTCCTGATTGCATTACAACCTCCCTTTCTATGGCACGTCTTGAGGATCGGACGAATGAATGGCATGGATACAAAGAGGCCCAAGTTAATGAATCCCTGCACATGTTTCCATGAAAGACGAGAACCACATCAGAACTCTTTCAAGCCTTTTCCCATCCGACTTCTTCGGCACTGGGGGAAGCCTCTGCTCATCATGCAGTCCATAAATCCACACGGCACAGTACAGTTGGTGAATGAAGTTCCTGGCCCCACATACTATACAAAATCTGTCTGAAGAAGTAACAGTTTCCTACGTAGGTATTCTTTGTTAGCTAGCTAGTCGTTTTTTTTTTCATTGATTCTGGGATATATGCTGTGATTTGATTGTGTATTTCTTATAGAAACCTTATTCTGGAAGGATTTTATTTGCTTATAAACAAATGCACTCGTGTAGAAAGAGAGCTCGGTTTCTGGCTTCAAAAATTTACTCTACGGTAGAGTTTTGCTCACCATTCTCCGGCATGAAAGCTGACAGACTATGATCAATTCTCAGGTTGACGGCATGGCCTGCTGAAGCTTTCAATTTTTAATGAAGTTCTCTCGTTGTTTGTTGCCTACGCCATCACCGAATCATGAGAAATGATCATCTATTGACAATTTCTGATAGCTGTGACCTTATATTTGCTGCAACCTGACATGCTGCTGTGTGACACATAATACTCTGATAGCCGTCAATCCTTTAGACTTGTGGGCCACACATGGTAAACACACGAGTATGGCTACTTCATGGTTATAGGGCTTTCGAATACCCCTCGAGTTATAATGCTTCAACGGCCTAGTATAGCTGAAGGCCTGTTTGGTAAAACTTAATTTCAGCACTTAGCAGGGAAATAGGCGCTTTTCAGTTACTTAAAGCTACTCTATGCTGGAGAAGTTAGCAAACCACCTCAGCCTAGGGGTTTTTTGGGTGAGCCAAAATCATCTCTTAAGACTAACATGTATGTGGATGATCAAGAATCTATAGTTCTGTTGCCTTGAAAAGTTACAGGACCAAGGTTTTCATTGGACAGTCAAAGAAATTAGCCTTTCAACCTTACAAAAGGAAGGCCGATTTCTTATGAAAGAAATCGGTGGTACTCTTACTAAGACCATCACAAGCTTGATGGACAAGCCATGAAAAGAATGTCTTTGATCACTTGACTAGTTGGAGGGAGGATTGTCTTCCAATCAAGATTTATGGGTAAGCTAAGTTGGGAGGATTTTGACTGATAAGGACAGTCTATGGATTTGAGTTAACGATATTGGACCCAAACCCACCAATTCCCCAACTTGGGAGGGGATCCTTAGAGCTGAAGGTCTCATCAATGAAGGAGAGCTTCGTGTCACTGGTAACGGAAATGATACAAGTATCCAATTGGTCATCATATCGAAGGTGGACCCACATTATGAATGACCCATAATGAAGGTGGGCTCACATGATGGACGGTTGACATCGAAGGTGGCCCATATTATGAACGACCCATATTGAAGGCAAGCTGCACACGATAGATGGTCCAAATCAAAGGTGGAACCCACATGCGCATATGATGGATGATCCACATCAAAGTGTGGCTCAATGGATAGTCCACGTCAAGTTGGCCCAACCTGATGATCGATCCACATCCATGGTCTCTCACAATTAAAGGCCCATATCTAAGATGACCCAACATTACAGATGGTCCACATCGAAAGTGCACCCCACATGATGGATGGTGGACATCAAAAGTGGGCCCCATGTGATGGATGACCCACAACAAAGGTGGGCTAGCATGATGGATGGTCCACATCAAAGGTGGGCCCCACATGATGGACAATCTACATCGAAGGTGGGTTGGTAGCTTAATCCTCTTAATTGCAATTTTTAAGTCATCCAATCAATAGTTAGAAAAACGAACACTCCCATCTATGGTTGCCCGTTTCTCTTAATTGCATTGTTTTAGTCATTCAATTCAATAGTTAGAAGAATGACAGCAACTATCCTTAAAAAAAAGCTCTTATTTGAATGTTCTGCTGAACATGCTTATTTCTTATAAGAACTTTTCTTGATTTTGAGAAAATGATTTTACCAAACAAGCTTATTGTAAAAACAAAAGTCAAAGCAATCCTAGTTTTCTAGCTCTTATTAGAGTAGATAAGAATTGCCAAACGGGCCCTAAGAATCGCGGGCCCACATGGTAATCACGCTTGGGCTGGCTGCATGCACTAGTAGAACTATCAAATCTCCCTCCTCAATCATTAAGACTCGTGGGCCCCACTCGATGGCCACGGTGAAGGTCGCTTCCATGCACTAGTGGAACTAGCAAGCTTCCTAAACATATAGAGAAAACTTTTGATACTTTGGGCTAGTGTGATGGATGATATACAGACACTAACAAATTGCAACGATCCATTCAAACATGAAATGTAATCAACGGTTCTAATTCAATCATCAAATTTGCACAAACCACATATTACAATCATTTGATTAATATTATTCAATTTAATGTGGGTTTCATGATGTGGACAGTTTACTTTGAGTTATATGTGTGCCACACTTATAAATGCAAGTGCACGTGTATTATCCATCACACCCTGCCAGAGTAACAAGAAAGGCTCTGTGGGGCCACCTTGATGTCCCTTAAATACGGTAGAAGAAAGGGTTTTTGGTCAAAATAGCATTGCCCTTTTGTGAAATGATAAAAATAGCCTCTGGCCTCAATCTTAGTAATTGTAGCTCCTGACATCTTTTTAGATTTCGTCGGACCATTTTGCCCCTGACCATGTACACTAATGAATTTCTTGAAATTTGAAGGGCCATGTGTATCATTGGCAAGCCATGACTTCCAAGTGGGAACCTTGTGTTCTAGGTTGGAATAATGTGTTTCATTGGCGAGCTACAAAGGCCATCGGAGAGCCATGTGTTTCTTAGATGAGCCATGTGTTTTGTTGGAATTTATGTGTCTCATCGGTGACCCATAAAGGGCATTGGCGAGCCATGACTTCTAGGTGGGAACCTTGTGTTTCAGGTTTGAACAACGTGTCTTCAGCAAGCCATGTGCTCCGTTGGAGTTTATGTGTCTCATTAGCAAGTCATAGAGGCCATCAGCGAGCCAAGAGGGCCCTTTATTTTTCAAAAACTCTCGTTGGATGTTTGAAAAAAAAATCTAAAAAGGTGTTAGGGGCTACAATTATTGAGATTGAGGGCAGAGTCTAATTTCGTCATTTTAGAAAGGTCAATGCTACCTTGACTGAAAAACAGCAGAAGAAGGGACCATAACCGCAGCACTTGGGACATAAGGGGAGAGCGAATTAGGTGTGGCCCTTATTGTAGAACTCACCTTGATTTTTGTATTCTATATCCACACTGTCCATCCGTTTGACAGATTATTTTAGGTAATGATCCCAAAAATGAAGTAGATCTAAATTTCAGGTGTACCATACTATAGAAAATAATGATTATTGAATGCCCCACCGTAAAAAACTTCCTAGGGTTGACCGTAGTGTTTATTTGCAATCCAACATGTTGATAAGGTCACACAAACTTTGATGAAGGGAAAAAACAAATATCAATTTGATCCAAAACTTTTGTGGCCTGCAAGAAGTTTTTAATGGTCAATTACAACTTTTCCTATGGCATTGTCCAGTTGAGATTTGGATCTGTTTCATTTTTGGGCTCATGCCCTAAAATGATATGGCAAAACGGATGAATGGTATGGATATAGAACACATACATCAAGGTGGTCCCCACGGTAAGCGCCACACCTAATCTGCCCCCATATAAGAGAGGAAATGTGGGTA
Organism: Liriodendron chinense; assembly: GCA_003013855.2. Classification (NCBI taxonomy): domain Eukaryota; kingdom Viridiplantae; phylum Streptophyta; class Magnoliopsida; order Magnoliales; family Magnoliaceae; genus Liriodendron; species Liriodendron chinense. Next base: position 244,272 of record ML058479.1, read on the forward strand.
AAGATTGCCTCTGCTAGTTGGGGTTTTCAGTCAAAATAGCACTGGTCTTTTCTGAAATGACAAAATTAGCCCCTGCCCTCAATCTCAGTAATTGCAACCCCTTGATATTTTTTTAGATTTTCTTCAGACCATTTAACTCCTAGCCATGTATGGCCAACAGGTTTTTGAAAAATAAAGGGCCCTCTTGGCTCGCTGATCAAATACATTTTTCCAACCTGAAGCACAAGGTTCCCACCTGAAAGTCATTGTTCGTTTATGAGATACGTTGTTCCAACCTGGAACACAAGGTTCCCGCCTGAAAGTCATGGCTCGCCGATGACCTTTGTGGCTTGCCAATGAGACACATTGTTGCAATTTTTTATTTTATTTTATTTTATTTTATTTTGTTTTACACATTGTTCCAACCTGAAACGCAAGGTTCCCACTTGAAAGTCATGGCTCGCTGATGAGACACATGGCTCGCTGATGGCCTTTGTGGCTCGCCATGAGACACATAAATTTCAATGGAACACATGGCTAGCTGAAAAAGCACATGGCTTGCTGATGGCCTTTGTGGCTCACCGATAAGATACATTGTTCCAACCTAGAACACAAGGTTTCCACCTAAAAGTCATGGCTAGCCGATGAGACACATGGCTTGCCGACTTGGAAGTCATGACTTGCCAACAAGACACATGGCCCTTTAAATTTTGAGAAACTCATTGGCGCATATGGTCATGGGTAAAATGGTTCAAAGAAAATCTAAAAAGATGTCAAGGGCTACAATTAGTAAGATTTAGGGAATGGATTATTTTAATCATTTCCCAAAAAGTCAATGGTATTTTGACTGAAAACCTCTGCTAGCTGTGCCAGGAGGAATTAGCTGTTAAAGTTACCCCTACCGTGTGGAGCCTACATTGATGTATTTAATGTATATCCATGCGGTCAATTTGTTTTTCCATGACAATTCAGGACGTAATCCCAAATCATAAGAATATCCAAATCTCAGGTGGAGCATACCAATAGAAAGAGTGACGAATAACCATTAAAAACATTTTTGGGCAAAAACAGTTTTGGATCAATATTTCACTTCACCTGGATATTCTTGACATTATCAATAGGTTGGATTGCTAATAAACCTTAAGAAAACGTTACAATGGGCCCTTTGGAAATTTTAATGGTGAGGCACTCAATCACCATTGTTTCCTGTGGTGTGGTGCACCTGAGATTTGGATCTCTATAAATTTTGATATTCCATCCTAAAATGGTCCTTAGAAACGGACGGACGGCATGGATATACATAAAATCATCAAGGTGGGCTCCATGGTAGGGGTAACACCCACTAAGCTGTTACATGGGTAACACCTAATTCGCTCCCACCGTGGGGGACCAGCCCTGCCAGAAAACAAAATGGGCCCATTGTAATGTGAATGTTAAAATTACTCTGACAATTAAATGTGTCGCATCAAATTAGGTCAAGGCCAAAAAAAAAATAATAATAAAAAAAAGAGAAGAAGAAGAAGAAGAAGAAAGAAAGAAAGAAAGAAAGAAAGAAAGAACGGATTAGGTGTCACCCGGGTAACACCTTAGTGGGTGTTACCTTTACTGTGGGGCCCACCTTGATGATATGTTATATATCCACACTGTCCATCCGTTTTTCCAGCTCATTTTAGGAGGCGGATCCAAAAATTCAGCAGATCCAAATCTCAGGTAGACCACATCACAGGAAACAGTAGTAATTGAATGCACACCATTAAAAACTTCCCAAGGCCCACTTTAAGAAGATCTGTAAATGTTTATTTGTCATCCAACCTGTTGATAAGGTAAACTAGACCTGGATTTAGGGAAAATACAAAGATTAGCTTGATTCAAAACTTTTATGGCCTACGAAAAGTTTTTAATGACCATTTACTACTTTTTCAAGTAGTGTGGTCCACCCAAGATTTGGATCTGCTTAAGTTTTGGGTCAACATTCTAAAATGAGGCGAAAAAACAGATGGACAGTGTGGATATACAGCACATTCAGCAAGGTGGGCTCCATATGAGAAGGGTTACACCTAATCCGCTCCCCAAGCCAATATGTGATTTATGTGGGCCACACCAAGGGAAACAGGGAGAATGCCTCCCGTTGCAAAATTGCCAGATTTCTGGGCCCTCAGTGTAGCATTAGGTGACACACCTAATGGACGGACTGGATCTCACATCCACGGCATGGTTGGCCCTTTAAAAAATCAAGGGCGAGCATCCCCTTCCAACCGTGTCCATTGATGTGGTCCACCTACATCATGGACCAGACTGATTTTTGGGCCATGGGCCTGAAGGGGTGATGGTGGTTAGGGTGAGTTTCACGTATACATTACCTTGGGTCCCAAAACCAGTCCCGTGGCCGACAGAAAGAATAGTCTCCCGCGTCACAGCTTGCATCGCCCCCGACACGTATTGCGTCTAACCCTGATCGGACCTTTAAGCGTCCGACCATATCTGCTTGGGGGTCCCACCATGACGTATCTATTTATCCAATCTGTCCATACATTTTTTAAGATTATTTTTAGGCACTGGACCAAAATTGTGGCAGATCCAACGCTGTAGTGGAGCACACTATAGATAACTCTTGCATTAATGTTTTGGGCATTTAATCGACCCAGCTTACTATTTGGTGTGGTTCACTACAGCGTTGAACCTGCATTATTTTTTGTGGTATACCTTAATATGATCTTAGAAAATGGATGGATGGTGTGGATAAACAGATAGGTGGGACACAAAACAGATCTCGTCGGACGCTTAAAGGTCCGACCAGGTTCGGAAGCAATCCGCGTCCGCATCACGCACACAGTAAAACAGGTTATGCAACTAGTTTGGGTCCACCTAATGGATTACTTTTAACCTATTAAGTGAATGTGATATCCCATCCTTCTAGTAGGGTGGCCTGCCATGAGGAGCACCTAGAACAAGAATCAGCTCCATCTACTCATCAGGTGGACCATTTCATAGAAACAAATATCTAGCCATTGATTAAGAAAATAATACAAGTGTTGTCCAATCAACAAATATCTAGCCATTGATTAAGAAAATAATACAAGTGTTGTCCAATCAATGAGTAGATGTCACTAATTTCTTCATCAGGTGATCCCTACGACGGGGGCAACCTATTTGACGGATTAGATGCCACACTCAACGCATGCAACTCCTCCATGAATATTCTAAATAATTTTTTTAATTAATTTTTTCTTTTTTAAATTATCAATCAAGTCGAGTCAGCGAATGGCGCGTTTTCACATTTTTTGAAGCATATATCTTTGGGCTACTTAAAGTTTTTGACTAGGCTAATATTTGGTTGGGTCTCAACTAATGACTCAACGACGGAGAGAGTCTGTTTCAACACTAAGGTTATAACTTCCATTGCTAATGTAGATTGTGCCTAAAAGAAAATGGCTAATATTTGATTATTATTTTCTCCCTTCATCCTCATGGGTCCAGGGTTTGAAATGGGTGTGCTATCGAGTTGTTTTGGGCCAATTTAGGGCTGATGCACCCTTTGTTGGGAAAGTCGGCAGCGGAAGCGGAACGCCGAACAAGTGAAGCAATGCGAAATCAAACAAGTAAACAAAATGCAATCAATCACACACAAACATTCACCATAAGAGACTTCGAATTTACGTGGAAAAACCCCTCAACGGGTAAAAAACCACGGCACAAAGCGATCCACTATGAATTAAACAGAAGATTACAAAGATGACAACCCATAAGCAAGGAAAACAGAGAAAACCCAAGCTTTCTCTCTCACACAACTCTCTCCCCTCTTCCTAACACGATTAGTAAACCTTAGACACCTTAGGATACTAATCTAGGTCGGATTACAACTCCTTAAATAAGCAAATATCCGAAATTAGAAACACCTTGTGCAGTATTGCGAACTGCGCAAGAAACCCGCGCGCACAGCCGACCGGTCGGCCAATACACAAAACAGTCCAGGGAGTTTTACACTGTCTTTGCCTCACAGCCGACCGGTCGCCTGACCAGTCAGAGTCCTCTGCAGACCGGTCGGCCGATCGGTCTGGGCACTCAAAATCTGTTCAGCGGCCTCCACATGCTTTTGGGTTACACAGCCAGACCGGTCGCCCGACCGGTTTGAGCATCCAACACGAGCATAGTTTGAAGGCTACCACAACAATCTCCACCGAGGCTTCAAACGACGAATCAACACCATCCTTGCAACGTCATCTCATCTTCAATCATAGCTCCACCGTTTCTCATGCAACCATCGACCCTATCCTTACAAATTCAAGTCTTTTACTGCTCTTCTCATGTGGCCCTTGGGCACTTGCCACATACGAGCAACCGTGGATCTCGCTGCCTTTCCCACAACTCCACCGTGAATTGTGCTCTCAATCAACATGTAAAGATGGCCACACTTCCATGCCTTCATACACACGAGTGCCCCCTTCATCACTTCACAACAACGATCGCGGCCGATAAACACGCACCCTTTTGCCTCGAGTGCACCAAGAGAAATCACATTCATATTCATCTTGGAAACGTGCTTCACATCTTCTAGGACTCGTTCGACCGCATCGAACATTCTGATGCGCACAGTACCAATACCCACAATCTTATGAGTGACTCCATCGCCCATAAACACCGATTCTTCACTATACTCCCTGTATGTCGTGAATGAATTCCGGTCAGGACATACATGACATAAAGCTCCTGAATCTAGGATCCACTCACTACCGTGAGATCCCTTGCCAGAAACAGTCAGAACTTCACAAAGATCGCCACCGTCCTCTACGGTATTGGCTCCCTTTCTAGAAGAATTTTCATACCTCTCTTACTTCAACCTGGGATTCTGACAATCCCCTCTCATGTGGCCCTCCTAACCACAATTCCAGCACTTCACCTTAGCCTTCCTTTTGCCCTTGGCCCTAGATCCCGATTTTGAATATCCTCCATGCTTAGAACTTCTTCCCCTCATAACTAGTGCCTCTGAGGAATGACGGGAAGCCACGTCATCGCTTTTCTTTCTCATCGCTTTCTACTGGAGGGCTGAGATAACGGTCTAGACGCTTATGGTTTCCCTCCCTGAGCACACAGAGTCCCTGAACGACTCATATGAATCTGGAAGAGAATTCAACAGGATGCATGCTTCGTATTCATCCTTCATTGGTTCATCGATCTCCACCAACTTGCAAACCAGCCTATTGAACGTGCTCAGGTGGTCCTCCACCTCCGTTCCCTCAGCCATCCTTAAGGTGAACAACTGCATCAACATGTACATGCGATTCTCTAGAGACTTCTTAGTATAAACCTTCTCTAGCTTCGCCATCGTTTCAGCCTTACTCTTCTCCTTCATGACATGATAGAGAACATCATCCGTAAGGTTTAACAGGATTGAAGTTCTAGCCTTTTTGTCGAGCCTCGTCCACTCATCATCTTTCATAGCCTCGGGTCGCTTTTCAAAAGCTTCATTAAGTCCTTGCTGAACTAGGAATGATTCAACATTCACCTTCCATAGCTCAACGTTATTTTTCCCGAAAAACTTCTTTACCTCGAACTTTGCGCCCGATCCCATCTTTTCGTTTCAGATTCGAATCTACTCCACCTCAACTTTAGCTCTGATACCAATTGTTGGGAAAGCCAACAGCGGAAGCGGAACGCCGAATGCGTGAAGCAATGCGAAATCAAACAAGTAAATAAGATACAATCAATCACACACAAGCATTCACCACAAAAGACTGCGAATTTATATGGAAAAACCCCTCAACGGGTAAAAAACCACGGCACAAAGCGATCTATTATGAATTAAACAGAAGATCACAAAGATGACAACCCATAAGCAAGGGAAATAGAGAAAACCCAAGCTCTCTCTCACACACAACTCTCTCCTCTCTTCCTAACACGATTAGGAAACCTTAGACACCTTAGGATACTAATCTAAGTCGGATTACAACTCCTTAAATAAGTAAAAATCCAAAATTAGAAACACCTTGCGCAGTACTGCGAACTGCGTAAGAAACCCGTGTGCACACTCGACCGGTCGGCCAATACACAAAACAGTCCAGGGAGTTTTACACCATCTTTGCCTCACAGTCGACTGGTCAGAGTCTTCTGCAGACCGGTCGGCCGATCAGTCTAGGCACTCAAAATCTGTCCAGCGGCCTCCACATGCTTCTGGGTTATACATAGCCAAACCGGTCGCTTGACTGATCTAACACGAGCATAGTTTGAAGGCTACCAGAACACCCTTAACATCCATGGGTGATATAAAATAGATCCATATGGTGATCCGGTTCACTTGCTGATTGTATTTTAAAACTTGCATGGGAGTCAATTGTGTCTCGCCTGCTAGCTCAGCTGGAAGATGCCTAGGCGTTTCAACAGCAGGTCTTAGGTTTGAAATTGTAAGGGGACACACTGACCTCACCGGTGGGTGGGTGTATTGTGTGACTAATCGTGTGTGTATTACGCAGGCAAACAGGGTGGGTGCGTTGCATGAGTAAAAAAATTAAAATAAAAACCTTGCGTGGGACTCACTTTATAAACTATGGCATAAAAATATATTGTTACGAAGGTTTCATTGGTTGGCATCCCATTAATCTACTTGGTTCCTCTCTATTGGAGAGAATTTTCAGATATGAAAGAGAGGTATAACCAGAGAATATTGTTTGTAAATTGTCTCTCGACGATCTGAACCGTTGACTGTATTTCTGGCCATCTCAATTGCATGATCATGTGAACACTGTCAGATCCTATGTGCCCACCTGCTCTAAGAAATTCATGGTGGCAAAAGGAATCCCATACCTGATGCAGCCAATCCTGCACCACAAGCTTGCATATATCGCTCCGGAAGCTCACCAGCAGCGCCCACCACTCCGCTTTCAAATATACCGTTGGCCACTCCACAAACTGCGACCGCTGCAACGGTCCAATAATACCCGTTGTAGAGGCCCACCTTTCCCTTCACGTATGCCAAATCGATGATCGGGACCGTCAATAGCGAGGCCACGAACAACGGCAGGCCGATGTTGATCCTTAAGTAACTGGTAAATTTCCGTGCCCAACTGAGGATAATCACAACGGTGATGAAGCAGATGACCATCTTGACGACGGTGAAGATGCGGTTGACGTTGACGCCCGGGTAGATAAAGCTGAAGTAATCGACGGCTGAGATGAAAGTATTCCATGGGAGGAGGAAACCAACGCCTAAGATGAAGTGGAGTATGTAGGCAAGGTGGAAGGTGTCTTTTGGTATTTTCGGAGAAGTGGAGCTCAGCAAGAGAGCGGCTGCTTCGGTGTCTTCGCTGCCCCTGGAAAACCCCATTCTCTATCCCGCTCGTAGAAAGGTAGAGTTTCTCCAGGTAGGCAAGGCAAGGCTCTCTTTAAAAGGGCCATGACCTCGTGATGATCCAGACCGTTCGCTAGGTGGTCCCAACTTATATGAACCTCATGACATTTGAGTACGTCAGCCAGTTTGAAATGAATGCATTGTGAGAATTGGCAACAAGTTGCGTGTGAACAAAGCTCTCTGTGGCCCACCTGCGGAGTTTGTCTGTCTGACATAGACGCCGATGATCTGCTGACAGCTTCAGTACCTACCTCGCTACTGAAGTGACGTCACCAAGTTCTGTGGCCCCACCATGATATATGTGTTGTATTCACACCGTCCATCCATTTGAATAGATCATTTTAGGGCATGAACTAAAGAAGGATGCGGATGATTGGCTAGTGACCCTGCCTCTAGCCAATGGTTGATGCTCGGTGGGCCCCACCATAATGTTTGTGTTTCATCCACACCGTCCATCTATTTTTACACACCATTTTATGAAATGAGCAAAAAAAATGAGGTACATCGAAATATCAAGTAGACCACGTTATAGGAAACCGTGTTGATTGAACGTACACAATTAAAAGATTATTGGGGACACAAAAGTTTTGGAACATTTGAAATATTTTAAATAAAATATATTTTGATAAAAAATTATTTTGAAAAACTTTTGAAAACCAAACTTTGTTTTGTCCCATATTGGATTGGAGAAAGATTTTTTACCTCTTTATAAGTAGGGTGTTGTGCACTTTACTTAGTTATGGTGGAAGAGAGGGAGTATGGTGGCTTGCGTGTCACTGGAACACCGCGCACGGGCTCGGTCTTGGGCTAGGTGCGAGGGCTTGGGCATGTGAGGCAGTGTGGCTGTAGAGGCACTAGTGACGCACTTGGTACTTCGCACGTGCGCAGATGGGTCGCGATCTCGCAGACCGAAGCGAGACTGGTGCGACAGATGCTAGGTAGTAGGTCAGGTGGCTGGGTTCGGAACAGAGGAGGTGCTGTGGGTAGGAGGTCTGACAGAGAGACCTCTCTGCTTTTTATAGAGAGCTGCATGGCTAATTAGAGGGACATGTGTAAACTGCTCATGCAGTAACGGTCCAGACCATGCAATAACAGCTGCATATGGCTAATCCAACAGTCAGAAATGACTAGCCATTGAGTCTAAACAGCCAGCATGCAGGTGTGTAGCTCCCACATGCACAACAGTCAGAAACTACCAAAAAATGGCTAGTTTCTCACAACAGCCAGAAAACGGTTAGTGCCATTATGGATCTGGACCAAAACTGCCAGCCACCCTTGCCTATATAAACCGAACAGGTCTGGTTCATTCTAACATAACAACAGCAATCACAACCATCTCTACTGAACCAACACCCATCTGAGTCTATTAGCCTCTCGGTTTGGTTGATACAAACCAAGCCACTTAGACCAGTGTAGTGGTTTGCTGTTGCAAGAAGAAGACCGCCACTCATTCTCTCTCTTTCTTTTCTTCATCTGCCAGACAGTATTACTAAGTTCCATAGTGGTTCCTTCGTTTCTTGTTGAATGCAGAACCACATAAGGCTCGTCGTATCCTGGAAGCAATCCGCCTGTAACCTATCAGCAGACTCAAAATAATTTGAGTAGGGGTGAATTACGTTTTAAGGACAGCGTGTTTTTCACGTGCTTCAGCCTGTCCTTATTTCTCAGTTTTTCCAAATTAATTTATTTTCTAAGATTAGAAAATCTCAACAATCTTAAAGCGTAATTTTTTTCTGATATGGAAACCGAAGGGGTATCATTAATCAAACTGATGAACCAGGATCTGATTTGTCTGGACTGGTTCGATGGAACCAATTTCACCAGATGGCAGGATAAGATAAAGTTCTTGCTTATGGCGTTGAATATATTCTATATCTTAGACCGGAACTTGAAGCCGCTTCCTCCATCTACTGATAAAGACACGACTGAGCAGATCAACGCACGTATCAAAAGAGAAGAAGATAATCTGCTGTGATGAGGACACATCCTGAACACGCTATTTAATCGTCTATATGATCAATACACCGGAACCGAATTTGCCAAAGAAATTTGGACCGCTCTTGAGTTCAAATTTAAGGCCGAAGAAGAAGGTACGAACAAATATCTCATAACTAGCTATTTCGACTACACCATGGTAGATAACAAATCGCTGTTAGCCTAAATCGAAGAACTACAAATAATTGTTAGCAAAATTAGTAGCTTAAAAATTGATATCCCTGAATCTTTCTAAGTCGGGACTATTATAACAAAATTGCCCCCGCGTTGGACAGAATACATGAAGAAACTGCTACATAAAATTGAGGATTATTCACTGGAACAAATCTAGAAACATATCTGAATAGAGGAAGAGTCCTGAAATCGTGAAAAGAAAAATGGAAATGAGAATTCTTCGTCCAAGTTGCAAGCATTAGAAAGTAACCAAAACAAGAATCCCGAGAAAAACGGTTCCCTGAAACCAAATAAAGGGAAATTCAAGAAACCACAGAAGAAGAACGGAAAGTTCAAAGGCCCTTGCCATGTCTGTGGGAAAACCGGGCATTACGCTCGAGTATGCCAACTTCGAAAATCGAAGAATGAGGCAAGTGCAGTTGAAGAAAACATAATTGCTATGATCACTGAGGTAAACATGATCCAAGGCAAAGTACTCGGTTGGTAGTATGATACAGCTGCCACAGTCCATGTAAGTTATGACAGATCAGCCTTTAAAACATATGAGGACGTGACCGATGGTCAAGAGGTCCAAATGGATAATGAAGTCTGATCGAAGGTCGTAAGTAAGGGAACCGTGGAACTAGTTTTTACCTTTGGAAAGAAAGTGATTCTAACTAATGTACTGCATATCCCTGACATGAGATGAAACTTAGTTTCTGGGGATCTTCTGGAAAAACCTGGAATACGGGTAGTATTCGAGTCAGAAAAATTGATTCTGTTGAAGAACGGGAACTTCGTTGGTAAGGGATATGGTTGTAATGGGATGATAAAATTTTTCTTCAATGAAAGTAGCTCTTCTGCGTATATGATTAAATCTGTAGCATTGTGGCATAGTAGATTAGTACACATAGGTTATAGTACCTTAAAATTCATGTCTAAGAATGGCTTAATCTCATACTCAGATAGTCAAAATGACAAATGTGAAGTGTGCATAATGTTCAAATTTATAAAGAAACATTTCCTAGTGTTGAGAGATCATCTCAAATATTAGACCTAATACACACTGATATTTGTGAGTTAAATGGCATTCTCACATGTGGAGAAAGAAGATATTTTATAACCTTCATCGATGATTACTCCAGATATGTACATGTATACCTTCTAAAGAATAAAGATGAAGCACTTAGCATGTTCAAGATATATAAAGCAGAAGTGAAAAATCAACTAAACAAGAGTATAAAAGTTCTTCGTAGCGACAGAGGAGGAGAGTATTTTTCAAATGAATTCTCTAACTTCTGTGAAGAACATGACATAATACACCAATGCATTGCACCATATACACCACAACAGAACGATATAGCTAAATGGAAGAATAGAACCTTAATAGAAATGGTCAACTCAATGCAAATACAAACAAAATTGCCACTAGGACTTTGGGGAGAAGCACTTCTCACAGCGTGCTACATTGCCTTCTAAGAAGTTTAACACTTCACTATATGAGGTATGGAAAGGTAGAAAACCTAATCTAGGATATCTTAAAATGTAGGGGTGCCTCGCATATTGTAGAAAGCCTGATCCCAAAAGAACTAAATTAGGATCCAGAGCTATTAAGGCTTAGGGATCTTCTTTTAGAAATTCCATTCTATACGAAGTCGATACCGGCTGTTTCGCTACATTGCAATAGTGAAGCCACATTGGCTAGATCCTACAGCGGCAAGTATAATGGAAAATCCAGACATATAAGTCTGAGACATGACTATGTAAGACAACTGATTCAAGATGGAATCATTGTAATTTCTTATGTAAAGTCAAGTAATAACTTAGCTGATCATTTTACTAAATCTCTAATGAGAGATGTAGTAAAGATAATATCCAGAGGGATGGGGTTGAAACTTTTTTCAAAAGATTTCACCAGTGATGGAAACCCAACCTAAAATTAGAAAATCTCTATATAAGGGTTCAATGGGTAAAAACAAGTCACTGATACGTGAAAAGTTTCAGCACTAAATTATAAATATATACCTCATCTAGGATTATAGTGCTGGTCGTTACAGATAGAGGGTTGAGTTTCAGAAACTCTTAATGCAGTACAGTCTTAAGGACAAGTGTCTGAAAGTAACGGAGACACTGGAAGAACTTCACCTATATGAACGTAGAGGTGGTGTCGCCTCTCATGAGAATGAGTGTTTTCTCGAGATCGTTCATGAAACATGATAAGCATTAGGCCATTAAATGTGCTGAGCAAGAATTGTGGGAATTTAAATAACACTTAGAAAGTATTTGTGGTATTTTTGGTCCTATTATCTAAAAATAACTGGTTCAAAGCTGCGGTTACCAGTAATTTCGATAGGTCTTTGAAATACTTACACTAAGAAATAATTCAAATCGAAAGATATCTTTTTTTACGTATGTGATCTTTTATACTCTAACAGATATCGTTTTTCATTTTAAAATTATTTTCAACCAAGTGGGAGATTGTTAAAATATTTTAAATAAAATATATTTTGGTTAAAAATTATTTTGAAAACCAAACTTTGTTTTATCCCATATCGGTTTGGAGAAAGAATTTTTTACCTCTTTATATGTAGGGTGTTGTGCACCTTACTTATTTATAATGGAAGAGAGGAAGTATGGTGGCTTGCGTGTTCCAGTGTGAAGTACTGACATACCGCGCACGGTCTCGGTCTCGGTCTTGGGCTCGGGCACGGGCTCGAGCTAGGTGTGAGGGCGTGGGCATGTGAGGCAGTGTGGCCGTAGATGCGCTAGTGACACACTTCGCACTTCGCACCTGCGCAGATGGGTCGCGACCTTGCGGATCGGAGGGAGACTGGTGCGACAGAGGCTAGGTAGTAGGTCAGGTGGCTGTGTTCGGAACAGAGGAGTTGCTGTGGGTGGGAGGTTTGACAGAGAGACCTCTCTGCTTTTTATAGAGAGCTGCAGGGCTAATTAGAGGGACCTGTGTAACTACTCATGCAGTAACGGTCCAGACCATGCAGTAACAGCTGCATGTGGCTAGCCCAACAGTCAGAAACGACTAAGCATTGATTCTAAACAGCCAGCATGCAGGTGTGTAACTCCCACATGCACAACAGTCAGAAACTGCAAAAAAACAATTAGTTTCTCACAACAGCCAGAAAATGGCTAATGCCATTATGGCTCTGGACCAAAACTGCCAGCCACCCTTGCCTATATAAACTGGACATGTCTGGTTCATTCTAACATAACAACAGTAATCACAACCATCTCTACTGAACCAGCACCCATCTGAGTCTATTAGTCCTCTCGGTTTGGTTGATACAAACCAAGCCACTTAGACCAGTGTAGTGGTCTGCTGCTGCAAGAAGAAGACCACCATTCCTTCTCTCTCTTTCTTTTCTTCATCTGCCAGACAGTGTTACTGAGTTCTATAGTGGTTCCTTCGTTTCTTGTTGAATGCAGAACCACATAAGGCTCGTCGTATCCTGAAAGCAATCCGCCTGTAACCTATCACCAGACTCAAAATAATTTAAGTAGGGGCGAATTACGTTTTAAGGACAACGTATTTTTCACGTGTTTCAGTTTGTCCTAATTTCTCGATTTTTGCAAATTAATTTATTTCTGAGATCAGAAAATCTCAACAGAATCAAGCTGATATTTGTTGTTTCCCTTCATGGCGGGGCCATGGAACTTGGTGACGTCTCCCAAAAATGAGACTGACCCAAAACTCAAGTGGGCCACACCACATGAAAAAGTGGAGATGGAAATGCGGACCGTTGAAACATCTTGACACCCCACCTCAATCTTTTTGTGCCAACCAATCCATTCATAAGGTGATTCCCACCGGGATGCACGGAAAACATAAAAAATCATCCTAACCCAAAACCTCTGTGGGCCCCATTAAAGTTTCAGTGTTCTTGTGGTGTGGCCCACTTTAGTTTTTATACTTGATCGGGCAAAACAGATAGAGTGGATGTCACATAGACATCACGGTGGGCCACACAGAGCTTTAGGCTACACGCAACTCCCATCCATCAGAATTGAGACATTACCCGTTCTTGTCTTCAACGGTTGTATCATCGCGGCGATGCATTTGACAAGGATACAATGCTCAGCTCAAGACTATCCACTGTTTTTTCCGACTTTAGGTTTTACAAGTGGGGCCCATGGATTAGTTAATCCAGTCCATCGAAATTATGAGCCTCACTGTGGATGGTTGATGCACCAAAAAAAAATATATATATCTGACGCAAGGATCCCAACTCCTTCCTTGATGTCCTGCGAATAAACGGTCAGCAAGTAAAGAGATGGACGGCATTCAATGTTTGGTTCGCCAGGCGGTGGGCCCCACTTATGGTACATGGGCCTTTGATCCGTAGCTAATAATTAAAAAATGTTTGGTTCACCAAACGGTGGGCCCCACTTATTGAATAGAGAAAGCAAAGGACACGGGTTATGTAGAGGAGCTCACCACGACATATAGCATGGTGTGGATACTCTGTGAGGGGGCCACTGTAAGGTATGGATTTAATCCACGCCGTTCATCCGTCTTTTCAGCTCATTTTAGGACATGATTACAACATTGAAGCATATCCAAAACTCAAGTGAACCACACCATAGAAATAATGGGAATTACATGCCTTCCATTAAAAAACTTCTTACAGGCCATAGAAGTTTTGGATCACGCTGATATCTGTACTTTCCCTTCGTCCAGGTCTGTGTGACCTTGTGAAAAGGTTGGGTGACAAATAAAAATCATTGTGGGCCCTAAAAAGGTTTCCGCAATGAACGGTGGACGCATTATCCCCACCTTTTGCGTGGTGTGGTTTACTTGAGCTTTGGATATGCTTCAGTTTTGGGCTCATATCCTTAGAACAAGCTCGAAAAACAGATGAATGGCATGGAAAAAAACACATACATCATAGTGGGCCTCATAAAATATCCACACCTAGCTATAGCGTTGTGAGCTACTCACCACAAAAAGGAAAACGGGATGGCCCGCAAAGCAAAGATATTTTGCAAGGATGCAACCTCGTAAATTCAACGCATTCTTTAGGGCGTGGTTTGGGTGGACCCACGAGGTTGGTGGATCCCTATCTGTGGGGCCCATGTGATGTATATGTCTTACATCCCTACCATCCATCCATTTCCAAAGTTCATTTTAGGGCCTGATGCCAAAAATGAATCAATCCAAATCTTAGGTGGACATACCACAGAAACAATAGTGATTGAATCCCCACCATTAAAAACTTTATGGGGCCACCAGAATGTTTATTTTCCATCAAACTTGTTGATAAGGTAAAAAAGACCCGGACAAAGAGAATACACAAATATCAGCCTTATTTAAAAATTTTATGGCCCACAAGATTTTTTTTAATAGTCGATTACCTCTGCTTCCTATATTATGGTCTACCTGAGATTTGGAACTGCTTCAATTCTGGGATCATGCCTTAAAATGAGTTTTCAAAATGGATTAACGGCATGGATATGGGGTCCACTGAAGCTGCGCCCCTTTCATTTGGGATCCCTGGCGTACTTCCGATGTGATGTGTTTGTCTTACCTCCACGTAGTCCATCCATTTTGAAAACTCATTTTAGAGAATGATCCAAAAAAAATAAAAAAAAAAAAAATAAAGTAGATCCAAATCTCGGGTGGACATTAATACAGTAAACAGTGGTACTCAACATTTAAAAACTTCTCATGAGATACAAAAGAAGCTGATATTGTCTTTGTCACCTTGTCAACACGTTGGATGGAAAATAACCATTCCAATAGCCCATGAAGTTTTCAATAGTGGGGATTCAATCACTATTGTTTTATGTGGTATGGTCCACCTAAGATTTGAATCTGGTTCATTTTTGGAATCATGCCCTAAAATGAGCTTTCAAAATGCATAGACGGTATGAATGTAAGTCACATACATCACAGTGGCCCTATAGTTAAGGATCACCCAAACCGCGTTCTTTCTTTAGCATATACGTGTCATGGTGTGTAAAGCATAGGATCCCTCGAAAAAGTTCGTGTGCAGCAAAATTATATTGTGTAAAAGCAATTGTACCAATCCACTAATTATGTTAGCCACAACCGCACATTAACTCAAAACCATTGGCTATGTATCTATTGATTTCAAAGATTAGTCCACCTGATGAGTGGACCACCCCTTTAGGATTTTTTCCTATGTACGCCTGCCTTTTCATCTATGGACCAAAAACCTTTTCCTTTTAAATTATTTCCCAATACCCGCCTATAATTTTCACTGTTAGACATCGTACCGCCTGCTGTTAGTAACCAGTCCTGAGGGCCGCTACTTGGCCGCACTTGTCAATCTTCCTCGTTGGGTGGATCGCGTGCTACCCTAAATCATGATAGTACGTGGGCGCCACCTTGTTGTTTGTGAGAATCCACCCCATCTTTCTGCTTTGCCAGCTCATTTTAGGGCACACTCCCCAAAATTAGGTAGTTACAAAATTCAAAGTAGGCCCCAAGATAACCTCGAGATGTTTCAATGGTGGGAGTTCAGTCCTCACTATTTATAGTCGTTTGGCCTACCAGAGCTTGGTATTGGCTTCGATTTTGTGCCCATGCTATGAAATGATCCTGAAAAACAGATGGACGGGTTGGATTTGTCACAAACATCTTGTGGCCCCACGCACTGGCGTGCTTTAATCTCCACTGCTTCATGTCTGTTTGGCCCACTTGAGCTTTAAATCAGCCATATTTTATTTTTGTCTCATTCCCTAAAAAGAGGTGGAAAAACAGATGGAAGAAGTGGATTTGTTACACAGAAATGAGCATTGTTATTCGATTATGATGGCAGCAGCGGTGATTACTGGAATGAGCGCATTGTCCTTCCATTGTGCAGTCAGAGCAAATTGCCTGCCACATAAGGCGATAGAAAACGGACGGGGATTAGCTACTGAACACGACAGTAGCAAACTGGCTACTGAAGTAATATCACCTAGTTCTGTGAACCCACCATGATGTATGTGCTGTATCCACACTGTCCATTCATTTAGAGAGATCGTTTTATGCCATGATCCAAAGAATGAGGTAGATCCAAAGCTCAAGTAGAACACATACCTAAAATGATCATGGCCTAAAATGATCTCTCCAAATGGATTCATGGAGTAGATATAACACATACATCATGGTGGGGCCCACAGAACTAGGTGACGTCCCTTCGGTAGCGAGTTTGGCTACTGTCATGTTCAGTAGCTAATCCGCGTCCAGAGAAAACATCCACATACACTACTAGCCTCATATACAAACTTCCAAAAATCATCCATGCAAACTAGCGTGGCAGACTACAGTTTCTCATAGACCGTGGACTACCAAGTGGGCGAAGCGTCATATCTGTCTACTGGAGTTAGCCACATGATGCACCCACCCACCCACCGGTGGAACCTTAGTACTGGAACTTGAGAACTGCAGTTGAGATGCCTAGGCGTCTTCTAGCTGGGCTAGCAAGCGAGACACTTCTCTCATTACACCTGATGTTATAGACCTGATGTTATAGATGCTGAATAGTGAAATCCGGCAGTATGGCTTTGCAACGGGAATTTTACTGCAATAGCTCACACGTGTGTCTATTTTTACAAAAAGTTTAATTTCTCACTGGGCACATCGTTTTTGGACTTTTCACCGGTCAGATTCATAGGGCTCGGTCAATAGTGTCCCTCTAACCACCTAACCCTCATGAAAAAAGGCAAAAAAAGATGAGTCTCACCAGAAATTGAACTTCTTGTAAACATAGCCACACTGAGAGGCGATTACACTAAACATCCCCTTTGCAATTACGACACCATCCAAACGAAAGGTGGAAAATTCAAATCCAGTAATTTCTAGAATATTTTAGTGTTTCCGTAGTTTTTATTTATCATCCAATCTGTTGATAAGGTCACATAAGCTTGAATGTAGGGAAAAAACAAATATCAGCTTCATCCAAAACTTTTGTAACCCGTTAATAATCAATCACCACTATTTCCTATGGTATGGTCCACCATATAATTGTATTTGATTCATTTTTGGGATAATAGCCTAAAATGATCCGGAAAAACGGATGGACAACGTGTATGTAGAATACATACGTCAAGGTGGGCTCTACGGTAAGTGCCATACCGTAGAAGAGAGAGAGAGAGAGAGAGAGAGAGAGAGAGAAAAAGAAAGAAGATGGGCTCTACAGTAAAGGCCGCACCGTCTTGGGTGGGTCGGGTCCTCACCTAATCCACTCTCATCTCCCTCAGGGCAACTTTTGCAACCCTTTCACGTCAACTGTGTGCAATTATTGTGAGTTTTTACTCCATATCAATCTCATATCAATCTCATATCAATCACAGTGCTTTGTGATATTTGCTGATAGCCTTTGCTTTGGGTTTGTTTACATTCCTGTACATCGACAATGGCAAATGTTCTCCTGCTGTGATGATTTTTATTATTAAAATTTTATTTTATTTTATTTGTATGAAGACGTTTTCTGACCAAAACACTCCAAGGTTTGAAATTACACCAATGCCCAAACTCTCACCCACCTTATCTCTCTTCCACAACACCCTCCTTCACAGTGACCGCATTTGCACTTACGGTGGATCTGAGACGTCCATTGAATATTCTCCATAATGGTTTATCCTTAAATCGAATGTTCATCTTGTCTATCTTGAAGGTGGGCCTTGCAATAATCTGATAGTTTAGGAGAGTAATAGCAGCCATGTGCCATACACAAATGCACTACATGTTTGAAGTATCCAAGGGCTCATTTAGTTTTGTTGGAGTTTTCCTCCTCACACGTGCAGAGGAGAGAGTGAAAGTTTGCTGTCCAACCGGCCGGTGCCTCCTGGCCTGTCGGCTGGACAAAGTGGCTGGAAAGTCCAATTTCACTAGATTGTTTTTGTGAAGTCCGACCGCTCGTCCGACCGGCCGGTGGTCCTGGCCGACTAGTCGGTAGACAGGTCGAGTTATATGTTTTTTCTCTATAAACCCTTTGGACTGTTTTTGTGAATGGCTGACCGGTCGACTGGTTTTGGCCGACCGGTCGGAGGTGTGCGCAGGTTGCTTAATCAGTTTCCTAGTTGCACTCTAATACATGTAAGAGGCTATATTAGGAGCTCCAATTCAGGATTTAGTGATTCTACAAGGTATTCTACACGTCCAAGGTGAGAGAGAGAGAAAAAGAGAAAGAGAGGAAGAGAAAGAGGGAGAGGAAGCTTGTTGGTAGAGGAGGCTTTGCTCGCGAAGGTGATTCGCGGTGCAACGACGTCTCGGCTTTTCAACGTCCTCGTGCTCGGGTGAGATCTCTCAGTTTTCTGGTTCTTTTATTGTTATCCATCCTTGCGTAGGTGAAGAAGGTTTGATCCAAATGGTGTGTGCTTGTGATTGACGTTGTAACGGTTCTACTTCATAGTGAATTGTTGAACTGGACGAGGTCCCATGGTTTTTACCTCTTTGAGGGTTTTTCACGTAAAAATCTCTTATGTCTTCTGATTGTTGATTTGATTTTGTTTCGTGCTTTATCATAACCCATAATTCCAGTACTTTGGGGGGCGAGATCCTAAGTTTTGTGAAACGCATCCAACAAGTTTTCCAATTACAACAGTAAATGATGGTAGGTGGATAATGATTATTTACTCTTGTAATTGTTGTTGAGATTTTAATAATCTTAAATTACATATATACAGAAAATAAGGAAAAAAATTGAAAACAAAAAAATTCAGAAATAAAGACAGGCTAAAGCATGTATGATACACGCTGTTTTTAAAGCGTTATTCACCCATTCTCAAGTTAATTGAGACTGCTGACAGGTTTTATACGAATAACTTCTAGAATACGATGAGCCATTTTGTGGTTCCGCGTTCAGCAAAAATGAAAAACCACTATTAGAACTTTGTTATAATATAATCTGACAAATGAAAAATAAAATCTCAAACTTGAAGGAGAGAAAGAAGTCTTTTCTTTACCGAGTTTAGACCACTATAATGGTCAGGCATACATAAATCATTTGGTTCTAACAGTCACTAGTTCATATGAATATTTTGGCTTGAATTAGAAAAACTAGAGCTGATTGGTTTAGTTGTTGAATAATTGAATTCAGATTGGGTGT
This sequence comes from Liriodendron chinense, assembly GCA_003013855.2. Taxonomy (NCBI): domain Eukaryota; kingdom Viridiplantae; phylum Streptophyta; class Magnoliopsida; order Magnoliales; family Magnoliaceae; genus Liriodendron; species Liriodendron chinense. Next base: position 263,814 of record ML058479.1, read on the forward strand.
TGGTTGTGTTGGAATGAACCAACTCAGCTCTGTTTATATAGGTAAGGGTGGCTAGTAGTTATAGTCTAGGGCCATTATGAATTTGATCGTTTTTCGCTATTGGAGAAACTAGCCGTTATATGGTAGTTTCTGACCATTTCTAGCTGTTGGAGGCCAACTGCATGATAGCATGTTAGAGACAACAACTAGTCATTATTTGATTGTTGGGCTAGCCATATGCAACAGTTTCTGCATGTCCTCTATAGCTACTTCCAATGCGCAGTTCGCACTGAATATGCAAGTGTTGGTAGTCATCTCTCCGACCAATAAAAACTTCAAGGTACTCCATCCCATACTTATATAGGTGACTTTTCTCTCTCTTGTCCAATCTAAGACTATTCCCAAGAGTTGAAAAAACCAAACCTTTTTTCAAACAACATATATAATATATTATATTTAAAATATTTTTTAAATAAATAATTTTACAACAATTATGTGGTGACATCGCTTACATTTGACTGGAGTGATGATTTTGTTCTATTGTTTGTTTCACTAAAAATTTATTCTAAAAGTTTTAGTTTTATAAGGTGAAAATGTAATGATTACATTTTACTTTATCTACTTTCCTTATAAGTGTAATTGACTCTTGATTTATGAGTAATAATTTTTGCTTAAACAAATACTTGAAAATAATAATGATAGCTCATTTAGCATACATTTCTTTAGAAATTGAAAAACCAAACAAACAGTAATATGTCCATAGAAATAATTCCATCTTTTACTAGCCCTTGTACCTAAAATTTTGTAAGCCTATTAGCCAAGTGTGCCACTTGATATGGACAGTAATTAGGAAAGTATCAATCACTTATAGGTTGCATTCAGCTTGTTTGTTTCCCTCACTCTCTCCCTTGATGATAGAGCGTCCTAGATGCTGCACACGTGCCACATCAGCACATGCAGTGCGTCTTGTTCGGCATTTGAAGAAAGGTGCACGTGGAATGAATATATACGCCTCACATGCAACTTTCAAGAAAGTTATACTTTTAGAAAAATCCGCACACATCATCCAATCAAAACTCCATATTTCCTAGACAATGACATTTGAGTCCAATTTTCTGATATCTCATGACTTTCTCCTCTCCCAAAAATCTTCCCACCTTTGCAAGATTTTCAGTTTCATTTCCATTTTCATTATTGTTGAGAAAACTCATCCTTTTTTTTTTTCTCCTCTCCCAAAAAGCTTCCCACCTTTGGCAAGATTTTCAGTTTCATTTCCATTTTTAATTTTGTTGAGAAAACTCATACTACTTCTTTTTTTTATTTTTTTATTTTTTTTATTTTTATTTTTTGGAGAAAACTCATCTTCACTTCGAAGAAATCCACTCAAATGTAAAAATGTAACGGTTTGTGACATTTATGGTCATATATCCCTATTTGAAAATACAAATTGAAAGAGTCCCACTCTCCTTATAACTGTAGAAAGGAATCAATTGAATCGTTCGTATAGAAGACTGATTATATTTCTATTTGATTTTTCCAGCCATAGAAGTGGGCCTCATAAATGGTAAAAAACAGATGGCTATAAGTGAAATGGCCATGAATTTGTAAATGTATTCAATCAATGTAATCTAGCATATATTAGCCATTTGATCAATGGCCTTTTATATGGATGATCAAGATCATTTACATAGCCTTTTATATGGACGATCAAGATCAATTACATAAAATAGGTTCAATCAAGAACATAATCCGTCTACTTCTGTAGGGCCATTGTGGATTGGTTATAATTCAAAATAATCACTTTTGTTATGCAATCATAACCATCCCATCCATGGGTTGGAAAAAAAAGATGCTATAGAAAACAAGGCCAAATAAAGGATGGATTGGATCACCTGATCAGTGCAATATTTTCATGGTAGATGATGAAATGTATTCTGAACTTGATGAACGGTTCAGATCTACTGATCATGCCTTCCAATTGAACTGATGAAACTAGGAGCACCATAACTTATAGTGCTCCCATAGCACTGGAGCACCGGGGAAACAAAAAACATCGCTCATATTCATTTTCTGTGGACGATATTTTAAGACAAGAATGTTCACATCCATATCTATGAATGACAAAAATACTGTCCATTATGGTACTAAGGCCAACTTGTAGACTGTATATGATATCCGACCGGTTGAAATGGTTGGGTCTACCATCAAGATCGTCGGGTACAAAATTCATTCTCATCCGTTCATGAGGTGGGCCACACGTTAACATTGAATTAATTCATTGACCATCCATTATTTCCTATGATTTTATACATTTTGACCCACTGTATGAATAATTTGGCGTGGGTTTTTTAGCTAATGATCTTCAAGGTGTGGCCAAACTTTCCAACGGCTCTGATGTAATGTACGATTTGACACATTGTGTTAAACCTACATCAAAGCATCCAAGTGGAATGAGAATGGGATGCCTTTGCCATCTTGGACCCAGTAATAATTCACCAAATATTTAGAAAGTAGAAGTTGGATATGACATTCCAGCTGCCCTGATTACAATAGCCAGACCCCCACTTTGATGTCCTCAGGTGCCAAACTTGGGTACGCCGATATCCTGCAAGAGCCTTCCTGCACTGGGAACCTAGGTGGGCCATAGTGATGTTTGCTAGAAATCCACCCTATCCATCTGTTTTGTGAGCTCATTTTAAGACATATGCGAAAAAAAAAAAAAAAAAAAAAAAAAAAAAAAATCAATACTCAAGTGGAAGGTGGGGAGGGAAATTCCAACCGTTGAAACCCCCCTAGGTCCACGGTGATGTTTATATGACATCCATACCGTTCATAATGTCATTTCTACTGGGATGAACTGAAAACATAAATATTATCCTGATTCAAAACTTTTGTGGCCCCATGAATATTTAAACTGTATGTTCAATCCTCCCATTTTCGGCCCACTGGAGTCTTGGATACCGTTCGTTTTTAGTGTCGTGACCTAAAATGAGCTAAAAAAACGGATGGACGGGGTGGATTTCTTACAAACATCTCTGTGGGCCCCACTTAGGTTCCCAGTGTAGGAACTTCCTGCCAAAGCGTTTAGCAGGAAATCCGCGCCCGAACTTGGGTAATTTTCCAGTTGACGTGGGCCGTTGGTCTACTTCTCTTTTTAGCTGTCTACTTCGACGTCATAGATTGTAACGTTAGGGTTGTATTTTGCCATCAAGGAGACTTTCTTGGGATATGACACCTGAGTATAGCATCTGGGAAGGAGGACCATTGATCATATCACCCCACAGAACATGGACATTGATGAAGGGAAAAAACAAATATCAGCTTCATCGAAAACTTCTGTGTCCCCTGAGATTTTTTCAATGGTATACATTCAGTTCGCACTTTTCCTGTGGTGTGGTCCACTTTAGATTTTGATATGCTTCGTTTTTTGGCATCATACCTACAATTATCTGTTAAGATGGATGGACGGAGTGGATAAAATGCGTAAATCATGGTGGGCCCCACAGAGCTGCGGAGTTACTACACAATCCGCTTCCCAGACAACCTATACAAGCCTTTCATATCAACTGTGTGCAATTATCATTTTGTTTTGGATTCCCGTGCACCGAGGATAGCAAATATTCCCGGAAGTGGATTGCGTGGTGTGGCGTGATGTGCCACACACCACCGACCTCAGTGGTGTGTGGTGGGTTGATGTCACCAAGTTCTCTTACCCCAACTTGATGTATGTGTTATATCACAACTTGAAAAAGGATGTAATTGGACTAACATATTTGAGTGCTATGGACCGTCTAATAAATACGATTGTCCATAACAATCGAATTAATGGTAGCCTGAGTCGAGTATAAAAGGTGCTAAGCCTGAGTACGAAGTCTAAAATGTGCTGAAATCGATTTTCTAATCGACAATCATAGATTGTAAAAAACGTTCCTTTTCTTTCCAACAACATCGAGGATCATCAAATTCTTTAAATTAAGGATTTTAATTAAAAAAATCCATTCTCCTCTTAGTTCTCTCTCGGGCATCTTGGCCACTGGCTGATGAGCCCCCTTCCCCTTCTCTCTCTCTTGCTCTATTTTTGCCAGCACCGACAACACCCTGGGCAACCCTTCCCCTCACTCACTTAGAAACAGAAATTAAATTCCATCGCATACCCGATACAAAAAGAGTATCACGGAGGGTTATCGTCTGCCTACGTGCGTACGGAGACAGTAAACGCCAATCCCTAACACGTCTTCAGAAGTATTATTCCCCATGTATACCTTATAACTCCCAATGGCTACAAGCTAAAATTCCTCAAGTCCTTGACGATCTCGTACCACGTGCTCTATTGCGCCTTGATTTAAAATCACCTGTTAGATAAAGTATCAACGGAAAGGATTTCAGAACAAATGTTTATGAACAAATTATTTAGTGACTTAGGAATTACTGTCTTTTTATAGGCGCACTGACAGGCATGATGACCGGAGTTTCTGCATATGAAGCAGGTGATGTTTGACTTTCCTGCCTTCTTTTTTTCTTTTCCTTTCTTCGAATTAGGAGGTATTGCGATCTTCTATTCCTGATCGTTCTTCTTCTCCTTCTTGTGAGCTTTCGACCGTGTCTTGTTAGCTTTCCACTTGTGGGTTTTTATTGTAAAGGCCTTGACCGAATCTGACTGAATTGCATTCATTTCAAACAATCATTTCAGGTGGCTACAAAAGTCTCTGAACGTAGTGATAGAGTTAGTATGGTTTAGAATTCTTTTGATTGGGGCTCAAGATTCGGGCAAAGAATGGTGTATTGCGATTATCTTTTGCTTTTTTGTAAGTTTGCACCCAACCTAATGGCGCCTATCACCTGTTCCATCTTGCAGATATGAACATTGATGTGGCAGCCGACTGGCATCCTATATTCTTAAAACTCTAGTTCCATTATCCAAACTTTTGCGTCTGAATTCTGCGCATAACCATTTGCCAATGCATCCAAGATCCCTTTGGCGGTCTCATGCATTTCATATGTCAGTATGAGTTCTTTGTGCATTGTGCTAATTAGGATATTACGTGCATAATGATTTTGTTTATGCCACTTGTTGTAGTAGTTCATCGCGGCCCTATTTCCTAGATTTTCATTCTCAGCCACTATAGGTTCATCTTGAACCATATCTAGAGTATGTGAAATGTCGTCCTCGTCTAGAAGGCTTCGCACTGCACATGACCAGTGTTCATTGTTGTCGTTATCGAATTGTTGACCCTTGAGTTGATCTGCAATTAATGCTTTGATGGCCATCTCTACATTGCATCAAGTATCACTACTTAGCTATGATCTAGAGTATTTGCACAAATCAACAACATTTCAACTAATTATTCAAAATTTTAAGTTATAAAAGTGATGAATCCATCTTAGACGAGATCGGAAAGTCCACATACTCGAATGGGCGGTGCAGATCAATCAAGTTCTCTGAAATAAGATGAACTTCATACTTTTATGACTATTTATTTGTATAACTTACAACCCACTATTATGGGTGCATGCATCATTTGGTGAAGGAGTCTAGCTCCCACTTAAGTTATGCACAACCGTAGATTATAAGGATAATCCTAGAATAAGTTTTATATTTTCCAATGAAATGGGTCTTAGATATAAACACATCAAGACTAAATCCATCACATATATTTATCATTAGATTTAAATAAAATAAGTGCTAAGATGAAAGGAGAATTCGATCATCACCATTGATTGTGTCCGCTTATGATGGATCCGATCATCATTGTTAATGTTTATCATTGATGATGAATCATTTCATCAATGTTGATCATCACGGTTGATGATGATTCTGATCACTAGTAGACCCATGAACAATAGTGATGAGACGGACATAGATAAAGATCTGCATTCCTATGTATGTATACGTGCATTAATGCATGCACGCATACATGTATATATCATAATCAAGAAATACATGGGGTTATTCATTTGGTTTATTGTGTTATAAAATGTGCGGCCCACCTAACATAATTACTATCATAATATTAACATACCATAATCAATAATATAAAAATTTAAAATTTTATCATTTTATGTGCTTTCATTTTCGATCATCATCATCAAGAGATCTTAACTGTTAATCACAAAAATGGACCGCACCATCGGTTAGATCTCGCCAAAGAACCCCAAATTACTTTCCAACACTTGGCCGAAATTAGCCCACAAATAACCGATTAAAGGCTCTTAACAAGATACGCTTAATCTTGAAGGGAGTGAATTTGGCATCTAGTTCGGCCTATTATCATTTGTGTATAAACATCGGGTCTATTAAAGCTGTCCAACCTCTCGAGAGTAGCTTATTATGATCCCTTTATTTTGGAACAATTGATGGATATATATAAAATGGTACCATTAAAACCATTAGTGAACAATAATCAGCAATATATTGTTGTCCATGTATTTCTAATACTTAATCATATTGTCAGATTTGGACGTATAACTCAAAAGAAAAAGAAAGAGTCCACATATAATCATATAAGCACAAAAAATTCAGGCCTATAAACCTTTCATCTAGACCCATCTGAAAAACAACCTTAATTATCTTCATTCTTTTTCTCTTTAGAAAAGGGTCCATTTTGTTTTAGAATCTGAAAACCCACTTTTACAGACCTAAGACAAGTTAGGCCTTCAAGCAACCTGAAATCAGGCCCAATTTCTTCTTCTTCTTCTTTGATTCTCTCTCTACACTAGGGTTTCATAAAAAAACTCAACTTGTAAGGAAGTCTGGATTTCCATTATCGATCCACACGAAGGGGATTCATAATCTTTTTTTTTTTTTTTTTTGTTGAATGGCTACTGCTACCATGACTTTCTAATTTACACGAGAGCGAGAGATTATAGAGGGTGAGAGAGAGAGAGAGAGAGAGAGAGAGAGAGAGAGGGGGAGGGATGCACGTGCGACTGCCATTGCGCGACTACTGCTGACGGCGGTGGCCATGGTTGCCGCTGCCGCTGCTGTTACAGGCGGTGGCAGTCATAGCTGCCACTGTCGCTACTACACGCGGTGGCTGGCTTGGCCCTCGAATTCTCATCGGAAAGGGAGAGATAGAGGGGGGGGGGGGGGGGGGGGGGGGGGGGGGGGGGGTTGCTACCACGATTTTGCGGTGGCCATGGTTGCGTGGGGCAACCATGGTTGCTATTATTGGTGGTTCCGATGGTAGCCGTGGTCCCTACTCTGTTAGGGTTTTGAAAGCCCACTCCTTTTATTTATTTTCTCTTTATTCTTTCTCAATCTCTTAGATTCATTAAAACCCATCTCAAGAATTTCTCCGGAATATTAATTCAGATTACAAACTCCCTCTTATGTTCAAATTATCAATTTCTCTCTAATCAAGATTCGGATTATATTTTAATATTACTCTTAATTTCGTTCTTAGCACGTCGTTATTTTAGTGCTTTATCAAATTTCCAATTAATTCGAATGATATTCTCATTTTTTAATCTCCATACCTCAGAGATAAAAAAAATGAGATAAATGTAATTAATCCTCCTTAAATAATGATGATCGATATATTTTGCAATAAAAACATTATTACTGAAATAGTAAAATTATAGATTTAATGAATAAAATGCACTTACCTCCATGCGATTTACTCCTTAATAGATCAGAGATTCGCCATTAATGATCTAATACCACCGAAAGTCATTGCGTAAGAGTAAACCCTCATGATTTGATAGTTTACAGGATGTGAAACCTTCACAAAGTCGAAAATGAATGAGACAGTCCAACGATCCGCGTAACCACTATAGGAGCAGATGTGTTTGATCACCCTTCTAATTCTATGGTGAGGATGGTTCCAGATTATGATCTATGACTTAGATCGTTAAGGGATAGGCCATACATATATTAAAGGGATATAATACTTCCACTCTTTGTTTTCTTTTTGCTCTCAGTGCTCAGGATGCTTATCACAAGAGAACGTGTTCGTATTTAAAGGAAATGATCGAAAAGAGATGAGGGATGACAGATGAGGTTGGTTGGGATAAGGATTATGATGTAGGGAGAGAACTCCTTGATTGAGGGCGATGATTAAGTACATTCTTGCTAGAAAAGGAATGAAAAAGGTTCAAAGAAAACTACCAAAATTTCTGTAATTTTTAGATTCCCGACGGTTTTTCGAAGGATCTGGGTTGTCGCGTTCTTCGATCCTATCTACGATGGTGCAGTTGCTCGCTGGGAAATTTAGAAGTCTTCATGATCCTATTGACGGATTTGTCGATCTTATCGACCGGCCACCATCGATCCTATCGATAGTTCTGTCGATCCTATCTACGGAACACCGCAAAATTACGCGGACTTACTCTATGTTTTTTATTTTTTTCATTTTTTTATTAGAACTCTTTTTTATTATGTAATTAGGGTTTTAGGGTTAGTTTTTCTTCATAAATAGTGGCTTAAACTCGTTGTTATATATTGTCAACTTTGCTTATTATCAATAAAAAAACTAAGTTTTTACTCTTTTTGCTTATGGATTCGAGTGTTCCTTCATGGATTCGAAGAAATCCGGTCGAGGATTCCCGAAAGCTCTGTGGATTCATAATAGTTATCCTGTGAGAGAGATGGTGATCGATATCACCACGTCTATGCCTGTGCCAAGTTTTGGTATCGGAGCGAGGAAATCCATCAGGAAGATGGCTTTTAGCGACGACTGCGACAACAACCCCTCTGACGTTGCTCATGGGCTGGTTTTAACTTCTTGCAGAGAAGATCGAGGTTATGCAACAGGCGAATTAATTTTTCCTGCAAGGGCTGCAGCCGATTCTTGACCTGATCGCAAGGTTGTTACAACAACCTCAAGCCTAAGGTGACACATCTCCACTGACGATCACTGTGTGAGAAAATCCGGTCTTCCGTCAAGTACAACCTTTGGCAAATCGCAGGGCTAACCTCGACGATTTGGATCTCAGCGATGAGGATCTTGAAGGCATCATTGCACAACGGGCTGCACAAGGAGATGAACATGTGGATTGTGCCAATAGAGACTTCGAGCTAAAGGTGATCTTCCCACCTTTAATGGTTTAATAGGCGTAGAAGATTTCCTTGATTGGTTAGCGGAAGTAAAGACATATTTCGATTACATGGGTGTTTCGGAAGAGAAATAAGTCAGGCTTGTTGCGTATAAATTGAAATCCGACACCTCTGTGTGGTGGGAACAATTACAATTCACCCGCACCCGTGAAAATAAGTTGTCGATTCGGTCATGGCCTAGATGAAGGGGTTGTTGAAATCCATATTTCTTTCATGTGATTATGATCAAGTATTGTTACAGTAATACCAGAAGTGCAAGTAGGGAAATCGGTCCATCGCTGAATATTTAGCCGAATTCAATCGTTTGATGACATGGAATGGTTTATTAGAGATAGATTCGCGGAAGCCTGTGAGATTTATTAGTGGCTTACAAACTACAATCTAGGACCGAGTTCAGCTACTCTTGGTCTGGACCGTGGCGGAATCGCCACAACTAGCTACTCGTGTCGAGGCGCAGCTCACCAGAAATCCTAATTGTTCTCATCCTTTGACGCCGGTTCCTGCATAAGATCTTTCACAGGACACCTCCTAATCCAATGGGAAGGCATCCGTTGAGGCACGACCTCCAACTCCTAACCCTATCACACGAGGATCAGGAACTGGTCCCCCACGGCCCTAGCACACTGTTACAACTACCCCGAGTCCGAGCTAGATTCCAAATTCGTATGGTCAACCAAGGCCTGATCATTACTATCACTATGGACAATCGTGCCATTTATCAAACACATGTCTTCAGTGGCCAGTGGCTAATTTGGCGATCGCTAGAGGAGATGCTGGAGATGTAGAGAATGACATAGGACTTGGGGTTGCCGAGAACACTGAATATGAAAAAGGAGATGAATGGCTCCCTGGGGATCAAGGTATGTCCTTGGTTGTACAGAGACAGTCATCTATGCTGGATATCTAAACCAACCCTCAGCGCCACAATCTCTTCTACACAAGGTGCACAGTGGGTGGAAAGGTCTGTGATGTGATCATTGATGGTGGCATCTGTGAAAATATTGTGTCAAGTGTGGTGGTTAAAAAGATTAACTTAAAGACTGAACCACACCCTTCTTTGTACTTGGACATTATGACAGTAGTAAAGAATCAATGCCCTGTCTCCTTTTCGATCGGCAAGACCTACAAGGATTGTACATCGGGGATGAGACAATATCATCACGTTCATTAAAGAGGGGAGGAAAATTGTTCTCGCCCCTATGAACCCAAAAGAGATCCACAAAGCTTCTAAGGAAGAGAGGCAATCTCTCCTTATAGTGGGTGGCATTGAAAAGGAACCCAGGTAAAAAGGAGAAGAGTGTGCCCTCCATGCGTCCTGAGAGAAAGTTGCTACAGCACATGACCCGGTGACTCAAGTCTGAAGCGAAACTCGAGGACGAGTTTTTTTTTTTTCAAGTGGGGGAGTCTGATGTAGGGAGAGAACCCCCTGATTAAGGGCGATGATTGAGTACATTCTTGCTAGATAATGACTGAAAAAGTTAAAAAAAACTGCAACCATTTCTACAATATTCAGATTCCGAATGGATTCCCGACGGATTTCTGACGGATCTAGGCCGTCGCGTTTGTCGATCCTATCTATGATGGAGTGGTTTCTCGCTGGGCAATTTAGAAGTCTTCATCGATCCTATCGACATTTCTGTTGTTTCTATCAATGGACCATCGCCAGATTGCATGAACTTGCTCTATTTTGCTGATTTGTTTTCTTTTGTTTGTTAGAACTCTTTTTCTATTACGTAATTAATGCTTTAGGGTTAATTTTTCTTTATAAATAGTGGCTTAAAAACTTTGCTTATTATTAATAAAAAACAGAGTTTTTACTCTTTTTGCTCATGGATTCGAGTGTTCCTTTGAGGATTCGAAAAAGTCCGGTCGAGGATTCCCAGAAGCTCCGTGGATTCGGAGTAGTTATCTTGTGAGAGAGACGATGATTGATCTCACCACGTCTACGCCCTGCACTAGATTATCCCTATCTAATCCAACTTCTTTCGTATCTCTCTCTCATTCAAAATCAAATTCACTTTGAATTTGAAAGCCGGAGAATCAGAGATGCAATGTGAATGATATGTGGGACCCACCCACTAGTGGTTACCCACAAGCGGGCCCCACATGCATGCCCATGTCCAACAATCATTATTCTCATTGTTCGCTTTATTTCAAAGACAACAATAGAATAGATTAACATAGCTTTATATGTTCAAATAGGTAGAAACATTATTGAAGCATTCCATGAATGGATTCACAGAAACATACATTTGAAGCTGGCACTGAAGGTGATTGACATTTGATACCATCTGATCAGATGACCCAAAGCCAAGAAGCTATTGAACCGACTGACGATCCAAGATTATTAAACAATGTCATCACAATCCCCGCAGCCTCAGAATGCTGTATTGGGACAGTTTTGGGTGCAAGAATCAACAACACATTGCCAAGATAACCATTAGTTAGCCCAAGCAAACATGTCAATGTGGTAATCAGAATCTCCGTCTGGAGGAACTCTGGCCCATACCAGCAACCAAGAAAGAGAGGATAGAACAACAACCTAGCAATTGAGGCAGTGACTATGACGTTTTCATTCTTGATGAGATAGATCGCGGGCAAAGACGTGCCCACTAGATCAAACACTTGCTCACTTGCAATGAGAAGGATTGGGTACCAGTCATTGAGGATCTGAGAGTGCACGTCTTCGGTCAAGTGTCCTGGAAAGATTGAGGCAGTTACGACCTTGATGAGGAATCTGGCCAATGCAAGCCATTTTAATCGCTTTGTAACGTCCCACAAACTTGATTTCCATGCAGATTTACTCAGGTAGTGTTTATTGCTTTCTTCTTCTTCTTGGGCTTTCGTCTTCATATCTTTGTAGTACTGAATGACTGGGAGCTTGTTACTGATGTTGTAGCAAATCAGGCAAATGACCATGATGACAATACTGATGCCAAAGTAGAGGTTGGCGCTGCTTCTTAAACCAGAAGCATCATGTGGGTACATAGCTTTGGTTATGATTCTCAAAAATGAAACGATCACTCCTGCGGAAACAAATTCTAAATTAGAAGATTTGATGAAAAATGGTGTCCTATTTCAATATGATAATCTTTGAAATTACACAATTCTAGTCATGGATTAAAAGAATGAAAAAGAAAAGAAAAGAAAGAGAATACTGAATTGGTTCGATCCAGCTGACTTGCTAAAGGCTAGCTCTTGGATATGGATCAAGCGTAGAAAATGGGACTTGTTGGTGGAACGGAATCCTTTGCTAGATAGGTTCGTCGAATACTTTGTGGACAAAATTCCTACTCCAGGTAGGTTGTGCTAGACGTTTTGTTTAATGAGTTGAGTTAGGCCACACCACTGGAAACAATAAACAACTGATGGCCTAATTCAATGTACTTTGTGTTGTCCATCTATGAATATATATAGGGCTTTCAAACACCTCAAGTTATAATGCTACGATGCCTTAGTATCAGACTTACCTTGTGGTAAGCATGTTACTTACAGATACTCTATGCTAGAGAAGTTAGCAAACCACCTAAGCCTAGGGTTTTCTTGGGTGAGCCTAAATCATTTCTTAAAACACACATTTATATGGATGATCAAGAATCTATGGTTTTGTTGCCTTAAATTTAGTGGACCACCAAGGTTTCTGTTGGACATGAGTTAAAAAAAAAAATGAAAATTTTACTAATACCTCCCTCAACTTATAATATGCTGATAGTCATCGATCATTGAGATTTTTTGGCCATGTATCATAACCATGCCAAGTGTGGCTACTTCATGGTTATATGGATTACAAACCTCAAATTACTCTATGTTGATAAACATCTGCCTTGGGTTGCTTGGATAAGCAAGGAATCTATAGATTTGTTGCCTTAAAGTTACAGAACCAAGGTTTTCATTGGACAGTTAAAGGAATTAGCCTGTCAACCTTACAAAAGGAAGGTGGATTAATTTTTGATAAAAGAAATCCTGGGTAATCTTACTAAGACATTGGCAATACTAAGACATTGGCAAGCTTGATGGATGAGCCAGCCATGAAGAGAATGCCTTTGGTCACTTGACTAGTTGGAGGGAGGATTGTCTTCCAATCAATATGGGAGGTTTTGCATTAGCATAGAAAAAGTGAATACAAGATTTATGACTAAGCTAAGTTAATTAGAGGATTTCGATTGACAAGGACAGCCGGTGGATTCGAGTTATGAGAAAAAAAAAGTTACATAGAAATAGAGTTTTAATGAGATTGGCCCTGAGGTCATCGACTCCCCTAACTTGGAAGGGGATCCTCAGAGATAAAGGTCTCATCAATGAAGGAGAGCTTCATTGGTAATGGAAATGATACTAACTATCCATAACGAAAGGTGAGCCACGCACAACTAACAACCCATAATGAAGGTGGGACACGCTAACCCCACTACTGGGTGGGTGCATCTTGTGACTAACCAAGTGGGTGTGTTGCCCAGCTAACAGGGTGGGTGCGTTGCGGGCTGCCATGGGCCCCACGACACACCGGTCCACTTGGTAACCATGCTTGAGCGGGCTGCCATACACTAGTAAAACCATCAAACTTCAACCTCCCTCCACTTATGGCACTACAATAGCCCTATCATTAAGACTTGTGGGCCCCACTCTATGGAAGAGGTGGAGCTGGCTGCCATGCACTAGTGGAGCTAGCAAGCCTCCTAAACATATAGAGAAAGCTTTGATACTTTGGGCTTGCATGATGGATGATACCCAGACACTAACGAATTGCAGCCATTCATTCAAACATTGAAAGTAATCAACAGTTCTAATTCAATCATCAAATTTGAACAAACCACATATTACAATAATTTGATTGATATTATTCAATTTAACGTGGGTTTCCTGATGTGGACAGTTTACTTTGAATTTATATGTGTGCCGAACTTATAAATGCAAGTGCACGTGTATTATCCATCATACTCTGCCAGAGTAACGAGTAACTCAAACGAACTTTCCTATGACAGGAAACTGGTTGTAAGAAGCCTTGCAATAAAAGGCCCTAAGAGGCACATTGATGTCTTTAAATACGGTAGAAGAAAGGATCATAACCCCAGCATTTACCACATATGGGGGAGCGGATTAGTTGACGGCCCATACCGTGAGGCCCACCTTGATTTATGAATTCTAATCCACACCATCCATCCGTTTTAACAGATTATTTTAGACTATGGTCCAAAAAATGAAGCAGATCCAAATTTCAGGTGGACCATACTATATAGGAAACAGTGGTTATTGAATGCCCCTCCATTAAAAGCATCCTAAGGCTCACCGTAATGTTTATTTGCAATCCAATCTATTGATAAGGTCACACAAACCTGGATGAAGGGAAAAAATGAATATCATCTTGATCCAAAACTTTTGTGGCCCACAAGAAGTTTTTAATGGTCAATCACAACTGTTTCTTAGAGGACTAAATTTGAATCTGTTTCATTTTTTGGGCTTATGCCCTAAAATGATATGGAAAAACAGATGGACAGCATGGATATAGGATACATACATTAAGGTGGGCCCCACGTTAACGAAAGCACCTAATCGGCTCCCATATAAGGGAAGGGCTGTGTGTAGAGATTGACTCTGCTAGCTGTGCCGCAGGGCACCATCTGTGCCAGCAAACAAAATGGGCCCATTGTAATGTGCATGTGAAATTAACAGAGACTATTAAATGTGTCAGATTATGTTAGGTCCAGGCCAAAAGAATAGGGGAGCGGATTGCCTGTGACCCCGGCCACAGGGCGTGGGATCCACAGGGATGTCCATGACAAATCCACTACGTCCATCTGTTTTGGAAGACCACAGTAGGACAGGATTTTAAAAATAATACAGATAAAAACACAGATGAGACATACCACACGAAGCAGTGGGTATTGAACACTTAAGGGTGATAAAAGTTTTGTATAAGTCCGATACTTTTTCTTTCAGTTTATCTAAGTGTTAATAATTCTTTTAATAGTTTGGATGGCACAAAAACATCATGGTCAACTCCAGGAAGGTTTCAATGGTAGACATGGGTGTTCCCACTGTTTTTTTGGTGTGACCCACCTGAGTTTTGAATCTACCTGATTTTTAGATTCCTGCCTTATTTTTGTCTTTAAAAACATATGGACGTAGTCGATTTGTCACAGACTTCCCTGTCGATCCCACACAGCCCCAGCCACAGGGATATCCCTGCCGCGGTCTCACAGGCAATCCGCTCCCAAGGAATAGGGAGCGGATTAGGTTTACCCAATAAGACTCATCCTGATGATACGTTGTATTTCCAAGCTGTTCATCCATTTTTACAGCGCATTTCAGTTCATGGTACCAAAAATTAAGCAAATACAAATATCAGGTGGATTGAAAACAGTAGTGATTGAGTGTCCACCATAAAAAATTTCCCAAGGCCCACTGTAAGAAGATCCCTAATATTTATTTGTCATCTAACCTGTTGATAAGGTCAACAAACTTGGATGAAGGGAAAATACAAAGATATGCTTGATCCAAAACTTTTGTGGCCTACAAAATGTTTTTAATTGTCATTTACCACTTTTTTCAGTGGTGTGGTCCACCTTAGATTTGGATTTGTTTAAGTTTTGGCATAACATTGTAAAATAAGCTGAAAAAAATGGATGGGCGGCCTAGATATACAACAAATTCATCAAGGTAGGCTCTGAGCTTAACATTAGGCAACACCGGGGCCCTGTAAAAAATCAAGAGTGACCGTACCTTTTCCAACCGTTTCCATTGATGTGGTCCACCTCCATCATGGACCAGACTGATTTTTGGGCCCGGGCGGAAAGGGGTGATGCATCTGATGGTTAGAGTGGGACCCACCCAAAATAGTCCTGTTGCCGGTAGATTAGTCTCCTGTGTCACAACTTGCATCACGTGCACGCACACGCATATATAAATTGAATGGGATATCCAACCTTAATATGTTGAATTTATATATGTGTGTGAACGTACGTGATGTTATAACTTTCAACATATTAAGTGAATGTGATATCCAACCCTTCTGGTAGGTTAGCCCTGCCATGAGGATCACCTAGAGCAGGAATCAGTCCCATCTACTCATCAGGTGGGCCATTTCATAGGAAATAATATCTAACTGTTGATTGATAGAAAATACAAGTGCTGTCCACTCAATGAGTAGATGTCACAATTTTTTGTCATAAGGTAATCCTTATGATAGGTCCCACCTATTTGATGGATTGGATGTGGCACTCACTTTAACTTTTAGTCTAATAGGTTGGATTTAGACCTTCTCACAAATGTCTGTGTATGTACCTACGCATGTTTAACCCTTCCGTGAATATTTTAAACCGTTATTCTTTTTAATTTTACTTAAAAAAAAAATTAAATTAAATTATCATCTATCGAGTGGATTCAGACAATGACTCATTTGTGCCTTCAAGAAATCGAGCCCTGAGTTTCTACATTTTTAAGTTGTCTTATGGCCATAGGAGTTTAAGTTGTCAATGGTAGACTGATTGTGTTTCAAGATGCAGCCTCGGTGAGGTAGGTGGGACGTGACTATGGGACCACCGTGATGTCTGTGACTACATCCAGGCCGTACGTCCATCCTCATTGACATTTTGTTTTAAGGCATGATCCAAGAAATAAGCAAATCTAAATCTCAAATAGACCATAGCGTAGGAAAAGTGGAAATTGACCATTAAAAACTTCTTGTGGCTACAAAATCTTTGGATCAAGATGATATTTATGTGGTCTATTCATCTAGGTCTTTGTGACCTTATCAACAGCTTGGATGGCAAATAAACATTCCCGTGGAATCCATGAAGTTTTTAATGGTGGGAATTCAACCATGACTGTTTCCTATGGTATGGCCCACCTAAGATTTGGGTCAACTTCATTTTTGGGATCATGCCCTAAAAAGAGCTTTCAAAATGGTTGGACGGTGTGGATTTAAGGCACATACATAAGTGTGTCCCATAGTCAGGGTTCCCACCCACTTGTCAGTTTCAACAGGCGGGTAAAAAAAGAAAAAAAGAAAAAAGAGAGCTAATATTTGATTTTTTTTTTTTTCGTTCTTCATAATCATGGGACCAAGGTTTGAAATGTGTGTGCTACATGAGGTATTGTTCACTGCTTTCGGATGGTATTTTAAACCTTGTGTGGGGCTCACCTTGTTATAACAAGGGCATATAAATATAATGTTAGGATCAAGAAGGTTTCAGTGGTTGTCATCCCAATCGCCTGTCCCGGTGGTGTATGTCACAAACACCAAGTTGGGCCTCACAGAGCTTGTTGGATATGAGCCTGTAAAGTCTATTTGTGGGCAATCACTAGTGAATAGCTCCCACACAGCTAATACTCTTCTCCAAGACTCAAATGGGAGCTATATCAAAACTCATCCTGATCTTCTTGGTTCCTCTTTATGAGAGAGAATTCTCAGAGATGAAATTAAGAGAAGAATAATGAGAGAATATCGATTGTAAATTGTCTCTTGATCATTTAAACAGTTGAATATTGTATTTGCCGCGCGGCCATCCTAATTGTACTACCAAAGGAGTGATTATCTCTTTTATGCTCCCGTAGTAGTTAGGCAGATCATTGGACTTGAGCCGTCCATCTTCAAATTTGTGTGAAGGTCTCTAAGATCATGTAATACTATCAAATCTGTGAGTCCCACGGTGGCAAAGGAATCCCATACCTGATGCAGCCAATCCCACACCACTTGCTTGAATATATCGCTCTGGAAGCTCCCCAGCAGCACCCACCACTCCACTTTCAAATAAACCGTTGGCCACCCCACAAACTGCGACCGCTGCAACGGTCACATAATAGCCGTTGTAGAGGCCCACCCTTCCCTTCACGTATGCCAAATCAATGATCGGGACCGTCAATAGCGAGACCAAGAACAACGCCAGGCCGATGTTGATCCTAAAGTAACTGGTAGATTTCCGTGCACAACCGAGGATAATCACAACGGTGATGAAGCAGACGAGCATCTTGACGACGGTGAAGATGCGGTTGACGTTGACGCCCGGGTAGAGATAACTGAAGTAATCTACGGCTGTGATGAACGTGTTCAATGGGAGGAGGAAACCAACGCCTAAGATGAAGTGGACTATGTAGGCAAGGTGGAAGGTGTCTTTTGGTACTCTTGGAGAAGTCGAGCTTAGCAAGAGAGCGTCTGCTTCTGTTTCTCCGTTGCCGGTGAAAAGCCTCATTTTCTATCTCGCTGTTGGATCTTGACAATCTATTAGTAGAAAGGTGGAGTTTCTCTAGTAAGGCTCTCTTTAAAAGGACCATGACCTCGTGATGATCCAGATCATTCATTTAGGTGGTCCCAACTTAATTATGTGTAACTCATGACGTTGAGTACATCGGAATTGGAAGTTGCTTTCTGTCTTTAGCCACTTTGAATGGAATGCATGGCGAGAATTGGCAGTAAGTTGCGTGTGGCCGAAGCTCTCTTGGGCCCACCTGCGTAGTCTGTCTGACATCCACTCGGTCCATCAGTCTCACCAGAGTATGTTAGTATGGGATTCCAAAAATGAGACTGACCCAAAACTTAAGTAGGCCACACCGCAGGAAAAATTGGGGATGAAAATGAAGACCGTTGAAACCTTCCTGATGCCCCCACCTTAATCTTTATGTGCCATCCAACCAGTTCATAAGGTGATTCCTAGGGCTGAAAGTCCGGCGGGTTGGGTCGGGTTGGTGTTGAACCCTAATCCAACCCAAGGTTCCTATACCTCAACCCTAAGCCAACCTAACCCAATCTCGGGTTGGGAATTCTCAACCCAAGCCCAACCCAAGCGGGCTCAGTCGGGTTGATCGGGTTAGTCGGGTTGATACATGCTAATATTTTCGTTATTACATTAGTTTATTATGTTTCAATACACACCTTATTTTTGGTACCTATAACTTTATTAATTATATATGTACTTATTTATGTAAAGAACTTTACTTTCCTAAACAAATAAGCTAAAATACAAGTAAACATTATACGTTTACTTCACTAAAGTATAATAAAAGTATAAGTAACTTGTATATAGATTGGGTTCGGGTTGGGTCGGGCAACCCGAGACCTCAACCCAAGCCCGACCCAAACTTCATCGGGTTGATGTTTTCATAGCCCAAGCTCAAGATCGGTTCGATACTTCTTGCCCAAGCCCAACCCAATGTCGGGTCGGTCACGGGTCGGTCGGGTTGAACCCGCCCAACTTTCAGCCCTAGTGATTCCCACCGGGATGTAGTGAAAACATAAAAATCATCCTGACCCAAAACTCCTGTGAGCCCCACTAAAGTTTCAGTGGTGGGTGTTCGTTCCCCACCTTTCGTTGTGGTGCGGTGCACTTGAGTTTTTATATGTATAATCCCAACTGAATTTGGGCAAACCAGATGGAGGGAGTGGATGTCACACAGACGTCACGGTGGGCCGCACAAAGCTTTGGGTTACGCGCAACTCCCATCTGTCAGAATTGAGACTTTACCGGTGATTATCTTCAACGGTTGGATCGAGAGAAGCATTCCCTACTAGAAAATTAATGATTAGAAATAGGAGGGCGATATGGGCTATTTGCTAATATGGACCCTAAGATTTGTGCTAGTGCCCAAATAACATTACTTTTAAAGCATTATTTTTCTACCACGGCTGACTCCATTTTTGTTGTATGAAATTGCTCTTAACCATATTTTTCAAATTTCTGTACGATGGTACCTTTTCTTGTCGTTAGTTTAGACAAACTCTTCTACTTTTGTTCGGGATTTTTTTTTTTTTTTTTTTCATTTTAATTCTATTAACTTATTTTCAATTTCTTATGCATTTAACAAGAGGCAATGGATTGGGTGCATCCCGGCGTCAACCCAAATCCGTTTGACTCTTATTGTGAGGCTCCCTTTGATGCATGTATTCTATATCCATGCCATCCATTTGTTTTTCCATATCATTTTAGGGCATGAGCCCAAACGTGGGAGGTGGCTAAGGTTACAGGGTGACTAACAACGTGGGTGTGTGTACTAATAGTGGAATGGGTGAACTAACCAGAAAAAAAAAAAGGACATGAGCCCAAAAGGGAAGCAAATCCAAGTCTCAGGTGGACCATGCCATAGGATGGTGGTGATTGACCATTAAAAACTTATAATGGGCTACAAAAGTTTTAAATGAAATTGATATTTGTTTTTTTTTTTTTTTTCTCTTCATTCAGGTTCATGTGACCGTATAAATAGGTAGGATGGAAAATAAACATTAGGGAAACATTACAGTGGGCCATAAGAAGTTTTTAATGGTGGGATGTTCAATCACCATTGTTTCCTATAGTATGGTCCACGTAAGATTTGGATATTTGGATCTGCTTCATTTTTAAGCACATAGCCTAAAATGATCTGGTAAAACGAATGGACGATGTGGATATAAAATAACTACATCAAAGTGGGCCCCATGATAAGAGGCGCATTACCGTGAGTGAAGTTGAGGTTGCATGTAATCTACTCCTCTAAAAAATGGGTTCTTCTTTCTACAATATATATATATATATATATATATATATATATATATATATATATATATATATATATATATATATATATATATATATATATGAAACAGATAAAATGAAAGAAAAGATATAGAAAAAAAAACGAGAGTTATGACAATTTTTGTGGGTTGCTCGATGTTGAAAATAAGAGCAAACATGACCTATCGACATCATAAAATTTAGGTCCACTTTTGAATAGTTAAATAGGGTCCAAATAAGATTATTCTAAATCAATCTGAAAGTTTATCGAAGTATCTTTCTAACGAGCACAAGATCACTCTTATTTGACCGGTAACGAGGGAGTTATGATTATTTTTATGGGATCGCACGTAATTGAAAATGAGAATGAATATGATGACTTTGGGTTCATTTTTGAATGAGCAAATAGTGTCCAAATGAGATGATTCAAAAGTCATTTAAAAGTTTGTCAATTTATCTTTCCAACGAGCACAAAATAACCTTGATTAAACCTATAACAAGGTAGTTATAACTGTTTTTACGTGATCATATGGTGCTAGAAACGAGAGCGAGCGCGACTAACGTCATGATAGAATTTGGGCCCACTTTTAAACGGTCAAATCATATCTAAATGAGATGTTCTAAATTCAATTAAAAGTTTATTGAATTATCCTTTTAACGAGCATAAGATCAACTCCATCAGAGTTGTAATGTGGGAGTTATGACTGTTTTCGCGCAATCGCGACATGTCGAAAAATGAGAGCAAGCTCGACTAACATCATGATGGACTTTGGCCCCACTTTTAGATGGTCAAATGGTGTTCGAATGAGATGATTCTAAGGTAATTTGCAAGTTCATCGAATTATTTATCTAAAAAGCACAAGATCACCTCGATTAGACATAAAACAAGAGACTTATGACCTTTCAAAGTTGGATAAAAATCCACTACTCTCACACGACTAACATTATGATAGAATTTGGGCCCACTTTTAGAATGTATAATGGTCTCTAAATGAGATAATTCTTAAGCCATTTAAAAGTTCATTGAATTATCCTTATAACAATTATAAGATTACTCCAATCGAATTTGGAACGAGGGAGTTATGACGATTTTTGTGCGATTGCGCAATAATGGAAAAAAGAGTGAGCTTGCACGATTGTGCAAGAGTACTAAATTTTGACCAAACTTTAAAAGAGATATTGTACTCATTGGAAATATAATTCGATGAACTTTTAAATGAATTTAGAATCATCTTATTTAGACAACATTTGTTTATCCAAAAGTGAACCTAATGTTTATCATGACATTTGTCTCCTTCACTCTCCTTTTTAACATGATGCAATCATGTAAAAATAGTCATAACTTTCTTGTTACAACTCTGATTAAGGTGATCTTATGCTCATTGAAAAGATAATTTGATGGACTTTCAAATGGATTTATAATTATCTCATTTTGAAACCATTTTTTTAAAATTTAAAAGTGGGCTCATCTAGAAAGGAGAGTGAGGGCAATTAATGTTATATATAATGGACATTGTGATCTATTTTAGACACTCAAATGGTATCCAAATGAGATGATTATAAAGTCAATTAAAAATTGATCAAATTATCTTTCCAACGAGTATAAGCTCACTTTGATTGGAGCTCTATTTTGGATGATCAAATGATGTCTAAATGAGATGATTTTAAAGCCACTTAAAAATTGATCAAATTATCTTTCCAACAAGCATAAGATCACCTCGATTAGATCTGTAATGAGAGAGTTATGATCATTTTCCTGGGATCGCATGATGTTGAAAATGAGAACGAGCACTACTAACATCATGATTGAATTTGGGCCCACTTTTGGATAGTCAAATGATGTCGAAATGAAATGATTCTAATGTTATTTAAAAGTTCATTGAATTTTCTTTCCAACGAATACAAAATTAGCCCGATTGGAGTGTAACGAGGAAGTTATAACTAATTTGCTGTGATCATGTGATGTTGGAAATGAGAGCGAGCTCGCACGACTGATGTCAAGATGGAGTTTGGGCCCACTTTTAGATGGGCAAATAGTGTCCAATTGAGATGATTCAAAAGGCATTTAAAATTTCACCGAATTATCTTTCTGTAACGCCCTGGAAATTTCAATCCTCAAGCCTTGAAAGTACTCAAGCGCCTCTAGAAATTTTTCTATTTTTAATTCTCAAATGAGAATGCATACGTCTGATTTAGAACCAATAATCCAGAAGATTTGTACATGAAACCCTAGTTTGAACGATCCGATTTGATCGAAATCTTGTAAGACATTTAGACACATCAATCTAACCGTACATTCTTTGTTAGATATCATGGATAGCTATGGATTCCTTTTTAATTGTCTAATCCTACATCCGATCCGTTGATTAATGAATCTCAATCTATGATTTAATGAAATCACAATGGATTAACCTATATAACCGACTTATAATGCAGATCTACCTTAGACTACCCTAATCAATGAATCAAACCTCGATTATCTTGAGTTTAGAAACCGATTTGACAAAATAGCCCATTTGACATGTAAAACCATATGAATGAGATTAACCGCCCTTAACTTGCAAATAAATGCACCCCGTATATCACATCATATACCTAGCTATGCCCGTTACGACCTAGTGAAAGGATTCGCTGAACTTTGTTCTCTAAATCATTTAAATGGTATCCTGAAAACTTAGAACAGCTATAGACCGTTCGTTAGTGGGCCGTTGATCACGAATTTACGCGAAATCGATTGCCTTAATGGGCTTGACCTTTCCCCTATATCAGATACCCGACACCCTATCCCGAACTGTACAACTTAGATCAAGACCAGAGAGGGTGAGTTGTGTGACTCGCCTCAACCTTGGGCCATCTGGAACTATAAATAATAAGCCCCATTTTGAGAATTTCATTTAAGATGAAATTAGGGATTTTGGGTAGCTAGGAATTGAGGATTTCTCCCGGATTCGTCGCATGCGTTGCCGAATTCTTCAATCGATTGATGCCAGCTATTAATCATAGGTAATACTTCGATCTACACTCCGAATTACAAACCCAAATAAGACTTTTCTTTCTCAAAACCATCTTTATTTGAATTTCTGTAGGATTTTCACTACTTCTTTCGAATCCTTCGTTCTAGACGTTGTTAGCGTGTAAATTCACCAACACAGGTGAGGACTATTCTTCTAAGTTGGCTATTATCAGCCCACGAGGGTTCCAAATAGTGAAAATTGGGTTTTTCTTGAATTCCATTCAAAGTTAAGTACCGAATGATTCATGTTTATGATTGATGTTCTGTATGTGTTGATTAATTACATGCTTACTTCGATATGTGGATTGATTGCCCATTTGAATCGATTTTATGAAAATATGAGATTTGATGTGTTGTGCATAGCAAGTGTTTGATGAAATTCCTGAGTGAACAAAAGTTCACATATGCTTGAGTAAGTGGATTACCATCCACCCAGGCTAGTGTCTGATTGTGAATTTGATGAGTTGGCCTGCAATAGTACGCCAAGTGTTTGATTTTACGCCCATATATGAAATGAAGTATATCGCATATCAACTGTTTGGTTTTATGCCTGATTGATACAATGGATGCTATGATGTTCTATTCTTCTTACAACATGCTTAGTATAATATTTAATTGACATGATTGGGATTAATCTCTGAAAATCACAATTTATGGACTGCCTACTTGGGTTTGGCCGTCACGGACTTGTTTGGTCGACTTGGGAGTAACATGATCGACCGACCCTAGCTACGCCGGTTTGATTAATGTTTCACTCGGCCTACCAAATCAGTCAATTTTAGGGTTAATCATATTTGTTTGATTATTATTACATATTCTGTAGAATCTCGAATACTACAATTACTATTGTTATGCAGTCACTTATAACTGTACATATCAAGTCTCATGAGCCAGACATGGAATATGGGTAACTGTATTTGTGCTGTCTTTGGCTGGCGTGGGTGAAGAGCCCTCCAATAGCCTTGAGCATTGAATCCTACATACTGAAGCTCATGGGCCAGGCATGGTAAATGGGTAACTGTGCTTGTGCTATCTTTGACCGGTATTGATCCTGATGGTCTTATCGTGAGTCTTGAGCACCGATGCTAGGTGACGAGCCTACCATCATTGATCTTGGGTGAAGACCCATTACCATGCATATGACATTCTAGGGCATCGAGACCCTTTCCGATTTATTCATTATTCAGTTATGTTGGGTGATGAACCCAAATTGGGATTCCAGGAGCCAGGTATAGAACGCCCTGGCCTGGTAGAGGGTACCCCGACCTGGCATTGTCCAGTGTTCGGTAAGGCCACTGTCCAGTGTCCGGCTTTCCTCGCTGTCCAGTGTTCGGCTGCGTTCCCGTCGGTCGTGTTCCTGTTTAATAGACTTTTGATAAGATTGAGGTATTCTGGCTTCGCCAATACTGCTGATTGAATACGGAATTAAATAAATATTTAGTAAACATGCATGCATCACATTTTCACTTGCATTGGTCTGATGCTGCTGCTGGGTGGTAACCCCACCGTTTATTTCTCCGGAATATAACATCTGCATATCATGACTGCATGCATTATTCAACTAAAATAAGAACTTGATTGTAAGGTTATGTTATCTGTTGATGCTGGGGTGGTAGGTGTGAGAGCCCCACCATTTGTTATACTTCACTACTTGTACTTGATTGTGTTGATGACATGTTTAACGTAAGGAATGGTAACACTGAGTATGATTACTCACTCCCACCTGGGGGGGTGTTTTAAAACACCAACCAGTTATTTTGATGCAGGAGTTGCTGCCACTTGATGCATGAGATGCAGGACCTGTTGGCTTACCTATATCGTGCATTTCAATTTCTGCCTTGAATTGGACGTCTTGGGTCAATATTCTTAAAGATTTCATTGTACATGTATATATTGAGCCCCAACTGAGTGGACTCCTTGATTGTGTGGATAATTTTATGTATTTACACTTTAAATTCAAACTGAATTATACACTGTTTAGCTTAAATCTCTATTTATGAGTTGATGCCATCGATTTGTGCCATTAAACTATACTTCCACAAAATACAGTCCGCTCGGAAGAGTCGGGAGCCGCGGACTGCCCGACACTTGATTTTCAGGGCGTGACACTTTCTAACGAGCATAAGATTACCCGATTGAATCTGTAACAAGAGAGTTATGACCATTTTTATTCGATCGTGCAATGTTGGAAAAGAGAGCAAGTGCGACTTATATTATGGACTTTGAGCCACTTTTTAATGAGAAAATGGTGTCAAAATGAGAAATTACAAAGTGATTTGAAACTTTATCTAATTATCTTTCCAATAAGTAAAAGATCACTTCGATCGAAGCTGTAACAAGAGAGTTATGATCATTTTTGTGCGATTGCATGATGCTTGAAACAAGAGCTCGCTTGCGAGATTAACATTATAATGAAATTTGAGCATACTTTTGGATGGTTAAATAGTGTCTAAATGAGATGATTCGAAAGCCATTTGAAAATTCATTGAATTATCTTTCCAACAAGCACAAGATTACTCTTATCAGACTTCGAACGAGGAAGTCATGACCTTTTAAAGTTGGGTCAAAATTTAGTACTCTTGTGTGACTAACATCATGGACTTTGGGTCCACTTTTGGATGATCAAATGGTGTCTAAAGGAAGCAGATTGTGTCCTTCCTCAGTATGGATGCAAAGGGTACAAACCGAGCTATGGAGGGGTCCACCGTGATGTTTCTGTTTATCCACCTAGTGCATCCATTTTATAAGACCATGCTAAGATATGAGCTAAAAAATGAGGCAGATCTAATGCTCAATTGCGCCACACCAAATAGTGAGCCGAACCTAGTGACATCATCACTTACTATTTGGTGTGGCCCACTTGAGCATTAGATCTTCCTCCTTTTTAGAGTCATACCTTAAAATGATTTTATAAAATGGATGGACGAAGTGGATAAATAGATACATCACGGTGGGCCCCCCTCCACAGCTCACTTTGTATGCTTTGTGTCCATACTGAGGAAGGACGCAATCCGACTCCATGTCTAAATGAGATTATTCTAAATTTATTTGAAAGTTTATCAAATTATATTTTTTTATGAGTATAAGATCACGCCGATAGAACCTATAATGAGGGAGTTATTACCTTTCAGAGTTGGGTCAAAATTTAATACTCTCACGCAACTAGCACTACGATGGACTTTAAGCCCACTTTTGGATGATCAAATGATGTTCAAATAAAATAATTCTAAAGTTATTTGAAATTTCATCAAATTATCCTTCCAATGAGTAAAAGATCAACTCTATCAAACTTAGAATAAGGGATTTATCAACTTTCAAAATTGGGTCAAAATTCAGTACTCTCACACAATCGCGCATGCTCGTTATCCTCTCCAACATGATGTAATCGCATGAAAATGGTAATAACTCCCTCGCTATAGCTCCGATTGGGGTAATCTTGTACTTGTTAGAAAGATAATTCGATGAACTTTCAAATAGATTTAGAATCATTTTATTTGAATACCATTTGACTATAAAAAAGTAGGCCCAATATCCATCATAATGTTACTTATGCTCTATCTCCTTTCTGGTATCGTGTGATCGCTCGAAAACGATCATGACTCCCTTGTTAAATATTTGAGTAGGGTGATCTTATGCTTATTGGAAAGAAATTCAACGAACTTGTGAATGAATTTTTAATAATCTCATTTGGACATCATTTGGCCATTCAAAAGTGAGCCCAAATTTGTCACGTTCCCTCTCATTTTCAACTACGTGAGATCTCACAAAAATGATCATAACTCCCTCATTACAGGTCGAATCAGGGTGATCTTATGCTCATTGGAAAGATAATTTGATAAACTTACAAATGAATTTGGAATCATCTCATTTGGACATTATTTGTCTATTTAAAAGCAGGCCTAAAGTTTATGATATCGTTAGGTTGTGTTCGCTCCCATTTCCAACATTAAGTGGCTCATAGAAATGATTAAAACTCCCTCATTTTTTTTTTCTATCTATTTTCTTTCATTCTATCTATTTCTTAGCAAAAGACTCATCTATGTAGATTTTTTTGTAAAAAGAAAAAGAAGAATTCATTTTTTTAACAGAGTGGATTAAATGTGGCCCAACTTCACTTAAGGCAATGCGCCTATTATGGAGCTCGCTTTCATGTAGTTGTTTTATATGCATGTCGTCCATCTGTTCTGCCAGATCATTTTAGGCTAAGTGTTTAAAAATGAAGTAGATCCTAATCTTATGTGGCCAATACTATAAGAAATAGTGGTGATTGAACATCCCACTATTAAAAACTTTTATGGCCCACCATAATGTTTTTGTAATGTATATTTGTCGTCCTACCTGTTCATACGGTCGCATGAACCTAGATGAATGGGAAAAACAAATATCAGCTTCATCCAAAACTTTCGTAGCCCATTATAAGTCGTTAAATGTCAATCACCACTATTTCCTATGGCATGGTCCACTTGAGACTTGGATTTATTTCATTTTTCAGATAATGCCGTACAATGATATGGAAACAACCAATGCATGGTGTGGATATAAAATCCATGCATCAAAGTGGGCCCCACACTAAGGGTTGGGCTATCTCGGGTGAGGCGAGAGCTGCGCTTAATCTATTTCATTTTATAAGATGCATAAAAAATTGAAAAAAGTAATAGAAAAAAAGAAAAAGAAAAAAAGATGTAACCGTAGAAGAGTTCCCCCATAAACTAGTAACAAGAAAAGTATTATTATATGGAGATTTAAAAAAGGTGCTTATACACAACTTCATCTACTTCATCTGGAGAGAATGAAGTCAGTGCATGAACGTCTGGAATTTTTTTTTTTTTTTTTGCAACGTGATGCATTTTAGTGCTCCCCCCAAAAACACCCGTGATTGAGAGATATTTGATAAGACAAGGAAACAATGGTCGGCTCAAGACTATCCATGGTTTGCTTTGGCTTTAGGTTTTACAAGTGGGGCCCATGGATTAGTTAATCCAATCCATCGAAATTACAAGTGGATGGCCCATGCATTTAAAGAAAAAAAAAAAAAAAAAAAAAAAACTAACACTAGGACCCCAACTCCTTCATTGATGTGATCCTGCGAATAAACGGTCTGTACGGAAGAGGTGGACCCCATTCAATTGAGAAAAGGCCGAGTTACTTTTGGTTCTTAGGCACGGCGCCCTTTGGTCTGTGGCTAATAATTAAAAATGTTTGGTTCGCCAAAGGGCTCCACTTATGGTGAATGGGTCTGACATGGCCCATTGATCTGTAGCTAATAAATGTTTGGTTCACCCAAATTGAGTAGTGAGGAGCACACCACACTTGTGGTGTGCATACTCTGTGTGGGGGGCAACCATGATGTATGAGTTTTATCCACGCCATCCATTCGTTTTTTCATCTCATTTTAGGTTATGTTTTTAAAATTGAAGCATATCCAAAGCTCAAGTAAACCACACCACAGGAGCAGTGGGAATTGAATGCCTACATAGAAAAACTTTTTAAAGGTCATAGAAGTTTTGGATCAAGCTGATATTTGTGCTTTCCCTTCATCCAGGTCCATGTTGCCTCATGAAAAAGTTGAGTGACAAATAAACATCATTGTGAGCTCTAGGAAGGTTTCAACAGTAGATCCATTGGATATGCTTCGGTTTTGGGCTCATATCCTTAGAATAAGCTTGAAAAACTTATGAAGGACATGGATGAAATGACGCATACATCACGGTGGGCCTCAAAGAATATCCAGGCCTTCGTTGTGAGCAGCTCCTCACCACACAACCCGCCCAGAAGGAAAAAAACCAGAGGGCCCATGAAGCATAAGATATTTTGCAAGGATGCAACGTTGTAAATCCAACTGTGGGGCCCACTATGATGTATATGCCTTACATCCCCCTCATTTTAATGCATGATAAAAAAAAATGAAGCAGATCCAAATCTTAAGTGGACCATTCCGCAAGAAACAGCAGTGATTGACGTTAAAAAGTTCATGAGGCCACCAGAATGTTTATTTGCCATCCAACCTGTTGATAAGGTCGCAAAGACCTGGATAAAGAGACCACACAAATATCAGCTTGATTCAAAACTTGTGGCCCACAAGAATTTTTTTAATGGTCGATTATCACTGTTTCCTGTATTATGGTCCACCTGAGATTTGGATTTTCTTCATTTTTTAGTTCATACTCTAAAATGAGTTTTCAAAATAGATTAACGGCGTGGATCCGGGGACCCGCCGAAGCTGCACCCCTTTCTTTAGCACATACGTGTCATTGTGTAAAAGCATAAGGTGTGGGTGCAGCAAAAGCATATTTTGTAAAAGCAATTGAAACAATGCACTAATAATGTGACCCCTTTTTTATCCCTAGTTAATGTTTTAAAGTACGGCCCACCTTCTGCGGCAGAGGATTAGTCTACTGCTTCCTGTGGTGTGGTCCACTTGGGCATTCGATCTGGTTTCGTTTTGGGCTCATGGCCTAAAATGATCTGTCAAAATGGGCAGACGGCGTGGATGAAACATATACATCACGCTGGGCCCCACAGCTCCCCTGAAACATATACGTCTGTCTCTAGCTAGTAGCTAGGTCCTGGTGGGTAGCACCCAATCCGCCCACGCATCAAATGGTAGACTGGAGACCCACCAGCCGACATGGTGTTCCAGTGCGCTTGGTGTACAATGAGTTATGGTGATCCTAGCTTCATTGGGAGACTTAGACGGTCCAATCCATTGATCTAGACTGTTTATTAGGTCCACTAGACATTTCCTCATCTGCAATCTAAATGTTACTCTAATCTATCATATATTAGCCATTTGATGAATGGCCTTTTCTTGAGATCATGTGCTCCACTTAAGCTTTGGATTTGCCCCATTTTTGAGTTCATGCCCTAAAATGATCTCACAAAATGAATTGATAGTGTAGATATAACACATACATCATAGTGGGGCCCACTGAACTTGGTGATGTCAACACACCAAGCAATCCGCTTCCGTTGGTTAGGCGCTATTAATGTAGATTTACAATGGTTAAGTTCCTCTTTCGTTTGCACAAACGTGCCAAGCATCGATCCGTGAAAAAGGTCAGTGCAGTAAAAATAGCTTTTCTAAAAGGAATGGGACCAATCCACTAATTACGTGGGCCACAACTGCACATTGACTCTAAACTATTGGTTATCTATTGATTTCAAAGGATTCGTCCACCTGATGAGTGGACAATCCTTTTTGTTTTCTTGCCCGTGAATAATCTTTTAAACTATGGCCCACCATCTGCAAGGTAGTGATTTTCTTGAAAAAAACGTTTCAGATTTGTGGGGAAAAAGTGTTTTATGTGACGATTCACGTACGTCATTGCTTGGCTCGTCTTCTGGCTTCCCGAGTATATTGTAGGCCATGTGCAATGATATGGATGGTGTGCTAGAACCAGTTTCATTTCAACTGAACAACTTTGATTCCAAGCACTAACATAGGCAAATGCATTGAACTTGACTATATATGACCTAAGTTTGAGAAGATCGGCCGCTTGTTCGGCCACTCATAATATATAAATTTAACAAAATCGGGTGATTTTCGGAGGGTGAGGTTCGTCCTCCTCAAATGGGTTGTACTTTACCTTCCATGAGAAATGACTTTTCAAATACACACAAGGTTAAGTAAAAAGGAAATATTTATAGCCATCTGGAAATATTGAAAGATCACCATTTTAAATGAAGAACTTGTTTGTATGAACACTACAGGAAAAATGTACTTTACCGGCAGCCATAAGCGCCGGTAAAAGTCCCAAAAAGCGCCGGTGAAATGTTTCCTGGCGCTTTGACAAGTGCCGATAAAAGTGCTGTCGGGAAATGATTTCCCGGCGGCAACCACACTTTCCTGGCGTATTTGCTAAGCGCCATGAATGAGTAGGCTTTGCTGGCGCCAGTTGTGCTTGTGCTGGCACTTCTGCTGGCCACCGGGAAAAACTAAAAAGCGCAGGTAAAGTCTACTGAAGCGCCGGTAATAGTCTACAAAAAGTGCCGGTTAAAGGTTTTAGAAGCACCAGTAAAAAACGGGCAACAATCGGGTTAGAACCTGTACTTTTTAAAAAAAAAAACCTAATGAATGTTACAATACAGCTAATAATGAATATTAAAGAAAAATTGTATTGCTTTACAATAAAAATTGAATATTGTCCGAATATATAAAAATTCTCGATGTCCACTCCCAGCTTGGCCCCACTTCATGCATGTGCTTGTCTAGGAACACGGATGGCACCGTTCAGCTAATCGTCTTTGCGATCCATATCTCCGCAATCCACTGTTGGGATGCATCCAAACGCTCCCTTAGCATGACAGAAGCACTAGAAAATTTTAGCCCATACAATTCAATGATTATGATATTCATTAGTATCCATGCTAGAAAGAGGCTGCTGTGATAATAGAGATGGACAATTTAATATCAAAATAGGCGGCTGAATAGATCTAATGTAAATATATGGGTAAAGCTAAAGACATTTGAGCACCCAATCATGCAATAGTGGGAGAACAGAAAAGAGACCTAGGAGCAATTAATGTCAACTAAAACCAACTCAGAAACATGTGTTCGGCTGCTCCAAATTGTGCATGTACCATTGTGGTGCATGTGCATGTAATGTTGCTGCTGCAATTAATGACAACAGAAGAAGGAAAAAAAACAAAACAAAACAAAAGAAAAACATCCAGATTTTAAAGGCCAGACAGAATAACTTAGAATCATCTGTCATAAAAAGAAAAACGAAAGAATACTATGATGGCAGTTTCATCGTGTGGCCTCACCAGTCCAGTGATGAAAGGACGTAACATGAAGAGAATAGAAAATGTACGGAAAGTTCACATAGAGAAGACTACTAATACAATCAGTAGATGTTCAAGACAGAATTAAGCACAAAAAACAAACAAAGTAATAGGTTAAGAAAATAAAAAATAAAAAACTATGACTATTACATGATTCTGAAAAGAGACTGTTTGATCACAAATGCACACAATGAAAACAAAAACTGACCTCACTCAACCCTTGGGCTGCTCCAGAATGTTCAACGTTGTTATTATTGGTATTCAATGTATCTGACAGTCATGGTTCAAATCTTTATTTCATGGTTCTCCTCACAATGGTTCTATCTTAAGATTTCTTTACAGGTAGAATTTGGAGAATGATCACCATGAGAATGAAGAGCTTAACTGGAAAGTTGTAGGTTCAAGTATTTAATTATTCTCTATTATTATCTAATTGTTTATCTATGTCCAGCTTTACCTTTTTATGTTCGCAGCCTAAGGAAGAGCGATTTCTATTGGTGCCAATTCAGACTTGGGCTAAAAGATGCTACATAGTAAATGAAATAAAAAAACAAAAGAAAAATGAAAAAGAAAAAGACTAGCACTAAGGTGTGATCAGGTTGCACTGAGGATTTGACTAGGTTGCAGATCTTCGTTTCTGCGTTGGGAAATCGAGGGGGGGGGGGGGGGGGGGGGGGCTTTTTTAAAAAGAGGGAAATGAAATCATTTTTTTATTGACCTTTTTTTGCTGGCGGTCCGTTTTTACATTCTTGGCGACCATAGGATAGTGCCCATGATCATATCTAATCCTGCGGTTTATGTTGGTCGACGGAACAAATGCACCGGCAATTTGCATATTTCAATTCGAAGCCGGAACACATACTTGTGCAAAAGCCTACCGTGCACTCAATTTGAAGCCACTCATCTTCACTCTCGGGGCGGTGGACCTTGTGAGTGCATTCGCTTCACCATTCCTAATCAAAACCACTCTACAATCACCCATATTAGCTACATGCAACTCCTAATCCTACAAAAACACAGTGGTTGTGCAAACTCCACTACTCACGCCCTGTTAACAAAACCTAATCAATGTAAATAGCATTAATTTTTCAATAACCAGCAAGTAAATCTATCCATCTTAACGATGTCCCTTGAATTATGCTAGGGAGTGTCAGCTTGATCCAAAACTTCCATGGCCCCAAGAAGTTTTTAATGGTGGGCACTCAATCCCCACTGTTTCGTGTGGTCCACAAACAATGCCTTTGTGACATTACTCTATTAATTGGATTTGCAAACTGGTAGAAAGGGTAGGAGCCAAAAACTAGGCAGATCCAAAGTTGGGTGGGCAACCCACACACACAACAATGGCCGGTTGTACTTTAAATGGTTTGCATTCAATCCTATGTCTCCTGTGATGTGGCCCACCTAAGTTTTGGATCTGACTAATTTTTTGCCCTTAACGTCCTTCCATGAGCACTCACTAAAGGATAAATGGAGTGGATGTCACATGAACATTACCATTGGCCCCACCAAACTTGCCTGTACAAATGGTTTTCCTCTCATTCCACCAATGCCTGTGGTCAACTCCACCAAAAAGTGTCATGCACTGCTGCATGTTGCACAAGGTAAATGCTATAAAATGGTGATTACTCTAACAATAATAAAAGACTTGATGACTAACGGTCTAATTGAAGTTATAGCCTTTAACAGAGAGTGGAACAACTTAAAAAAAAAAAAAAAAAAAAAAAAAACAGAGAGTGGAACAACAAAACAAGATTTATGTAGCCGAACCCAATTACTTAGCATAGCTCCTTCCCCCACCCTCCATTCTTCTAATCTACCCAATCTTATTTATAAAACTTGCATGAAATAGAGTGCCAACATCAACAGCCACATCTTCAGAGATGGGAATGAATGTGAATACACAGAATTGCAGGAAAGCTTGAACAAACCTGATCAATGCCTCCGGTAGTCTAACTGTAGTTCGATAAGCAACTCTACTTCCAGGAGTTGTATCACCTCTACGAAGAGTTACATATGAATCCACAAGCAGTTTTCTAGCTTCTGAGCTTAGCTACATGAATCAGATATCTGTTAGCAGGTAGATGGAAAAACATAATCAAGCTTGTCTCAGGAAAACAAAGCTTATTTGAAGGGAAACAAAACGAACCTTGGGTTTCAGAGTCTTAGCATATGCAAAGGTTGCAACAAGATGTAGCAGTTCTGTTAACCAGTAGTTGCAGCAAGTTGTAGGGCTGCAGAAATAGGGAAATGAGTGAGGAAGACAAGAAAAGTCAATGCACAAGAACTTGCTCCGATATCAAATAACGTGAATCCAAAGGAGAGCTCTCTCCTCCAGCATTAAAGTGAGAGAGAGGGAGACGAACCTCCAATATAAGAGTGGAGTGAGAGAGATGATGGTCGTTTGGGAGAGATGAGGAAACGGCGCAGGAAACCTCATTACCGAATAGATAGATTAGTTATATTGCGAAGCCCTTCCCTATTATATGTGCAAGCAACAACCAGGAAACCAAATGAGTTCCCTAGCAGTCTTCTTTTCCACTCTAGGTAACATCCATTTGCTTCCCCTACAGTTCAAACTGTGCCCATTCAAGTTCACAATAAACACTCCAATGATGAACCACTAAAATCATCTGATCAGGGAGATTTTGGATCTTGGGTCATCCAATCTATGACATGACAAACAGTTTTAACCACCAAAACATTCCTTGTTCAGCCATTTTATCAAACAGTAAGCATGCATGAAATACAGGAGGTATTGCACAATGGGGTTTTTAGTTTTATGGCTGTAATGGACTTCATGGCCATAAAGACTTTGGAAAACATCTTAAAAACCTCTTCCAATTCCACCCCACGAAACCTCTGCTCGTCCTTCTTGAGAATTTCAAAACCCCTTTGAAAAAACCCACCTCGCATGGCAAAACCAGGCCCCCGGACCTATGGAATCCGAACACTTCTTCCGCTTTCTTCAGCACGTTTGGAATCCGAACTTCAGAGCCAATCAGATCTAACTCTAAACACCTATAAAAAAAATCTGAAAACGAAACTTCCCTCAAAATGTAATTTCTGCAGGAAACCCTCCGCCAAATACTTCGACTTCAACTAGATCTGCTCTAAGCCGCATCCAAAACCCTAAAAACCAGAGAAGGGGGAGAGGCTAAAGGAAACTCAAACTAGATCTTTCCAAGCCGTAGATAGAGAGGGAAAGGGAATGGGGGCGGAGGGCGCTGGCCGTAGACAGAGAGGGAAAGGGAATGGGGGTGGAGGGCGCCGGCCGTAGATAGAGAGGGAAAGGGAATGGGGGCGGAGGATGGGGGCGGAGGGCGCTGGAAGAGAGAGAGAGAGAGAGAGAGAGAGAGAGAGAGAATGGTTGAATAAAAGGGGGCTAGGGTTTCGATCATTTGAAGCATACGATTCCCCCAAACGGCCGAGGCACTTATGAGGGCGCTCGATCCCTGGCGACCACGTGTAGCGCCATTGATCCCTATATACGCTGGCGCTCCGTATTGGCCGCCGGAAAACATACGCCGGTAATGCGGCTTTTTCTTGTAGTGGAAGAACTTGTTTGTATTAAGATAACTAAGTCCAGCGTATGAGCGTAAACCTTGGATTATAGCTAAAGATTATAGCTACTTGATTACCGCTACTCCTAAGGTAGGATTACGCCAATGATTATGCTAGGATAATTGAAAGATA
The DNA here is from genome assembly GCA_003013855.2 of Liriodendron chinense. Taxonomy (NCBI): domain Eukaryota; kingdom Viridiplantae; phylum Streptophyta; class Magnoliopsida; order Magnoliales; family Magnoliaceae; genus Liriodendron; species Liriodendron chinense. The sequence continues at coordinate 299,818 of ML058479.1, forward strand.
GATTAATTTGGTTGGTGTGCGACCCTTTGCTCTGTATGATTGTGGTGTGACTATGATCGTGGTTGTTCAAATGTGTGCTCTTTCATGCATGAGGGAAATAAGATAAAGTTGAACCCTCTTTCACTAAAGAATTCCTAAGATGCAAAGAAAGAGGATGCGAGGAAAGGTAAGCAAAAGGTAGTGAATAAATCATTATCGAAGTCTCTTGACATATTGAATATGAAGGAGTATGAGAGAGAAGCTACAAAGGATGCGATGGTATATGCCCTTGTGACTAAGGAGGCTACACTTGAAGTTTTGGTAGACATAGTACCAGAGATAAGTCCCATTTTAGAGGAGTATCACGATGTCTTTCAAGCGGACTTACCAGATGATCTACCACCTATGAGGAATATTTAGCACGCCATTGATCTTCTCCCTGGGTCGACCCTACCTAACCTCCCCCATTATAAAATGGACCCTACAGATCATATAAAATTGAAGAAGCAGGTTAATAAACTTCTTCATAAGGGTTTTATTCGTGAGAGTATGAGTCCATGCGTTGTGCCAGTGTTTCTTACGCCTAAAAAGGTTGGCACGTGGCATATATGTGTGGACAGTAGGGCCATCAACAAAATCACAGTCCAATACTGGTTTTTCATACCATGTCTTAACATGTTAGACATGATGGCCATTGTCACAATATTCACCAATGTGTACCTCAAGAGTGGGTATCACCAAATCTGTATATGCCAAGGAGATGAATGGAAGACGACCTTCAAGATGAAGGATGGGCTAACGAGTGGCTAGTCATGCATTTTGGATTGACTAATGCCCCAAGCACTTTCATGAGGGTGATAACCCAGGTGTTGAGATCCTTTATAGGTAAGTTCTTGGAGGTGTACTTTGACGATATTCTTAGTACATCGAAGGAACAACATTTCAACCACTTGAGGCAAGTATGCAAGGTCCTTCGAGCCGAGAAACTTTACACAAACCTTAAGAAGTGTACTTTCATTTCTACAAGCATTATATTTTTAGCATTTATTATGTCAGCTGAGGGGATGAGAGCAGACCCCGAGAAGATTAGGGCCATAGTGGAATGACCTGAATCGCGGAATATTCACAAAGTGCGAAGCTTTCACGATTTAACCACTTTTTACAGATAGTTCATCCGAGGATTTAGCATCATAATGACTTTAATTACAGACTACATTAAGAAAGGGAAGTTCATTTGAACTAAATTAAGCTGCCTCGAGAACTTTTAAGGAAATAAAGGGCAAGATAAGTGAAGCGCCCGTCATGGGTTTTCCAAACTTCTCCAAAGTCTTTGAAGTTGTGTGTAACGCATCAGGTATAGGTATATAGGTAGAGTTTTGAGCCAGGAGGGACACCCTGTTGCATACTTTACTGAGAAATTAAATGAGGCGAATCAATGATACTCTACCTATGACAAGAATTTTGTGTTGTAGTCAAGTCGTTGAGACATTGGAGACATTATCTGCTACCGCATGAATTTGTCTTGTTCTCTGACCATGAAGCCTTATGATATTTAAGCTCTTAGAAGAAATTGAACCCAAGGTACGCAAAGTGGGTCGAGTTTCTTTAGGAATACTCGTTTGTGTTGAAACATAAGGCCGGGGTTGAGAATAAGCCTGCAAACGCCCTTAGTCGTAGAGTGGTGCTCCTTCAGACCATGAGTCTTGAAGTCACGGGATTCGAGAACCTGAAAGATGAATATACTTCATCCCTTGACTTCGAACACATCTATGCATCACTTTTGGATGATCAGAGGAATAGTGATGGGTTTGTCTTATTTGATAGTTTCCCATTTAAAGGAGGCAGACTCTGCATTCCTCATACATCATTACAGGATTTCCTTATCTGGGAACTTCACGGGGGTGGAGTCGCCGGACATTTTTGGAAAGACAAGACTATTGCCCTCATTGGGGACCGATTCTATTGGCCAAGTCTCAAGAGAGATGTCACCAAGATTATAGGGTAGTGTTGTATTGGTCAACTGACAAAGCAAAAGAGGCAAAACACTGAGTTATACATGCCTTTGTCAATGCCACATAAGCTATAAGAGGATATTAGTATGGACTTCGTGCTTAGGCTTCCCAAGACTATTTGAAAGAACGATTCCATTTTTATAGTGGTGGACAGTTTCTCGAAAATGACCTACTTTTTTTTTTGCTCCAAAACTTCAGATGCCTCCAACATAGTTAAGATATTCTTTGGGAGATAGTTCACCTGCATGGATTGCCCAAAACTATAATGTCTGACTGTGATGTGCGATTCATGGTTATTTTTAGAAGACACTAAGACATACGATGGGCACGAGGCTCCAGTTATTGCCGGCGTACCATCCGTAGACCGATGGTTAAACAGAGGTAGTAAATAGGAGTCTGGGGAATCTTCTGTGATGCATGGTGGGTGATCACACCAGAACATGGGACAACGTTTTACTTTTTAGCTGAATTTGCATATAATAGCTCTGTAAACAGGTCGATTGGTATGAGTCTTTTTTAAGCTGTTCTTGTTGTCAACTTAGGAAATCGATAACTCACTCTTTTACACAACATATCTATGAATTGCATGATGAAATTATGAAGTGGATAAATGTAAGCAACGAACAATATAAATTAAATGCCGACTCACATTGCAAGTTGTAAGAATTTCAAGTGGGTGTTATGTCCTGGTTCGCATAAGGTCAGAGCAGTTCCCACAAGTAGCCGTTAAGAAATTTATAAGCATGTAATGCCGACCTTTATAAAATCTTAAATTGTTTAGGTACTAATTCATATGTTGTAGATCTTCTACCTGACATAAGAATTAGTTCTACTTTCAATGTGGACGATCTAGTGGCTTTTGAGGATCACCTAAATGATGTATCTATCCTACCTTATACTTCATGACCTATACTTAGTTTTCCCAACCTTTAAGATATAATGGATGAACGAGTGATGTCCACAAGTAAAGAAGGGTACTAGAAATATCTCGTCAAGTGGAAGAACATGCCGACTTCATATTACACGTGTCTTACAGAGACTAAGTTGCAGTGGGTTGATCCAGATATCTTAGAGCGGTATCAGAGTTTTATTTTGCCGAAGGTGAATTCTTTTCAGCAGGGGAGAGTTGATGGGGAACATTAGACCATCACATTCTTTTTTTGAGTGTATTAGCATAGGAGATGTGTCGCGCCCATCTCGGCGTCTTTCTCGTTGCGGTTCGATAACATTTGAGGAGCACGTGAGGAACACGAGAGATGAGCAGACTATTTTATTTTGAGCATCGTTTTGTTATTATTTTTCTTTTGTTTAGGCACTTTAGTGCACTGTTTTATTTTAAGCATCGTTTTATTATTTTTCTTTTGTTTAGGTACTTTAGTACACTTTTTCTAAACATGGATTATATAAGCTTTATTAGAAACCCTATTTTCATTATTACACTTATGAATATTGAGAAGAAAATTCATTCTTGCTTGAGATGAGCTTAAACCTCTAGTAATTCGAGTCCTTTTTTGGCATAATGCCGACTATCCCTTCTATCTCTCTTCTCTTCTTCTTCCCCATGAGATCCAGGTATTTTAATTGTTCTCTTCCATTCGATTGATAGATTTCTCCAAAATCTTGAACTCCTTTTTTATTCGGAATAGGCCCACAACTCATTTTTCTTAGTTTTTCTCCAAACCCTTAGCTTTTTCCCATCCGAATCTTTCCTATCTAACTTAATCCCACCACATTTCCAAATCCAAACATTTTCTGTTCACCCAAATCTAAATTTCACCATTCCTATAACCTTAAATCCCTAAAACCGTAAGTCCCTTATCACTCAAACCATAACCCTTACACTAATTCCTATTGATATCATTTATATCCATACCCTAGGAGCCCTGGAACTTCATACCTTGAATTTAGGATTAACCTTATATGCTTGGACATGAAAGTTTTACCTTCCATGGGTTCCGACCTGTGAGATTTTATAGTTCCGTCATTTCATGCTTATGATCTTTGATATGTAATATGGATTTTTTTTTTTTACCCAATTGAATGTCTTCGCTTGTGATTTGAGTATATTTAATATGATTATTTCATTGTTTGATATATTCACTTTAGTTTTACTCCGCATCATTCTTTGTAGGCCCATTGTCCTGCATCATCTTGTCTTATTGAGATTGATGGTGCCTTGTTTGACGCGTGTACTCAAGTTTGAGTGCTATTGACTAGAGTAAGATCACCTCTATATTGATTTATTTAAACTTCAAGCAAAATCTTCTAATTCAATAGGAATCTTGAATCCACAATGAAAAAAAAAGTTTATGGAAGAATATGTTAAGAAAATATGAATAAAGCATATTTACATTGAATGACTCATATAAACCCTAAGCTTAAATTTGTAACTTTTTCAATATAGTAACTTTCATAAATTATTAAACTTAATAAAAATAGTTAAACTTCTTTCAAAATGGATCAAACAAAGACTTTAAGGATCATGAGGTTCGAAATCTTAACAAAACTAAAATAACAAAAACGGTGACTTAATCTTAACTTCTTTCTTTTGTTTTTGTTTTTTTTTTTTTAAGTACACACCACCCACCCCCACTTTGGGAATCAATACACACACCACATTGTTAGTACACCCACCCACCCCCACTTTGAGAATCAATACCATGACCTCAGCGTTGAAACGAGGCTATCTTTACTCAGTCTACCACTTGTGCTATGGATCTGGGTGTAATAGTTAATTTTAACTTATAACTTAAAATTAACCTTTAAAATGACTTAATTTTGGAAAAAAAATTGTTGAGGGGCCAATTGCTTTTGATATTGGCCAAAATATAGAGCTCATCAATAGCTTTCTGATGATGTATTATATGCACGATTTTGATAACTGTTTTAAAGTTACGTCCACACAGGAAGCAACAATGTGTGTTATTACAGTTTTTTGTTTTTGTTTTTTGTGTGTTGAGCCATACAGTGGTGATGTTGTTGTACATAGTGATCACTTGATATTCCATGAGAGCCAAACGGATGTCATAGTAGGAAGAAGTGTTTCATCATTCGTTCCAATTATTTCCATTTAAACTATTTCAATACAGTAACAACATTGCAAAGTAGAAGTTTTAGTACACTTAAACTTTCTAAACAAAAGTAATTTTCTTAAAATTGTAACTAATTAATAGAGGTGAGCATGAGCTGAGCTGAGCTCTGTTCGAGCTAGGCTCGCTCAATGACCACCCTAGCTCATGTTCGGCTTGGCTCGGCCTTGGAGCTGGACTGACATGTTCGAGCTAGCTTGACCGAGCTTTTGAGCGAGTTCGAGCTGAGTTCGAGCCTAGTAGGCCCTAGCCCAAAAGCTAGACTTAAACTGTTTAAAATTGAGCCCAAAGGCAGCCCAAAGCCCATTGACATCCCCCACTCACTTTATAGAGAGTTTCATCTCTCATTTCATTTTTGCACTTCCGATGTGGGACTAAAAAATATAGTTTTAAGTTTTTTACAAGTGAGTCAACCTGAGTTGAGCTTCAATCGAGCCGAGTGGATTCAACCTTGGGTTAGCTCAAGCTCGGCTTGAAAATCATTTCGGGCTTGGCTTGGTTCGAATCTAGCCTTCAAATCAAGCCAAATCGAGCTGGTTCGAGCTGAGTCGAGCGAGCTAACCGAACTGGCTTGGCTTGGCTCGTGCTCAGCTCTACTAATTAATACCGTCTTTTATGTAAAAAAATCTAATGATAAGTTCCCTGCTTGCAACTAGGGGTTCTTAGCCTTTCAACATGAGGTTTGTTCGAGTCCCATAGGTGGTCGTAATGAAATGGTTGGAATCTAATGGTTGTAATGGATTTTATACAATCATCACAGTGGGCCCTGTACATATCAATGGTGGACATCTCTTTCCTATCTTTTTTACCTTATCGTGGTCCACCCAAATAATGGTTAATCCTGATTTTTTACTCATGTGCATAAACATAGGATTACAAATCTAGTGGTGGGAGTGGATCTTAAATTAACATCACGGTGGGTACTCTAGAAAGTGAAGGGTCGAGAGTTAATTGGTAGACCCCATCGGTGTCTGCGGGTGAATATCTAGGGAACCGGATCCTGGCTTGAGTGGGTCTCATCTTGGTGTTAGTGTGAAATCCACCCCAACCATTAGGTGTGTCACAGCATGTAAGGCCCACCCCTAAAAAGTCAGCCCCATCAGTAGTTTAAATGGGACGCAAGGTTGGAAAACGTGTACAGGATAATGGTCACCTTCGGAATTGGTTTCCTAAGTGTGGCTCACCTGAATCACTGAGATTTTATATAATCATCACCGTTGTTCCGATGAGAATGAAGGCAGAAAGTCTTTCTTAAAATTATTTTCTTTGAAGTGGCCTACAAGAATCACATTTCAGCTTGATTTTTATGATCTTAATCTAAGTGGGATTACACATCTAATGGTCTGAGTAGATCTCACATACACATCATAGTGGGCCATGAACATTAGGATTTCCTTGAAGTAACTTTTTTTTTTTTGCCCGGGTAAAACGTTTAATACAGCTTTAATACAGCTGGCAAGGAACGAGGATGGTGTGACCTGGCTAGAAACGGACGGTCTTGCGAGGGGATCCGCGGGTTGGCTGGTGACCCGAACACCAGCAAGCTGGTGTCAAAGCTCTGTGGGTCCCATCATGATGTATTTGGTTTATCCACACCGTCGATCCATTTTTACATATCATTTTAAGGTAAGAGACAAAAAATGAGTCAGATACAAAGCTCAAGTGGACCACACCATAGGAAACGGTGGGGATTGAACATTTACAGTAGGAAAAGTTTTGGGGGCCACAAAAGTTTTGGATCAAGCTGATATTTGTATTTTCCATTCATCCAGCTCTTGTGATCTTATGAAGAAGTTGGATGATAAATAAACTTCACTGTAGGCCTTAGGAAGGTTTGAACGGTGGACATCATGATTCTCTTCACTATTTCCTGTGGTGTGGTCCACTTGAGATTTTTATCTGCCTCATTTTTTATCTCATGCCTTAAAATCAGCTGGGGAAATGAATGTACGGGTCGATAAAACAATACATTATGGTGGGGCCAGAGAACTTTGACACCAGCCAGCCGTGGGGCACCACCGTGATGTATATGTTTTATCCATGCCGTCCATCCATTTTGAAAGACCATTATAAGTAATTGGCCTAAAAATAAGGCAGATAACAAATCAAATGGATCATATTATAGGTAACAATGATGATTGAGCACCTACCGTGTAAAACTTCTCAGGGCCATAGAAGTTTTGGATCAAGCTGTTATTGATGTTTTCCCTTCATCAAGTCCTATGTGACATTATGAACAGGTTGGATGGTAAATAAACATCATGGTGGGCCCAGAAAGGTTTCAATAATGGGCGTCAATATTCTAACCAATGCTACCTTTGGCGTGTATCCACTTGAGACTTAGATCTGTAACCTTTTTTGGGCACATGGTCTAAAATTATCTGTAAAAATAGATAGGGCGGAGTGGATAAAACACATGCATCATGGTGAGCCCTGCCAGGACCATCTGTTTCTAGCTTGATCTTGTTGGGTGTAGTACCCAGTCCGCGCCAGTGGCTAAGGGACACCACCCTTGATTTTCCGTAGGGTCCGCTGTAAAGATGGGTAGAATCCACTCTGACCATTAGATGTGTAATCTTACTTTATGATCATTAACAAAAATTTGGACTGATACGTGATTGAAATGGGCCACACAAAGGGAAATAGTTGTAAGAGAGACATCCACCCTTGATATTTATAGGACCCTCTGTGATGATTATATAAAATCCATTCCAACCATTATATACTACACCAAAACTTAGGACTGTTTTCCAAACATCAGGACCATCCATCATTTAGGTGGGCCACATGAAGGGAAACGGTTTGGAAGGTGAGTGTTACATTGTATACATTTTATGGTAAGCAATGTGATTGATTACGAAGAACATGCTATGTTTCACAAAAGTTTCGGTTCACCCTGATAATATTTGTTTTTCCGCTGCTTCATGATATTTGTTTTCCCCCTTCATCGTGGTCTGTGTGACCTTATCAATAGGTTAGATGGAAAATAAACATTGTGGTGGACATTATAGCAGGCTCCAGGATGATTTTAATGGAGAGAGTTCAATCACCACTGTTTCCTTTGGTGTGGTCTACTTGACAATTGGATCAGCTTTTTTGTTGGGATCATTACCTAAATTTCGTTGGAAAAACGGATGGATGGTGTGAATATACTACACATACATTAAATTGTGCCCCACAATCAGGGTCACACCTTGTCAGGGTGATGCCTGGGCTGCACCTAATGTGCTCCCTGGTTGCCAAAACCACCCACCAGTGGTGGTGTCGGTGGGGACCCACCATGATGTATGTGTTTTCCATCCAACCTGTTACACAGACCTAAATAAGGGGAAAAACAAATATCGAATTGATCCAAAACTTTTGTGGGCTACAAGAAGTTTTTAAGGGTGGGCACTCAATGCCCGCTGTTTCCTGTGGTGTGGTTCACCTGATATATGAATTTGACTTGTTTTTGGGCTTATGTCATAAAATGATCTGGCAAACTGGATGAAGCGGCATGGATAAAACACATATTCATGGTGGGGCCCATAGGCATTGACTGTAGCTGCGTCAGTAAGCAAAAGATGTCTCTAGGTAATTAAGCTACATCATTAATGATTGGCATTTTTTGTCATTTTATAAAGAAACTTAATGAAAATGAGAGAAATTTAACGGAAAGTACCCCTTTGACAATTATCACCATCAATGAGGTAGCCTAATGAAAATAAAATTTAGAAAGGTATCAGGATGTAAATATAGTAATAATAAGGTACTATTTTGTAAAATTTCCAAATTGATATTACGGTGAAACTGCTTACCATAACATATTATATAAACAACAAAGGTTCTAGACTTTCAATCTAACTCAAACTAGCCAACTATAGTAGAAACTACTAAAAATAGTAAATGAGTAAAAATAATGATGCAGGCGTAGACGTGGTGAGGACAATATCTTCCTCACGGGATAAGTACCTTTAATCTACAAGGCTTGCGGGACTCCTCAACCAGAGATCATCGAATCCACGAGGAAAAATGCCCTCAAATCCATGAGAGAGAAAGAAGGAATAATTCCTAAGAAATTTGAAATAAATTGATTGATTATAAAAACGGAATTACAAGTACTCTTTAAATAAGGAAATAAAACCTAGGACGAAGATTAATTTAGCCTTATAATCCAACTCAAGCACCCTAAAAACATAACTTACTTTATATAAATAGTAAACTTACTATTTATAGATGAGCTCTATTTGTACTAAACTTCGTGGTTTTCAACCAAAAATAGTAAGTGTCCAATCCGGTCCAACTACGTTATTCGATCTAGTAACTTTTCTAAGCCTTTTTCATGTTGGACAAACTTCTAAAACTCAAAGGATCAAAAGTTATACTCGAACTAAAACTTACTATTTATAGTAAAAACAAAAATAAACTAGTCTTTCGACCGTTAATCTGATTGAATCTTGTAAATCCGGCGTGGGCAACCTAGCATCATAGGTTGGTTAGCTTAAGTAGGTTCTCCTACCCCAAAATCATATATTATACATTGAATAACTCATTCCAGTTTGCAAGATATGATCGATTTAACGTTCTAACGGTCCGGATCGTTTCTATCTTTGATTGGGCTTTCTTCGGTCTATTTTCATCATAAATGCATTAGCGACCTACTCTACATTAAACAATAAATATTTAATTCTACCAAAACTCTGAAACAACCTTTGGATGACTAAAACAAAGATCTGGAAACACAATTGGACTCTTAATATCTTAAAATAGCAAAAACACAACTCGATAAAATCAGCAAATTTTGACCCTAAAAACAACTGAATTTTGCAAAACCGTTTGAGAGCTAATTGCTTTTGTCATTGACAATAAAGTTTTCTAGTAGCAATCCTAATGACATATTATAAGTGCAATTTTGATAAGTGGTCACAAAGTTATGACTATCGGAAACTTATATATGATAGCTGTTGTGCCAATTTTTTTATTTGCCCCATCTTGAATCATACCACCTGAATTCTCTAGATGTTGGCTTCCATACAATTGCCTTTAACTTGTTCTACATCACTACTAAGTATATATTGTAAAACTTACATATTGCGGAATGATAGGATCGTTTATGCATCAACAATGGAGATCCATACTATAATCTTAAAGCCATACCTGATTGGGAAGACATTCCCGATGCCGTCATGTCGCCGAGAAGAACTCTTGGTCTTCCGCACCATATACCCTTTAGGAGAACCATTCAATGGGACTAGGGTTTTCTCTATCATGTTGGTGAGGGGACCAAGACATATATTTATAGGAAAGAGGGTTAGAGAAGCTTACCCATCACACTTCTCTCCTCTAGGGTCTCCACACCGTAGGTTTCCATATCTGGCTTAATAACCGCGAATAGGGACCATGGTTCAAGCGTCCCACCCCAAACCTATTTGCAATGATCACAACTATAGTGGGGCTCACTGAATCGCTCAATTTGAATAATCCAACGGTCATGATCTAAACTGATGATCATGTGTGGCCCACCTAATGGAGTCATACATTCTCCCACTTGGGCTATACTGATCTTTGAAGAAAAACGAAACATTTTATTTTATTTTGTGAAAAATATTTCATAAAATATATTTGTTTCAAAAGTTCCTAATGGGCGCCCTACTGATTTCAAAACAATATCGTTGGATAATTATGAGCCACGCTTGTCAGATCCGGTCCATCAAGACCACTGATATTGAATCATGGTAGTCAACACAACATTTAATATTTTCAAAGTGTGACGAATCACGATCACAAATACCAATAGCCTTAACGACATGGATCAATGATATGGGGTGTGGTATGAAGATTACATGTCTAATGTAATCATACGTGCTTATCTTCAACTGGTCCTTCTGAACGTGTCTCCAAGACACAAACCAAAGTCTTGCTTACTCAAAATTAAATGTGCACACTGACGGAGAAACAAGATATAAAATGAAAAATAGAATCATCAATGCATAAAAGATATCTCTAAAAAATGTCTGGACATAATCGGATCATATATGAAAACTCCCACTACTGAAATACATCATTGGGATCAACAACTCCCATAGACGTCATATGCTCCTTAAAGAGCATGATAGGAAGGCTTTTAGTGAGATGATCTGCTATCATCAGCCTTGTGCTGATGAGTTCCACAGACACTTGACGATTCTGAACTCTCTCCTTCATAACAAGGTATTTAATGTCAATGTGCTTGACCTCGATGAATGCTTGTGGTTGTTGGAGAAGTTAACTGCAGCTGAACTATCACAATAGATCTTCAATGGTTTCGGGATCATTTGCACAACCCGTAAACCAAAGAAAAAGCTCTGAAGTCGGACCGCCTGATTCATTGCTTCATGACAAGATACATACTTTGCTTCCATGGTAGATGATGTCGTAATTGACTGTTTCACGCTCTTCCATGATACGGCTCCACCAACCATCATGAATACATAACCTGAGGTGGACTTCTTGTTGTCTAGACAACCAGCAAAATATGCATCTGTATATCTTACAAACTCCAAATGGTCGAATCTCCTGTATGTGAGTTCGAAGTCCTTTGTCCTTTGTAGGTAGCGTAACACTTTCTTTACAACTGTCCAATGATTCATTCCTGGATTGCTAAGGTACCTGCCCAACATTTTAACCACAAAAGCAATATCTGAATGCATACAGACCTGAGCATACATGATGCTCCCTACTGCTGACGCATACGGAATAGCTTTCATCTTGTCCTTTTCTAGGTCATTCTTAGGATACTGAAATTGACCAAACTTGTCACCTTTTACAATAGGTGCTTGGCCAGGAGCACAATCTTGCATGCCAAACCTTTCGAGAACCCTATCAATATAGGCCCTCTGCGACAGGCCAAGTAATCCACATGATTTGTCCCGGCTAATTTGAATGCCGATGACAAAGGAGGCATCACCAAGATCTTTCATCTCAAAATTTTGAGATAAAAATTTCTTAGTCTCACGCAACAATCCAATATCACTACTGGCCAATAAAATGTCGTCAACATACAAGACCACAATGATAAACTTACTCCCACTGATTTTCACACACACACACACACACACACACACACACACATATGCATTCATCCGCAGTGTTTTCAATGAAATCATATGAGGAAACGACTTCATGGAACTTTAGGTACTACTGTCGTGATGCCTATTTTAACCCATAAATGGACTTCTTAAGTTTGCATACCAGATGCTCTAAGCCTTTGGCTTTAAAACCTTCTAGCTGCAACATATATATACTCCATTGAGAAACGCAGTTTTCACGTCCATTTGATGTAACTCCAGATCCATATGAGTCACAAGAGCCATAATGATCCTAAAAGAGTTTTTCTTAGATACAGGTGAGAAAGTCTCCTTGAAATCAATGCCCTCACGTTGAGTGAAACCCTTTGCAACTAGTCTGGCTTTATACCTTTCGATATTGCCTTTAGAGTCCCGTTTGGTTTTAAATACCCATTTGTAACCAATCGGCCTAATCCCTTCAGGCAATTTTTATTGTCCTTCATGGATTTCAATTCATCCTTCATGGCATCGAACCAATGAGAAGAATTCGCACTTTGTTCGACTTGTGAAATGGACACATGATCCTTTTCAACCCCAATGTCAAACTCATGCTCCTGCAAATAGATGATGTAATCGTCTGGTATTGCAGATCTTCTCTCTCTATGTGATCATCTTAATGGCTCATTATTCTGAATTGAGTTTTTCATTTCCTTATCAGTGGGTTGTATTTGAGTTTCTACATGGTCATCCATAGGTATCTCAGGGTCCACTGCTGGACGGACAACCATGCTACTCTGAATGATTGTGGTGGGAATCACAATCCGCTCTTCCTCAAATACAATATCTCTTAAATTTGTGCTCCCACTATCTTCAGTGTTCTCAATAAACTTAGCATTCGCAGTCTCAATGACTCTCATGGAATATGATGGACAATAAAATCTGAATCCTTTTGATCTTTCTGGGTATCCAATAAAGAAGCAACTAACAGTTCTAGGGTCAAGTTTTCTTTCATGCGAGTTATACGGTTTGGCTTCTGCAGGACAACCCCATATATGAAAATATCGTAGACTAGGCTTTCGCCCTGTCCACAATTTATATGGAGTTTTCATTACAGCCGTACTTGGGACCCTATTAAGGATATGTACAGCCGTTTTCAATGCATCACCCCACAAAGATTCTGGCAACGTAGAATTACTATTATAGATCGCACCATGTCCTTTAGGGTGCGATTACGCCTTTCTGCTACACCATTCTGCTCTGGAGTATCAGGTATGGTGTACTGGGCGACGATGCCACAATCTTGTAGGTATTTAGCGAATGGACTTAGGATTACGCCCAGATTCGTCATACCTTCCGTAGTGCTCACCACCACGGTCGGATATAACGACTTTGATCTTCCTGTCGAGTTGATTCTCGACTTTAACCTTATAGATTTTAAATGTATCCAAGGCGTCTGATTTTTCGTTAATAAGGTACAAGTACCCATAACGAGAGTAGTCATCTATAAAAGCGATAAAATACTTATGCCCATTCCAGGATGTTGTAGCGAATAGTCCGCAGATGTCTGTATGAATCACTTCTAAGAGTTCTACGCTCCTAGTGACACCCTTTTTCCTTATTCTAGTCTGTTTACATTTAATGCAATCAATACAAACCTCAAAGTCTAAGAAGTCCAGGGAGTGAAGAATTCCTTCACGCACAAGTCTTTCCAATCTCTCACGAGAGATGTGGCCTAATCGCCTGTGTTATAGCATGGAGGAATTCTCACAATCAAAACTTCGTTTGATGCCTTTAGTGTTTCCATGTGAGGAGTTAATGCTGTATACCTATGAAATATCCAATTCTAGCTGATAAAGATTATTAACTAAAGTGCTAGAACCAATCACAGCCGAATCATAGCAAATACTTAATTTTTCATTTGCAAATTTAAACTCATAACCATATTTGTCTAAACGAGAAATGGAAACCAAATTGCGCCTTATAGAAGGCACACAAACTGTATTTACTAGATCAAGAAAGTGTCCTGACGATAACCTAAGCCTACAGACTCTAATAACTTCCATGTTTACTCTAATGCCGTTCCCCTTATAGACTGATCTCTCTGCATTAGTTGGCGTCCGGCTTTGGAGCATATCCTGTATGAAATTACAAATGTGAATAGTTGCACCAGAATCTATCCACCAGAAGTCTGTCGACATATCAGCTAAATTTGATTCAAAACATACTAAAATATGGTTTTTATCCTTAGAAACGAGCCATGTTTTAAATCCTTCACAATCCTTCTTCTGATGACTAAGCTTATTGCAGAAGAAGCAGCCATCATTAGGACCCTTCCTTTTCTTCTTAAATATTTTTTCAGAGTTAGGTTGATTGCTACCCGTAGGACCCGTAGAACCTTTTCCTGAAGTGTGCTTTCTTTTCTTATTTCATTTTCGTCCTTAACCAGATGTCACTAGGTGCACACTTTGTGTCTTGCTCGACCTTCTGAGTCTCTCTTCCTCCTAAATGCATTGAGATATCAGTTCGTTCAATGTCCACTTTTCCTTTTGAGTATTATAGTTGATTTGGAATTGACCAAACTGTGGAGGGAGGGAGTTCAAAACCAAGAAAATCAGGAGTTCATCCTCAATCTTAAGGCCTAATGCGCTGATTTTAGCCACCACATCAGACAATCCTTCAATGTACTCCCTGATATTTCCTTAACCGTTATAGGTGACTTGAGTTAGCTTATGTAAAAGTGAACTCAGCTCAACTTTATCCGATTTCTTAAATCATTTTCCTATTTCAGTCAAGAAATCTTTAACTTTCTCAGTGTTGGGCATGACACCCTGCATGGTTTCAGAAATCGAGTTCTTTATTATCTTGAGACATATTTTATTTGACTTGGTCCAGGCCTTATAGTGAGCCTTTGCTGATTCTTTGCTGATTCCATACTAGAGTCAGTTGGAATGAGAGGCTCTACTTCCTCTAGGGCTTGGTCCAAGTCCATGCAACCTAGGACTATTTCAACGGACGACTTCCATTTGGAATAGTTGGACCCAGTAAGCAAAGGTATGGAATTGAATTGGGTTGGAATATTGGAAACAGTCATAGCTGGACATTCGAAGCATAAAACTCACATTAATAAACAAGTCTTATATAACAATGCATAAACATAAATCACAAATATCATGCATGTATGTTCATTTGATTGATTTGGGCCTTCAATCAAATGACCCAGAATGATTATGGGTCATAATCATCAAAATCTGGCAAGAGCCCAGCGTATCATCACAATTCCTCATTTAGGGCGAAATTGTAACATACAGGAGACTCTACTGAACATGAAGCTGATCTATGCTAGCGAAATAAATCTAAGACGCCCATCATCTTTGGATGAAATGAGTCTCTCAAACCTATATCACCATCACCAATCACTTCATCCCGCTCACACCCAGCCAAACGATGATACTTCTTTGTTCTGACCACCGCTGCCTCGCTATAAACGCAACTGAATATAATCCTATAATGGAGGGTCACTGAATTCCAAGTACAGAAGTCTAGAGGTAAAAATCTTTGTCAATTGAGGTCACTTTGGTGGCTAACACAATAAGCTTCAATCTCCACTTCTAGACTTAAGGATTGCTACATGGTCCTGCCCACAATGGACCATACTATAGAAGTTCTGATTCAGCCTAAAACACGGCTGATGTTGACTGCCCGTAGGCTCAAATGTATTTTAAAGAATGGTTGGTTTAAATTCTTAATGGTCAACAACTAAATATCAGCCTTAAACATATAAATATATGGATAATGGCCCTATTTTAAGTCAAATCAGAGTTCAATATCAATTAACCATGAATAATGAATTATCGAGGCCGTCTACCGATTAAAACCCACCAACCATCTATAATTTTATTTGAGTTTTATTTAAATTCAAAAGATGGCCCAAGAATACTAATTCAATGGTTAAAAAAAAAAAAAAAAACAAGCCCAAGTAAACTAAAGTGGGCCGCACAATGTCCAAAGAATGAATAGACAATATGCCTAAAGGTTGGGCTTCAGAACAAGCATCTAAGGGGCCCTAAACTAGACTGGATTCAATAGGGTATGGGCCTAAAACAAGGCTGAAAACCATTTACCAAATGGGCCCCAAAATTGTCATCAAAGTGCACCATGAAGTAGGGCCTAAGGTCTCTCTAAATGAGCCCAGAACCAGGCCCATGGCTAGACACAATGATAGGCCCAACGGCCCAAAAGATAAGCCCGTCAGCCCAAAAGACAATCATAGCAATTTCCAATTTCTCATTCGGTCAGATACTGTCCTCTGCCTAATTTCCAAAAAAATTTTGGAGAGATGGAAACCCATGCTGGGAATGGAAACTACTATTCTCACTTTCTAGATGGCAGAAACCCTAGTCGCCACATGCTCTACCACCGCCTAAAACAGCAATAGACTGCCGGAATGCATGGATTCGGCCACCGAAACCCTTTTGCTCTTCATCATCTCCATCTTCAGGCAACAGCAGTGGGATCTGATGTTTCCAAAAACATCAACCCCTCGCCGAAATCGAGCGCCATCACCAATGGTTGGTAGCTCTCATGTGCATGAGGCAAGCTCTGACGGCCATCAATGGTTGCGGCCATGATCAATCTCACGGCGATGGCAATGGGAGAACGTTACTACCAAAAAAAAATAATTGCCGATCATGCTTCCAATGATGTGATGAGAGGTGGTAGCCATCATCAGGGGCTGCCGAACAGTCTCTTGTATAGGAAATCATTGGCATCAATGGCCTCGCCACTGACTAAAACAGATGTTGAAAGCAGATCTGGGCTATGATGGCTGTCTTCTTTAAAAACAGATTTGATTGGCAGCTGATAACAATGGGTTAAAGAAAAAAAATTTCATGAACAAAATCGGGTTTCCACCCCTGTTTGCAATACTGCGGATGATCACTGGCTGATAAGGGAGACATGACGCCATTCACGGCACTTATGGAATCCACCAAAAATAAAATAGATGGGGGCCTCTGTTCTAATATTTAATGACCACGGATATGAGTTTCATAGTCCAAGCATCCAAGCCAAAACCAAAAATTACTCAGCCAATCAAGAGTTGGTAGGAATCTGACATCCCTGATTGGTTCTAATTTTGCAGAAGATTAAAGGAAAAATTGCAATATGAAAGAACTGCGAAGATGCCCAAGATTAATGCATAGTTAGCTTTGATACCAACTGTAAAACTTACATATTGCGGAATGATAGGATCGTCTATGCATCAACAATGGAGATTCCATACTATAATCTTAAAGCCATACCTGATTGGGAAGACATTCCTGATGCCGTCGTGTCGCTGAGAAGAACTCTTGGTCTTCCACACCTTACACCCTTTAGGAAAACCACTCAATGGGACTAGGGTTTTCTCTATCGTGTTGGTAAGGGGACCAAGACATATATTTATAGGAAAGAGGGCCAGAGAAGCTTACCCATCACACTTCTCTCCTCTAGGGTCTCCACACCGTAGGTTTCCATATTTGGCTTAATAACACCGAATAGGAACCAGGGTTCAAGTGTCCCGCCCCAAACCTATTTGCAAGTGATCACAACTATAGTGGGCCCACTGAATCGCTCAATCTGAATAATCCAACGGTCATGATCTAAACCGATGATCATGTGTGGCCCACCTAATGGAGTCTTACATATATCCTCCAATTTGAGAAATTTGGGGAGATGGTCCATCGGTGATAGGGGTTGTCATATCAATCGCTTGTATACCATCCATGACCTCCACCTGGACACACTCGGTGCACAACATATGAAAGCTCTCTGTTCGTGGGAACTCTACCTTAAAAAACCATGGAAGTCTTTACTTTCCACTATATCATTATTCTCTTTCTTTGCTTTTATCTTCATTTTAAAAACGACAAGAGAGAATATTAACATAGCTTTATATGATCAAATAGGTAGGAATATCATTGAAGTATTGCATGGATGGGTTTACAGAAAGATACATTTGAAGCTGGTATTTAAGGTGATTGATATTTGAAACCATCTGATCAGATGATCCAAAGCCAAGAAGCTATTGAACCAACCAGCAAGCCAAGATCCTTAAACACTACCATCACAATCCCCGCAGCCTCAGCATGCTGTATTGCAACAGTTTTGGGTGGAAGAATCATCAACACATTGCCAAGATAACCAGTAGTTAGCCCAAGCAGACCTGTCAATGTGGCAATCGGAATCTCCATCCCCAAGAGCTCTGGCCCATACCAGCAACCAATAAAGAAAGGATAGAACAACAGTGTAGCAATCGAGGCAGCGACTAACACCTTTTCGTTCTTGACAAGATAGATTGTGGGCAAAGATGTGCCCACTAGACTGAACATATGCAGACATGTAACGAGAAGGATTGGGTACCAGTCCTTGAGGATCTGAGAGTGCACATCTTCCGTGAGGTGTCCGGGAAAGATTAAGAGAGTTACGAATATGATGAGAAATCTAGCGAATGCAAGCCATTTTACTCGCCATGTAACGTCCCACAAACTTGATTTCCATGCAGATTTACTAAGTTAGTGTTTACTGCTTTCTTCTTCTTCTTCTTGGACTTTTGTCTTCAAATCTTTGTAGTACTGAATGACTGGAAGCTTGTTACCGATGTTGTAGCAAATTACGCAAATGACCATGATGACAATACTGATGCCAAAGTAGAGGTTGGCACTGCTTCTTAAACCAGAAGCATCACGTGGGTAGATAGCTTTGGTTATGATTCTCAAAACTGAAACAATCACCCCTGCAGAAACAAATTCAAAATTAGAAGATTTCATGGAAATGATGTTGTATTTTGATTATCTTTGAAATAACACAATTCTACATGGATTAAAAGAAACACAGAGAGAGAGAGAGAGAGAGAGAGAGAGAGAGAGAGAGAGAGAGAGAGAGAGAGAGAGTTTTAGACCATGTGTTGTGAATCAAGAATTTTCGACCATGTGTGGGTGCCACTTAGTAATCAGTTCATCTAATTTTAGTTAAGATTAATATCTATTAGAGATCATAGTTTATGTAAATTATTTGATCTATTAGAGATCATAGTTTATATGAGTGTTTTAGACCATTAGTTGTGAATCAAGAATTTTCGACCATGTGTGGGTGCCACTTAGTAATCAGTTCATCTAATTTTAGTTAACATTAATATCTATTAGAGATCATAATTTATATAAATTATTTGATCTATTAGAGATCATAGTTCATATAATTATCTCTTTATGGACCATCTGGATCGAGGGAAGAAAACAGAACTGGTTCGTGGAACAAAATCCTTTACTAGATAGGTTCGACTTCCAATTCCTCCTCCAGATAAGTTGTACTAGACTTTTGGTCTAATGAGTTTTGGCCACACCATTTCTTTTCTTTTTTTTTTTCTTGAAAAAGGAGATCTAATTCACAAAACAGCCCCGGGGTGCAAACCCATTCGAACCAATAAACAACTGATGGCCTAACTCAACATATTAGTGCGGCCATCTTATGAGTGTATCTGCTTGAACTTCTAGATGGGATGTCATAATGATGCAGCGTTGGTACCGCTTTGACGCAACCCAATGTAGTTACAACAGACAACTTAAATATACTAACTTAAAAAATGTCTATCTTCTGGAATACTATTCAACATAGGTGATTCAAAAGCTAAAATGAAGCTTGATGCATGAGTCTTCTTTTAAAGAAAAATAAAATTCAAAGTAATTAAAATACTGGCTGATTATCGGACATTTTGAAACTATCTAAAAAATCATTGGTTTTTCGGGCAGATGGTACTTCAAAAATGTTAATAATTTTTCTGAAAATCATAATGGAATGAAATTTTGTGGCATATAAGTAGACTTGATAATGAATTATATTAAAAATTATGAAAAATATTTCGTTAAACAGAAGTGCTAAAAACTTCATGAGCAACATGCCCATAAGAACTGAAAATTTCTGCAACTATAAGTTGCTGATAAACCGGACAAGTTGCTATGAATTAAGAATCGACTGTATGGGTTGGACTCACTCACGATCGACGAGAAATCACTCAACTTTCTCTTCCGCTAGAAATTTTATAAAACAATGTGTGTGTGTGTGTGTGTGTGTGTTAGAATTCAAAAATTGGATTCTATTCCTCATTGCAAATGAGTCATTATATAGACCAATTACAACCACCTCTTATAAATACATTAATAACAACTATCAGTTCCCAATGAATGAAATATCATTTCAAGACAAAATAATACAAGTTTCTATACCATGAAAAAAAGTCCCAAGACATAATCGATAAGTTCAAATTTTTTTTTTCTTTTTCCATACATGCAACATATGCTAAAGCCATGCATTACAAAGATCCTTAAATTCAATTAGGGTGGAAATCATGAGCTGAAAAATGAGGCTTTGGGCATGGTTCATAGGCTAGGCTTTCCACTTAAATTAGGTCTGCATAACTTAAGGATGGGCCTACCATTTGCATGGTATGGATGTTCTCTTGTGGACATTGGATTGCGCTCACAAGTGACTTTTCAGGGCTTTCGCATGTGTGTTCGAGGCATGGGGGCATTATATTTTACTTGGAGTTACTACTAGCCAATTACTTAGGTTTTCATAGTTGACTAGACCTTGTAGAAACCTTAGGAGTCGTTGGATTCCCTATCCTAAAATGACTCTGATCTGCGATAGAAAATTTTGGGTAAAGGATTGTAGTTACAATGAGGGAAGGTGTTAGGTACCCTCTCTGCCCGTACAAGTGTACGGTCTCTACTTCGCAGAACTAAACTAAATAACAAGGATGAAATTGGTTCTTCAAGGGCATTTTCACCCTAATTTAAGGTGTAAAAAAATAAGTTTTTAAAAAGTTATGCTATCTAGGAGCTCCCACAAAACCGTAGGTGTAGGTAGGGAAAAAAAACACTTTATTATTATTATTATTATTAGTATTATCATCCATCTAGTTTTCTCAGGCAAAGGACTCGGTTTAGTCTTGCGATTCAACTCAACATAGCTACAAATTGATTTGAGTTTCCACATTTTTTAGCTATCCTTGGGGTACCGTAGTTTTGGACTAGGCTAATAATTGATTTTTTTTTTTTTTTTCCTCTCCATCATCCTCGTGGGACCAAAGTTCGAAATAGGTGCTGAGACAAGGCTGATAGACCATATCATATCAGGCATTACACACAGCTTTCGGATGACATATAGTTTGTCTTTAAACGATCTAAACCGTTGATCGTCTACGTGGCCATTCTAGTCATAGGATTACAGGGGGTATTAACTCCCTTATGCTCCAGTAATAGTTAGGTGGATCGCTGGATGTGGACCGTCCTTCAACTCTGTGAGGAGGTCCCTAAGATCATATAAATACAGTCAGATCCAATGGGCCCACCCAGTGTGAGCCTTTCAAAAGCTTTCTGTTGCACGGTCTCCTTGTTCTATGAAATTCACGGTGGCAAAGAAATCCCATACCTGATGCAGTCATTCCCACACCACTTGCTTGCATATATCGCTCTGGAAGTTCCCCAGCAGCACCCACCACTCCGCTTTCAAATAAACCGTTGGCCACCACACAAACTGCGACCGCTGCAACGGTCCCATAATACCCGTTGTAGAGGCCCACCCTTCCCTTCACGTATGCCAAATCGATGATCGGGACTGTCAGTAGCGAGACCACGAGCAACCCCAGGCCGATGTTGATCCTAAAGTAGTAGGTGGATTTTCGTGCCCAACCGAGGATAATCACAACGGTGATGAAGCAGACGACCATCTTGACGACGGTGAAGATGCGGTTGACGTTGACGCCTGGGTAGATATAACTGAAGTAATCGACGGCAGTGATGAAAGTGTTCCACGGGAGGAGGAAACCAACGCCGAAGATGAAGTGGACTATGTAGGCAAAGTGGAAGGTATGTTTTGGTATTTTCGGAGAAGTGGAGCTTGGCAAGAGACATCTGCTTCTGTGTCTCCCCTCTCGCTGAAAGGCGCCACTCTCTTTCTCTCTCTCTCTCTCTCTCTCTCTCTATGGCTTGGCCATCTATGTAGTAGAAAGGTGAAGCTTCTCCAACAAGGCTAGCATTATAAGGTGCGGCCCTGTCCGTGGGGCCCACCTTGATTGCATTTATTATATATCCACGCCGTCCATCAGCTTTTACCGATCATTTTAGAGCATGAGCCCAAAACTAAGATCCAAATCTCAGGTGGATCAAACCATATGAAACAGTGGAGATTTACCATTAAAAACTTTTCGTGGGCCATGATACTTTTGGATCAAGCTCATATTTTTATCCCCTTCATCCAAGTCTGTGTGACCTTATCAGCAGGTTGGATGGAAAATAAATATTACGGTGGGCATTAAGGTGGGCCCTAATAAGTTTTTAATGGTAAGCCTTCAAGCACCACTATTTCATGTGGTGTCGCCCAAGAGATTTTGATACGCTTTATCTTTTGGCTCACCCCATAGATAATTTATATGTAAAAGTGGATGGACAGTGTGGATATGCAATACATACATCCACGGTCGGGGGCTGCACCGTGTTGGGTGTTAGTAGGCGGATTTCTCCCTTTTGGGAAACGGATTGGGGTTATCAGTCAAAGTAGCCTCCTACTATCCTTGCCGTAAAAGAAAACATTTGCTCAAAATAGGTCTTTGTGGCCCCTTGACAACTTTTTGACTTTTTTTTGGACCATTTTGCCTTTCACCCTGCACAGCCGTTGAGTTCCTCGACAAGTAAAGGCCCTCTTTTCTACGGGTCTCATCAACATTGAAAGGGCTCACTATATAAAAGATCCGATCCGTCGATTGTAATCGGACGGCCATGAAACCTCAGGTGGGTGGTCTCTTCATAACCGATCAACTTCTCTATCAGCGACAAGACCCTTGGAAGTTCATGTTCATTAAGGTTCCGTTTGGATTGAAAGTTACTTAAGATAAGCCACTTATCAGATAAGTTACTTATCTTGGTTTTTACTTATTAAGCAGATAAATATGTGTGGCAAACAACATACGTATCAGCTAATAAGTAAATAAGTATGTTTGGTAATAACATATTGATAAATATTTTTTGGAAAGAAAATTTCAAATCTATATATAATAAGCAACATATTGAAGCTAGTGTTGAGGTAGTTTTCCTAACAGAATGAGCTTTTCTAATCCCACGTGCATGCAATAAAGCTCATGTCTAGCATGGCACGATTGGTCCAAGATACATTCCATCCACCAGAACGGGACCACTATATGGATGCCCTGGCACAAGAATCAGGTAGATCCACTAGTTAGGTCGGCCACAGTCTGCAAAACAAATGTACGGCTCTAGAAGACTTGGCCTTATTTCCAATATTCCGTCCACATGGTGAGTGGACTAGAACCATTTTTGGGAAAGATGTAGAAGATCATATCAACTTGATTGGTGGATTGGATCTTACACCAATTAATGTAGGACCCATCTTTGATGTGGGCCATCCACTGTGTGAGCTCCACCTTTGATGGGACAGTCCATCATGTGGGGCAAAGACGGTATGAGAGAGCAATAATTGAGTGAACCATGAGAGAGAACTTTGATATGTACGGTGACCGTGACCTGAGAGACATAAGTAGAAAAACCAAATTGTAGGGTGGTTAATTAACATTAGAGGGTGACTAACAGTGCGGGTGTGTGCTAACCAAATTAACCAAAAAAAAAAAAAAAAAAAAGAGACGGAGCAGAAGCTGACATGAGAAAGATAAGTAGAAAAGTCAAGAGTCAAAAAGCTCAAAAAAAAAAAAAAAATACTTATTACGCATAAATAATTTTCAAGAAATAAGTTACTTTTCAATCATATTTACCAAACGAACTTAAGTGCCAAAAGTAACTTAACGTCTTAAATTAGTCCAAAAGTAACTTATTTGGTAGTATCCAAATGGGCTCTAAGAGACTGTTTCCTCTAGTGTGGTCCACTTATAATGCATTTTCCCCTCAAACTTTGTCCAAGCCCATGAAATTAAAATACCTTCCGTACGAATGGGGTGGATCCCATTCATGCTAAACCGGTGGGCCCCAAACAACACACCTCAGATACCTATATAAAGGACCTACGTCAGGTGGGCCCGAAACTTTGTTTTCTCATTTTTTTTGTCCGTTGTCTTTTGCAAGGAGGGACCACCACTGTTGGAAGCTTCGACCATTGGTTGTAACCGTACGAAGCAACCGCAATCTCCCACAAAACTCCGGCTAAGCTCCAGCTACCCTTGGGCATTTTTCCGACCATGCTATGGTTGCGAAAGGTGGGTTTACTTGTCTTTTTTTTTTTCTCTTCTTCTTCTTGGTTTATCTGGACAATGGAGATAATGCAGTTTGTGGAGATAATGCCTGATTGAGATAATGGAATTTGGGGACTGGAGTTTGTGGAAATGTAAACATGGCCGGCACCTTTGACCCTGTATGGCTCGCCAATGTACACAGAATCCACACCTGGGACCTTCTTTGGCTCACCAATGTACACATGGCTCCCACCTAGGACACAATGCTCACCAATGTGCACACAGCCCACAACTGGGACCTTCACAAGATTGTCGATGTACACATGGCTCGCACCTGGGACACATGGCTCACCGATGTACACATGGTGAGCCCTGTGTCCATGTGCAAGCCATGTGTACTAGGTGCGAGCCATGTTGACATTGGCGAGCTAGTGAAGGTCCCAAGTGTGAGCCACGTGTACATCGACGAGCCATACAAGGTCCTAGGTGTGGGCCATGTGTACATCGGTGAGCAACAGGGGTCCCAACCATGCGTACATCAGCGAGCCATGTGTACATCAGCGAGCCGCATGTCCGTCATTACATATTTGAAATATTTAATTATTCATACAAAAACCTTCCTGTTGCTTTGTGCAAACCGTGATCATGCCTTTATATAGATTATGATCGTGGCTCTATGTAGGCAATGACCATAGAAACACTCGTGACTCCCTCATTATAGGTCGGATTGAGATGATCTTGAACTTATTAAAAAAGAAAATTCAACGAGCTTTCAACTAGAACTAAATCATCTAAGTTGGAGACAGTTTGACCTTTCAAAAGTGAGCCCAAAGTCCAATTAAATGTAACTCAAGTTTCTTGCACAGTTAGCATCACGAGACTTGGGTAATGGGACAAATCTGCCTCATTACACCTCAAATCTAAGTGATCTTGGGCTTCTTGGAAAGACAATTCAATAAGCTTTCCAATGAGCTATAAACACCTTGATGGAGAATTATTTAGTCCATCATCATTTGACTTGAAAATTGTAGAGAAGTGAGTTACTCCACCAAGGAGTATGGATTACTTTAGAAAGGTAAAAAATTTTGCAAATGAAATGATTCCAATTATAATTAATGAAAGCTTGTTGAATTATCTTACCAACGAGCCCAAGATCACCTTAATCCAACTTATAACGAGAGAGTTATGAGCATTTTTGTAGGATCACATGATGTTGAAAAAATTGCAATCGCGTTTATATTAAACTACAAATATGGTTTGCACAAAGCCGTGATCATAATATGCACAAATTCATGATCGCAGTCTTTAGAAAACAACGATCACAATATACATAAAGCAGATCATGATTTTTTAACATTGCACGATCCCACAAAAAACGCTCATAATCCCTTGTTATAGGTCAAATCGGGGCAATCTTGTGCTCATTAGAAAAATAATTTTACAAACTTTCAAATAGGACTAGAATTATCTCATTTAGAGACTGTTTGATATTTCAAAAGTGGGGCCCATAGTCTAGCTCGTGAATAGTGGAGTCATCTATGCATAATCTTTTGTAGAAAGAAGAAAAACACATCTTAGCTCCTATTAGTTTCTTCCCAAACAAACACATCTAATAGAATCTTAATAGAAAGATGATTTTATCTTTAAAAAGAAGAGTTTTTTCATATCTCTTCTCTTGGATTCTATCCATTTCTTGACAAGAGATTTATCTAAATAGAATCTTTGAAAGAAAGAAGAAGAATCTATCTTCTAAAAGTGAAAATTTTGCATAATTTTTTCATCTCATTTTCTTTCTAAAGACGTCCATTTCAACATAACGAATGAAAAGAAGAAAAGAAAAAGATGAAGAAAAAAAATGTTGATATTTAAAAATAAAAAATAAAAAATAAAAAGTAGAAGAAGAGTTCAAAAGATCCAAGAGCATTTTCATTTAAAAATAAAAGAAAACACACCTATTAGGAACTTTCGTGTGTGTGTGTATGTGTGTGTGTGTGTGTGTGTATAAAGCTTTTAAAAAAGAGATACTATTTAGGGGCTCCCACAATAACCTAGGTATATTTATATTTTGGAGAAAACCCGCCTTATTTTAAATTATTAAATAAATTTAAATTTTAAATATATATTTTATGTCAAATTTCTTAATGGTTTTACTATTTTTCGAGTTAACATGGCAACAACATGGTGAAGAAAAATCCAATATTTTTAAATCTTATGAGATTTTGAAAATATTAGGATAGTATTTTAGTAATATCAATTAGTGTATTTATTGCGGTATTCTAATGGGAGTTTTAAAATCTATGCTTCATTTTTCACCCTTATTCTCAGAGCTCCTCCCACGCATCAAATGGTAGAGAGTGGGGACCCACCAAATTTCATTAGAAATGCAGATAGAGTCTGGATCCTCTGCTGCCTACAAATAGAAAATCTTTGTTTGCAGCCTTTTTATTGGTCCATGTCATCACATAGGTTTGCAACCTGATCACACAGACGTCATGCAATGTGACGTAGACTAATGAAAAGGTTGCAAACAAGGATTTCCTGTTTTGCAGCCAACAGAGGATCCAGACTTGGACATGAAATGGACTTTGAAGTTATAAGCCTACTTGTGGCTAGCTCTTAAATAGAGAAATGCTCTGGTGCTCTTGGAGTACTATGAGCTCCTAGCTTCATTGGAATACTTACAGTCCAATCCATTGATCTAGACTGTTAATTAGGTCCAACACACACACTATTGGAAATCCGGTTAGCGGAAGTATCGAAGAAGATCAAACAATCACCACACAACCACACAAGCAATCAACACAAAAGCAAATGAATTTTACGTAGAAAAACCCTTGCAGGAAAAAACCACGGCACAAAGCGACACATTTCATTATGAATTCAGATGATTACAGAGCTAGAACAACCCGAGTAGATCCCAAAGATGAACAAGGCATACAATTCTCTCAATCCTCTCTCCCAATAACCTTAATCCTATTTAGATTACCTAGGTATTGCTTAGAATGAGGTCTAGTACGATTAGGAAATATATTTATAAGAGGAAAGCCAAAATTAGAAACAAGTAGTGCGAAAACCGCGCAATACTATAAATTTCGCAGACCGCAGACCGGTCGCACATAGTCCAGAGAGATTGCATAGCCACTGCCTCAACTCAAACCTGTCCCCAGACCGGTCTGAGCATCCTGCGACCGGTCTCAAAAGTCCAAAAAACGTCCAAAGAGTTTGGACTCAAAACTGCATCAATCTGTCCACTGGCCGACTAGTCGGGCGACCGGTCGATGGACTCTATATATGCACAGTAATGAGGCCTTCACACACACACACACACACACACACACACACACACTCTCCCTGAGCTATCTAAATGTTGCTCTAATCTAACTTATATTACCCATTTGATCAATGGCCTTTTATAAGGACAATCAAGACCCTTAACATAAAATAAATCCAATCAAGAATTTAATCCATCAAATTTTTAGGGGTCATCATGGATTGGTTATGATTGCAAATAATTACTTTTGTTACGCAATAATAACCATCCCATCCATGGATAGGAAAAAAAAAGATGCTATAGAAAATATGACCAAATAAAGGATAGGTTGGATCACCTGATCAGTGCAATTTTTGCATAGTAGATAATAAAATGTATTATAGACTTATTGTGCTCTAGTTATACTGCTCAGCATTTCTTCTCTTAATGTACTGTCTTTTCCTGGGGGTGAAGATGGCTTATATTCATATTCTGTGGACGATAATATTTTAAGCTAAGCATGTTCACATCCATATCTATGGATGACAAAATTAGCGTCCACTCTTGTGAGTAAGGCCAACTTTGTAGATTGTACACGATATCTGACCTGTGGAAGAGGTTGGACCCACCATCAAGTTCATCGGCTACAAAAATACTCTCATCTAGTCATGAGGTGGGTCACACGTTAACATTGAATTAATTCATTGGCTGTGTTTGCGTTTCAACAGCAGGTCCCAGGTTTGAATGCTAAGAGACACACTAATTTGCACCCGTGGGTGCATCATGTGACTAACAGTGTGGGTGCGTTGCGCAGCTTACAAGGTGGGTGCATTGCATGACGGAAAAAAAAAAAAAAAAAAGAATTAATTCATTGGCCTTCCGTAATTTCCAATGGTTTTATACATTTTGATCTGCTGGATGAATTGATTGGCCAGGCTTTTTTCGCTAATGATCTTCAAGATGGGGCCGAACTGATGGCTCTGATGTCATGTACGTTTAACATGTTTGGTGTTGGTAACTTTCCCATTTTAGGCTATGGATCTCCATCAAAGCATTGGAAGTGCAATGTGATCAATGGGGTGCCATTGGCATCTGGGACCCACTAATTCCTGAATGAGAAGCAATTTACAAAATTGAATTTGGATATAATACTACACCTGCCCCAACTCTCAATATCCGGTTTTCATTTTTGACCAGTAGGATCATGCTTGGATAATTGAGACCATTGGTCTATCATGTATCTCATCATGGATGGACCATGCATGCCCAAAATTCCAAGGTAATTTTCAAGTTCGATGTGTTTCCTTGGTGTACTTCTCTTCTTAACCGTCCACTTTGTGGTCATAGATTGAAACATCACGGTTGTCCTATCAAGGAGACTTTTTTGCGTAGGGACAATCCATGCAATCCACGGTATTGTAATCTGTTAATGACTACTTACCAAAGAACTTTCTTCTTGAAAATTACATATGTTGACTAAATTCAGGAGCTGTTTGGATGCTGAGGTAAATAGATGTATCTACCTTTGACCATAGGATGCCGTGTTTGAGTGATAAGGTAAGTAAGTTACACCGAATAAAGAAACCGTTAATTTCAGTTCTACGCATTCTCCAAGGGTCCCTTCCATATATGTGTACATCCACAACTTGCCTCCACAAGCGGAAAGAGATTTCTGAAAAATGAGGGATATTGACCATGGAGAAGGTGGTGGCAACAGGTGGGGTGAAAAGTTTTGAAGTGGGTCAGGAGTTACAGCTTCATAGGTGGTATAAGATGGTGGAGTGCATAAGCTTCTCTTTGAGGAGGGATTTGAAATCATGTAAATCCTCTGGAAAGCTGCTTTTTCCATCCCATCCTCAGACATTTGTAAGGAGAGAAAGGAAAATTCTCCCCGAATTTCCCAAGAGCGGATTAGGTGAGACCCAGCCTCACCCAAGACAGTGCGGTCTTTACCTTGTGGTTACCATAGGGCCCACTTTGATGTATTTATTATGTATCCATGCCGTCCATCCGTTTTTCCAGATCATTTTAGTAAATAATCTCAAAAATTAAGTAGATCCAATTATCAGGTGGACCACACCATACATAATAAACAGTGGTGATTGACCGTCCTACCATTAAAGACTTCTTAGGGTGCACCTTAATGTTTCCGTAGTGTTTATGTACTGTCCAATCTGTTGATAAGCTCACATAAGCCTAGATGAAGGGTAAAACCAAATATCAGCTTGATCCAAAACTTGTGTGGCCCATTAATGGTGATCAATCAACACTGTTTCCTATGGTATGGTCCACTTGATAATTGGATCTGTTTCATTTTTTGGATAATGCTATTAAATGATCTGGAAAAATTGATTGACAGAGTGGATGCATAATACATACATCAAGGTAGGCCCCATTATAACTACATGGTAAGGGTCGCACAGTCCTGGGGGTGAGGCCGGGCCTCACCTAATCTGCTCTTAAATTTCCCATTTAATTGAGTACATTTTTTTTTAATGATTATGAATGTACATGTAAATTATACAATAAATTGCTATCCAAACATGCCGTTAAGGGGGTATTTGATTTTTTGAATCCCATTGTAAATACAAGGAAATAGGCTTAAATAAACAAAAGAGGCTCTAGACTCTCAATCTAATTCAAACTAGCAAACTTTCCTAAAATAGTAGAAGTTAATAAATTAGTCAAAATTACTAAAACAATAAATAAAAAAACTGATTCGAACCAGAATATGAAACAACCCTTGGCCCGAAAATACAATTGGACTCTCTTAAAATCCTAAAATAGCAAAAACACAACTTACTACAACTAACAAATTTTGACTTAAATTCAAATTTGACTATAAAAATGTTTTGAATTTTGAAAAACTGTTCAAGAGCCAATTGCTTTTGTCATTGTCAATAGAGCCTGTTAGTAACATTTCCAAATGATATGTCATACGAGTGATTTTGATAAGAGGTCGCAAAGTTATGGCCGTTGGGAGCTATAATGGATGCTATTTCATATTTTTATTTGCCCTATCTTGAATCGTACTACCTGAATTCTCTCAATCTTGGCCTCTATATGATTGCCTTTAACCTACTTGTCCTACATCACTAAGATCCTCCAATTTGAGAAATTTGGGGAGTGTGGTCCATCGGGCCATCATATCAATGGCTTGAATACCATCCATGTTGTTGTTCAAATGCCTTGGATTCTGCCACTGTTGGTTCGACGAATAGTGTGGTAGGTTCTCTTGGATGGAGCAAGAAGCAGGACACTGTTGGTCTGACCAACAGGGGGTCGGTCTAATCAACAATATACGAGAGGGTTTTGTTGGTCCGATTGACAATTGGTTGTCGGTTTAACCAATGTTGTTACATGGATTAGCGTAAAGTCAGAGTATTTAAGCCTAATTTCGATTAAGACTCAGAATCGACGAGTGTTTTCTCTTAAGGGGTAAGGGTTTAGCTAACGGTGATGGTTTTCTACACGTGTAAGGGCTTGGAAAGGGATTTTCTCAAGAGCCTATGGTTTCCTGTGCGCACATCAGAATGAGAGATTGAGTGCTTCTATAATTGAATAAGATGAGTGGTGTAACTCTAAGACTTTAATTATAGTAGAGATCTTTGTCGCTTTGTGCCATAATTTTTTCTTGCAAGAGGTTTCCACATAAAATCGTTGTGTTCTGTGTTTTTTTACGTTTTGTTTTTGTTATTCTAGTTATTGTAATTGTTCTATCTTCGTTGAACGTGCTTTCGCAAAGTGCAAGGATTGACGGTGGTATTAAATTCTAATTTCTAATACCTAAGGTTGATTCAGATTGTTGTGGCTCGGAATTACTGTTAAGTGGTAGTGGTTAAGTGAAGATGTTTAAGCCATTTTTACTCTAACAAAGTGACATTAAAGAGTCAGGTTTAGGGATGTTTGGAAATTTAGCAAAGATGTTAGGGTCGAAGTTTTATACATAAAAATTTGACGAGAAGAACAATTTCAGTTTGTGGCAGTGGAAGATGAATAATATTTTAGTATCATAATGGTTGAGCATGGCATTGTTGGAGAAGATGTTAGAAGATGACTGTAGCGAAGTTGGGGAGAAGGCTATGAGCGTCATCCATCTATGTCTATCGGATGAAGTCATATACAATATTCCAGATGAGAAATTTATCCTAGAGATGTGGAAGAAACTAAAAAATCTATATGTGGAGAAGTCCCTCACAAACAAGTTATTTGTGAAGAAACAACTCAAGGCGGAGGCTAGCGCGAGAGATCTTCAGGACGACTTAGCAGAATACAAGTCAATGTGGAAATTGTTGTGTAGATGCCTTGGATTCTGCCATTGTCAGTTCGACCGACGGTGTAGCAGGTTCTCTCGGACGAAGTAGGAAGCATGATAGTTTTGGTCTAACCGATAGCATATGAGAAGGTTTTGTCAGTCCAAGTCGATCTGACTGATAGTTGGTTGTCAGTTTGATTGATGGTGCGTCAGTTTGACCGACGACATTATGCGGACTAGCTTAAATTCAGGGTATTTAATCCTAATTTCGATTAGGGCTTAGAACTGACGAGTGTATTCTCTCAAGGGGCAAGGGTTTTGGTAAGGGGAAGGATTTTCTACACTTGTACGAGCTTGCGAAGGGATTTTCTCATGGGGTAAAGGCTTTCCTAAGTGCCCATCATAAGGGGAGATCAGGTGTTTCTGTAATCGAATAAGGTGAGTGGTGTAGCTCTAAGGTTTTTTTTATTATAGTGGAGATCTCTGTTGCTTTATGCCATGATTTTTTTCCACCACGTAAAATCGGTTTGTTCTGTGTTTGGTTGCTTTATTGTGTTGGTTATTCTGGTTATTGTGATTGTTCTATCTTCGTTGAGCATGCTTCCGCAAAGTGCAAGGATTGATAGTGGTATTATATCCTAATTTTTAACACCTAGGGTTGATCCGAGTTCAGTGTGACTCTAAATTACTGTTAAGTGGTAGCAGTTGAGCCAAGTTTACTCCAATACATGCACTCGACTTGGACACACTCGGTGCACAACATGGAAGCTCTCTGTTAGTGGAAGCTCCACCTCAAAAAACAAGAAAAAAACATGGAAGTTTTGACTTTCCACTATATCATTATTATCTTTCTTTGCCTTTTTCTTCATTTTATAGACAATAAGAGAATATATTAATGTAGCTTTATATGATCAAATAGATAAGAATATCATTGATTCAAGGGTCCTATGCTCAGGAAAGGCGGGTTAATTCTCATTTTTTTGGGGGATAACTTTCCATCAGTTAGAAAGCAGACAATAGGCTATTGAAAAGTGGATGCCTTGAATCTATGTTGAAACAGGGCCATTGGTCGATCAACTACTCTGGTTGGTCAATCGAGAAAAATCGAATTTATACAGTGAACTCTCTAGACATTTTTGGTCAATTTTGGGCAACCAAACATGTGGTCGTCGGGTGACTGAGGGTCGGTCATGCGATGTCGATCAACTGACCAATCAACCATCAATATGTCGATTTGATTCTAGTTCCGATTTAGTGCTATATAAACACATTTAATCATAGAATTAGGGTATTAAAGACGTGCTTAATGGTTTGAGAGAGTTTTGAATAGAGAATAGCTAGGCTTTCCTCTTAGGGCTTGGATCTGGTATGGTTTTGATCTCTTGTAACTTTTGATTCATAGTGCATTATCACTTTGTGTCGTGGTTTTTTCTTTTTGTGTGTGGATTTGCTTGTGCGATTGGTAGTACTTTATTTTATTATACTTTGTGCTTTTGCGAGTTCCCAATAAGTGGTATCAGAGCTCACATTGGGAAGTAGTTTGAATCTGAAGGCAAGGTATCAATGATGTCTAACATGAAATTTAACACAGATAAGTATTCTAGAAAAAATAATTTTGAACTATGGAAGATGAAGATAAAGGGCCTTCTAGTTCAACAAGGATTGGAAAATGCACTCCTTGGAAAGTGACCGGAGACTATGAAAGAAAAATAGTGGAATAAACTGGATTAGAGGGCAATGAGCACAATCTAATTGTGTTTAGCCAATATTTTCCTCTACAATATCATAAACGAGATGACTACAACTGGATTATGGGAGAGGTTAGAGAGCACTTACAAGGCAGAAGGGTCAACTCGCTCTAAGCGCAATAACATTTTCAAGAAGCGGCCGATTTGCAAGTTGAAGTGTTAGAAGTGTCAGAGGTTAAGACACATGAAGAAGGACTATAAATCTTCTAAAACTTGAAAGGATGAGATTTTAGATAATTCGTCTAGGAAAGCCAATTTAGTGGATTCTAGTGAAAGAATTAGTGGTTATAAGATGTGGTCAGTTTTCAAGACCGATGAGCTCTATCAGAAGTGGATTTTGGATATGGAGGCATCATACCATATGACCTTGCATCGGAGTTGGTTCACCACGTATAACGAGTATGATGGTGGCCAAATTCTTATGGGCAATGATATTCATGCTTGTAGGATGGTTGGAATTGGATCAGTGTGCGTCAAGATGTTTAACGGGGTAGAGAGTACTCTGATAGATGTGAGGCACGTTGACTTGAAGAAGATCAATCTGATTTCTTTGGGCACTATTGATGCACTTGGGTCAAGGTTCACTGGCTAGGTTGGTGTCCTAAAGGTTTCAAAGGTAACAGTACTCACAATTATGGAGGCATAGAGAAGTGGCAATCTCTACAAGTTGATTGGGAGCATTATATTGGGTGGAGTTGCAATAAGTATAGCAGAATCCATGTCGGCTTGTATGTGGCACACGCGCCTACGCCACATGAGCGAGCGCATTATGAAGGTACTCTTAGATTGAGGCTTAATTGTTGCTTTTCAATATTTTAACTTAGATGTATGTGAGCATTCTATGAAAAAGAAATAGTTAATGTTGTCATTTAAAATCGGGAAACACCGTACTAGAGGGGTGCTTGATTACATGTATTTAGATGTACTGTAAGGGCCGTCACCCATGGTTTTTAGTGGAGGATCATCGCGGTTCGTAACGTTCATCGATGACTATTTCAGAAAGGTGTGGGTTTATTTTATTAAGAATAAATTCGTTTTCACCATCTTCAAGTAGTGAAAGATAATAGTGGAAAAGCAGATAGGGTGAAAGTTAAAAAGTGTTGAGGACGGATAATGATAGTGAGTTCACTTCTAGAAAGTTCAATGAATATTTTTAGGATAAGGGGATTGTGAGGCACAACATAAGGTGTCACATTATAGAGCAGAATAGTATGGCTAAGCGGATAAATCGGACTCTCTTAGAGAGAGCCCGAAGCATGTTGAGTAACGCTGGGTAGGGGAAGGACTATAGGTTGAGGCCATGAATATGGCTTGCTATTTAGTGAATTGGTCCTCATCGACGGCCATTGATTGTAGGATTCCAGAGGAAGTATGGAGTGGTCAAGAGATCGACTGTAAGTAGATCTTTAAGAAGAAGCTGGACAAGTACAGGGCTAGATTGGTTGTGAAGGGGTATGCTCAGAAAGAGGGGATGACTTCGGTGAGATATTCGCACCTGTCATCGAGAAGGTACCTATCAGATTTATGTTGGCACTGGTTGCCCAATTTTATCTACAGGTGAAACAAAAGGAAGTGGAGATCGACTGCTTTCTTGCTCAGGGAGTTAGAAGAGAAAATCTACATGGAGCTACTAAAGGGGTTCGATATACAGAGGGTAAAGAATAAGGTTTATAGGATGAGGAGGTCGTTGTACAACCTGAAATAGTCGCCTTAGCCAAGGTAGTGTTATAAAAGGTTTAATTCTTTCATGGCGAGTCAACGGTTTACCAGAAGCACGAGAATTTGATCATTATGTTTACATCAGATCACAAAGTGATGGGAAATTCATTGTACTGGTATTATATGTTGATGATGTGCTTAACGCTAGTTAGAGCATGTTTGAGATCAACATATGGAGGACTCGGCTACTTAGGATGGATGATATGAAAGATCTAGGGCCTGCAAAGAGTATTCACTACGCCAAAATCGCAAAAAACCGATGGATCAAGTTCGACGACGGACTTGGTCCGTCGCATAGTCACTCGTTTTTTTGCAAGTCGTTAATTTTAAACGACGAACCAAATCCGTCGGTAAAGTACGACGAATATAGTCCGTCGTTAAAGAAACGACGGACCTTCTCCGTCGTTAATATCAAACAAGCGCCCCATTCAGCGACGAATCCTATTTCTAGATACGACGGATTATGTCCGCCGTAATATTAAGAAGTAACTTAAAATATTAGCGACGGATTTGATTCGTCGTTAATTTCCGTTTCAAAAACTTTCGCGCACTTTTGTTGCATTTCGAGTTTCTTGCACCTGATATCATAAGAATGCCATTCATATAAAAACGTTGAAAGAGTATAAACTTATTGAATACATCACTGAAACCAATAAAATGGAATTAACGGTTTCTAAGTCGCACATCCAATATTTCTAAGTCGGCTAATAGTGGAAATTCAGTACTAAAGCTAAACCTGGGCCTATTTGGGTGCAATTCTCATTCTGGTTAATGGTAAAATATGTATTAGTGATCATAATTTTTTGGTAATGTTTGAAGATAATCTCTAATATATAATTACAATTAACTAAAACGAGATAAGTAGCACCCAAACAAGCTCTTAGGCTTGGCCAATTCTCGATTTCATCTGAGAGTGGTCAAGTACAAATACTATTTTGAGTCGAAATTGAACACATTTTGGCCCCAAGTCATGATTAAATTGTAATTTGTCTAGCAAACAAACACACCTTTAAGCAGATGCAAGCATGAATTATTTTGGCTAGTTGATATGGTTGGTCTTGTAATATTCAAAACAACTATGGTTTTGGTCTTGGAGGTCTTTGGTGAGTGATGGAATTTTTTGAATTTTTTTTTTTTTTTTTTTTTTTGGATTTTTTCGCATTTGGCTTGTGTTTGGCTTGATTTTGACTTGAATTTAGCCAAATTTGGAACTCTTGGGTCTAGCTTGGTTTGGCTTGAAAAATGGCTAAGGCTAAAGGAATTACTAGGCTTGGACATGGCTAAGGGTAGAGAATGGCTTGTGGTTTGAGGGTTTAGGTAAGGCAAGGGTCAAGGAAATGGCTCTTGAGGATCATTTATGCTTCATTAGGTTGCCAACTTGAGTGGCGTATCTACAAATATTAAAAGCAACATAACCATCCCTAGAAATCAGCATATTACATTACCTGCGATGGCTGTCCACGACTTTGGCCATATTGCCATCATATGTAGGAACAAAGATGTCACTCTCTAGTGACGCCAAATAATCTAGCGCCGCAATCTAAGATGAGTGGTTCTGGAAAAGCCTCCGATCCGAAGATTCCAACGGTGTCTACTTTCTCGCCTATTTCATTGAATTAAAGTAGTATGTAAGAGCAAGAAGGACGGGATATCTGGGAAGTGAAGTGTAGAGCATTGAAATTTACCCAGGAACACAACTTTTGAATCTCTATGGGTAGGCCATTATTGGCAAGACGGGCATCTGTCTTCTTCAAATGCACAATTTTATACTTCCGTATCAATGGGAGAATCTACTCATAAATGAATAGAATCACAAGCTGTCTTCATGTGTAGACTGAAAAAAAACAAAGGAAACTTTACAGCAAACAGTAAACTGACCTAATTAAGGTAGTAAGAAATACTGGACCAACTGATGGGTGGCATGGAATATACCATTCCTAGCTTCACTCCTCGTTAGCCTTAGCGGTAGTTCTTCAGGTATACGAACTTCCTCTCTCAAGGAAGTAATGAAATGGTCCACATCGAATGTCTTTGAACTGACTACCATAACAGGTAATACTTATAAGGAAATCTAGGCAACAAGACGCGAAATATGAGTCATATGGCACTTCCAAAGAAACACCTCATCAGTAATCTTAAAAACTTGCACGATTTTAACAACTATTGTAATCATAAGAACTCAACAACATACCTTGGATCAGCCCATAATGAGGTTTTGTCCAGCTTAGGAACTGTAAGCATCACATTTAAATATCTTGTAATGGCAACCATATCACAAATCTGCAGTAGGGTGAAAAATGGGAGAGCCCATGAGCAAATAATTCTGATATATCAAAGGCTGAAATGATTGTTAAGCCAAAAGGAAAATAGTGATGCTAAAAATGGGCAGACCATATTCAGAAGATTGCATTCCTTGCCAGGAGCTCCCTTTGAAGGCTGCATAACACTTCTTATCTTGTTTATCCACTCAACCTTCTCTTGCATACTCTCAGCTTCAAAAGAATGGCGCTCTGGGTATTAGCTCACAAACAATGAAAAAGAAAGGAGGAGAAGAAAAGAAAATAAAAGGAGAGAGACAGAATAAATATTCAAAAGGGAACAAACCTTTCAAAACAGTTTTATAAGGAACCTTGCTAGTAATATTGAACAGAGACCTTGACCTTTCCCTGTATCTAGTCCATTTGCCTTCTTATCTTTGGAACTTTCCTAGAGGTTCATCTCATCTAGAACCTCTTCTATATTACTCCTGCAGAGACAATATATTAGACAGAGCAGAAGTGCAATGATTAGAAGGATTGTGTAACTAGGGATCAAAAGAGCCTTTATTTCTAAAATTCCTGAAATCTTCAAATTTAAAAAACCATGGCACTATTATCATTGCAAAAGCAAGTGTACAAACGATTTCTTTCAAGTATCAGAATCATACCTTCACATAATAGGCCCAAAGCATCTATATTCCAAAGGAATAAAAAATAGAAAAATAAAAAGACAACTCCAATATCCTTAATGACAAAGACAATCCCTTAATTTTAAAAATGACTGAAAAAGCTAGCATGAGAGTTCTAATTTTTTATCTTAGCCTTTCGCAAAAAAGGATCGTAAAACCGATCCCAAATAGCTAGGACAAGGTTATGATTATGACTAAATAATGCCTCATCAAAAATACCCAAGATATACACATTCTTGTCCTTCCATGACCAAAATACCATCTATCCAATCATTTCAAATTTTGTAAAAATGCTCCTAGAAATGGCTCCAAAAATTATAAAAAGGTCCTTCTACAAAGTACGTACAGAATAAAGAATCCTTCTTTTTTCCAACAAATCATGTGCTTCCACTTGAGCAACGGTTCAACAAAACTATTGGGAATATAATTCAGGAATCATCAGTGTAATTTCTGTTTATGAATTCTAAGTGGGCCTTGCAATCTAGATGGTTGGACTTACATGTGTGACCCCAACCTGTGAACTATCCAAAGGCTAGTATTTACTTCTTCAATGACAACAATATGTCCAAAGTTGGAAATGGAAGCCTGGCTTTCAACACAGTGCACCAATGTGAAGTATGGGAGATGACAGCAGCACTGAAGAAAATGATGATCCAAATATTCCTATTGAGCAGTTTTTTTTTCTTTAATGTTAAGCAATTTATTTACAAACACCAAGCATTTTTTTTTCTTTAATGTTAAACAATATGTCCAAAGTTGGAAATGGAAGCCTGACTTTCAACACAGTGCACCAATGTGAAGTATGGGAGATGACAGCAGCACTGAAGAAAATGATGATCCAAATATTCCTATTGAGCCGTTTTTTTTTTTCTTTAATGTTAAGCAATTTATTTACAAACACCAAGCATTTTAGTTACCTTTGGAAAATAGGACAGTCAAGGACAATCACTAGCAGTTACAGAGCCACCCGGCGAATTTATAAACAGTTTGATCTCTTTCTTCTGGTCTTCAGCATCCAGAAATAAGAGCTGGCTGATAAGCAGATCCGCAGTCATGGCATCCACCTACTCATCAATAAAAAATAAAAATAAAAACCACAAAGCAACTGACTACCTTGAATGCTCAATGTTCAAATTCTTACGAAGGAAAAAAGCAAAACACAACAAAAACTGCATTTGGCACATGTTTGCTGAAGTAAGATGCAAAAGCAGAATTGCCGATGCATGGCTGTCCAAAAGCCATAAGCTAAACATCTTGCGCTCCATGATTACCTGGAAAATGAATAACAATAACATTGATACCAACTATTTATACAATATTACTGCCACTTTTGTAGACAATTTAGCGATCAGGAAATTTCCTGATGATCAACAAATAACATCTGAAAAAATAAGAATAGAGATCAATGGCAAGACAATGACCACAACAAAAACCAACTCCACAGCTAAACGAGCTTATGAACCCATAAATTACTTATGCGACTTCTAATTGAAATATAACTCCACTTGGAAAATTTGGAAGTAACAAGCCATTGAAAAATGGAGACAAGTGTTCTAAGAGAATGTATCCACAAATTTCTCAGGTGAACTTCACAATGAACAAAATGCTTAGCTGCACACATTAACAAGCTTTATTTATACCAATAAATGTATTAGAAAGAAAACAAGAGAGATGAACAACTGAAAACAAAACAAGAGAATGAAGATGACATCAGATCATCCTGACCCAAAAAGCTTGGATTTTATAAATCACTTACCTCCAAAATGTTAAATGCCAACCAGACCCACTAAATGCTTCAAAGAAATAGTTGTATCTCTGTATCTAAATGAACCATGTATACAAATCATCCCCCACTCAACAAGCAAGATTTTCATCATCTACACTAATTTTCAAAAAGAAAGCAGTCAACAAGAGATTATTTGCAAATAGCTTAGGGGCTTACAATAACATGGGTGTAGTTGGTGACGTGTGTGTGTGCCCTTTTCCAAACACTTCTTATGTATTCATCTTGGGTAATCTTATATGAGTCATGGTCCTAACCTTCTTCATGCTTTTTTACAGAATTGGTACGCTTACAGGAGGATACTTCATCACAAATTAGGCCATGAACTGCAACAAACAGAAGATCAGTAACACAAATAATTCAAATTAAAAATATATATATATTTACAGAGACTAGGCCTTTCAGCACATGCTTGGGTTGCTTCTTTTTTTTTTCCTTTCCTTAGCATCAATTGTTCTTGGCATTCCTCTTCTCCTCACAAGACCATCATACTTAAAAACAAAAATAAAAGATGGTACTTAAGAACTCACCTTTTTTTATGGATCCACCCCTTTTTTCTACTTTTGGCAATGGAAATGTACTTTAGTGGGAATGTAAATCAGTGGCTATATGGTAATAAATCATCTTCAACCCAATAAACAAACAAACAAAAAAGGGAATTTGCAATTCCCACCTTCCTAATATTGTCACTTCTACTTCAAACCCAACAAGGGTAATTTGGTCAATCAAAAGAACATGAAACACACTCACAGAGAGAACTTGTGACTACATTACCGTTGTGGAGGGGTAAAAATTACATCCTCCGTAAGGCATAAAAACGAAATTTGTCAAAGATCTTAAAAACAATGAAAGAAAACAAAAATCAAATCCAAAGCAATGAATAATAATAATAAGACCGAAAACGAGAAACCTATAAATCACTCAACAACCCTAAAACCCTAACTACCATTTTTTTTTCTTTTTTCTTTTCTTTTTTTAAAAAATGAAAGCCATATCCTAAATCTCTTACACATCATTCAAACAGTATCTGAAAGCTACCATATCCACTTGCATTTTTATGCTGTTCTAGTCTAAGTAGTCTAAGATATCTTGGGGCTGTCACCTTGTTCAGTTCCAGCATGGTTTACATGATGGTTCTGCATCTTTGAGGCCAAGACGTCAGCAAGATTTCCATTGATGTGTCTAAAGAGATTGTCCAACTTTAGATAATGACATTTAAGAGGAGCTGATGAAGCTTCTTTGCTGTCACATTTTACACCCACAAAATCCCGTGATGCTCGGTACCTCTGCAATTCAAGCTTCCCAGATGACATGAGCCTAATCAAGGTGAACCCACCAAGACCACTAGATTCAGGAGCATTCTCCAAACCACATTCAGGCTTTGGAAAAAAGAGATCTTCTGGGAGGATACCAAATCCCAAAACCATTTCTTTCTTCAGCTGCCAATCAACGCCAACCGGAAGCATGGCCCAATGAGAAGAACAGAGAAAATGCGATGACAGATGGAAGGGATTCTTGAAGAAAATCGCCAGAAGAGGACTGATCGGCGAGGAAAATTAGGGATTTGGAGAGAAACTCACCTGTTTGAGATGGTTCTGCACAGCAGGAGAGATCTGCCTGAAACTCTTCAAAGATTCGGAGCTCCAGCCCCTGGCGGAAGAAGATTACGCTTGAAAAAAGAGGAAAAGGCCTCCATCTTAGAGAGAGACCATGAAAGGGCGCCATTCGAAAGAGGGATTAGAAAGGGAGAGGGCGCCACTAGAAAAGAGGGATTTGGAAATCCCTCTTCCGAAATGCAATATTATTTTTAAATTCAAAAATGGCTCGTTTTCCATCATTTATAGCATAAACTACATTAACAGCCGTGCATGTAAGGGACCATTTACTAGATGGTTAAGATACTCTTATATAGGAAAATGTATAAATATTAACCATTTACAACTGGACACATTATTTGGATGGCTTCGATGACTCTATATCATTGCCACTACTGTTATAAACAAGTCACCAACATTTTACTTCAAATCCAAAACTCACACATTCTAAATGACAATGAAATCATTCACTTGAGCATTGGATCTGGTAGGGCTCTGTGGGCCCCACCATGACGTATGTGTTTTATCCATGCCGTCCATCCATTTATCAAGATCATTTTAGGGCTTGATACCAAAAATGAGCTAGATCTAAATCTCAAGTGGACCACACCACAGGAAAACAGTAGTGATTGAATGTCCACCATTAAAAACCTTCTTTTAGCCGACAGATTATTGTGATTTGTCGACAGATAAAAGCCACACCGTCCATCCATTTTTCCAGATCATTTTACGGCTTGATCCTAAAAATGATGCAGATTTAAATCTCAGGGGGACCACACTATAGGAAAACAGTAATGATTGAATGTCCACCATTAAAATCCTCCTAGGCCCACTGTAATGTTTATTTGACATCCAAACTGTTGATTAGGTCATACAGACTTGGATGAAGGGAAAAAACAAATATCAAGTTGATCCAAAACTTCAAGGGCCCCATTAAGTTTTTAATGGTGAACGTTCAATCAACACTATTTACGGTGATGTGGTCCACTTGAGATTTGGTCTTCCTCATTTTTGGGCTCATATCATAAAATGATATGGAAAAACGGATGGACAGCATGGATGAAACACATACATGATTGTGGGGCCCAAAGAGCACCGAGCAGGGTCACCCACCATTGCGTCTGTGAGGAATGAGGAGATGATCAGCTCTTTCTCGTCAACTCCTTAGTGGGGTGTTACCCTAACCATGCAGGGCCCACCTTGATGTATTTTCTGTACATTCACACTATTCATATGTTTTTCCATCTTATTTTAGAAAGTGATCCAAAAAATTGTGCATATCTGAATTAAAAGTGGGCCATACCAATAAAAAATTTTGATTAATAACCATTAAAAACTTTTAACAGGCCACCAAAGTTTTGGATCAACCTGATCTTTCTAATTTCCCTTCATCCAGACGTTCTTAACATTATTAATAGGTTGGATTGCAAATAAATATTACTAAAAGCTTCTTATGAGCCATTTGGAATTTTTAATGGTAAGGCACTCAATTACCCCTGTTTCGTGTGATGTGGTCCACCTAAAATTTGGGTGTACACACTTTTTGGTATACCTTTCTAAAATGGGCTGGAGAAATAGATGGACCGTATGGATATAATACACATCAATAAGGTAGGCCCTATGGCCCCATGATAAGGCTTGCACCGTCTTGGGTGACATGGGTCTCACCTAATTCGCTCTCATGTTAGGGCTACAAAACAATTAGATCTAAATTTCAAGTGGACCATATCTTTTGGACCAATCATCAATATCTTCTTAACATTATCAACAGGTTGGATTGCAAATAAACATTAGTAAAACTTTATTAAGGGTCGTGCCCAAATTTCAAGTGGACCATATCGTTTGGACCAATCATCAATATCTTCTTAACATTATCAACAGGTTGGATTGCAAATAAACATTAGTAAAACTTTATTAAGGATCATGTCTAATTTTTTTTAAATCTTAAATTTTCTCAAACAATGTTAATTTCTTTTTAAACAATTTTTTTTCAAAATCAAATTTTTTATTAAACTTTTTAAATTTTGTTTTCAAAATGTCAATTTTTTTTCGAAATCTCATTTCTTTTATTAAACTTCTCATGTTTTTTCAAACTACAAATCTCAATTTCTTTTTAAAAATCGTGATTTTTTAAACCAATCAATTTTATTCAAACTTCTAAATTTATTTTTCAAAATGCCAATTTTTATTTTAAAATGTCAATTTCTTTCAAAATCTTGCTCTTGTTTTCTTCAAAATATCAGTTTTTTTTTTTTTTTTTTAAATCACAAGTTTTCTCAACCATTGTTAATTTTTTTTTTTCTAAACTTGTCCATTTTCATTTTCAAAATGTCATTTTTCTCAAAAACTTTCTTTTAAGTGAAATTCTACTAAAAATCGCTTGCATTGAAATAGTATAAACATATCAATTCTTTTTCTTCAAAATTTCAATTCCTATCCACTTCCAATTTTTTTTCAAATTTCTCCATTTTTTTTTAAAATGTTAGTTCTTTTCAAACTTCTCGATTTCCTTTCAAAATCACATTTTTTTTTTCAAAATACAAAATCTCGATTTCTTTTTAAAGCTCGTAATGTGTTTTTAAATTTATAAATCTTATTCAAACTTTTCAATTTTTTTCAAAATGCTAATTTTTTTTAAGAATGACAATTTCCTTCAAAGTTTTAGTCTTTTTTAAAACCCAATTTTTTCAAAATCTCAATTTTTTATAGTTCTCGTTTTTTTTTTTCAAACATTGTTAATTTTTTTCTAAATTTCTTAACTTTTTTCTCAAATCATAATGGTCGTTAAACTTCTTAATTTTCATTTCCAAAATGTCAATTTTTCCCCGAACTTTTTTTTTTCAAGTTGAAATTCTACTAAAAATCACTTGCATTAAAATAGTATGAACTTATTAATTTTTTAAAAACTTCATTTCTTAATC
Organism: Liriodendron chinense; assembly: GCA_003013855.2. Lineage (NCBI taxonomy): Eukaryota > Viridiplantae > Streptophyta > Magnoliopsida > Magnoliales > Magnoliaceae > Liriodendron > Liriodendron chinense. The sequence continues at coordinate 344,373 of ML058479.1, forward strand.
TCATTTTTTTTAAACTGCAAATTGTTTTTTTCAAAATCTAGTTTTTTTCAAACTTAACAATGTTATTCAAACTTTTCAATTTTGTTCAAAATGCCAATTTCTTTTTAGAATTTCAATTTCTTCAAAATTTTAATTTTTTTTTAAATCCGATTGTTTTTCAAATTCTTGATTTTTTTAAATTTCAATTTTTCTGAAACATTGTTAATTTTTTTAAAGTTCTTCAACTTTTTTTTTTCAAAATCGCAATTCTTCTTAAACTTCACAATTTTAGTTTTCATAATCTCATTTTTTTAGTCAACTTCTCAATTTTTTTCAAAATACAAAATCTCTATTGCTCTTTAAAATTCTATTTTTTTTTCAAATGTATCAATTTTTCTTCAAACTTCTCATTATTTTTTTCAAAATGCCATTTTTTTTTTTCAGAATGTCAATTTCTTTCAAAATCTTGGTTTTTTAAATCTCAATTTTATTTTCAACATTTCATTTTTTTTATATCTCAATTTTTCTGAAACATTGTTTTTTTCTTTTTAAACTGCACAAACTTATTTTTTTCAAAATCACAATTTTTTTTTAACTTCTCAATTTTCATTTTCAAATAGTCAATTACTTTTTCAAAATCTACTTTATTTTTTTGTAACTTTTCAATTTTTTTCGAAATACAAAATCACAATTTCTTTTTAAAAATTACAAAAAAAATTCAAAATCTTTTTTTTTTTTCAAACTTAAAAATTTTGTTTGAACTTCTCAATTTTTTCTATCAAAGAAGTGATTTTTTTTTTTTAAGAATGTTAATTTCTTTCAAAATTTCGATTCTTTTTTAAACTTGAATTTTACTAAAACATTGGTAATTTTTTTGAAACTTCATAACTTTTTTCTCAAAATCAATTTTCATTACTGCCAATTGTCGTTGTCAAATAACTTTGTTTTTTATTTTATTTGAGAGATGTCAATAGACAAAGATTTGCGATGGACCATATCCGTCGCTAAATCAGGAAAGCCCGTCGATAATTACCGTCTCGTATGATGGCCTTAATGACAATGATCCGTCGAAAATTGAAAATTAACGACGGATTATAGTCGTCGTAAACTTTACGACGAATGTAATCCGTCGTTAATTTTCAATTTTCGACGGATTTTGGTCCGTCGTATAATTCCGTCTATTAAAAACCGCCAAAGCGACAGTTACCAGTTAGCGATGGATTTTTTGGATAATACGACGAATATAATTCGTCGTTAAAATTACCGACGAACTATGTCCGTCATTAAACCAAGTTTTCGTTTGCGATGGACAAAGTCCGTCGTTAAACCAAGCATTTTTATGTCGTTTTTTTGCTGTTTTGGCGTAGTGAACAAGCTTTGGTTATCTCAAACAAAACATCTTGGGAAGGTATCGATGAAGTTTGGGATGGACGGGACAAAGCCGATTAGTGTACCCCACGACGCTCACTCTCAACTTTCTTCAGTACAACATTCTAAAACGGTTGAAGAAAATCGGTATATGTCTCCTGTATCCTATTTAAGTGTGGTTGGCATCTTGATGCATGCCAAGGTCTGTATGAGACCGGATATTTCACTTACAGTAGGTGTTGTAAGCAGAAACATGTTAAACCCCAACAAGCAACACTGGAAAAAGTGAAATGACTAATTCGGTACATTCAAGGTACGCAGAACTATGTCTTGACATTCGATAAATCAGGGGACAAGTCTGTAGGTTATGTAGATTTTGATGATGTAGATAGTGTGAACAGCAGAAGGTCGACTTCCGGTTATGCGTTTGTGCTAACGGGTGGAGCTATCAGTTAGATAGAGAAGCTTCAAGTTTGTGGTGGGTCTTTCCACAAATGAGGTGGGTTGTATGGTAGGGACAGAGGCATTCAAAGAAGTGGATTGGTTGAGTGGAATGATGAATGAGTTGTGGCTTCAGTAGGAGGCTGTGCCAAAAAATTATGACAACAAAAGTGCAATTTGGCAAAAAACTCAGTGTATCACTCAAGAACCAAGCACATTGATGTTTGTCACCTCTTTATCTGACAGATGCTTAAGGAAGGCGATATTACTCTTGGAAAGATCCATACGAACATGAATCCGACTAACATGCTTACTAAGGTAGTTCCTGCAAAGAAGTTCAAGTTATGCACAACTTCTCTAGGTTTGACAAAGATGAAATGAAGACACGGTGTGCACAAGAAGCGATGATGATAAAGCTATGATGGAGATAAAGTAGAGATGGAAGATCGAATACGACATGTAGCAGCATGAATATTAGAGTCATGGTGGAGATTATTGAAAAATAAATGCCTCAAATTTATGTTGAAACAAGGCCATCGGTCGATCAACCACTCGAGAAAAATCAGATTTATACAATGAACTCTCTGTACCTTTTTGGACAATTTCAGGAGATTGAACATGTGGTCGCCAGACGACCAAGTGTCGGTTGGGCGATGTCAAACAACCGATCAATTGACCGTTAGTTTGCACAATTTTGCCCGTTTTTACGTGATTTGTTTCTAATTCTGGTTTAGTGCAATATAAACACATGTAATCACAAGATTAGGGTATTGGAGACGTGCTTAAGGGTTTGAGCAAGTTTTAGACAGAGAAAAGCTAGGGTTTGCTCTTGGGGCTTAGACTCGGGTAAGATTTTCACCACTTGTAACTTTTGATTCATAGTGCATTATCGCTCTGTGCCCTGGTTTTTTCCCGCTAAGGTTTTTTCTATGTAAAATTCATATTGTTTCTTTGTGTGGATTTGCTTGTGCGATTGGTAGTACTTTGTTTGATTATACTCTTTGCTTCTGCGAGTTCCCAACATAGGCTTCCAAGATGACCCTCCAAAGATCAGCTCTGCCCCTCAGATAATTTCCCTTTCCTTTTCTTATTCTCCTTCCACTCATGTTTGGGTTATGAGAATGTTTGTCTCTGGTTTGTTCCCTTTTTTTGGCCTCTCTTATATGATAGGCTGAGGCTTGTTCGTGTTGGAGCCTGCCCGAATTGATGTAAAGAGTTCTAGTTAGGCTTTTGTTTGGTGAGGCCCGGTCTTTTGTGTTACCCTCCAAATCAAATGTACATCCATTTTCATATCAACAAAGTTAGTATGCTCCAACCCTTTTATTAAAACAAAAAACAAAAGGTATGAATATATATCATTGAACCATTCCATGGATAAATTTACAGAAGCATACATTTGAAGCTGGTGTTGAAGGTGATTAACATTTGATACCAACCATTCGATCAGATGATCCAAAGCCAAGAAGCAAATGAACCAACCAGCAAGCCAAGTTCCTTAAACAATATCATCACAATCCCCGCAGCCTCAGCATGCTGTATTGCAACAGTTTTGGGTGGAAGAATCATCAGCACACTGGAGAGATAACCAATAGATAGCCCAAGCAGACCTGTTAATGTGGCGATTGGAATCTCCGTCCGCAAGAACTCTGGCCCATACGAGCAACCAAGAAAGAGAGGATAGAACAACAGCGTAGCAAACGAGGCAGCGACTATGACGTTTTCATTCCTGATGAGACAGATTGCGGGCAAAGATGTGCCCACTAGAGTGAACATATGCTCACATGTAATGAGAAGGATCGGGTACCAATCATTGAGGATCTCAGAGTGCACGTCTTCCGTCAAGTGTCCTGGAAAGATTGAGAGAATTGCGACGTTGATGAGGAATCTAGCGAATGCAAACCATTTTATTCGACATGTAACATCCCACAAACTTAATTTCCATGCAGATATACTCCGGTAGCATTTATTGCTTTCTTCTTCTTCATGGGCTTTCGTCTTCAAATCTTTGTAGTACTGAATGATTGGAAGCTTGTTACTGATGTTGTGGCAAATTAGGAAAATGACCATGATGACAACACTGATGCCAAAGTAGAGAATGGCGCTGCTTCTTAAACCAGAAGCATCATGTGGGTAGATAGCTTTGGTTATGATTCTCAAAACTGAAACGATCACCCCTGCAGAAACAAATCCAAATTAGAAAATTTCACGGAAATGGTGTCGTATTTTGATTGTCTTTGAAATAACACATTTCTACATGGATTAAAATAAACGAGAGAGAGAGAGAGAGAGAGAGAGAGAGAGAGAGAGAGTCGACTCGATCCAGCTGACTTAAGAAAGGCTCACGGATACAGATCGAGTTTTTGAAGTTTTGAATCAAGAATTTTAGACATGTGTGGGTGCCACTTAGAAATGAGATCAGCTACATGGATTAAAAGGAAAAAAGATAAAATATAAAAAAGAAGATAATATACCAAGTTGACTCCATCTAGGGTTGTAAATGGTTGGGTTTAGCACAAACCAGACCCGCCCATTAACTAAATGGGTCTAGGCCCAAATTTTTTACCCAAACCCTTTTACTAAATGGGCAGGTCCGGGTCAAGTCTGAGTCAACCCCATCAGACCCTGGTAGAGGGAGATCCACCTAGACCCATTTATAAATAAGTTGGGTCTAATGGGTTTGGGTTTGGATCTGGTATTCAAGTATCTTTACCAGGTTTAAAATCAGGTCTAGATGGGTCTGGGCCTGAATGGGTCCCTTCCAACATAGGCCAAACCCGCCCATTTACTAAATGGATTCGGGTCGGGTCGGGTTGGGTCGGGTCAGGCCTAATATAAAGGAAACCAGATCCAGACCAATTTAGCAATTGGGTTTGTTCTTGGACCCAGACCTATACCATTTAATAAATGGGTTGGGTCTAGGTACCCCATGGGTCCACTGACCCATTTACAACCCTAACTCCATCCAGCTGACTTGTGAAAGGCTCATGGATACGGATCGAGTTTTTGAAGTTGTGAATCAAGAATTTTAGACCATGTGTGGGTTCCACTTAGAAATAAATTGTTCATCTAACTTTAGTTAACATTAATATTCATTAGAGATCATAGTTTGTATCAATTATTTCTTATACTTTAATCTCTACCCAAAATAAAATATAAAAAAAAAGATCGATTTCAAAATACACAATTACAATTAATTTTTTAAGTGGCACCCAAAAAGAGCCTTGGATGCTAATTGTAATTACCAGTACTTTAATCATTTAATTCACTCGGGACTTCAGTTCGCTGAGGAAGGAGCACGTACATTAACATTTACATAATAATCTATGGAGCAGCGCTGCTAGTGTTCTGATGGGCACGCTGCTCAAGAATTTAAATGCATTTTTGCCACTAAAAAATATTTCTGATGGGGGCCTTTTCATGGACAGTATCGATCAAGGGAAGAAAACAGGGCTGGTTGGCGCAACAAAGTCCTTCACTAGATAGGTTCATCCAATATTTCCAACCTGGGAGACAAATTTCCACCCGATAAGTGCTAGACTTTTGGTCTAATGAGTTTCGGCCATGCCATTGGAACTAATAAACAACTGATGGCCTAACTAGTAACATACTAGTGTGGACCATATTGTGAGTGTATCTCCTTGAACTTCTAGATGAGTTGTCTTAATGATGCAGCTCTGACACCACTTTGATGCAGCCTGATTGATGTAGTCACAATGGACAACAATGCACAACTTAAATATACTAACTTTAAAAATATGTATCTTCTTGTATGCAAAATTTCAATTAAGGTGATTCAAAAGGCAAAATGAAGCTTGAGTATTTCAAAGAAAAATAAATAAAAAATAAAATCCAATGTAAAATAGGGTTGATTTTAGGACATTTTGAAATTGTTCAAAAAATCGTTGGTTTAGGCAGCTGATATTTAAAAAATTTAACAATTTTTTAAGAAGTCGAAATAGAAAAAAAAAAATTTGTGAGACGTTAGTAGACTTGATAATTAATTACTAGAAAATTTATAAAATAATTCATTAATAAGAAGTGCCAAAAATGTCATAAGAAGCAGACCTATTAGAATTGAAAGCTTCTGTAACCAGAAATTGTTGATGAACCGGGGATCACTCAACTGGTATGGGTTAAAATCAACTCACAACCAATGAAGAATCACTCATGATCTCTCTCTTTTGCTGAAAATTTAGAAAAAACAATTTATATTTTTTTAGAACTTAAAGTTTTAAATTTTTTCCTCACTGTTAGGTTCTTATATAGACCAATTACCACAACCGCTCCTAAATATATTAATAATAATTATGGGTACCCATTGCATGAAATATCTTTCTAAGACAAAATAAAATAAGTTTCAACATCATACAAAAAATCTTTTCTAAAAATACATAAATTTCAAGTTTTCCCCTTTTATGCTTGTAACATGGTCCCAAAGCCATGCATCATTAATGCACTAGGGTTGGAAATAATGGGCTAAATTTTCTAGCTTGGTCTTGATTCATGGGCTGAGCTTTTTTCTTAAATCAGACCTGCATCAATTTAACTTAGCTAGGTTTTGGGTCAAGTCCTGTAGACTCAAAATGTACAAGACTTGACTTTGGACTCGGTCAAATAGGCCTTGACTTGCTGACTTGAACTAAGTCACTCTAATCGAATACCATTCTTTGCTACAAAGGGGAGAAGGCAAGATTCTCATGAGACCTTTAGGGGCAAGGACAAGTGTCTGACCATCGGAGAGGGCCTTGTTGGTAGACTCCGCAGAGTTTCAACAAGGAGTCATGGCCTTGAAACCCATTAGTCATGAAAATCCACGCTGCTGGCAGCACCAGTGGGTGTGTTGCTTGACTGACTGGGTGGGTGCGTTGCATGACTGACCATGAAAAAAAAAAGAAGCCATTAACTTGTTTCTTTTAGCACTTACACACATACAAATGTATATATAGAACTACTAACACATTTATTGTTGATCTATATAACCAATAATCAATTAAATATCCAGTTAAGTAACTCATCTAGTCATCCAGTCAACTTGACACTGCTAGACGTACATCAAGTCCAATATAAGTTTCAACATTTTGAACTATGGTTTGGGCTCATAACAAATGCTAAGTAACTCCTATTAGCCTCTTTGATTTTTTATTCCCCAAAGTTTTTTAAGCTGCGTTAATTTTTTTTCCAAGTTCTACCAAGTGTTTTATGGGTCTCAACCAAGTTGTAACAAAATATTTGGACATTTTTATTTTCGTTTTTTTTTCTAGAGGCACAACGATATCTTTTTGAGTTAAGAGGCATCGACACTCCGAGTTTCTAAACTATGCTCTACAAAGATTGATGCATCTCATGAGTAGAAAAGAGCCTTCACAATTTTGGAATGTTGGAAGTGTTAGAAGCTACAATCATTGAAGTGCAATTGCTACGGTAGTGCAATTCTCTTGTAAAGAAAGTAAGGTGAATTTTTGGTTAAATTTTTCTTGGGAGTTGACATCAGCTGATTATTATTCACTTTCATAGGTTATGCATAGAAGGTAGCCCTAATTGAAAAATCTTAACCTTTTAACTAATAATGATGCCATGAGCATATGGGCTAAGTTAATCTCCACCATTGATTTTCATACAAAATGCAATAAACCATTTAACGCCTAGATTTTCAAGGAATCATGCTTAGATTGTCGTTTCTTACTTTGGAGGATTGTGATTAAGATAGTTTAAAGAGCAGGCCAGCCACCAACATAGGTCTCACATAAAGGGTCAAATGTTTGAGTGACACATCTTCTAAAAGTGGAGGTTTTAATATTTATTTTCTTATATCAGCTTCTTTCAAGCAGAATCTTTGTAGAAAGAAGAAGAATCCATCTTCTAAAAGTAGGGTTTTTGCTATCTCTTTTCTTTCTTTCTTTCTTTCTTAGCAAAAGACATATTTAAGCATAATCTTTTAAAGAACGAAGAAAAATCATTTTCTAAAAGTGAAATATTTGAAAAAAAATTTCATCTCATTTTCTTGCAAAACAAGTCTATTTTACCAATAACATGTAAAAATAAGAAAAAGAACCCATTTGTCTAAGGTGTGAGTTTTTGCCAAAGAGAGTATCTTAAAACCATGAAAGATTACCATAGAGTAGTCCGTGCAATGGCAAAAGAAGAGTTAGTCAGACAGTAATGATGAAGGTCTACGTATAAAAAAGGTCCAGGGACATTTTTGTTCTAGAAAATTAAGAAAGATATTTCAGGCATAAAAAAATAATTTTTTAAAAGTGGTACTATTTTAGAGCTCCCACAAAACCTTGTGTAGTTAGGAACAACACCATTTATTATTATTACCCATCAAGTTGATTTAGGGCTAGTTTTGTAAAACTTATTTTCTAACCCTATCACTCAAATGGGCTATTTTCAATAATTTTTTCAGATTATGATCGTTTGGTAAATCCAAAAAACTAGGTGCTTAATTCTGATTTTCACTTTAAAAAATATTATTTTTTTAAGCTTATGTGGTAAATGATTTTATGTTAAAAGTTTTTGTAAATGGCAACTTTACCATTTTCTCGGTAACCTCCGTTTGTAGGTTATAAGGCTTGCATAGGGTTAATTGTGTGGGGGTGGAAGACATGTTTACGTGGCAAAGTTCTTTGGCCCCCATCATGATGCATCATTATATCCACACCATCCATCCATTTTGACAAATCATTTTAAGGCATGTGCTAAAAAAATGAGGCAGCCCCAAAGCTCAAGTGGACCACACCACAAAAAGTTGTGGGGATGATGACGCCCACCGTTAAAACCTTCCTTGGGCCCACCAAGATGTTTATTTGCAATCAAATCTTTTCATAAGGTCACAAAGACGAAGAAAAAATAAAAATATCAACTTAATCCAAAACTGTTATTGCCCCAAGAAGTCTTCAATGTTTGGAATTCAATCCATGTTATGTTTTGTGGTGTGGTCCACTTGATCTTTGGATCTGCCTCATTTTTGGGTACCTGGCCTATGGTTGATGGTGTGGATATAACACATACATCATGTGGAGCCTACCGCACTTTCCCACCTCAACACGCTATGACACCCTATTATATGCTGTGTAAGACCTAATGATTAGAGTTGAAAGTTAGGAGGGTTCAACCCGATCGACTTGTGACTGACCCGACATTAGGTTGGGGTCGTGTAAGAAGTATTAGGTTTGGTCTCAAGCTCGGGCTATGCAAATACCAACCTGATAAAGCTTAGGTCGGACTTGGGTTGAGGTCTCGGGTTACTTGATCCAACCTAGACTATATATAAGTTACTTATAATTTTATTATATTTTAGTTAAGTATGCTTATTAGTTTTATTACTTTAGTAAGTAAACTTATAATGCTTGAAATTTGATATGCTTGAGTGTTAGAGGAGTAGTTGTCCTATATTTTAGCTTGTTTGTTTAGAAAAAATGAAATTTTTTTATGATAAATAACTACATAAACAATTAATAAAACTACAAGTACAAAAAATAAGACGTGGAATGAAATATAATAAACTAATGTAATAACGAAAATATTAGCATGTAATAACCCGACCGAGTTCGCTTGGGTTAGGCTTGGGTTGAGAATTCCCAATCCGAGGTTAGGTTAGGTTAGATTGGGTTAGGGTTAAGGTATAAGAACCTTGGGTTGGGTTAGGGTTGAGCACCAACCCAACCCAACCCAACCCAACCCAACCCACCAGACTTTCAGCCCTACCGAGGATGTGGCGGGAAATTCTTGCTCTAGGAAGCTAGGCGGGGCCTACCATGATGTTTGCGAGAAATCCACTCCGTCTATCTATTTTTCAAATCATTGTATGCCATGAGACAAAAAAATGTGGTGGATCCAAAACTCAAGTAGGCCATATGAGGGGGAAAGGTGGGGAAAGAAATGCCTACCATTGAACCATTATTCCTACTGATAAGTTTTGGATCTACTTCATTTTTGAGCTCGTGATCTAAAATGATCTGAAAAAAAAAAAAAAAAAAAAAAATAGAGAGAGAGATGGAGAATATGGATCTAACACATCATGTGGGATCCACAAAAAAATTTCCACGTCAACACAATATGGCTACTTATGCAGATTGCTGATGGGGAGGTGGACGCGGATTTCCTACTAAAGCCTTGGGAGGAAGTTCCTACGTTGAGATGTTAGGAGGGGGCCATCGTGATGTTTGTGAGAAATCAACCCGTCCATCCATTTTGCAAGCTCATTTTAGGACACGAAACCAAAAATTACGTGGATCCAAAACTCAAGTGGGCCACACAAAAGGAAATAATAGGAATTCAATGACCACCAATAAACATTCGTGTGGCTACAAAAGTTTTCTATCAAGCGAAGTCTTTTGTATTTTCACTTCATCCCAGTGGGGATGACCTAATAAACAGTTTGGATGGCATGTCATCATCAAGGTGGAGCCTAGGAAGGTTTCATTGGTAGGCATTTCTTTCCCTAAATCTCACTCTTGTATGGCCTCCTTGTGTTTTGGATCCACTTGATTTTTGGTTTCACGTCCTAAAACAATCTGCCAAAAAGGATGGACGGGGTGGATTTGTCATAAACATCACAGTGGGCCCCACCTAGCTTCCTAGTGCAGGAACTTCTTTAACAGGAAATCTGCGTGGCATTGCAAGTGTTACCGAGTAACATGTTAATGTTACCCTAACTATATGGCCCCACACCTTGATGAATGTATTATATAGCCATGTTGTATGTTTGTTTTTGCATTTCATTTTAGGACTTATCCCAAAACTTAAGTAGATCCACATCTCAAGCGGACCATACCAATGAAACTGTAGTGATTAACTATTAAAAACTTATTGTGGGCCATAAAATTTTTGGGTCAATCTGATCTTTATATTATCCTTTCATCCAGGTCTGTTTGACCTTATCAACAAGTTGGATGAAAAATCAACATTACGGTGGGCCCTAGGTAGTTTTTAATGATTGGGAATTCAATCACCACTGTATCCTATGGTGTTGTCCAGTTAAGATTAGGATTTGCTTAATTTTTCTGAACCACATCCTAAAATGATCTAAAAAAATTGTCCAACAACATGGATATATAACACAAAAATCAAGGTAGGCCCACAGTCAAGGTAACACCCACTAACGTGTTATCTTGGTAACACCTAATCCTCTCCGGGAATGCGAGTCATCTTTTGGTAGGAGAGTTATATGATGCTCCATCTGAGTATAGATCATATCTTTGTTTTTGTTCGTACAGGTGGGCCCATTGGTTTCATGATTAACAATGCTATCAACATAGGGCCCACTATGAATGGACTTTGCAAAGATAATAATAATATTAAATAAATAAATATTAGATTATCCTAACCTTCAAATCAACCTCCATCAATTAGCATATGAGATGTTTAGCTGTCAAATTCAAAGATTCCAATCAAAGGGTTATGATTGTTCTATTAAAAAAGAACATAGTACATGGTTCATCAATGGAAAGATTACATTTGAGAGACGTGTTTGAATTGGGCATGTGTGACAAATTTGGTGGCATTATGATAATAGGTTTTATCTCCTACTCGATAGAGGATAGAAATTGAGGCATAGAGACAAATATGACAAATTGTCAACTTTTCAAACATTTACAATTTGTATTTATCTAACTTTTTTTTTTTCGAAAAAAGAAAAGTGCTTAATTTGTAATATTATAAGACCATTTTCAAACAAATTACTGAACAAGTTTTTCAATACTTATAAATATTAAAATTCAGCACTTTAAGTTTTCAACACTTAAATTAATTTTTAGACTTTATTTTTCAGTTTACCAAATGACACAATTAGACAAAAACTTATTTGAGTCTTCGGAGTCAACTCAACATAACTAGATATGAGTTAAGTTTCTACATTTTTTAGCTATCCTTGGGGCACTAAAGTTTTTGGATTAGTCTAAGGGGGCTATTGACATCTCTACAAATAAGAGCTTTTTGGCTTATTTCTAAAAAAATAAGCTTTTAGACCATTTGGTAAAAGTCTAATGAAGTGCTTACCTTTTTAGAAAGTAGCAAATAAGCTCCAATTTAATAAGCTAGGGAGGAGTTACTTTTTGAAACGGAGCTAATTTAGCTTAAGTGGGTAGACATTTTAGACTAATTTTTGAACAAGTTTACCCTTAAACTTTTCGAGCAATTCCTATCCTACCCTCTTCTCTTTACAAATTCTTCAAGAAAGGCCCACACAATGAACAACCCATAGTGAAGGTGGGCCCCACATGATGAATGGTCCATATCAAAGGTGGGCCTACATAATGCATAGTCACAACAAAGGTGAGCCCCACATGATGGATGGCCTACTTCAAAATGTGGCCCCGCATGATGAATGATCCACATCAAGCAAGCCCTACCTAATGATGATCCACATCAAAGGTGGGACTCACACGATGGATGGTGGACATTGAATGTGGGACCACATGATGGAAGATTGACATTAAAGGTAGGCCCACATGATGAATGACCCATATTGAAGGTTGAGCCCTACATGATGGGCAGTCCATAGCGAAGGTGGGACCTACATGATGGATGTTGGACATCAAAGGTGGGTCCCACATGATGGATTATCCACATCAAGTGGGCCCCACATGATAGATGATCCACAACAAATATGGGACCCACATGATGGATGTTCCACATCAAAGGTAGGACCCACGTGATGGATGGTGGACATTGAATGTGAGACCATATGATGGAAGGTTGACATTAAAGGTGGGCCTACATGATGAATGACCCACATTAAAGGTTGGGCCCCACATGATGGACGGTCCACAACCAAGGTGGGATCTACATGATGGATGGTGGACATCTAAGGTGGGTCCCACATGATGGACTATCCAAATCAAGTGGTCCCCACATGATAGTGGTCCACAACAAAGGTGGGACCCACATGATGGATGGTGGACATCAAAGATGGGCCCCTCTTGATGAATGACTCATATTAAAGTGGGGCCCCACATCAAGGTGGGCCCACATAATGAAAGGTTCACATCAAAGTGGGCCCCTCGTGATAGATGGCCCGCATTAAAGTGTGGCCCAATATGACAGAAAATGCGCATCAAGTGGGTCCCATTTGATGGACAGTCCATATCAAAGGTGGGACCCATATGATGGATGATGGTCATTTAAGGTGTTCCCACATGATGGTCAGTTGATATCAAAGATGGGCCCACATGATGAACGACACATAATGAAGGTGGGACCCCACACAATGAATGATCCGCATCAAGGTGGGCCCACATAATGGATAGAGTGGGCTTCACACGATGGATGACCCACATAAAAGTGTGGCCCCTCATAGTGGACAATTCATATCAAGTGGGCCCCACCTAATGGACGGTCCACATCCAAGGTCTCTCATGATGGATGACCCGTATCCAAAGTGGGCCGTATGATGGATGATCCACATAGAAGGTGCACCCCACATGATGAATGGTGGATATCAAAAGTGGGCCCCACATGATGGACAATCCACTTCAAAGGCAAGGCCCACACTGTGGACACATCAAATGTGGAGTCCACGTAATGGGTGATGAGTAGTGGATATTGAGGAGCCTACATAAAGAGCAATTAGGAATAATGTTGGGCCCCACATGATGGATGGTCCACCAAAACAACCATTTGGATTGCTCTTATATTAAAGTTGTAATCTTTAAAAATGACGTCAACTACCCTTAAAAAAAAACTCTTATTTGAAAGTTTAACCAAACGTGCTTATTTTAAATAAGAGCTTTTTTTTTTAGAGATTTTAACAAACGAGCTTATTTAAAACAGAGCTAGAACAAAAAGGACTTACTGAAATAACTCTTATTCAAAAAGCTCTTATTGAATTAGAGTAGAGATGTCAAACAAGCCCTAATATTTGACTCTTTTTTTCTTCCTTCATCTCGGTGGGACCAAAGTTTGAAATGGGTATATTACGTGATGTATCATTCACCATATATAGGTATGCTGCATGTTGCCTTGTGCCGAATCGTTTCAGTCCAAGACAAGGTTGATACATCCATATTGTCTATATGCACTGATGCATATCAGGTGAGGCAACACACCCCACTTTCGGATGGTATTTTAAACTTTGTGTGCGATTAGGGGTGTCAATGGGCCAGGCTCAGGCTTGAAAAATAAAAAAATATTGAATAGAGCTGGCCCAACGACCCGGCCCAAAACAATTCAAAATCTGGGCTAAGAGCTACCCAAGCCCAGCCCATATACAGCCCTATATGGGACTCACCCAATGAACGAATGCATATAAATAGAATTTGGATCCTCTGTTGGCTTCTAAGCAGGAAATCCCTGCTTGGAGCCATTTCATTGGTCCACATCACACTGCATGACGATGATCAGGTTGAACTCAGGTGTGACCAGGTTGCATTGAGGATGTGACAAGGTTGCAGACCCATGTGATGATGTGGACCAATGAAAAGGCTCCAAGTAGGGTTGTCAACCCTGTGAACCCTAGGCGCGACCCCGGAACCAGCGATGTGGGTGGGACCCTAAACATAGGGCCCACCTGAATGTATTCCTTGTAGATCCATGCCGTTAATCTACTTTTCCATATTATTTTGTACCATTGTACCAAAAATGAAGAAGGCGAAAATTTTGGGTGGACTACAACATAAGAAACACATGTTAATGAACATTAAAAACCTTTTGTGAGCCACAAAAGTTTTCTATCAATCTGATATTTGTTTTTCCGTTTCATCCCTGTCTACGTGACCTTATCAACTGATTGGATGGTCAATAAACATTACAGTCGACTGCAGGAAGTTTTTAATGGTCATGATTGAATGATAACTGTTTCTTGGGGTGTGGTCCACCTAAAATTTGTATCTATTTCATTTTTGGGATGGCATCATAAAATAATATGAAGAAACAGATGGACGGCATGGATCTACAAGGAATACATCCAGGTGGGCCCTAGCAGGTTCAGGGTCCCACCTACATCGCCTGGTTCCGGGGTCTCACCCAAGTCGCTCCGGTGAACCCTGTGATGATATGGACCAATGAAAAGGCTACAAGCAGGTTTCTGCTTGGAAGCCAACAGAGGATCCGGAACTCATATAAATATAATCTTAGGACCAGGAAGGTTTGAATGGTCAGCCAACGGACGCGGATTGCCTGTGAAAGCTTTAGCACGCATCTCCTACACTCAGAATCTAGGTGGGGCCCACGGTGATGTTTGTGATAAATCTACGCCGTCCAACCGCTTAGTGAGATCATTTTAGGCGTTGCGACAAAAAATGAACATGATCCAAGACTCAAGTGGGCCGCACTAAAGCAAATGGTGGTTAGGGAAATTCCTACCGTTGAAACCTCTAGAGGTCCACAGTGATGTTTATATACCATCCATAGCGTTCATAATGTCATGACTACTGAGATGAACTGAAAACAAAAATATTATCCTGATTCGAAAACTTTTGAGGCCCCAAGAATATTAAAACTGTGGAAGTTCAATAGTCACGTTTTCGGCCGACTTGAGTCTTGGATCCCGTTTGGTTTTTGTTGCAACGCCTAAACTGATCTCAAAAAATGGTTGGACGGTGTAGATTTCTCATGAACATCATGGTGGGCCCCCACTAGACTCCGAGCGCAGGAGATACCTGCGAAAGGCTTTAGCAGGCAATCCGCGTCCGCATCTCCAGGACGAGGATCAGCTACTGACAGGTTGAGTAGCTAATCCCGCTACTGACGTGACGTCACCATAGCATGTGGGCCTCCGCATGATGTATCTATTGTATCCACGGGAGCGAATTAGATGTTACCCTGGTAACTCCTTAGTGGGTGTTACCCATACTGTGTGGGGCCCATCGTGATGTATTTTTTTATATATCTATGCCATCTATCTGTTTTCTTATATCATTTTAGGATATGATAGAAAACCTTAAGAAGATCCAAATCTCAGGTGGACCATACCACTAGAAAGACTGATTAATAACCATTAAAAACGTTTTGTGGGCCACTAAAAAGTTTTGGATCAATCTGATATTTATATTTTCCCTTCATTGAGACCTTATTGACATTATCAAGAGCTTGGATTCCAAATAAACATTACCAAAACCTTACCATGGGCTCTTTGGAATTTTTAATGGTGGAGCACTCAATCACACCGTTTCCAGTGGTATGGTCCACTTGAGATTTGGATCTACATGATTTTTGGAACCTTATCCTAAAATTGACTGTATAAATGGATGGACGGAGTGGATATACAAAATATCATCCATATGGGCCATACGGTAGTGGTAACACCCACTAAGCTGTTCCCAGGGTAACACCTAATTCACGCCCTATATCGACACTGTCCATCCATTTGGAGAGATCAGTTTAGGGCCTGACCCAAAGAATAAGGCAGATCCAAAGCTCAAGTAGACCCCACCATAGAAAAGTGTGGGAACAGTGACATCCACCTCTGAAAACTTCCAAGGCCCACCATGATTTTTATTGGAGATCCAACCTGTTTATAAATTCACACAGATATGGAGGAAGGGAAAAGACAAATATCAGCTTGATCAAAAACTTCCGTGGAAAACTTATGTGGCCCCTAAGAAGTTTTCAACTGTGGATGTCACTGTCCCCACTGTTTTCTATGGTGGGGTCCACTTGAGATTTGTATCTGCCTCATTCTTTGAGTCATGCCTTAGAATGATCTCTCCAAATGAATGGACGGCATGGATACAATAGATACATCATGCGGAGGCCCACAGACCATAGTGACGTCACTTCAACCAGATCTGTGTGGGGACCCACGTATCGTTTTATCCAAGCCGTCCACCCCTCTTACAAGATCATGTTAAGGTATGACCCAAACAATGAGTAAGATCCAACACTGGCTCATCTTTTTTGTCCTTTTGATGAGAAATTGAAATTTTACCGTCTCTCTTCTGACCACTATGTGCTTAAGGGCGATCCACAGTGACCAGGGGTAATCGGTTGGAGGGGCATTTCGACCATAAATTTTCAATTTCTCATCACAAGGTTAAAAAAGATGAATGTGACTAGAAATTGGACTTTTAGTAAAAATAGCCACAACTCAGGGTTATCACAGTAAAAATCCCTATAAAAAACGGAAGCCGATTGCGTGCTGTGCTACACACCACTACCTAAATCACCAAGTTCTGTGGGCCCCAATATGATGTACGTGTTATATCCAAACCGTATGCCCATTTGGCTAGATCGTTTTAGAGCTTTAGTAAAAAACACTAGGCAGATACAAAGCGCAAGTGGACCACACCACGAAAAGCAGTGGATTTAAACATCTCCCATTGAACACTTCTTAGGGGTCACAGAAGTTTTGGATTGATCTGATATTTGTTTTTCCCTTCATCCATGTCTTTTTGACATTATGAACAGGTTAGATAGCAAATAAACATCATGGTAGGCCCTATGAAAGTTTCAACCACGAAATTACTGTCCCCATTGCTTTTTGTGGTGTGGTCCACTTGATCTCTAAATCTGCCTCATTTTTTGTCTCGCGCCCATGTGGATATGAGACCAAACTGAATGGACCGTGTGGACATACCACATACATTATGGTAAGGCCCATAAAACTTATTGACATTAACACATAACAGAGGTCCATTGTGTGTGGCATACCACGCAATCCTCTTTTCGTGACTATATATATATATATATATATATATATATATATATATATATATATATATATATATATATATGGGGAAATGGTACTATGAGGTCGACCTTATGGGAAGTTACCATGAGGTCGAGCTGTGTGGGCCCCACTGTGATGTTGATCGGACATCTACTCCATCGGTCAGATGCACCATTATGTGATGGGCGAAGGTCTTAAAAATCAGGTCAATCCATGACTTAGGTATGCCACACCACATATAACAGTTGACAGAGGTGATCCGCCCATTAAAACCTTCATGATCGTTTATTGGGCCCACCAACATGTTGTTCACAAATCCAGACCATCCATTGTGTGTGCTCCACTTAGACGAGGGGTCATACCAACTTTCAGCTGCATCCAAAACTCAGGTGGGCCCCACCAGGCGCTTTTAGATGTTTTAGGTATGTCTTTACATGGTTTTAGATGTTATGGCCCACCTGAGTTCCATGTACGGATGATTTTTGGTATATCTCATGAACTAAAGGGTACCCATCAAATGCACGGTGTTGATGTCCGATCAAAATCACGGTGGGGCCCACACAGCTCGACCTCATGGTAACTTCCCATGAGGTCGACCTCATAGTACCATTTCCCTATATATATATTTATATATAGAGAGAGAGGAATGCTCACCTCTCCCAGGCATGAGCACTTTTTCATGGCTCATTGTACATGACATGAGCCTAAAATCTGAACCGTCTACGTGATGCAGCACCTTAAAAAACTCCCAGGGCCTATCTTTCAGCTTGCTCTAGAACTTTGGTCGGCCATGAAAGAAGGAAACAGTTTCCTCCCTTGATTTGCCTCTTGCTTTCTGCTGCGGCCCACCAAAGTTTTGGATCGGGTTGAAAGATGGGCCTTAAGGGTTTTTTGGAGTGCTTCATCACAAGGACGGCTCAGATTTTAGGCTCACATCATGTGCGATAAGCCATGAAAAAGTGCTTCCGAGTCTACAGTGAGAGAAGTGCCCGGGTGAGCATTCCTCCAAAAATCTGTTTTGATAATCTCCTCTTGAGATTCAAACTCAGATGAAATTGAGAATTGTGAATAACTCTTTTCATGCCCAAATCGAGAAATAATGATGAGTGGATGTACATCACTCATTAGACTATCTTTAGATAATCTAAACTGTTGATTGTGTTCGCGGCGATCCTAGCGGTAGGATTACAAGGGTATTAATTAGGCGGAACACTGGACGTGGGCCATCCTTCTTCAACTTTATGTGGACGTTCCTAAGATCATATAAATACAGTCAGATCATATGGGCCAACCAATTTTGAGCCTTTGATCAAGATCTTTCTATTGTACGGTCTCCTTATTCTAGGAAATCAACGGTAGCAAATAAATCCCATACCTGATGCAGCCATTCCCGCACCACATGCTTGCATATATCTCTCCGGAAGCTCCCCAGCAGCGCCGACCACTCCGCTTTCAAATAAACCGTTGGCCACCCCACTAACTGCGACCGCTGCAACGGTCACATAATACCCGTTGTAGAGGCCCACCCTTCCCTTCACGTATGCCAAATCGATGATCGGGACCGTCAATAGCGAGACCACGAGCAACACCAGGCCGATGTTGATCCTTAAGTAACTGCTGGATTTCTGTGCCCAACCGAGGATAATCACAACGGTGATGAAGCAGATGAGCATCTTGACGACGGTGAAGATGCGGTTGACATTGACGTCTGGGTAGATATAGCTGAAGTAATCGACGGCTGTGATGAAAGTGTGCCATGGGAGGTTGAAACCAACGCCTAACATGAAGTGGACTATGTAGGCAAGGTGGAAGGTGTCTTTTGGTATTTTCGGAGAAGTGGAGCTTAGCAAGAGAGCATCTGCTTCTGTGTCTTCCCTCTCTCTGAAAAGCACCATTCTCTATCTCGCTGTTATAGCTTAGCAAGGGTAGCATTATAAGGTACGGGAGCGGATTAGGTGAGGCCAGCGGATTAGGTGAGGCCCTGGCCTCACCCAAAACGGTGTGGCCCTGTCCGTGGGGCCCACCTTGATGCATTTTTTGTATCGCCGTCCATCAGCTCTTACAGATCATTTTAGAGTATGTGCCCAAAAATAAGAAAGATTCAAATCTCAGGTGGAACAAACCACATGAAACAGTGGAGACTTACCATTAAAAACTTTTCGTGGGCTACAATACTTTTATATCAAGCTCATATTTTTTTACCTTCATCCAAGTCTGTGGGCTCTAGAAAGTTTTTAATGGTAAGCCTTGAATCACCAGTGTTTCACGTGTTATTGCCCACCAGAGATTTTGACCTGCTTTAATTTTGGGCACATGACATAAAATTTTCTATAAAAATGGATGGACGGTGTGGGTATACAATACATACATCAAGGTGGGCCGTATAGTTGAGGGCTGCCCCATGTTGGGTGTGAACAGGTGCCCCTGGGAGGATAATAGTTGAAAAAGCCTTTTTGTTTGTCAGCTTTTTTTTAGCCTTTTGAATAGTTACTGTTAGGCTTTTTCAAGAAGAAAATGCTCCTTTGCATGATAGCCTTCCCCTTGCATTGTGTTAGCATGACGCAGAAGTTAAGAGGGCCTTTTGAGAATTGGGTGTAGACTCACCAAATTGATTGTTGGGGCCACCCGTCAGTTAATTTGATCCATTTACTTTAATTGGACATTCATGGACCCATAGGTGGGTCATTTCAAAAAAAAATTAAAGCTTTTGTGGCCCACATCTGCACTAATGTTATGAGTTAATTTCGAACTATTTTTTCTGATGTGATCCATCTATATTGAGTTTTATCCTTAAACTTGGACAGATGACATTAAATTAAAACCCTTTTTCATGCGGATGGCTTGGATCTGCTCCAAAGCTATCTAGTAGACCCCACATAAAATGTGGGATGAGTTCAATAGATGGGTCTCTTGTGCTGGAAAGGTCATTTGACATTTTCATTCTTTTTTTCTTCTTCTTTTTTCACGTGAGGGGACCATTTGACCATTAAGACCATTACCACCTCTGTAAGACCCACTTTGATGAACTTCTGGAATGTATCTAGCAGCCTCATTCCCTCCATTCTTGTGAGCTTTTGAGTTTTTTTCTTCTTCTTTTTTTTTTTTTTTTTTTTTTTTTTTGAGTTAACTGTAATAACTTCATGTAAGTAGTAGATCCCATGAAATAAGAGCCTACTTTTGGGCATTCAAATGGTGTCTAAATGATATGATTCTAAATTCATCTAAAATTTTATCAAGTTACCTTTCTAACAAGTACAAAATCACTCAAATTGGACATAGAGTGAGGGAATTATGATCGTTTTCGTCATATTTGCTAACGATAGAGTATCGACGAACAACAGTGACTTTGGGCTCATATTTGGGCAATCAAGTGGTGTTCAAATGAGGTGATTTCAAATCCATCTGAAAGTTCATCAAATTACATTTCTAACAAATATAAGATCACCCAAATCGGCACATGTAATGAAGGAGTTATGACTATTTTCGTCAGATTTTCGAACGATGAAGTATCGACGAATGATAATGACTTTGAGCCCACTTTTGGGCAATCAAGTGGTGTCCAAATGAGGTGATTCCTAAGTTACCTAAAAGTTCATCAAATTAGCTTTTCAAAAAGTATAACATCACCCAAATCAGACATGTAACGAGGGAGTTATGACCATTTTCGCTGATAGACACTAACCACCACCAATCGCTGATACTCAATGATCCTCGCTGATACTCAATGACTACTGACGTTCGCCGATACTTACTAATTGTCACCAATCACCATTACTCACTGACCATCGCTGATAACCATTAACCACTGTTGATCGCCAACACTCACTGACCATTGCCAATTACCGATACTCATTGACCGTTGTCAATACCACCGATTATAAGTGACAGTCAGTGTCTGTCGGCGATGGTCAGTGTCTATCGGCAAAAATGATCATAACTTCCTCGTTACATGTTTGATTTAAGTGATCTTGTACTTGTTGGAAAGGTAATTCGATGAACTTTCAAATGGCTTAGGAATCACCTCATTTGGATACCACTTGATTGCCCAAAAGTGGGCCCAAAGTCACTATTGTTAGCAGATCTAATGAAAACGATCATAACTCCCTTATCACATATCTGATTTCGGTGATCTTGTACTTGTTGGAAAGGTAATTTGATGAACTTTCAGATGGCTTTGGAATCACCTCATTTGGACACCACTTGATTTCCCAAAAGTGGGCCCAAAGTCGCTGTTATTAGTTAATACTTCGTCATTCGCAGATCTAATGAAAATAATCATAACTCCCTCGTTACATGTCCGATTTTAGGGATCTTGTACTTTTTAGAAAGGTAATTCGATGAACTTTCAGATGGCTCTAGAAACACCTTATTTACACACCATTTGATTGCCCAAAAGTGAGCTCTATTTTCATCAGATCTGCGACCTGCATAGAGTCATGATAGTTAACTCCAAAAAAACACTAAGAAGCTCAATGGAATGGAGGGAATAATACCAGAAGCAAGTTGGAAGCTCACTAGAGTGGGTGCAATAGAGGTGGTAATGGTCCTAACAGTCAAATGATCCCCTCTGAAATAATAGAAGAAGAAACGAAGAAAATAGCTAAATGGCCTTTCCAAGGCAAAAGACCCATCTATTAAAATCATCCAACGTCTTATGTGGAGTCCACTGGATAGTCTCGGAGTAAATCCAAGCAGTCCACATGAAATGAGTTTTAATTTCATGACATATGTCCAAGTTTGAGGGTAAAAGTCATCACGGATAGAGCACACTGGAGGAAACAGTTCAGAATTAACTCATAGCATTAACGTAGGTGTGAGCACAAAAAGCTCCAATTTTTTTTTTTTTTTAAATGATCCTCTTGTTGGTTGACGGATGTTCGATATTAAAGTGAACGGATTAAATCAGCAGAGAGGTGACCTAAATAGTCGATTTTGTGGGGCCCACAATCAATTCTCAAAAGGCCCTCTCAACTTCCGCAAAAAGCTCAAGAAGAGGTGTGGCAAAGGGGCATTTTGGTTCAACGAAAATCTAAATAGTGCATGGAAAGATTTAAAAAAAAAAAAGGGTTTGAACACACATGGCTTGTATAATAATGATGTCACTAATCAATGGATCTTCAACTATTATCCCGCCGGTGGGCGTATTGCACCCTTCTGAGAGATGGATTGTAACCAACGCTGCCTGGAGCGACGTGGCCACTGGTAGGTGAGCCGACTATGATGTATGTATTTTATTCACGCCGTGCACCAACCAGCTAAAAGGTCCATTACCTAGTGATGATGGTCCCAACTTATATAGACTACATTATTATGAGTACGTCATAATTGGAAATTGGTTTTTGACTTTATCCACTTTGAATGGAATGGACGGTGAGAATTGGACGAAGTTGCATGTAACCCAAAAGCTCTTTGAGGCCCACTGAGAAGTCCGTCTGACATCCAGTTGGTTCATCAGTCTCATCAGATCATGTTAGCATGTGATCCCAAAAATAAGGCAAATCCAAAACTCAAGTAGGCCACACCACTGAAAAAGTGGGGATGGAAATGCAGACCGTTGAAACCTTCCTGACATACCATCGTGATCTTTATATCCCATCTAACTCGTTTGTAAGATGATTCCAACCAGAAAGTAGGGAAAACATAAAAATCATCTTGATAAAAAATTCTGATGAGCCCCATTAAGATTACAATGGTGGGAGTTCAATCCCCACTATTTCTTATGCTGTAGAGCCTTTTAGTTTTTTTTTTTTTTTTATGTATAAATTTTGGTCTCACATCCTAACGTGGTCAGGCAATTGAACGGTTTGGATCATCACGGGTGGGTGAAAGGGGTGAGTTTCCCCAGCATTCTTCCTCACGAGAAGGTTACTGTTTTCGAATATCGGCGTGGTATTTGATGAGCTGATGATGCACTGCTCGACTCAAGACTAACCAGGGTTTGCTCCGGCTTTAGGGTTTACAATTGGGGTCCATGGATTAGTAATCCCGTTAATTAAAATTATGAGCCTCCCTGTGGATGACCGATGCACGGACGCAAAGATCACAACTTGATGCATGCCCTGCCAATAAACGGTCAATCAGGGAATAGATGGCTTGAATTCAGCTTTGAAAAGGCCGAATTACATGACAAACATATCCATGACTTTGGTACATGGGCATGGCCCTTTAGGCTGTAGCTAATAATTAAAAATGTTTGATTTGCCAAACTGGTGGGCTCCCCTTATGGAATCATGAAAAGCTAAGCACGCCAAAGGGGGATTTAGCAAATCTATTAATAAGAGCTTATTTGCTTATTCTATAAAAAAAAAAAGCTCTTACTATGAAAATAGATAGTTCGGTAAAGCTTTCATTTGGAAGGGAGCTCATTTTTTCTTTAAGAGCTTATTTAACATAAGTGAGTAACATTTTTAATTAATTTTTTGACAAGCTTGTCCTTCAACTTTTTAAGTAATTTTCATCTTGCCCTCTTAGCTTCTTTAGAATATCTCTGAGGTGGGCCCACATGATGAACAACTCATATTGAATGTGGGTTTCCACATCAAGGTGGGCCCACATAATACATGGTCACATCAAAGGTGGGCCCCACATGATGAATGCCCACATCAAAGGTGGGACCTACATGATGGATGGGGGACATTGAAGGTGGGATCACATGATGGAAGGTTGACATCAAAAGTAGGCCCACGTGATAAATAACCCATATTGAAGGTTGGACCCCACATGATTGACGGTGAACACTAAAGGTGGGTCCCACATGATGGATGACCCACATTAAAATGTGGCCCCACATGATTGATGGACTATCCACGTCAAGTGGGCCTCATATGATGGACGGTTCATAGCAGAGGTGGGACCCATATGATGGATGGTGGACATTGAATGTGGGACCACATGATGGAAGATTGACATTAAATGTGGGACCACATGATGGATGACCCATATTGAAGGTTGGGCCCCACATGATGGATGGTCCATAGCAAAGGTGGGAGTCCCTACATGATGGATGGTGGACATCAAAGGTGGGTCCCACATGATGGACTATCCACATCAAGTGGGCCCCACATGATAGATGGTCCACAAAAAAAGGTGGGACCCACATGATGGATGGTCCACATCAAAGGTAGGATCCAAGTGATGGATGGTGGATATTGAATGTGAGACCACATGATGGAAGGTTGATATTAAAGGTGGGCCTATATGATGAATGACCCATATTGAAGGTTTGACCCCAAATGATGGGTAATCCACAGCCAAGGTGGGACCTACATGATGGATGGTGGACATCAAATGGGTCCCACATGATGGACTACCTACTTGATGTGGGCCCCACATGATAGTGGTCCACAACAAAGGTAGGACGTACATGATGGACGGTGGACATCAAAGATGGGCCCCTCATAATGAATGACTCATATTGAAGTGGGGCCTCGCATCAAGGTGGGCCCAAGTAATGAAAGGTTCACATCAAAGGTAGGCCCCCCATGATAGATGTCCCACATCAAATTGTGGCTCAACATGCCGGAACATGCACATCAAGTAGGTCCCATATAAATGGCAGTCCACATCAAAGATGGGATCCACATGATGGATGATGGTCATTGAAGGTGGGCTCACATGATGGTCAGCTAATATCAAAGATGGGCTCACATGATGAACGATCCATAATGAAGGCAGGTTCCCACACAAAGAATGGTCCACATCAAGGTGGGCCCACATAATGGACGAAATGGGCTTCACATGATGGATGGCTCACATAATAAAGTGTGGCCCCTCATAATGGACAATTGACATCAACTGGGGCCCACCTAATGGACAGTCCACATCCATGGTCTCTCATAATGACCTATATCCAAAGTGAGCCGTATGATGGATGATCCATATAGAAGGCGCACCTCACACGATGAATGGTATATCAAAACTGGGCCCCACATGATGGACAAACACTTCAAAGGTAGGGCCCACAATATGGACACATCAAATGTGGAGTCCACGTGATGGTGATGGGTAGTGGACATTGAGGGGCCCCACACGTAAAGGACAATTAGCATTGATGTTAGGTCCTACATGATGGACGGTCCACCCAAACAACTATTTGGATTGCTCTTATATTTAAGTTGTTATAATCTTTAAAAATGACATCAACTACTCTTTAAAAAGCTCTTATTTGAAAGTTTTACCAAACATGCTTATTTTAAATAAGAGCTTTTTTTTTTTTTTTGGAGATTTTACTAAACGGGCTTATTTAAAACAAAAGCTATAACAAAAAGAGTTTATTGAAATAGGTCTTATTCAAAAAGCTCTTATTGAATTAGAGTAGAGATGCCAAACCCTATGTAGTGAGGAGGCCCAATATGTTTTTTTTTTCTTTTAATCCAGGCTCTTCGTCATTTTTAAGCTCATTTTATAGCATGGTTGTTTCCAACGGACCTATCACAACTAGCTCCTACCAATAAGCTCGGCGCATGAACCCACTCACAGCTGGTCACATGATGCACCCACCCACCAATGGAGTTAGTGCGTCTCTTTAGCACTCAAACCTGAGACCTGCTGTTGAAACATCTAGGGTCTTCCAGCTGGGCTAGCAGGCGAGACACAAGATTGTAAAGATTTGAAAGACACTTCTTCAAAAGATCGATGCCACGCTACGAATGCCACAACACCTAGAGATGTGTGCATGATCGACACCCCAAAGCGGTCATTCTCCTAGCAACACGTGACTAGAAAATATAGGTTGTACATACACATAGTACTTAGTAAGAACGTGTAACTTGGCACAATACTAAGGCAGTGATCTGTAGGGACACAAGGTCAGATTTAATTACTTCGCCATGGACGTTCGTGGATTGCAAAGGGGTTCACTAAGAAGAGAGCCGCTTGGAAACGAACATAGAAGTATACACCCACACCTTTGGGACAGTGGTAAACTAAGTGAAGATAACCTCGTTTCAACACTAAGGTCATAGTATAGATTCTTAACGTGGGTTGTGGCTAACATTGAAGTGTGACTAATAGTGTGGGTGTGTGTACTAACAGTGGGATGTGTGTACTAACCCAAAAAAAAAAAAAAAGAAAAAAAAAAAAAAGAAGTATACACAACAATATAATGGGTTGGTTGGCCTCTACCCAAAATAAAAGCATATCAAGCTAAGGTCATTAATCGATCAACCATTAATATCGAAAGTCAAAGGACCATACATAAGGTTATGGCTTAACCTAAGTTTATAAAAGTAGTAAAGAACGAAAAGCTCTGAACCTTCGCCAATCCAATCAAATAAATCTCCTATTCAGCTTAAAGTCACATATCAAATTCGTCCCAAATGCCTATGGCTTAGTTTAGTGTAGTTTAGCCTCTCCACTTCTGTCTAGCAGCATGCTGCACAAAGTTCAGATCGATTAACATAGCTTAGTCTCTCTACTACTACCCAACACATCGCTACAGTAACACGGAATTAGTTTAGGTTCATCCACTACCTCGTTGTTGGATCCCAAAGTGATTCCCTAAGCTACAACCTATTGGCCAAACCATGACCGCCTTACGACCATCCAAGTTTAAACTACTATTTCCTTGACCATTTAGGTATGGAGGACCTTCAACCATCCACGGTTACGGTAATTTCTTCTGCCTTATTTACCTTTCTGCCAATTGTACTATATTCTCATTTAGTTTAATAAAATTAGCACTTTAACTTTTTATATCCTATTTGTCCTTGAAGTGCTTACATTGTTGATAAATGCTACAAAGCTATCACCTTTTGTAATAAAAGTCCTTAAATCCAAGGAAAAAAGAACATATTTGAAGAACTACACTCCCCCTTCTCAAATCGCCTAATTCTTTGTTAATTAGTGGCTGGGCAGTCAAGCCTATCTTCATAGATGTGATCCTAATCCTGTTATTTCAACACATGGGGTTAGAAGGTGTTCAATATGTTTTAAGTCACATACAACTCTTTCACTCCCGGCACATACATACTCATACATTGGCGGACAAATCCCGACCATCCACTACATGTGTGGTTGTGTATCTAAATTGAAGCCCAATAATGATCATGTAGACACTCCACCTCAGTAAATTGTGCACACAGTCTTGAACCAGAACCAATGGCTAACCAAAACCTGAAAGCCCTTGGAAAATTACTAACTTGAAAGCTCGATTAGCAACCCATTCACCCACAAACTTCCCAAGCCACCTTATGGCCCTAGCAAAAGTGCCATAGGGACATTATAAACTCATTGAAACCCAATAGATGATGACAAAGTGTAATATTCCATCTAGGTGACACTACACCTTTTTTAGTCAATCTGAGCCCACCAGAGAGAGTTACAAAGATGATCAAAGTTCAAATTTGTGACGTGTCATCCCACGTTAACATCATTATGTACTCTACATACCAATCTCTAGGATCTCCAGGGCAACTAAAAGAAATTTGACAATTGGACGACAAGTCGATTGCTGCCTAAAGGTAAAACGGTCAATTTCCTTTGAAAGCTCAAATGGTCTCCAAATGAAATAACTCTAGTCCTATTTGAAAGCTTATCAAACTATCTTTACAAGGAGTCTGAGATCACCCCAATCTAACATGTGATAAGAGAGTTATGAGCATTTTTGTGGAATTATGTGCTATGGGAAGAACCGTGATCGCTACTTTGTAAGAACTGCAATCATTGCTCTGTAAGAATTGTGATTGATGCTTTAAACAAATTGTGTTCATTTTTTGTGCAAAACATGATCATGACTTTATGCAGACTATGATTGCAGCTGTATGTAGACAACGACCATAAAATAAAAAATAAAAAAAAATAAAAAATAAAAAAACTCATAACTCCCTTATTATAGTATAGATTGAAGCAATCTTGGGCTTATTATAAAGATAATTCAATGAGCTTTCAGCTAAGACTAAATCCTCTAAGTTGGAGACCATGTGACCTTTCAGAAGTGGGCCCAAAGTCCAGCTAGGCGTAACACACATTTCTTACACGATTAGTATCGTGCAATTTGGGTAAAGGAATTATATCTCCCTTATTATACCTTAAATCTAAGTGATCTTGGGCTTCTTAGAAAGTCAATTCAATAGCTTTCCAATGAGCTAAAAAATGCTTTGATCGAAAATTATTTGGTCTATCAACATCTGACTCAAAAATCATAGAAAAGTAAGTTACTCCCCCAAGGAGTTTAGGCCACTTTTTAAAGGTCAAACAGTTTTCAAATGAGATGATTCTAGTTATAATTGAAAGCTCGTCAAATTATCTTTCCAATGAACCCAAGATTGCTCCAATCTAACCTGTAGCAAGGGAGTTACAAGCATTTTTATAACATCTGTATAAATGCAATTACAATATGCACAAATCTGTAATCATGATCCGTGCAAAGTAGTAATCACTATATACATAAACCATATGATTTTTCTAACATCACGCCATCCCACCAAAACGCTCATAACTCTCTCATTATAAGTCAAATCGACACAATCTTGTGCTCGTTAAAAAAATAATTTTACGATCTTTCAAATAATATTGGAATCATCTCATTTTTTAGATCATTTGGAGTTTTAATATTATTATCTAAGCATAATGTTTTGTAGAAATAAAAAGAAATCATCTTCTAAAAGTAGAGTTTTTTATATCCCTTGATTCCTATTAGTTTCTTCCTAAACAGACATCTAACCAGAATCTTTGGAGTAAAAAGAACCAATATTTTAAAAGTGAAGTTTTTGTATCTCTTCTCTTTCTTTCTATTTGTTTCTTGATAAAAGATTCACTTAAATAGACTCTTTAAGGAGAAGAATAACCCATTTTCTAAAAGTAATTTTTTTAAAAAAAATTTCATCTCATTTAAAAAAAAAAAAAAAAAAAAAAACTCATTCAACATAACAAGTAAAAAGAGCAAAGAAAAAGAAGAAGATGAACAATAAGAAGAATAAAAAGAAGTTGATATTTAAAAGAATAAAAGGTGAAAAGAAGAAAAAGAGCTCAAAAGAAGGTCCAACGGCATTTTCATCTTAAAAAAAATAAAAAGTACTAGTTGGGCACTTTCATGTGTAAAAAAAAAAAGTTTTTAAAAAGAGACTTAAGGCCTGTTTGTTAAATCTGAAGTCTGAAGCCTGAATTTGAAATCTGAATCTAAAGTCTAAATCTGAAATCGATCAGAAAGTAAGTATCGAATCTATAGCAACCTGTTTGTTAACTAACATATGAAATGTTTGAAATATGTTAATTTGACACATTTACCCCTATCTCCACCGTCTGTGATTGAATCCCTACCATTAAAAACTTCATGGATTCCACTAGAGTGTTTTTTTGCCATCCAACCTGTTGATAAGGTTATAAAGACCTAGATGAAGATACCACACAAATATTATCTTAATCCAAAGCTTTTGTGGCCCACAAGAAATTTTTAATGGTCATTCACTACTCTTTCTCGTTCTATGGTCCATCTGTGAGATTTAAGTCTGCTTCATGAGCTTTTCGAAACTTTCTTGGGGTCATAGAAGTTTTAGATCCATCTGATATTTGGTTTTTCCCTTCATCTAGGCCTGTATGACCTTATGAACAGTTTGGATGGCAAATAAACATCATGGTGACCCATATGCATGTGTCAACGGTGGGAATCATTTTCCCCATTGCTTTTATTGACGTTGTCCTCTTGAGCTTTTGATATTTTTTTTGGCTCATTCTCTATACTTATCTCACCAAATAGATAAACGATGTAGATATAACACATACATCATGGTGGGGCCCACAAACTTGGTGTCGTCAACACAAAACCGAGGTTGGTGGTGTGTGGCACACCATGCAGTCCTCTTCCCCTGCAAATTTGGAAGTAGTTTTTTGCGGAAGCCTTTCGCAAGAAGTTCCTATGCTGGGATGCTAGGTGGGGCCACCGTGATGTTTGTGAGAAATCCAATCCGTCCATCCATTTTTCTGGATCATTTTAGGAAATGAGACAAAAAATTAGGTGGATTCAAAACTCAAAGTGGCCACACGGAGAAAGAGTTTCCTACCATTAACACCTTCCTGGCTACACCTTAATGTTTATAAGCCATCTAAACCATTTATAAGGTCATTCCCACTGGGATAAAGTGAAAGAATAAAAAACAGCTGATACAAAAAAATTAGGCAATACAAATTTTTCAATGGTGGTCACTAAATCCCCATTGTTTCCTCTTGTGTGGCCCACTTGAGTTTTGGATCCACCTCATTTTTAGTAGCATGTCCTAAAATAAGCTAGCAAAACGGATGGGCGGGGTGGATTTCTCACAAACACCATGGTAGGCCTCACCTCTAATCCCATTAAAATTAGGTTGTGTATTGCGCAAACAAGAAAATTGAGGGCAATTTTAGATTTTCGAAAAAGACTTAGTGGAGCGCATTCTGAATACACCATTAAGTTAGGTCTCCTTTGTCGAAAAAATTTAAGACAAAATACCTGAGCGCTTTCCATATTCAACGTTAACAAACAACACTTAAGGTGGAGTTCCACATTCTGTGATTTATTTCAGCGTTAACAAACAGGCCCTTATTTAGGGGCTCCCACAATACCTGGGTATGTTTTGGGAAAAAACTCCTTATTTTAAATTATTTTTTTAAATATATATTTTTTTGGAAAATTCCTTAATGGTTTTATTATTTTTTGAGTTAACAGGCAACAGCATCATGAAGAAAAATCCAGGATTTTAAAATCTTATGAGATTTTGAAAACATCTGGAAAGTATTTAGTAATTTCAAATAGTGTATTTATAGCTATACACTAACGGGAGTTTTTAAAATCTATGCTAAATTTGCAAACCGCTTCTCAGAGCTCCTCCCGCACAACAAATAGTAAAGAGTAGGGAGCCACCAGCTTTCATTTGAAACGAGGACATGAAATGGACTTGGAAGTCATAAGCCCACTTGTGGCTACCTCTTAAATGAAGAAAGCTCCAGTGCTCTTGGAGTACTATGAGCTCCTAGCTTCATTGCGATACTTAGAAACCCCAATCCATTGATCTAGACTATTGATTAGGTCCACACAATCCCTGAACTACTATCTAAACGTTGCTCTAATCTAACTTATAATACTACCCATTCGATCAATGGCCTTTTATATGGACAATCAAGATCATTTACATAAAATAAGTCCAATCAAGAATTTAATCCATCAAATTTTTAGGCACCATTATGGATTGTTTATGATTCCAAATAATAACTTTTGTCACTCAATAATAACCATCCCATCCAAGGATTGGAAAAAAAGATACTTAGAAAACAAGGCCAAATAAAAGATGGGTTAGATAACCTGATCAGTGCAATTTTTGCATGGTAGATAATTAAATGCATTATGGACTTAATGAACAGCTCAGATCTACTGATAATACTATCCAATTGAACTGATGAAACTAGAGCGGTATAACATATAGTGCTATAGTTATTATGCTTAGCTTTTCTTCTCTTCAAGTTAATATGTCTTTTCGCTGTCTCACCGGTGAAAGCAGATAAGGTACTACCTAACCTGTGCAGAGCTCGGGATAGACTCAACGTGGCATGTATGTGTGTGTGTACGTCTATATTGATGGGGAGCAAATTGCCAGATGAGACGTGCTACATCAGCAAGCTGGACACAAGACTTTCACATCTACTTTACACCACTACTCGCGTGCCTCTATAGCTCTGCAGGTCTCAGTTTCAAGTGCGAATGTGACACACTAGCTCCCACCGGTAGGTGGGTGCATCATGTGACTAACCATGTGGATGCGTTGCACAGCTACCAGGGCTATATATACCCATGTTTATATTCTGTGGACGATATTTTAAGCCAAGCATATTTACATATACTGTCTTTTTCCAGTGGGAAAAATGGCACATATTTATATTCTGTGGATGATATTTTAAGCCAAGCATGTTCACATCCATCCATACGTGGATGAAAAATTACTATCCACCCTTGTGAATAAGGGCAACTATAAATGTAGACTACACAATATCCGACCCAAGCAAGAGGTTGGGCCCACCATCAAGATCCTCGGATACAAAATTCATTCTCATCCATTCATGAGGTGGGTCACACTTTAACGTTGAACTAATGGCCATCCATTATTTCCCATAGTTTTATATACATTTTGATCTGCTGAATGAATTGATTTGCCTGTTTTTTTTATAGCTAAATGATCTTCAAGATGGGGCCAAACTTTCCGATGGCTCTGATGTCTTGTACGTTTAACACGTTGGGTGTTGGGTGTATGTTCCTCTATGGAGGTAACTTTCTCATTTTAAACAATGTGTTCAATCTCAATCAAAGCTTTGAAGTGAAATGTGAATGGGACGCAATATATAATCCATCAAATATCTCCCTACGATCCTGTCTCCTGGATTAGACGCAATTTACAAAATTGAATTTGGATATGATACTCTACCTGCCCCACCTCCAATATCGGGTTTTCATTTTTGACCATGGATTCATGCTTGGATAACTGAGAGCATTGGTCTATCGTGTATCTCCATGGAAATTTTCAAGATGGATGTGTTTCATTGGTGTACTTCTCTTCTTAACCGTCTACTTTGTGGTCATAGATTGAAACATTAGGTTGTCCTATCAAGTAGACTTTTGGGGCACAGACAATCCATGCAATCCGCGGTATTATAATACATCTTTTAATGACTACTTACCAAAGAATATTTCCTTCTTGAAAATTACATATGTTGACCAAATTCATGAGCTGTTTGGATGCTGAGGTAAATAGACGTATCTACTTTTGACCATAGGATATTGCCGTGTTTGAGTAATGAGGTAGTTACACCTAATAAAGAAACCGTTAATTTCATTGGTCTGCATTCTTCAAGGGTCCCTTCCATACATGTGTTCATCCAGAACCTGCATCTATGATCAAAAGAGAGGAGGAAAATTGAGGTTAGAGAAGGCGGTGGCAACGTATGGGGTGAAAGGTTTTGAAGTGTGTAGGTAGTTATAGCCAATGGGAGATGATGGTGCTCACAGGTAGTATAGGATGGTGGATTGCAGTGGCTTTTCTTCGATTATAATGAGAAGGGATCTGAAATCATGTTAATCTCTTGGGAAGCTGCTCTTTTGGTCCCGTCCCCTGACATTTGTAAGGAGAGAATAATTCACATTTGAGTCCGGATCCTCTGTTGAAACCTAGCAGAGAAACCTTGCTCATTACTTCTCTGATTGGTCCAACTCAGCCTGATGCTCTGACACAGTCAGGATGAGGTGGACCAATCAGAACAGCGGAAGCAGAGGTTCTCTACTCGGTTTCAACAGAGGATCGGGATTCTACACATAGATTATGCAATAAATTGTTATCCGTACATGTCAGTACCGGACCCCATGATCTTTTGTTGTAACTATTGTGATTTGTACATCCTCCCATGTGATTTGTATATCCTCACTAGGTGTTTGACTTTTAAATCCTACTACATAAATATAAGGAAATAGGTTATTATTACTTCCAACCCATGTGACATGGGTAATTATTTCCTTCTCAACAATTGGCCCAAAAAATCTTACTTAAATTTGTAGGCCTCACATTAATGTATGTGATTTATCCATGCCATCCATCCATATTACGAAAACATTTTAGGGCATGAGCCAAAAGATGAGGTAGGACTGAAGCTCAAGTGGACCACACCACAAAAAACAGTAATCCCAAAGATGTCTAACATTGAAAGTTGTTTCCTTCCTAGGGCCAATGTTGATGTTTGTTTGTGATCTAAATTGTTCATAAGGTCACACTTCTCTTGTGGTGTGGTCCACTTGAACTTTGGATCAGCCTCATTTTTTGGCTCATGTCCTAAAATCGTTGAAGGGATGGACAGTGTGGATGGATGTAGATTGATTGACTACTGATGCTGTTAGTAGGTACAGGACAATGATCCGTGGGCCTCACCATGATGTATGTCCTATGATCCCATATCATTTTAGGGTGTGAGCTTAAAAATGAGGCAAATCCACATCTCATGTGGATCACATCACAAGAAATACAATGGTGATCGAACACCTACCATTAAAAGCTATTTGGGGCAATAAAAGTTTTCGATGAAGCCTATATTTGTGTTTTCCCTTCATCCAGGTATGTGTGACCTAATCAAAAGATTGGATGGCAAATAAACTTAAGGGGCCATTTGGATGGGAGTAAATGGAGGGAATTGGGAGTAAATGGAGGTAAATGGTGTTTGGATGAAAGTAAATGCATTCGAAGGAAATGAAATGCGAGTAAGTAAATGAAATCCTCTCATCGAGGGGGATTTGGAAGTGAATGGGATGAAATGCCTTTTTGAGCTCCCTTGGAGAGTCACGTGAGTAAACAAAGGCAGCGCTATATATGTACATGTCTGCCACACACATGGCATGCTAGTAATACTCCAAAGCAATTCAAAATTGGCTACATTGCTAAAATCACACTAAAAAATTATC
Source organism: Liriodendron chinense (assembly GCA_003013855.2). Taxonomy (NCBI): domain Eukaryota; kingdom Viridiplantae; phylum Streptophyta; class Magnoliopsida; order Magnoliales; family Magnoliaceae; genus Liriodendron; species Liriodendron chinense. The sequence continues at coordinate 379,172 of ML058479.1, forward strand.
CAAACCATTCGAAGGTTAGCCATCTAATTAATGAACAGTTAAAAAACATTGATAAATTGTTTGTATGTGATCCTCACATATGTGATCCTTATATGTTTCAATGGGTTTCTTTTAATCAATCTGCTAGATATCACATATGTATACTAATTTGAGATATTAATGCTGATTTGGGAAATTACATATGTTACTGTCAATATATTGAAATAGTCCCATGCATTCCAATTCCTCCCATTTACTCCCATCCAAATGGAATATCTTGATTTCAAATGCATTTCATTTACTCCCATCCAAATACAACTGATTGAGCCATTTACTCCCACATATGTACACTAATTCGAGATATTAATGCTGATTTGGGATATTATATATGTTACAGTCAATATATTGAAATAGTCCAATGCATTCCAATTCCTCCCATTTACTCCCATCCAAACGGAATATTTTGATTTCAAATGCATGTCATTTACTCCAATCCAAACACAACTGATTGAGCCATTTAATCCCAACTCATTTACCTCCAATTCCATTTCCCATTTACCTTCATTTACAAGCTCCCAAATGAGCCCTTAAAGTGATCTGTATGAAGTTTTAAATGGTGGGCATTCGATCACTACTATTTTCTTGTGGTGTGGTCCACTTGAGTTTGGATCTATCTCATTTTTGGGTTTATACCCTAAAATGATATGGACAAAATAAATGGACGATAGGAATAAAACAAGAATATCATGGTGGGGCCCACAGAGCACTATAGCCACGTCATTGTTGGTAGCATCAGTAGGCAATCCCCGTCTAGTCAATAAGCCACATACATTAGGAAACAGATTGCCTGGTGTGCCCTCATGGTGTGCTAATGTTACCAAGTTATGTGGGCCCCTAGCATGATATATGTGTTACATCCAAAGTCTCAATCCATTTTACCATATCATTTTAGGCAATGAGCCAAAAAATGAGGCTATATAAAGCTCAAGTGGACCATACTACAGAAAGCAATGGGGATTGAACGTAAGAGTGTCAATGGGCTAGGCTCGGGCCTAAAAAATTAGAAATTTAAATAGGGTCATCCTGACCCGAAATGGTTCAAAATTAAGGCCAAGACCTAGCCCAAGCCCGACCCAATGACAACCCTAATTGAACATCTACCATAGAAAAGTTTTTGGGGGCGACATAAGTTTTGAATCATTCTGATATTTGTTTTTTTTTTCCCCCTTCATCCAGGTCTATGTGACCTCATGAACAAGTTGGAAGACAAATATTAAACATCATGGTGGGCCCTAGAAAGGTTTCAACGGAGGGAATCATTGTCCCCATTGCTTTCTTAGGTGTGGTCCGCTTAAGTTTTGGATCTATTTCATTTTTTAGCTCATGACCTAAAATGATCTTGAAAAATGAATGGACGGTGTGGTATAACACATACATCATGGTGGAGCCCAAAAAACTTCGTGACGTCAACACACAATCCAGGTCACACAATATGTTTCCCATACATTACAGTGGGCCCCACACCATTTATACATTTCATAGCAGGTGCAGTAAAAGACTATACTTAAGGAGTCTAATGGTCAACATTACATTGTGACGCAGGGGGATGTAGTGAGGCCGATCACCGTCTTTCTCATGGGATAACTACCTTGAATCTACATGGCTTCCGAGACTCCTCAACCGGACTTCCTCAAATCCACAAGGGAAAATCTCAAAGCCACGAGAGAAAATTGGTAAAAACAAGAATTTTATTAAATAATAATGAGAATTAACATTAAAAATAAATTTAATAACCTTATACATTTATAAACAAGCCCTATTTCATATTTAAAAATAGTAAGTTTTCTGAAATAAAAAGTTAAAAATAGTAAATTCCTAATTAAAAACTATTATTAAGTAGAATGTTTCTAGAACTAATTACTCAGTAAAAATAAAAACTCATAAATAAAAAAGATTATAAAAAAGAAGGAAACACACTAAAAATCGAAATTACTTAAAATGGTAGTTTTCCCTGAAATCTGATTTTTTTGCTATAACCACGCATTTTCTAGCGAGACAGATAAACATATTCACCACATAACGAAATTTCAGTAGGAATCTATATGTTGTACGTCCTATAATTGGATCAAAAGTTATGGTCGATTCATAGTCTGCCTTCTTTTGGTACATTCATGGGAAAATTTTCGATTTTTATCGACTTTTCTTTGATCTTCTGCAGTCCATGTATGATAAGAATGTGCTTGATCCACTCCCTTCATCAAGGGGTTCTTATTCTACATTAGACCCCTCTACTTCAAAATAACTCATCATCAATTTATGCATTAAACTTGGGTATTGAATCATGGGCTTGGTCCACAATTTGTGTCATTGATCTCTTCTTGGTACACGATAATAACAGATTGGGATTGGTTGATAGATGGATTTGTCGTGTTGGTGGGGTTGGGCTCAACTTAAGAAAGATCAATCTCCTGCATGGGGTCATGTCGTCGAAAATGTTGGTGAGCATAATCTTCTTGAACTCATGCAAATCTAGCGTTATATCTTCTTGAGTGATCACAAATTCCTGCAAAAATAGCTCCACCACTTCTGGGATGTCGATAGACTCTTCCTCCTTGCCCTTCCCAACTGAAGTATCAAACTCCTTCATCCCCTCAAAATTTTGAATGATCTCTAAGACAATGGTGGGTTGTACGTATTGTCCCTTTTCTGAGTCTTTAATCTCACTCATCGCATTAGATTCTTTGACAAGATCTTGAACAAGTACGAGAGATTGCCCCTCTACTTTAGAAGCCTCAAATGATTTATCCGGGCTCATAGGGGCAAGTATAAATTTTCGGTTATCTTTGATGAAGATGTATACGTTATCCTGACCGTTATGCGTGACGTCAAGATCGTATCGCCATGGTCAACCAAGTAACATGTGACGAGTTTCCATATCTACCACATCGCAGATTACTTCATCCTTATAATTTTTACCAATGAAAAAGGAATACGACATCGTTCAGTTCCCTTTGTCTCACTGACTTCCTTGATCCATCCAATCATGTATGAAGATGGATGCTTTTCTGTCTCTAGTTACAGCTTTTCTACTATATATTTTGACACAATATTCTCATTACTTCCACCATCTATGATCACATCACAAATCATTTTATGCATGATGCACCTCGTTTGAAAGATGTTGTATTATTGTAGATTCATCTTCTCCTTTGGTGTATGCAATAGCTTCCTCACGATCAGAGTAATGGCTTATGATTCACCATTATCGCATGGTGGCCTGCGATTTATCACCGGTGTCACACCATGACCATGGGAAAAAATTAGCACATCCGTGAAACGATCGAAGGAAGCCTAGAGCCCTTGCATCGTTTTCTGTCTCTCCCAGTGGAGAGCTTCCATTTTCTCCGAGAAATAAAGAATCCATTGATCACCAGCAGCGGTAATTTTGTCCATACCTTTGTTACGAGACATCATCCCGAGGGGTGCCCTCACTTTAATACCAATTTGGCGCAGGGGGACATGGTGAGGTTAATCACTGTCTTTCTCACGGGATAACTACTTTGAATCCACAAGGCTTCCGAGGCTCCTCAACTGGACTTCCTCGAATCCACAAGGAAAAATCTTGAATCCACGAGAGAAAATTGGTACAAAGTAGAATTTTATTGAATAATAATGAGATTTAACATTAAAAATGAATTTAACAACCTATATATCCCTAATTCGTACTTACTTAAAAATAGTAAGCTTCTCGAAATGGAAAATTACTAGAAATAGTAAACTCCTAATTAAATGCTACTACTAAGTAGAGCATTTCTAAAACTTATTATTCAGCAAAAAATAGAAACTCCTAAATAAACAAAATTCTAAAAAAGAAGGAACCACACTAAAAATCAAAATTACTTAAAATATCAATTTTCCCTTGAATCTCATTTTTCTGTTGTAACTACGCATTTTCTAGCAAAATGGACAAACATGTTCCCCACATAATGAAATTTCAGTAGGAATCCATGTTGTGCATCCCGTAATTCCTCCCGAATCAAAAGTTATAGCCGATTCACGATCCTCCTTCTTTTGGTCCATCCATGGAAAAATTGTCAATTTTTGTTGACTTTTCCTTGATCTTTTGTAGGCCATGTGCAATAGAAATGTACTTGATCCACGCCCTTCATTAGAGGGTTCTTGTCATACATCACATTCATAGTAATGCTGCAAATGAAATAGTAAATAGTCATTATTATTCATTTACTAGTGTTCAAGGGAATCAATTTCCTATTGTTGTGATCATATTATATGTCCACCACCTTTTCCTTTTGATGGAGACATTTTCGGACAATGAAAGGATCAAAACACATCTCTCTCTCCCGCAATACCCTCTCTCTCCCGTGGTGGCTAAATTTACACACGTACGATGGATCTAAGATGTCCACTGAATATTCCCCATCATGTTTATCCTTAAACTAAAAGTTCACGTGCGGACCTCGCATGCAGCTTAAGAGAGTTATAACAACCATTAATTTCCAAGTGACAAACAAAAAAGCTATTTATTTTTCATTTCTCACCGATAGTTATAAATAAGCAATGATGACTTTTTTCCTGCAGCAAGACTTTTTACCTACGATTGAAAAAGTGGTATAGCCTTTTCCTTACATAAAGGTGTACGTTCCCCATAAATTTTAGGACTGATTTTTTCTTATAGCTGTCAACATCATGTAGATGTCATTGCGTGAATTATCAATGTAATTAGTGATTACTCATTTACGAATATTTAAAAAGGTAAAATAAAAATCAAACATGCCCTAAGGTGTGAAGATCATCTAAGGGCATGTTTGGATGCGCAGAATCATCATAATATGGTGGTCCATTGTAAATAAGTAATGATTATGATTACCACGGTCCTCCAAAGTAAAGCTAAATGTAATTCTAATATCACTTTAAGGCTTTAATTTTTTTTATATGCTTGTAATGTACTTTCATGGAAAGACACATGGGGATATAACTTGCCTAATATGTGTTATTTCAAGAGCGGATTAGGTGAGACCCCAGCCTCACTTAAGAGGGTGCGGCCCTTACGTATGTTTATCGTGGGGCCCACCTTGATGTATGTATTATGTATACATGCCGTCCAACCATTTATACACGTAATTTTATTCAATTATACCAAAACTTAAGCAGATCCAATTATTAGGTGGACCATATCATAAGAAACAGTGGTGATTGACCATCAATGGGCCCCAAGAGTTTTCGATCAAGCTGATATTTATTTTTCCCTTCATACCGTCTTATTTAACCTTATCCACAGATTGGATGGTAAATAAACATTACGGAAACATTAAGAAGCGCCCTAAGAAGTTTTTAATGGTAGGATGGGCAATCACCACTATTTCTTATGGTATCGTTCACTTGATAATTGGATCTGCTTACTTTTTTGCATAGTGCCTTAAAATAATGTGAAAAAAACGGATGAACGGCATGGAAACATAATACATACAACAAGGTGGGCCCCACAGTAAACCCACGGTAAGGGCCGCACTGTCTTAGGTGAGGCCGAGGTCTCACCTAATCCGCTCTCGTTATATCCACACTATCCATCCATTTTGCAATATCATTTTAGGAGATGACCCTAAATATCAGCTTCATCCAACACTTTCGTGGGCCGTAGGAGCTTTTTAATGGCAGGCGTTAAATCCCAACTACTTTTGCGGTGTGGTCAATTTTTATTTTGGATGTGGCTCATGTTTTGTCTGTTTTCATAAAATGCTCTCAGAAAATGAATGGACAGTGTGGATATAACACGTAAATCATGGTGGGACCCACAAAATTGTGCCACATCAAGCACCTTTGTCCACTACATTAGGATGGATTTGACAACCTGTTTATCCAATCGGCTACAACGAGTGATAATGAAAGTTTTACGGTACATTACCTGCATTCCACGAATCCAAACACGTCCTTATACTTCCAGGAAATGATTCCATCCTTTATTGTCCCTTGTGCCTAAAATGTAGTAGGCCTTTTAGTGAAGCAGGCCCTATGTGTACAAGAAATGGAGAGTTTGGAAAGTATCAATCACTAATGCAGTGCTTTGAATTTGCATATTCCCTTGAGCGTCCAGCTGCACATGTGCCACATCAGCACATGCAGCGTGTCATGTTTGGTGTTTGAAAAAAGGTGCATCTAGAATCAATATTTCTTCACATGCAACATGCTGAAAGCTTCGTATATATTTTTTAAAAACTCCATAGACTTCATCCACCTCAAAACCCCACATTTCCTAGAAAATGACATTTGAGTCTAATTTTTTAATTATCTCAAGATCCTCTTTTCCAAAAATCTTCCTACCTTTGGCAAGATTTTCAGCCTTAGAAGAGTCTTTTCACTTCCGTTCCGTCTTTTATTACAGTAGCCCAATCTTCCCTTCCAACAAAACAACTCAAAAATTGTTATTTTAGACAAATGTAATCCATTTTTTCTTGGAAAAAAAAAAACTCATCTTTTGGAGCTCTCTCTCTCTCTCTCTCTCTCTCTCTCTCTCTCTCTCTCTCTCTCTCTCTTCTTTTTTTTGGGTTAGTACACACACCCACACTGTCAGTCACATTAGAGATAAATAGCTTTCAACAATTACCTTTCCCAATCCAAAATTTGCATATTTAATTAAATGGCCCACCGAATGGTAGATCCAATCCGTTGGTACTGTTCGTAACCATCGATTTCCAATAGAATGTTTAAATTCATGTTGTTTTGAGCTATTTGTCGCCCACAAAAATGACAAAAGTAGAATTGTGTCTGAAATAATACATAATCTTTATTATGTTGTGGGCCACGTGATCGGAAGATTTCAATCATTTTCTGGATAATAACACTCCGATAAATTTCGGAGAAAATGGACAGTTTAGATTTGACCAAAAGCCATAGATGACGCCCATAGATGTCATACGGACGTTGTATGGATTTGACAGGGTAAGGGTCAAGGTTGATAGGGTTTAGGCTATCTGTCAACGTCGACCCTATATACATGATAACCTTGACCATGTACACATAATAACCCAAACCCTGTCAACCTCGACGCTTAACACATGACTACCTCGACCCTTAACACGAAACCTAGACCTTCAACATGTGACAACCTAGACCCTTAATATATTACAACCACGACCCCGCTGTTAACACATGACAACTTCGACTCCTAACACATAAAAACCCAAGCCCTTAACAAATCACACTAGTTGACATTTGTTAAGGGTCGAGGTTGGCATAAATAGTTGACATTTGTTAAGGGTCGAGGTTGGCATAAATATTCAACCAAGGTAATACATTACAAAATTTAGATTTTATCTCCTTCACTACCTTCCATGTGATAACCACAACTATCCGTTTCCCCCACAAATCCCTTCAGATAATCACTTCTCCTCATGACACCCATGACAACAACCACGACCATTCCTTTATGCACAACCGAAAGTGTCTTTCATCTCTAAGAAAATGCTATTTTACAAAAAATAAAATAAAAAATTCATTCAAATTGTCTTCCACGTTTAATGGCTTCCATCTGTAAGAAATGTCATCATTAGAGCAAAAATAACATCATTTTTATAGTCTTAGAAGTTGTTGATAATGCCCATACGCTTGAGAAGCTAATGATAGTGACCGTATGTTAGAAAATGTAGTTGGAGGAAGTGTTGGTGAGTCCCCGAAAGGCATATTTGAAAAGGAAGAAGAATGGTCTCAGGAAGACAACAACAGGTCCTTCAATGGCCTCTAACCCTACTTAAAAGATCTTCGGACAACATCTCTAGGGCCCACCATGAGGTACATCTTGAATTAATTCCATCCATTAAAATTAAATCAGAATTTGATAAAGGCCATGGTCCAAAGAATGACCCACATCCACTAATCATGTGGACCACACCATATGGAAACAATTAGTAATAAACAACCACCGTTATTATTTGATGGGTCTTGTGAGACACATAAAGCTTGTATTAACATGAGATTATTGCCTTTCCAAAGAAATAGTCTGCCATAAATAAGATGACCGAATTGGAACTAATTTCCAATCAGGCCTAATCACCAAGTGGGGGTCATAACATACCTCAAGATCGAAGCTACAAAGCTTCTCCTGCATTTGAAGGTCGGTACAGGCACTAGGTTCCAAAGCAGGGAATTTCTTCATACTAAGGGGCCGGGATGATCAGAATCCCAGCCATTAACTGCAGAAAAGTCCGTCTTACCCCTCATTGACCCGAGATATTACTGTTTGACCCCTTCCCACGTTTTATCTTTGCCAAATGACACTACTACCCTCCCTTTCTTCCCATTTCAGCTGGTTCATTAATGGTATGATCGTCACTGCAGGCAGACACATGAGGATAGGTTGGGTCTACCATGATGTTGTGTCTTATCCACGCTGTCCATCCGTTTTACTATATCATTGCCCAAAATTGAAGCATATCCAAAGCTCAAGTGAGCCACACCACATGAAACAGTGGGATTGAACTACGGGCAGATCTGATGGGTGCCGCACTGTCTATAGGTGCCACACCACAACCCAAAATTGTTCAATTCTCCAGACCGTTGATCCGATGGGTGCCACCATACACTGTCGATGGCCCAAAAATGAGGCAGATCAAAAGCTTAAGTGGACCACAAAAATGACAGGAAACAGTGGGGATTGAACGGCGACCATTGAAACATTCATGGGGTATGGAATGTTTGTGAGAAATCCACCCCCTTCATCTGTTTTGTCAGACCATTTTATTTCATGGGCCCAACAATGAGGCCATTATCAAGCTCAATTGGACCACACGAGAGGGAACAATAGGATTGAAAGCACACAGTTGAAACATCTTGGGTCATCCTGCGGCTCACTTGGAGCGTTGGATCTCCCTGATTTTTGGGCCCATACTCTAAAGTGAGGTAGAAAAATAGATGGACAGGTTATGTTGGTACGGCAATCAACGTCAATAAAAGTTCGGAGAGGTTAAACGGTTAAGTCCAGAAGGCGACGCTTGCTCTACCATTTGGGCCCCAACATGATGTTTGTGACAAATCCACCCAATCCATTGGATTTTCATTCTCATTTTAAGTCATGGGACCAAAAAATAAGGCCGAGTCAAAGCTTAAGTTGGCCAAACGAACAAAAAAGAGTGGGGATTAAATGTCTACCGTTAAAACATTCATGGGCCACATTGTTTGTGACAAATCTTCCCTGTCCATTTGTTTTTCCAACTCATTTTAGTGTATAGGCACAAAAGTGACATAGATATGAAGCTCAAGTGTGCCACACAATAGGAAATAGTGGGATTGAACACCCACCTTTGAAAAATATTAGGGTCATTAAGGAGCCCACTTTAAGCTATAGATCTGGCTCGTTTTAGGGCTGATGCCCTACAATGAGTTGGAAAAACGGATGGACTATGGATTTCTAACAAACATCAAGTTGGGCCCCAGGTACTGTTGGGGTTAGGTTGGTAGGCAATCCACGTCAATCAATGTGAGAGCTAGTGGTTAGAGATGGACATTTAAGTCAAAGAGGGCGGGGGTTGCTTCGGTAGATGGGACTCCCTATGATGTTTGTGATAAATCCACTCCATCCATCCAATTTTCCAACTCATTTTAGAGCATGGCCCCAAAAATTAGGCCGATCGAAAGATCAAGTGGACCAAATGAGGGCCAAATGAACATGAAACAATAAGAAATTAAGGGTCAATGGATGTTTGTGACAAATCCACCCCGTTCATCTTATTTTCATATCATTTTATGAAATGGGCCCAAAATGAGGTTTATATTAAGATCCAGTGGGCCACACGATAAGAAAGAGTGGGATTGAATGACCACCGTTGAAACAACTTGGGGCCATCTTGGGGCCTACTTTGAGCCTTTGATTGACTCATTTTTGGCCCATACTCTAAAACGAGCTAGAAAAACAGATGGACTAGGTGGCCTTCTCACAAACATCATACTGGGCTCCACGTAGTTGGGATTAGCTTCGCAGGCCAATGAATCCAGCATGCATTGAGTGGAGATTGGTTAGTGCAGCAGAAGGAGGCTAGTTTTGTCAATACGAAAATATAAAAATTCATTGGTAGAGAAACCTAACAGCATGTAGTGCAAGCAATGTCTAATGGTGAGAATAATGGGTGGGTTTCAGGAAATAGTTTAAAAGTGGAGAGTTTTTAGGTCCATACCTTAAAAGATAGGCGGCCATATGAAAGAATCCTTATTTTAAATAACCCACGTGCTTTCATCTGTTATATAAAAAGCTCCATTTTTTTTTTAAATGCGCAGTAGCTTTTGAATCATAGCCATGGAAATAAAACCAATATAAAAGCTCTAACTTCTTAAAATGCACATTAGCTTTTGAATCATAGCCATGGAAATAAAACCACTATTAGATTCTCTGAGCACAGGTAGGCCCGTAGGGGTGATGTCGTCATAGTTAATGAATCCGGATCCTCTATTTTACCCTAACAGAGAACTTCTGCTTGCGCCTCTGTGATCGGTCCAGCTCTGACTGACAGTGTCAGATCTGATCGGCTCTGACACAGTCCGTCCCAATCACAGAGGAACACATTCCTCTGCTCGGGTAAAGCAGAGGATCCGGATACTAATTTGATTGTCTTGATACTAATTTGATTGTCTTAAAGTAGCTATCTTCAAAGAATTAGTGGCAGAAGTCTTAGAACTATCACAGGCGTGGGACTATTTGCCATCGTTAGTTTACATTAAGTAGGGAATATGCATTAAGTAGGGAATATGCATGAAATCACAAAAGCATAGGAGTTGGTATATTGTAAAAAAATCGATTATCATTAGGTGTGCCTCATTTGGTAGAAGTATGCTATGATGGACAGTTCGGATATTGTACCGTGCCTATCCAAGTCTGCTACTATACATGCAACATCCTATTCTAGTGTGGCGGAGAGATACAATACCGGAACTGTCCATTAGGTGTGCCTCATTTGGTAGAAGTAAATTGCCCAAAATTAAGGTGGCCACTCAGCAGTTGTGCTATGATCTTAGAAATAGGTGAATGGATTTCCATATTGAAAAGGAAAAGTGATGTTTTTACTTGCTCTACAAAGTTTAAAGCATTGGTTAAAAATCAAAAGAAAAAGAAAATTAAGTGCATGAGAATTGACAACGGAGGAGAATACACCTTGAAAGATTTAAATTTTTTTTGTAATAAGTATGGCATTGAGAAGCACTACACGATCTCTGATACTCCATAGTAGAATAGAGTTGCGGAAGGTATGAATCGTACGCTTATGTATTGTACTAGGAGCATACCGATACGACTTACTTGGTAAATCTTTCTCCTACGAGATTACACTAGATTGTAAGATCTCTGAAGAGGTATGGTTTGAAAAACTCGCTGATTATTCATTCCTTCATGGTTTTGATTGTGATATTTATGAATTTCTAAAGAGCACAAGACTAAGCTAGATGTGAGGTCAAGAAAGTGTATATTTCTTGGCTATGCAGATGGAACAAAATGATATAAATTGTAGGACCGTACTGTTCACAAGTTAGTGAAATGTGGTTTTTAATAAAGAAATTCATATAACTAAACTTGAAGATTTTATTGAAGAAAATAAGAAGAATCTGGTTTGTTGGCTGAATAAATCACTTTATGGTTTAAAACAAGCATAAAGGTGTTGGTATAAATGGTTTGATTCCTTCATTGTAAGTTTGGGATTTTAAAGATGTAAAGTAGACCATTGTACCTATGTTCATATTTATGGTAATGGTAGCTTTATTATCTTGTTTTATATGTGGATAACATATTAGTTATAGGTAATAGTAAAAATATTATTGTAATATTAAAAGCTCGTTTGGTTAAGGAATTTGATATAAAGGATTTGATTGCCGTTAATCAGATTCTTAGGATGACCATATTCGGAGACAGAAAGAACAGAAAAGTCTAGATAATCTAGAAGAGTTATGTTGAAAGAGTTTTGCACCGCTTCAAAATGCAAAATTCTAACCCAGTCAATACTCTATTCCCTATTAGTTACAAGTTGTCTTCAGATCGGTGTCCTAGCGAAGAAGCATAAAAGGAAAATATGTCTCAAATACCATATTCGTCTACAGCAGGGAGTTTTATGTTTTCCGTAGTGTGCACTAGATAGACATTACACAAGCAAGAGGAGCAATTAGGTAAATACATGATGAACCTTAGGAAGGATCAATGGATTGTTGTGAAGTGAATCATTTGTTACTTAAAAGGTACTTCTGAGGAGACTATTTATTATAGCTGTTAAAATTTAGAATTGATTGGGTTCGTGAATGCAAATTATGCAGGAAATTGTGATATAAGAAGATGGTGGAGGGGGCTGATGTTTGGTGTCGCATTAGCAGGTTTAATAGGCTTATTTGCAAGTTGTTGGATCTAGATGGACCGATGAAAGACAAATATCAGGCATGCATCTTATTAAATTCGTTTTCAGGATTATATAAGTCGTTTAAGGACTTTTTGTGCGTAGGTAAGGAGACGATTAGCGTTGAGATCGTTATCTCAACTCTTTAGGCGAAGGCGATGAGAAGGAAGAGCGGTAACGTGGGGTCATCCTCTAACGAGGCACTGATTATGAAGGGAAGAAATTCTGAGCAAGGTAGGGATCTTTGTCATCGAAATCTAAATCTAAGGGTAAAGGAAAGAGCAAGGTGAGGTGCTGGAATTGTGGATAAGAATGACACATGAAAAGAGATTGTTAGAATCTCAAATCAAGGCAAGAGAAGTCTGAAAATTCTTCTAGGAAAGTGACTAATACTGCAAAATCTACGGAGGATAAATGTGATGTATTAATTGTATCCGGTAAGGGGTCTCTTGGTAGAGAGTGGCCATTGGATTCAGGTGCATCATGTCATGTATGTCCTAACCGAAATTCATTCGTTACATATAGAGTGTATGGATCGGTGTTCTTGGGTGATAGCTACACTCGCAAGGTGGTGGGTATTGGCATGGTGCACATTAGGATATTTGATGGGATTAAACGCGTCTTAAAAGATGTAAGGCATGTCTCAAGGATGAAAAAGAATGTGATCTCTCTTGGTGTAATCGAGGAGATAGGGTGTAGGTTCATCAGCCGATATCAATACTGTAAAGTGACAAAAGAGGCACTCATGATGATGAAAGCACGGAGATGTGGTCATCTTTACAAATTGACTGGGGGCACTTCTCACGGCGGAGCTGTGAAATCGACGGCAGAATCCACGACTGCTTATATGTAGAAAGTGCGCAAGGGCCATTTGAGAAGAGAAAGGAATATGAAAGTGTGAAAATAGAGTCGATGGAGGTATAAGAAGCGGTGTAGTTATGAAGGAGACGAAGTAAAGATGAAGAATGAAGCTTTGGAGCAGTGGAGTTTAAAGATTGAAGCCACGCTGGAGATTGTTGGGGTTGTCTTCAATCTTAAACACCCAGGGAGGGCTTCGAGCGACCGACAAGATTAGGTCAGGTGCCCGAAACTGCCCTGGAGAAAGGCTTTTGATATCTGGATTGCTGGATCTAATTTTTTTTTAAATTTTTTTTTATTTTAGGGGAGGGATGACTATTGTAGGGGGCCCGACAACTATTATAGGGGCCCGAAATTCCCCTGGATTTTGTTGAAACTCTCTAAACAGATTTTGGTTCTGTCGAGTGCCTGATGAATGCGACCTGTTAGGTTGGTTGTGCGGTTTTGCATAGGATTTGTTTCTAATTATTCCGGTTGTTTCTTATTTAAATGGGTATAATGTGGGATTAGGGTAACACAAAGAGTCCTAGACGTATTCAAGGGGTTGAGAGAGTTCTATAGTGAGAGAAAAAGCTCGTGAGGCTTGGGTTGCTTTTGTGGGGCTTTAGATCTGGGTAAGTTTTTTTTTCGTTCTTTTGTAACTTCTAATTCATAGTGGATTATTCACTTTGTGCCGTGGTTTTTACCTTTGAAGGGTTTTTCCACGTAAAATCAGATTGCTTTCTTATATGTTCATTGTTGCTTGATTATTGTGGTTTATCTCTTTTGGTTTCTCACTTATGCTACAGGCTGATTTTCCCAACAATGTCATCTTCATCAAAGCTCTGTTGCGTATACAGTTTTGGCAGCCTCAATCCAAGTTAGTGGGTGGTCCAAGCTGGTGATTTTGTTTTAACCACCCACCAACATGAGGGGGGCATGATAATGAAAGGGACTATCCTACGGTCAATACTACGAAACGAGGACATTAGAATCAGCCAAAATAGCTACTCCTCGTATGCATGATGTATATTACCTATGCTAGGGTTCCTCTCATGTTGAGAATGGAACTCGAGCTCATCTCCTTCGTTCTGTCTTTACAGTAAAGTTTTCACTATGTACTAATCACGATTAGGATTTCTCATAGATTTTTAGATTATGACACATTCGCCAACGGTTAAACTAAATAGTATCTTAACACGCTTTCAAATAAATCTCTTTCGACAATCGTTCCTCATCATGTCTTCAGCGTCCTGCGATTTGCTTCCTCTCTCCACCATGCGTTGCACCCACAGGCACGTAGGAGTTGCATCCACAAAAGCTTAGTCAGCATATCACATCAACATGCATCTGCGTTCAATAATTATTTTTCTGTATCCACTAGCCAAACGGTGTCAACGATGGAAAAGGAATAAAAGTGTAGGGCCTATACACATGCGATGTACATATATAATAAGAACTTTGAATCATGGGGACTTCCATACATGGTTTGCGGCTACAAACATCATATGATTCCTCTTCTTTCCATAAGAGCGTACCTGCGTATAGAGGTGGCAACGGGTCAGGTCGGGTCACTTCCACCTCAACCCTAACCCAACCCAAATTGAATTCGGGTTGGATTTTCCTAAACCTTACCCAACCCAAACTAAGCGGGTCGAGTCAGTTTGACCCACATTTTAATGATCAACTAAATAATTTGTAGATTAAACTAAATGCATATGCCACTAGCATTCAATTGCAAAACCAAACCATCCATGTTTTATATATATATATATATATATATATATATATATATATATATATATATATATATATGGAAATGGTACTATGAGATCGACCTCATGGGAAGTTCCTGTGAGGTTGAGCTATGTGGGCCCCACCGTGATGTATATTGGACATCCACACCGTGCATTTGGTGGGTTCCCACTAGGACATGGGATAACCCAAAAATCAGCCAAATCCAAAACTCTAGTGGGCCGTACCATCTAAAACAGTGTGAAATCATGCTTAAACATCTAAAATCACTTGTCGGGGGCTACCTGAGTTCTGGATGTGGCTGAAACTTGATGCAACTGCTCATCCAAGTGGGACACACATAATGAATGGGCTGGATTTCAGAACCACATCTCAGTGGGCCCTATAGATAATCATGATGGTTTCAATGGGCGAGTAACCACTCTACACTGTTATCTGTGGTGTGGCCCACCTAAGTCATGGATTGACCTTATTTTTTATGCTCTTGCCCCCGCATGGAATGGTGCATCCAACTGATGGGTTGATGTCCGTTACACATCATGGTGGGGCCCACACAACTCGACCTCATGGGAAGTTCCCATGAGGTCGAGTTGTGTGGGCCCCACCATGATGTGTGTCAAACATCTACCCCATTGGTCAGATGCACCATTTCATGGTGGGCCACGGGCTTAAAAATCACATCAATTAATGACTTAGATGGGCCACACTACAGATAAAAGTTGAGAGGGGTAATCCACCCATTTAAACCTTCATGATCGTTTATTTGGCCCACTGAGACGTGGTTCACAAATCCAGGCCATCCATTGTATGTGTCCCACTTGGATGAGGGGTCAGACCAAGTTTCAGCGCCATTCAAAACTTAGGTGGGCCCCACCAAGTACTTTTAGATGTTTTAGGCATTTTTTCACATGGTTTTAGATGGTATGGCCCACCTGAGTTCCGTATACGGCTGATTTTTGGGATATCCCATGACCTAAAGGGGACCCATCAAATGCATGGTGTTGATGTCTGACATGTGGGGGCCACAAAGCTCTTCCCATGAGGTCGACCTTATAGTACCACTTCCTATATATATATATATATATATATATATATATATATATATATATATATATATATATAAACTGAGGTCTTTTTATAGAGTATTTCTATTATGCAAATACTAAAAGAGAAAAATAAATGGATAAAATGGAGTGTAGATTTAAAGCATACATCTTTTAGACACGTCGATTAGGTTTATTGAATTGACAAACATGTGAACCATTCTCAGCAAGGTATGTGAGATAAAAAGAAAAACTATATATTATTTAACTAATAAGAAAATCAGTATATAATAGCCTTAGGGCCCACCATAATGTTTATTAAATTGACATAAATGTGGATCGTTTCTAGCTAGGTGCATGTGAGAAAAAAAAATCTATGTATTATTTAACTAATAAGAAAATCAATATATAACAGTCTACTTAACCCCTATATGATTCTGGTCGGGTTGGGTCACCTTTAACCCTAACCCGACCCATAAAAATCCAGGTCGGGTTAGGTCAACCCAAAAATTGAAGTCGGGTCAAATTTTCCAACCCTAAACTAGAAAAATCCGGGTCGGGTTGGGTCGGGTCGGGTCGGGTTAGTGGGTCAGGTTGAATTTTGCCAGGTCTACCTGCGTACACATCCATACACATTTAAGTTATGGGACGTGGTTTGGTTGTTGACCTGAACACCCGCTAGCTAGCTAGCTACTGTCAAAGTTCTATGGGCCCCGGCCCACCATGTGTTTTATCCACATCGTCTATCCATTTTCCAGCTTATTTTAAGGCATGGGACCAAAAATGAGGCAGATACAAAGCTCAAGTGGACCACACCATAAGAAACAGTGAGGAGAATGATGTCCATGGTTGAAACCTTCCTAGGGCCCACAGTGATGTTTATTTGTTATCCAACCTGTTCATAAGATAAAAAAGAACCGGATGAATGGAAAGCACTAATATCAGCTTGATCCAAAACTTCTGTAGCCCCCAAAAATTTCCAACGGTAAATGTTCAATTCCCACTGTTTCTTATGATGCGGTCCACTTGAATATTGGATCTACCTCAGTTTTTTGATGGTTCCCTAAAATTATCTGAGAAAATTGATGAACGGTATCGATAAAAAAAGATACATCATGGTGAGACCCACAAAGCTTTTGACACGAGGTTGCTGGCTGGTGTTTGGGTCACCAGCCAACCCGTGTTTGTTATGACATCCATTCCATCCATTAGGTGTGACTTCTCATCCACACCATATAGCCCAAAGTTTACAAATCTAAAAATCTGGTGGGCCACAACTCTGGAAACAAAGTAAAATCACTCCTAGAACCTCTCAAGTCAAACAGTGTAGCTTGGTCATGACTTCGATGGTATACACCTCCATCACATTTAAAAAAAAAATAAAATCTGATTGGTGTTCCCTATCATTGTTCACTGTGGTGGCATTCCCTATCATGGTTTGTTGTGGTGTGACATTCCTGAGCTGTGGATAAGGGAGGCGGATTGATTTATAGCTAGCCAGTAGCGACCTTGCTATATAATGAATGGCATTATGTATGTCATCCCAGAATGATGCAAGTGTTTTGTCCACGCTGTCCATCCATTTGGATCATGATTTAGAGCATGAGCCTAAAAATGAGGCAGATCCAAATCTCAGGTGGACCAAACCATAGTAAAACATTTTTGATTGAGTGCTCGTCATTAAAACTTCCTAGAGCCCACTGTAATGTTTATTTGCCATCCAACCTGTTAATTATGTCACACAGACCTGAATAAAAGGAAATCACATATATAAGCTTGATCCAAAACTTACTAAACCCAAGAAGTTTTTAGTGGTGGGCGTTTAATCACCACTGTTTCCCTTTTGTGTGGTCCATAGGAGATTTAAATCTGCCTCGTTCTTGTACTCATGCAATAAAATGATCTGGCAAAATGTACGGGGTTGATAAAACACATATATCATGGTGGGTCCACAGAGCATGCATGTAGTGTTTGGTAGTGACTCACCACCGGCAGTGTCGATATGTAGGATGATTTTTCAACTCAGGGCACGTCTGGTAGCAACTCACTACCAGCAGTGTCAATATCTAGAATGATTTTTCAACTCAGGACGTGTCTGATAGCGACTCACTACCGGCAGCATCGATATCTAATGATTTTTCAACTCAGGATGTAAGCTCGAAGACCACAACACCCAGGTCCATAGCTCAAGTGGCAGACTGAGTGAAGCTATAGCCTCGTTTCAACACTGAGAAGTCATGGTACCGGTATCGATTCCCACAACGGGGTGGCTAACATTGTGATGTGACTAACATGGGTGGGTGGGTGTAATGGCTAAACTAACCCATGAAAATAATAAATAAATAAAGCTCGACGACCACAGCTGATGGATGGAGTGGAGTCACAAACAGCATGGTGGTCCTCGCAGAGCTTGGTTTTAATATTAATGGACCTAACCTCTAAGGTATAGCTGATGGATGGAGTGAAGTCACAAATAACACAGTGATCCTCACTGATCTTTTTTCTTTTAATATAAAAAATTTATTTTTATTCACAAAAGGCCACAGCCATCAAAGACAACATACTCTCATTAGGGTGGCCATTGTTGGGGTTAGGAGCCCCGCAACGGAAGCAATCAAAGCAGGTGAGGAACACACCACGATGGCAATCAACAAGCAAATCATCACACACAAAAAGTCAATTCGATTTTTACGTGGAAAAACCCCTCAAGGGTAAAAAACCACAGCACAAAGCGACACCAATCCACTATGATATCAAAAGTTACAAGAAATTACAAAAGAAAAACCCTGCATCACAGCCCACAAGAGAAATCCCAAGCTACCTGAAGCTAATTCTCACATGAGAAGGACAAACACAGCCCTTACCCTCAACCCAGAGAACTCCAAGCTTCCTCTCTAGCTCTTTCTCTCACCCTAGAACCCTCTCAATCCCTTGGCCCATAGGTGGCAACCCTAATCTCGGATTACATATCCTTAAATAGGAGAAAACCAGAATTAGAAACTCATTGCGCAAAATCGCGAAAGAAACCAAGTCCAAAAAGGAAACCTGTTGACCTACCGATGCTCACCATCGACCTGCCGATGGCCCCTGTCGACTGGTCAGCCGGTCGGTCGACAATGCACAAAATTGTTCCAGAAACTACTATCTTGTTCTCCAATGTAATCAACCGGCCAGCCGGCCGGTTGGTGGTCTTCATACTTGAAGATTTGAGGCGTCCAAGCCCAACAAACTCCACCACGACTCAAATCTTCATACAACACCTTGTCATGCACCATCTCCATCTCTACTTCGTCGTCATCATAGCTCCACCACTTCTCATGCCTCATCGACTTCATCCTTACACATTCATCACCTGCTCGCTTATGTGGCCCTTGCGCATACCATACACGAGCAATCGTGGATCCCACTGCTGATCCCGCAACTCCACCATGAATAGTGCTCCCGACCACAGTCGACAAACCTAATTGAGATATTGGCATACCGATCCACCTTCTTCAACTCTACTTCTTTCATAAATACCGATCGCTTTCCATATTTTTCTTTTACGGAATCCTTCTCCACAACGAATCTCTCGCTAGAAGACATCATTGATGTCTTGCCTCAGATTCTCTATGCCTCCTTCGCAACTTTTAGCTCTGATATCACTTGTTGGGGTTAGGAGCCCCGCAGCGGAAGCAATCAAAGCAGGTGAGGAACACACCATGATGGCAATCAACAAGCAAATCATCACACACAAGAAGGCAATTCGATTTTTATGTGGAAAAACCCCTCAAGGGTAAAAAACCACGGCACAAAGCGACACCAATCCACTATGATATCAGAAGTTACAAGAGATTACAGGAAAAAAAACCCTGCATCACAGCCCACAAGAGAAATCCCAAGCTACCCGAAGCTAATTCTCACATGAGAAGGACAAACACAGCCCTTACTCTCAACCCAGAGAACTCCAAGCTTCCTCCCTAGCTCTTTCTCTCACCCTAGAACCCTCTCAATCCCTTGGCCCATAGGTGGCAACCCTCATCGTGGATTACATCTCCTTAAATAGGAGAAAATCGGAATTAGAAACTCTTTGTGCAAAACCGCAAAAGAAACCAAGTCTAAAAAGGAAACCCTTCGACCTGTCGATGCTCACCATCGACCTGCTGATGGCCCCTGTCGACCGATCGGCTGGCCAGTCGACAATACACAAAATTGTTCTAAAAACTGCTGTCTTGTTCTCCAATGTGACTGACCGGCCGGCCGGCCAATTGGTGGTCTTCATGCTTGAAGGTTTGAGGTGTCCAAGCCCAACAACCCTCGCACAAAAAACACAGCGGCCACCTATCATATGACACACCCCTCACAAGAGCTGGAATGGGACAACCCAAACTCACCCCTACCTAACACCCACACTATAGACAGAAGAGTCAGAAATGTTCTCCAAGCCCACCTTGTCAAGAAAGATGAGACTTTGGATTTCCTGTGGTAAGTTAGATATCCAGAGGAAGAAGGTCATCTTAACTTGGGTGTCGCTTTCCAAGCGGTCAGAACCCATCAGCCACTGAGTTCCCTTCTCTGATAGAGCTTGGTGACTCAGAACTTACTCTCAGAGCTTTGTTGTTATATGGGCTATGGAAGAAGTCTCAGAGCTGAGTCTCAAAGCTGGCAGCATTGGTCCTGATGCGACTATTGCTTCGCCAGCTTGGAAAAAGATTTGCAAGTAGATTCCGTCTGTGGATACCTGGGTGAGATGGTTGTTGGGTAGAGGGGACTGTCTGCTTTGGGAGGACAATTGGTCGGGGCTAGGCCCGCTCAAGGACTGGTGCATTTCCTCCCCGCTGCCCCGTCTAAGGGTTGTGCCTGTGAACAGGATTCTTGACCAGGATAGACTAATCCCTGACCCGGATTTCATTCGGCTGTTGCCAAAATATGTGATAGGCCATATCATGGGGGAGGGCATTTGCACCTCCAGAGAAGCTGATGGGAGTATCTGGATGGGTTCGTAGACTGGGGAATTCGAAGTGCGGTCAGCGTGGAGCCGTTACAGAAGCCCTGGTCCTAAAAGACCGTGGGCTAAATGGGTCTGGAATTCCACTATTCCTCTTAAACTTTCCCTGCTAACATGGAAGATCCTCCTTCGAGCAGTTCCTGTCGATGACAGAGTTCAATCTAGAGGAATCAATATGGCTTCCAAGTGTGTGTGTTGCGGGATTTCCTCCTTGTCAGGGCACCAAGCTGAATCGATTGATCACCTATTCGCTATCAGTCAAATGGCAGAGCGAATCTGGCTGTATTTTGAACGTCTCTTCTGCATCTCTTCTGTCCCCATGCAGAGTGCAGTTAGCAGAGCCAACAACTGGTGGTCATCGGCCAAGCCCACAAATAAGAGGAGTACACTTATCGGATTAGTTCCGTGCTTCATCTTCTGGGAGCTGTGGTACGCTAGAAACAAGGCCAGATATGAGAACCAATCTATGAATTATTATTCATTTATCTGCAAGATCCGGCGTTGGTTGAAGTGGGCTTTCGACCGACTTTCAGTGCAGTTGAATACAAGTGAATACAAGATCGTCTGCGTTGAAGGCACGAGAAGTTCCAGCGCCGTTGCTTCTCACTGGTACACGTAATTTTCAATGACTCTATCTATCAAGATAACCCGGATTTTTCTCTCCACATACATTGCTAACTACACAATCACCTTTTAACGTGTGAAACTTTTTCTGAGCCCCACCATAATTTTGTTTGTTAAATCTATACCGTCCATCAATTTTTCCATATAAATCTAGAGCACAATTCCGAAAATGAGGTATATCCAAACATCAAGTGGATCACACCACATAAAGTGATGGGGATTGAACAAACTTCCGTTGAAACTTTACTAGGGCCAACATAGAGGCTTATTTTCCATCTGACATGTTCATAAGATCACACATGCCTAGATGAAGTTAAAATAAAAATATCAGCTTGATAAGAGCATTGTGTGGCCTCGAGAAGTTTTCAATGGTAGCATCAATTCTTACTGTTCTCAACGATGTGGTCCACTTTAACTTTGAATCTGCATTGCTTTCAGGCTTATAGCCTATAATGATCTGAAAAAATGAATTGACGGTGTGGATCTAACAAATACATCATTGGAAATTTCACACCTCCGGTTCTTGCTGTGTGATGGAGGGAAGCATATTAAGTGAGACGGAGCATCACCCAAGACGGTGCAACCCTTACCGTAGAGCCTACATTGATTTGTTTAATCTATATCCACTCCGTCCATCCGAATTTTCAGATCATTTTAGACATTCTACCAAAATTTCAGAACATCCAATTATCAGGTGGACCAGACTCTAGGAAAAAGTGGTGATTGAACAATACTGTTAAAAACTTCTTAGGAATCACTTTAATGTTTCTATGGTTTTTATTTGACATCTAATCTATTGATAAGTTCAAATAAACCTGGATGAAGAGGAAAAACATATGTCAGCTTGATATAAAACTTTTCTGGCCCCTTATTGGTAAGTCACCACTGCTTCCTATGGGACAGGTAATGGTAAGCCGCCCCTATTTCATTTTTTAGATAATTCTTTAAAATGACCCCGAAAAACGGATGGGCAAGGTGGATATAGAATACGCATGTCAAGGTGGGCACCACTGTAAGGGCCGCACGGTCTTCAGTGAGGCCGTGGTCTCACCTAATATGCTCCCTTGGTGCAGCACATTCCCGTGGGAAAGAAGAAAGCCGGAAGTATTTACATGTGAAACTTCAGTGGGCCATATTAAGATGTATTTATCATATCCACACTGTCCAACCATTTTTTCATGTCATTTTATGGAACTAGACAAAAAATGAGGCAAATCCAAGCTCAACTGGGCCATATTACCGAAACAGTTTGATTTAAAGGCCTACTGTTTAAAACTTCTTGAGGCCATAGGAGGCTCTAATCAAGCTTATATTTGTGTTTTACCTTCACGAAGGTATGTGTAAGATTATTAAGAGGTTAGATAGCAAATAAATGTAACAGTAGACCTTAGGAAGGTGTCAATGGTTTCCATTCAATATTGGCTACTTTCTTTGACTTTGTTTACTTGAGCTTTGGATATGCCTAAGTTTTGGGCTCATGCTCTAGAATCATCCGTAAAAATTGATGGACGGTGTGGATATGAAACATTAATCATTGTGGGAACCAAAGAAGTTCCACACGTTAAAAGCGATGTTATGTTGCATGCCATGTATTTGGGAGTGAGAAATCACACCTATCTCGTCAGTCAGCCAGAGTCCTTTGGGATGACGTGGACCAATGAGAAGGAATGGCGCTGAAATTTCTTATACCTTCAGCATAGATAATCTGCACTCTTAGCTTCAACATTTTAAAACAAGAGTGCGGATTATCTGTGCTGAAGGCACAAGAAATTCCAGTGCCATTGCTTTTCTCATTGGTCGACGTCATCCCAGGCGAATCTGGCTGATGAGATATGTGGGATTTCTCACTCCCAAATACATGGCGTGCTACACAACATCACTTTTAACATGTGGAACTTTGTTGGGTCCCATGATGATTTATGTTTCATATCCACACCATCCATCAATTTTTACGGATGATTCTAGAGTAGCCGATATTGAATGGAAACTGTTGACACCTTCTTAGGGTCTACTGTTATGGTTATTTGCTCTCTAACCTCTTAATAATCTTACACATACCTTCATGAAGGGAAACACACAAATATAAGCTTGATCAAAGCCTCCTATGGCCCCCAAGAAGTTTTCAATAGTAGGCCTTCAATTCAGACTGTTGCTGTAATATGGCCCGGTTGAGCTTGGATCTGCCTCATTTTTTGTTTAGTTCCATAAAATGGTATGAAAAAATGGCTGGACAATGTGGATCTGATAAATATATCATAATAGGGCCCACTTAAGTCTCACATGTAAATACGTCCGGATTTCTGGAATGTGCTGCACCACGGGATTATATTAGGTAAGACCCACGCTGGTAGACTATGCGGAGTTTCAACAGGGGGTCTTGGTTTCAAAACCCATCAAGTGGTGAAAATCCACGCTGCTAACAGCAATAGTGTGTTGCCGATTGACTCGGTGGGTGCGTTGCATGATTGACCAAAAAAAAAAAAAGTGAGACCCCAGCCCCACCCAATACCATCCGGCCCTTACAGTGGTGCCCACCTTGACATGTGATTCTATATCCACCTCGTCCATCCGTTTTTCCATATTATTTTAAATAATTATCCAAAAAATGAAACAGTGGTGGCTTACCATTACCTATGCCATAGGAAACAGTGGTGGCTTACCAGCCAAGAAAAGTTTTGTATCAGGCTGATATATGTTTTTCTTCTTCATCCAAGCTTATGTGAACTTATCAATTGATTGGATGTCAAATAAAAATCATAGAAACATTAAGGTGATCCTTAAGAAGTTTTTAACAATAGAGTGTTCAATCACCACTTTTTCCTAGAGTA
This sequence comes from Liriodendron chinense, assembly GCA_003013855.2. Taxonomy (NCBI): domain Eukaryota; kingdom Viridiplantae; phylum Streptophyta; class Magnoliopsida; order Magnoliales; family Magnoliaceae; genus Liriodendron; species Liriodendron chinense. The sequence goes on from ML058479.1 coordinate 403,602, forward strand.
TGGTCCACCTGGTAAATGAATGTTCTTAAATTTTGATAGAATGCTCTAAAATGATTTGAAAATTCAGATGGACGGAGTGGATATAAAATAAACAAATCAAGGTAGGCTCCACGGTAAGGGTTGCATGTCTTGGGTGATGCACCTAATCCGCTCCCTGCATCACACAGCAAGCACAGGAGGTGTGAAATTTACGTGGGCTCCACGATGATGTATTTGTTAGATCCACACCGTCAATTCATTTTTTGAAATCATTATAAGCTATGAACCCAAAAACAATGGAGATTCAAAGTTAAAGCGGACCAAATCTTTGAGGACAGTAGGAATTGATGCTACCATTGAAAACTTCTTCGGGCCACAGAATGCTCTTATCAAGCTGATATTTTTATTTTAACTTCATCTAGGCATGTGTGATCTTATGAATGGTCAGATGGAAAATAAGCCTTGATGTTGGCCCTAGTAAAGTTTCAACGGTAGTTTGTTCAATCTCCCCTGCTTTATGTGGTGTGATCCACTTGATGTTTGGATGTACCTCGTTTTTGGGATTGTGCTCTAGATTTATCTGAAAAAATTGATGGATGGTATAGATTTAACAAAAAAATCATGGTGGGACTTAGAAAAAGTTTCACACGTTAAAAGACGGTTGTATAATTAGCAATGTATGTAGAAAGAAAAACCCCCGTATCTTGGTAGATAGAGTAATCGAAAATGACGTGGACTAATGAGAAGCACGGCGGTGGAACTTCTTGTGCCTTCAACGCGCGCGGACGATCCGCACTTTAAAACGAGATTAGATTATCAGTTACCCGGGTAACACCATAGTGTACCATAACTGTGTGGGCTCATCTTATGTATTTGTTGTATATCCACTCCGTCCATCTGTTTTTCTATCTCAGTTTAGAACGTAATCCAAAACCTTTAGAAGATCTAAATCTAAGGTGGGTCACACCATTAGAAACAGTGATGAATAACAATTAAAAACTTGTTACGGATCATAAAAGTTTTTGATCAAGTTTATATTTATATTTTGATTTCATCCAGGTCTTCTTGACATTATCAACAGTTTGGATGGAAAATAAAAATTACAAAATCCTTATTATGGGCCCTATAAAATTTGTAATGGTGACGCACTCAATGCCTCTGTTTCCTATGGTACAGTCAAATCGAGATTTTGATCTGCTTGTTTTATTAGACCACGTCTTAAAATGAGCTGGAGAAACGGATGGACGGTGTGGATATACAGCAGGCCATCAATGTGGGCCCAAAGTGCCCGGGTAACAGCTGGTGGTGAACATTTAAGGATATATGGCTGTGAATATCTATGATTTCTGTGGTTATGGTTTTCGAATCGGACCCTTTTGCGGTGGGATTTTCAATATGGACGGTTGGACTCAGAAAAAACGTTGGACCACGAGTCTTTCCGACGTCTTGCAAATCGCTTCATCTTTCCAGGAGTTGCAATGCCCTATCCCTAGTACGTTGATATTAAGGTTCTTAGTTAGTGGGGACCACCAACTTGGGTCGTGGTAGGGTTCCATAGGGCCCTTTATGATGCGGTCCATCCAATTTTTCAGCTCATTTTGGGATAGCCCAAAATTGAAGCATATCCAAAGCTCAAGTGGACCACACCACAGGAACTAGTAGGGATTAAAAGCCCTTGAAAACTTCTCAGGGGATCATGTTGTACGAAAGGCTTGTTTGTATAGTATGGTTGTTTTGCTTAAGCTACAGTAGCTTTTCTTGATTTCTACTTATCTGGAAGATAAGCATATTTGATAAAGAGTATATTTATCAACCAAAAAGTGGTAGTTTCCAACGTCACATAGTAGTTTTCAAATTTCTTCCAATTTTTTACTTACTCATCTGGGGTTAACCTTTAATAAACATTGTCCATCACATGGGGCCAACTTTTGATGTGGAATGTTCATTATATTCAGATGTGGATTGTTCATTATATTCAACGCACCTTAGCCATGTCTTCAATGTGAACTATCCATTGTGTGGGGCCTCCTTTCAATATAGACCACCCGCTTTGCAAGGTCCACCTTTGATGTGGGCTATCCATGACGCAGGACACCTTGGATGTGGGATGTCTATAATGTGGACATTGGATGTATGTAGATCGCCCATCATGTTGGATCCACCTTTAATGTGGACTATACATTATGCTAGACCTAACTTTGAAGTGGACATTCATCATGAGGGACTGACCTTTAATATGGACTATCCATTACATGGGACCACCTTAATGTGGATCATACATCATGTGGGGCCAACTAATGTCGTTGTTAATTTCCATCATGTGGGGCCAACCTTCAATGTCAATCATTCATCTAGTGAAGCCAACTTTTGATGTGTCCATCATGTGGGCCTACCTTAGATGTGGGCCATTCATTATTAGGGGTCCACCTTCGCATGTGGACCATCCATTATCTTGGGCCCACCTTAATGTGGGCCATCCATCATGTAGGCCCACCTTCGATGTCCACTGCCTTAAAGGTTTTAATAGATTTTAAAAAAGTTCTTAACCATTGAAATTTTATTTTTACTGTAAATTTGGTTCGATCACACTTGATGATGATCTAATTGTTGGGATAAAAGGCCGACAACAGAAGCAAAGTCGAACACATGCAGCAAATTGAATCAAACAAGCATTACAATGCATGCAACCAACCACACATAGACAATCCGAATTTAACGTGGAAGAACCCCTCACGGGTAAAAAACAACGGCACAAAGCGACACCAATCCACTATAATATCAGAAGTTATAAGAGATGTAACCCAAAACCCAAGATCCCAAGCCCACAAGAGAAATCCAAGCTTTCCCACGAAGAAAACCCTCTTCTCAAGCTCTTTCTCTCACCTAGAACATCTCTCAATCCCCTTTTCTGTCTAGGATACCCCTAATCCCGTAATACACCCCCTTAAATAGAAGAAAACCGAGAATAGAAACTCTTTGCGTAAAACCACTCAAGAGACATACTACAACTAGGAAACCTGCCGACCGGTCGGTAATGTCCAAAATCTGTCCAGCAGCTTTATTGCCTTAGCTCCACCGTAACCGACCGGTCGGACGACCAGTCGGTGGCCTCTGTTGCATGAAGGTTGAGGCGTGTTTCCAACAAACTCCACCACGACTCAAATCTTCATGCACCACCTTGCCACGCACAACCTCCACCTCCACTTAGTCATTATCATAGTCTCGTCGCTTCTCGTGCCCCCATCGACTTTATCCTTACATTTTCACACACCTTGTTGGTCTTCTCATATGACCCTTTTTCTCTTGCCACATATGAGCAACCGTGGATCCTGCTGTCGATCTCGCAGCTTCACCATGAATTGTGCTCCCGATCACCTTGTAAAGATTATCGCACATCTGTGCCTTTATCATCACGAGTGCTCCCTTCATCACTTTACAATACCAATCATAGCCGATGAACCTGCACCTTTTCGCCTCGAGTGCACCAAGAGATATCACATTCCTCTTCATCTTAGGGACATGCTTCATACTTTCAAGGATCCGTTCGACCCCGTTGAACATCCTAATGCGCACTGAACCAATACTCACCACATTGCGAGCGTATCCATCACCCACAGCAACCGATCCACCATCATACTCCTTGTATGACATGAATGAACTCTGGTCAGGACATACGTGACATGATGCACCTGAATCTAAGAGACTTTCCACCAAGAGACTCTATGCCGGATACAGTCAATATATCACAAACATTACCACCGTCCTCAATGGTATTAGCTCTCTCCCTAGAAGAATCTCTATATTTCTCCTGCCTTTTTCCAAGATTCGAACAATCACTCTTCACATGCCATTCTTTCCCACAATTTAAGCATCTCACCTTATACTTCCACTTACCCTTTGATTTAGATATCAATGACGGAGATCCTCCACCCCGCTCAGAATTTCTCCCCCTCATAACCAGTGCTTCATCCATAGAGGGACCCACACCACCACTTTTCCTTCTCATCACCTTCGCCTGAAAGGCTGAGATAATGGTTTCCACGCCAATAGTCTCCTTACCTACGTACAACGAGTCATTGAGCGACTTATATGATTCTGGAAGAGAATTCAACAAGATAAACGCTTGATCCTCGTCCTTCATCGGTTCATCTACATCCATCAACTTGCAAATAAGCTTATTAAAATTGCTGATGTGGCTCTCAACATTGGCCCCCTCCGCCATCCTCAAATTATACAACTGAAGCTTCAAATATATGCAATTTTTCAGAGATTTATTCACGTAAATATTCTCCAACTTCGCCCATGTTTTAGCCACAGTTTTTTCTTTCATGACGTTATACATGACATCATCTATCAGGCACAATTGGATTGAGACATTAGTTTTTTCATCGATCTTCTTCCACTCTTCTTTTGTGGCCTCCAATCGCTTTCCAAGGAGTGCATCTTGTAATCCTTGCTGAACTAGAAGGCCTTTTATCTTCACCTTCCAAAGTTCAAAATTATTTTTCTCCGAATACTTCTCTATGTCAAACCTAATGCCCGATGCCATGCTCTTGTCTCAGATCTGAATTTTTGCTACAACCCAACGATCTCTCTGATACCAGTTGTTGGGATAGAAGGACGGCAGTGTAAGCAAAGCCGAACATAAGCAGCAAATTGAATCAAACAAGCAACACAATACATGCAACCAACCACATATAGACAATCCAAATTTAATGTGGAAAATCCCTCACGGGTAAAAAACCATGACACAAAGCGACACCAATCCACTATAATATCAGAAGTTACAAGAGATGGAACCCAAAACCCAAGATCACAAACCCACAATAGAAATTCAAGCTTTCCCAAGAAGAAAACCCTCTTCTCAAGCTCTTTCTCTCACCTAGAACCTCTCTCAATCCCCTTTCCCATCTAGGATACCTCTAATCTCGTAATACACCCCCTTAAATAGGAGAAAACCGATAATAGAAACTCTTTGCGTAAAACCGCGCAAGAGACATACTACAACTAAGAAACCTGCCGACCGGTCGAGGACCCCTGCCGATCGGTCGGCCGACCGGTCAGTAATGACCAAAATCTGTCCAGCAGCTTTGCTTCCTTGGCTCCACCGTGACCGACCCGTCGGACGAACGGTTGGTGGCCTCTGTTGCATGAAGGGTGAGGCATTTGTTTCACTACGCCAAAATTGCATTTTTGCGACGAACCAAGTCCGTCGCAAATTAATATTAGCGGCGGACATGGTCCGTCGTATGATCCGTCGCAGTTTATTATATGGCAAATTTTAAACGACGAATTATGTCCGTCGCCTTTAAACGACGGATTAAGTTCGTCGCTAAATTATGTAAAGCGACGGATTTAGCGACGGATATTGGTCCGTCGTACAAAATTGTTGCCACGGATATTGGTCCGTCGTTAAATTTATGGGCGACAGCGTGATTGCATTTATTTAGGAATTTTAGCGACGGGTTTGGTCCGTCGCTAAATTTTCTGAACGCACACCTATAATGTTTGAATTTATTTTTGAATCTATTGCACCTGATAGTCATCCAAATTATTTAAAACAAAAAAAAAATTAGAACTTAACAAATCATAATTATATCATATATGAAACTTAAAGTCCTTACATTTCTAGTGAAAAATAATATTAATATTTGTTACAAATCTACACATTGAAGTGAACCATTCTCCATAGAATGAGCAACTAGGCTTTATTTTGTCCCCAATATTGAAAGCAATCTCTTGACCATACGTGAAGCTAGCCTTCATTTCTAATCTTTCCTTTATAGCTACTTCCACCTCATACGTTAGCAAATCCATCAACTGGCCCACCTGCAAAATCCAGAATATAAAACATAAAGAGTATCAGTATTATAATGTAAGAACAAAAAAGGAAAAACAACAACAAAAGACAATGAAGCACCACCTACTCGTAAGAAATGCTAGGTGACAAGCTTGATAACTATTATATATGCATGATGAAGCTTCAGTACTAGGATGAAATCGGAAACCTAGAGGCAATTCCATTTGATCCTCTTTGGATAGAGCATTCACAAACAAAGCCAGCAAGCAGAGAAATTTTTAGTCAGCAGAGTTAAAGTAAGAGCATGGACTGATCTGAAAATAAAAATAAAAATCCAAAACTGATAAGCATATAAATGTAGTCAACATCACTGAAACCAATCTACAAGCAAGAGAAACGATAGTTACTTGGATTGGAGGTAACTTGGGTCGAAGTCCTCCATACTGTCTTCAGCTCTTCCTCCTATAGAATACAAAACTCCTAAAATGATCTGGATCCAAGACTCAAATGAGCCGCACTAAAGGAAAAGGCGGTAGAGAAATTCCTACCATTGAAATCTCCTTGGAGTCCATAGTGATGTTTAATGCCATTATAATGTCATTCTTGTGGTGTGGTTCATTGGAGATTTACTTGTGGCTAAACCTTGTGATTTGTCATTTGTGATATGTAATTTATGGAATGGGAAACTTTAAACCTTGTGATTTGTCATTTGTAATATGTAATTTATGAAATGGGAAACTTTAAACCTTGTGATTTGTCATATGTGATATGTAATTTGTGAACAAATCAGTACTTACTATTTAGTAGTAGATCCACTACCAAAAAAGGGGCAAAGGCTACGGAATATGCGTATTTTTCGCTAAGGATATAATCCGTAGCTATTTTACTACGGATTAAATCCCTAGCAAAAAGCTGCTACCCTGTGCCATAGCAAATGTTTAAGACTTGTCCTAAGGGGCTATGTAGGGCCCACCTTAATGTGTGTGTTTTATCTAAGCCGTCCATCTATTTTGAAAGCTCATTTTAGGGGGTGGGCCAAAAAAAAGAGGTAGATCGAAGCCTCAAGTGGACCACACCATAGGAAACAGTGGAGATTTAAGTGCGTACCGTTGAAATTTGGTAGTCCACTTGGTCCTTTGATCTGCCTAATTTTTGGGATATAGTCCTAAAAAGATCTTGCAAAATGAACGGACAGAGTGGATAAACCATACACATCATGGTGGGCCCCACGAGCCCCAGACTCACTGGACCTCTCGCCGTGCGCGGGCTATCCCAAAAAAAAGGGGGGATTTGTCTTTTTCCCAAAGACTCGCCCTCCCCACCAAAATAGACCCAAAAACCCTCCCACGCACTCGCCTCTCATCCCGAGTCTCCCTCTTCGTCTCTCCCTCTCTCACCCATGTGCCCTCTCTCTCCCTCTCCCGCCCATGCGCCCTCTCTCTCCCTCTTCCTCTCTCGCTCATTCACCCTATCCCTCCCTCTTGCTCCCTCTCCCTGAATCTCGCTGCCAAGAGGGCTTCTTCCCCAAATCCAGCGATCTCTCTATCTCAATCTCGCTGCCACCGAGGTCTCTCTCTCTCTCTCTCTCTCTCTCTCTCTCTCTCTCAAACGTTGAAGTCCAAACCCTAATTAGGGTTTTAGTGGAAATTTTTGTTTATTTTCGTTTTAATGTCTGTTTGGTTGATTCAAATATCATAAAATTGCATGAGATTTTTGGGATTTGACCATGGAAAGATGGAGCCCAGGGTTTAGAATGTCTGGATCATACTATGTGTTGAGTTTTGGTTGCTGGATGATGTTGGGCTGCTGTGTGGCCTGTTGTTGGAGCGTTTGGGTTGCTGTGTATATGGCTAAGCATGCTGGAGAGGGCTGCTCGGTGCTGCTTTCCTCTACGGAGAGCTGTAGGCTCCATGGAGATCGTTTTTGCTGCGCTGTGGGGTAGAGTATGCATGTGGATGTGTTGGGCTAGGAGATCAGACCTCTGTTTTCTGCTTCTTCCAATACCCTCCAGCAACTAGTCTTTGCAAGAGGGGGTTAGCTGCTCCATTAATTCTTCACTGATTTCTGCTGTAGAAATAGAGGTTAGAATGGCTCTCTTGCTGTTGTGACAAATAATAGCCAGTAGCTACTATGATGATATCTAAACTTCTTAGCAGTTAATAATTTTTCATAATTATAGCTTCTCCTATCACATGTTCCTCTTATATATTAGTTGTTTATAACTTTCATCTCATGCTAGTTGTAGCTCTATGTAGACCCACATGAGAATGTAATGATATGGGTCACATTTTTTACTCTATGTCTTTGCCACCAGTATTTAGGAGCATATCTTATGCATTTCTAGTGTTTGTGAATTTAGGATATATTTATTTATGAATTTGTGATGGTTGACGCATCTGTTTTTGCATGATGTTTGTGGTTTCTAACTTTGTTTAAACAACTGGTGCATGCTTATTATTTTGCTTTAGATCTTATAGTTCTAAATATTTTCATGCTAGTGCATGCGACATACAGACAAATTCTGGATGTGTGATGCATGAAAGTAGGCATGGAGATGTGCAGTTTTATGTTTAGAAAGTCATAAAAATATCTGTGGGATGGAAAAAAGAAAAAAAAAATAGTGAAGGATTTGTTGGATGAATGGCTATTATATCACTGATAATTCTATATTCCTTATCATAAATGCCTGTCTAGGGATGGAGCTAAAATTATTGGAATCTTATCTTGTTTAGTATGTATGGTTGCTTTATTTATTGGCCTCCTTTTTATAAAAGAAAAAATATAAATCCCTCAAAACCATCTATGAAATTCCATATTGCAGGGCAATCATTCCATTCTCAGTTTATAATGCATTTTGTGGACTGAAAAATATTGAGTACAAGTGCAGGTATCACACCTCCCCATTGAAATCAAATGTTGGGTTTTAGTTGAATATGTGGGCCATCAATTTGTTTTAAGACTGTGGTTTGGATGTTTGGCTGGTTGGGTTCAAAGTGAGAAGGTGCTATGAATTTTGGGTAGTAGGCTATTGGTTACTTTTAGGGTTTAATACCAGCAGTTATGGATTTTGTAAGCTATTTTGTAAACAACTAAAGGGGAAATGCTTCAATGCTCTTAGAGCACTATTAAGTTATACTGCTCCTATAAGTTGCATTGGGGCACTTGTACAGTCCAATTGATTGGTCAAGACTGTCCATTATTTCCAGCATAGATAGATTTCATAGGCTACCATGCAAATATCATACCATTCTAGCAATCACAACCATTTGATCATTTGCCTTTAATATGGATGGTCAAGATCATTTACACAAAAATAGGTCCAATCAACAATTTGATGAATCTATTTGTTGGGGCCCATCATAGTTTACTTATTATTTTGAAGAGTTAATTTTGTTAGGAAATTTTGTTTGGGATTGACTAATCGGTTTCGGGATGTGATTTGTTTCAATCGTGAATATTTTGTGATAATTCAGTTCCGCTTTTCAATCGTAAATATTTGTTTCAATATTGTTGTTTGCCTTTGATGGTTTTTGTTAAAATCGGCGAGAAGGTAAAAAGCGATGAATATAACATTATCAGGTGACTGAATTGACCGGGCTGCAGGTATAGATTTCTCAAAGAAAGGTGACTGAATCCCCTGCTCATCTCTGTTGCATTTGTTGCTCTGTTCTCATTTACTTGCTCTAATTGAGGATTTTACATGGGTGGTGACTTGATTGAATACAAGCCAATATACAGTTTGGACAAAGCTGTGTTGGTCACCGGAATTTGGATCACAAAAATCTGCCTTGTGGACATAATGTTAGGACTCAAAATGGTCCCAAATCTGTCTAGTGTTTGGGGCCAGACTTGTCCATGAATTGGACAACATTTGGGGTCAAAACGATCCCCTTTTTGGGAACCCAAAGCTGTCCGAAAATGGACAGTGTGTGGGAACACAAAAATGTGCAATATGTGGGTCTAATTCTGTCCAAATTTTGGACAGTGTGTAGGACTTAATTATGGCCACCGGTTGGGCCGTCTTTGACCCCCAAATCAGCCTAGCTAGACCATGTTTTGGGCCTACAAAACTGTCTAAGTTGGGCCACGTTTTGAGCACACCAATCTGCCTGATTTGGACAACGAATTGCACTCAATTTTACTCATTTTGAACAGTGAGATTTGGTCTCAAAACTGTCTATAGTGGTCAGCGTTAGTGGGTCTCAAATCTGGTCAAGTATTGGTATTTTAATATATAGATGTTAGAAGAACCATATGGTATCATTCATGTATGCTGGAAGGTGATTAAATGGCAATGGAAACTGGTTTCCCCTATTGTAACAGCCCGGCATGTCTGAATTTTGTGGAATCCTTTAGAACAAGTGTGAGATTTCCATGCCATTTCCAAAAGCACTTGTGACAGGTTTGTATCATTTCAAAACATCCATACACAAACAGTTGCAGCAGTGCTGGTTATAGCAGTGCTGGTCCTAGTGTTATGGAATGAATGGAGTGTTCAAATTGAGGATTGGCTGTCCCACAGACTGATTTGCAGTAGGTTTGTAAATGATGGAGCTATACAACAAACTGGTGGTCATGGCAACAGACCTGATTTGGGTCAGCCGGAACATAGCGCATTCACCAATTCGGCCTGGAATTGAGACCCCATCCAAGTCGTTTAACCATCAGGACTGTTCAATAGGTTGTCTATGTTGGGAATGTATATTTTTGTGTGTTATATATGTTATGGGAATGTATATCCTTTTAGTTCAATGAATTATAAGTTTCTTCCATTAATGTTTTGTATTTTATATATATTGAATGGATATGGCTGGGATGAATTTAATTACGAGACTTTATCTAGATATTTGTATCCATGGGGAATAAACTAAGACAAGTTCAATATGAAATATTGTGTGAGGCATAATTTATGGGTATGGCTTTTATAACACTCATATTGCAATATTCAACACTTTGATAATTTACTTGATAGGATGTTACAATCCTAAAGATTTTATTTGTAAGGTAGCATATTCAATGCTTAAGCCAGTTCCAATGAGGAAAGGTTGAAGGCAATTCATAGCAGAGTTGCAAACGTGGAATGCATGTGAGAGATCTGGCCCTGGCCACACAATGAGTCTGGCCTATCAAGTGAGGAATATGCCTATCAGGAAAATGGGGGGGAAAATAACCAACAGTACATAGTCATAGCCAGCATGTGGCCCATCAGATAACTGGACCCAACTGTTTTTTGGGAATTGGAACCCACCTGGTGAATTGCTCAGATACCTCAGATCCAACATTCCATAGTCATAGCCTCGGAAAAGTAGACCCACCTGATTTTTGGGTCGTAATTGAATGATCACAGTAGGACCCATGTGATGAATCAGTGAACTGCCTCTTTAGCCTTTCCTCACTCAAATCTCGATAGCGTTCTCACTCTTACTCAAATCTCTTTTCTCTCTCTCTCTATTTTTTTTTTTTTTTTTTTATGTATTGAAAAATTAGTAACGAAATGTGCAGGAATTGGATAAAGCAAGAACATGAGGCCATAAGTGCTCAGGTCATTCCACTGCAGATGTTCAAAGATTCCTTGGCATTTAGACTCTTGCGGATGCATGGCTACCGTGTATCTCCTAGTAAGTTTTTTCTTGGACCTCTTAATTTTTTTTTATTATCTTTGTTAAGCCCACACGCAACTCTTCACCTCCACACCTCTACAAGCATTGTCTGTGCATCAGGTGATGCCCAGCATAACATGGCGTGACAAGAGAATTAGGTCATTGCACTAGTCAGATGGGGCACCCTATGTCTGGAGTTAGGTAACAAATGAAAGGGTTAAAGTTGATGTACAACAATCCACATTAAAAGCATGGGCCCCATCCACCTGACTAGTGGAATGCTCGGGTCATCCACCCATCTACCTGACTAGTGGAATGCTCTGGTCATCCACCCATCTACCTGACTAGTGGACTAGCTTGATGGTTGGGCCACGTCAAGTACACGGTGGGACCCACCTAAGAATGACTAGAATGTCCCACACAGTTCAAAAACATAAAACATTCACTGGGGTGTCCTCAGGAGTTCGTATCTTACTCCCACCTTAATTATTTTTAGTAAAATCACACCTTAGGAGGTGAGTGACTCGGTTTGAGCCTCTACAAATCCAGACTGAGTCAAGCCCAGAATGGAGCTTCCACAAAATCTCACCGAGTCAAGTTGACTTGCTGAGTTTCGAGTCGATTCAGCTTGTTTTAGAACTATGCTCTCACATACGGACCAGGCTGCCATGTCAGATTTATGTAGAGGTGCATGTGAGAGCTTAGCAGAGCAGCTGATCTTATTTTGTGACCACTATCTTGACTAACTATGCAATATATATGTCTACAGGAAGGTTTTGTTGGTTTCTTCAACATAAGAGTATTGCATATGGAAGAGAACAGTGAATGTTTCCTGAGTGTGATGTTAAACATCCACAGAGCAACCGATGTTATGTTCGTAGGTGAAAATGAACTTGAGGAAGTCCGAACGTTCTCAAGAAGACTTTTAGAGAATAGAACGTCAATGAAAACTATAAAGGACACTGTTGTTATGTTCAATATTCAAAGAGAGGTACGTAATTACCACTTAGAATCATGTTACACTTTCCTATTTGAAATTTTAGCTTCATTAAAATAAGATCATTATAAAGAAAAATTGTGAACTTGGTGGTTTTAGGAGAAAGAGGGACTCGCCCAGGTGATGGGAAGATACAAAAAATCAGCCTGATCAAATACTCGGGCAGGCTACAACATGAGAACTTAGTGGTTTTAGGCGAATTTTTAGTTCTTATTGGGTATGGTTTTTATAACACTCACTCTCATACTTGGGTATAGTTGTTCTTTATAAGTTCCTTTAGGAAGATGCATATCATGTTATTGCTCAACTGTTTGTATAGAATCTTAATTGGGTTTTCATTTTTCTTTTCTTTTTTACTTTCTTCATTTGTTCAGGGGAAATGGTCGTGTAGTGGCTGTATGTGGTGATAGATATGGGATAATTTTTTCTCTTCCTATGTTACTTTGCTATAGATTACATGTAAGATAATATTTCTTCTTTCTACAGTTTCTATGATGATTTGTATTTTTGTTACAAGGTTTTTGGAGAATATATGTGCGTAGGACTGCTTCAATCAGTTCCAATCTCAGTTTCCACACAAACAGAGGTAAATTCTCATTACAAGTTTCAAAATATGAGTTGTTATTATTTTTCTTCTATTTTGATAGGCCTGATTTTTGGGGAAACTGGTTTCACCTAAAGTTGGAAATCAGTTCCAATCTCAGTTTCCTATAGTATGGAAACTGGTTTCACCTAATGTAACAGCCCGGCATGTCTAAATTCTGTGGAATCCTTTAGAACAAGTGAGAGATTTCCATCATAGGAAAACATCTCATACACTTGTGACAGGTTGATTGAGATTGAGTTGCAGTAGTTGCAGCACTGCTGATTGAGTTGCAGCAGTTGCAGCACGGACAGAATAGATGTCACACAACATCACGGTGGGCCCCACAAAAAGCTCTGCTGCAGCGGGTTCCTAATTTTTAGGAGGAAATTTGCGACGATCATGGATGCAATTGCGCCGCGTCGGTGTGACTATGCAGATAGCAGAGTCGGTGAGGCAAGGGGAACACAGTAACCGTTGGTCCCACCTTGATGTATGTGTTTTATATCTAAGCTGTCCATCCGTTTTGTCAGCTCATTTTAGGGCGTGAGGCGAAAAATGAAGTAGATCCAAAACTCAGCTGGACTACACTACAGGAAACAGTGGCAATTGAATGCTCACCATCAAAAACTTATTGTGGGCCACCAAAAGTTTTGGATCAAGCTGATATTTGTGTTTTCCCTTCATCCTGTTCTGTGTGGACTTATCAACAGGTTGGATGGAAAATAAACATTACAGTGGGCCCTATGAAGCTTTTAATGTTCAGCGTTCTATCATGTGCGACCCTCAACCGTGACCGTTATTATATCACGTGCTTCCTATGGTGTGGTCCACTTTATCTTTGGATCTGTCTCATTTTTTATCTTATGCAGTAAAATGAGCTGGCAAAACAGATGGACGGCATGGATAAAAGATATACATCATGGTGGGCCCACAGAAGTGTGCCACCCTGTGGGCGGGTGCTAAATAAACGACAGATTTCCCACATACCCCATGTCTCATTTGATGGCACCAAAGATGACGCAGATACAACTTTCAAGTGGACCACACCACATTAAACAGTGCTGAATGACCATTAAAACTTTTTGGTGGGCCATAAAAGTTTTAGATCAAACTAATATTTGTTTGTTTACCTTCATCCAAGATATTTACAACCTTATCAACAGGTTGGATGTTAAATAAACATTACGGTGGACCCTAGGGAGCTTTTAATGGTGGGTGTTGAATGACCACTGCTTCTTGTGGTGTGGTCCACCTGTGATTTGTATCTGCTTCATTTTTAGGTCTGTGCCAAAAACTGATCTGAAAAAACAGATGGATGGAATAGATATACAATGTATGCTGCATCGAAGTGAGCCACACCGTCAAGTTCTCACCTACGTTGCTGTGGCGTGGGTTCCACATTACCTTGTTCTTGTTTTGGAGGTCAGGTTCTTGCCCCCCTCTTATGTAATCTTACTTTTTAGTAATAAAGCTCACGGTGGTACTTTCCACCTTCACACACACGCACACACACACACACACACACAAAATGATCTATCAAGAGGATGGATGGTATGATGTACCACACATACATCAAGGGGGCTATAGCCAGGGATTAACCGAACTCAAGCCCGCCCATGTTACACCAGCCTGATCAAAACCGCTCCGTTTGCATGCTAAGTAACTCATTGTAAAAAATGGATGGCTAAAAATGAGTGACCAAAAGACCACATGCAACGCAGGTATAACCCACTTGAAGAGCGGGCTGCCTCATTTTTAAGCTGGAGCACATTCACCGAAGGGCCCACCAATACACAGATCTTTCACACACATGATATGTCGGCACATATGTGGTGCTCGTAAATGCGCTGCGAATAGCATTCTTTTTTACTTCCACATGACTCAATCATGGGTGACTTCATATTTTATTTGAGATGCTTGTAAATACCTACCTTCCATTCTCGATTATTACAGTTACCTCCCCTTTTGGAGGAATATGTACCGAATGACCAAAATACTCTCCTTTTGAGGAGTTTGTTTTGCATGCATGCAGGGGGTATCCATCATCATATATATAAAAAGCATCCAAACCATCCAACAAGATTAGCCTATGGTGAAAATTGGACACTAAAACATGGGCCCAATATAATCTCAGTTATTAGTGAAATCTAATTCCACAAACTGAAGTTGCTATAGGCATTAGTCATGTACCTAGCATGTCTATATTTCAAAATTGCTAATCTAGGTGGTGATAGTGCTTGGTTATTTGTCTTAAATGAAAAGCCATAAAAAAATACAGTTATGATGATTCCCCAACCATGATAGAGAAGAATTATTCTCATAAGGACCTATTTCTCCCTTATTCAATGCATTCTACATTGTGCAAAAATAAGTTCCTATCAATCTATCATAGTTAATCTAGGCAAAGCTGAATATGAAGCTTAGACCTCAAATCTATCATAACATGATCTTCTTGGAGAAGAATGACTCTAGGAAGATCTAAAATGAGAAAACCGAGATTTTATGTTCTGCCTTATTCAATGCATTCTACATCGTGCAAAAAAATCCACCACCCCATTTTATCTGCTCTACTACAGTAGCTGTTTGCTCGCTACTTGCATCGCAGGTCTGAATCCCTCTATGACTTCAGCATGCCTGCTCAAAATAGGCATACACCTACTTAAATATGGTAGATAATTCTAATTGGAATCAATTGAAATTAAATCTAGAAAAATCATGTAAATTATGTCAAAAGGTTTTGAATTAGATGCTAGAGATAGATTTTTGAACCTGTAGCTTGTGGCTGATTGGTAGACGGAGCATATTTTGACATTGATGTTTCAATTTTGAGCCCACCTTGTCAACTTGTAACCTTATGACGGACATTGCGGTTGCAGAAGAAGAAATTGCAAGATGGAAATTGGCAACAAAGATGAAGACCTACAGCAGGCAGAGCTGTTGAACATGAGTTTGTGGCTCAGGTATGCACATGTTGTAAGCCAATAAAAGTCACATGTTGTAGGTCAATCAGTTCCAATTTCAGTTTCCACACAAACAAAGTTAAATTCTCATGAGTTTCTTTTTCTTTGTTTGATTTTTCTTTCTTTTCCTTCTTGCCATTTGCATGTGCATGTGTGTTTGCGTGTGTTCTTCTTTTCTCTAGGTTAGTGAGGTAGTATTGGGCTTTTTGGAGGAAAATCCATCTCGAAGTCCGAGAAAATGCATACTAACGTTGAAGTAGCATGTAAGCTTGGAGTAGCATGCTCCCCTTGGAGTAGGATGCTCAATTCACAAGAGGTGGAAAATAGGTATATATGCATATGAACTTGGATATGCATATGAGCTTGTTGTTTTCCTATTAAGCAATATGTAAAACCACCAAAAGATGCTTTCTCAAAGATGTTATCAAATTGTTTTGAGAGCATGCTATATGATATGGAAGTTGCACCTCTACTGATGGCCATCTGCTAGGTGTGGAACATGAAAGTTGTCTATCAATTCCTCTTTTCAATTGTGCTTTAATTGTTTGAGATTTTTGTGTAGGTTTGTTGCACTTGACGAAGTTGGTATTGGGATTTTGGTATACTCAAGCAAGGGAGGTTGGTAGGATTTTTTATGTGGATTGCAGGTGAAAAAGAGGATAGATTTGGTTTATGGGGAAGTGTAGGATTGATGGGCCTGATCTTTCAATCAGTTTATAATGGAGGTTGCCATGTTCTTGGGTAAGAATCAAGCCTTAGATTCTTTTGTCTTCTTTCATTTCCCCTTCTTACGTGGTTTCTCTCCATTGAAAATATCCTCTGTTTCAACACTCGTTTACTATGCAATTTGAAAATTGAACTTGTTAATCACTATTCTAATTGTCAATGAAGTACAAGTGTGATTTACTTCTCTTTCTATTTCGCTTTTTATTTATTTAATGAAGGAGAGTTGCATTGTCTGCATTTTCAACGTTCTCTTTCATGTTATTCGGAGAATAAGATTTATCCATTTGGATTCAATAGGTGAGACTCGAACACATACTTGTGATGATAGCCTATTAGGGTATAAGCCATGAAGTCTTTATTTGTTTTAGCTTGAGATAAGTTAAATTATCAGGGTACAGAAACGGCTAAATATGCCGTTGATATTAAAAGAAATTAAAAACACTAGCTACGGATATAGAAAACTTAGTCCGTAGCGTTATGTAGACAAAATGCTACGGATTGGATTTATTTAGCTGCGGTTACTATCCGTAGCAAAAAATATATAGCTATGGACTATATCCGTATCTATATCTTAAAAGGCTATGGCTACAGTACCAATAGCTACGGATCAGATACGGCCGTTCTACGAATTATATTCGTAGCTATATAGCTATAGCTACGAATATGATCCGTAGCCTTTGCCCCATTTTTTAATATTTTCAAGAAAAAAAAAGTATGGCTACAAGCTGTTTTTTTTTTAGTGTACTAATGTTGATGGACCACTTACAACCAATGTGCCACGTGTATACAACATCCTAGTCGTTGAAGACATTGACCCCAATTCAAATCACTGACCGTGGAAATCGAACTCGAGTTGCTCGTGTCCCCCACCCACATGAAGTTCTGTGGTTTGAAGCTATGTGGGGCTTAGAGATTTTCCTGTGATAAATCCATTCCGTCTATCATTTTCGAAAGCTCACAATATGACAGGATTCTAAAAATCAGGTAAATCTAAAACCCAGGTGGGCCACACTACAAGAAAGGGTGAGAATGGAAACGTTTGCCTTTGAAACCTTCCTAGAGCCAATCAGGATATTTATATGCCATCCAAACCATTCATAAGGTTAGAAACGTTTGGATAATCTGAACGAATAAATATCATCCTGATCCAAAACTTATGTGTTCCCCATAAAGTTTCCAATTGTGAGCATTCAATTGTAGACAACACCCGAGTTTTGGGTCTGCCTGATTTTTGGACTCCTATCCTAATGTGAGCTTTAGAAACTGATGGACGGAGTGGCTTTCTCATGGGAACTTCCCATGTCTGTGGAAATCAACCCGAAACGTCCATAGTCTCGATTAAACGTGTGGAAAATCAATGGGTTGACTCAATGCACATGTGTGACCCATCTAGTGGGTGGATCAGACTGATTTTTCGCACCCAATAATCTATAAAGGGGACCAATCTTATTGGCGCCTTAGATGTCATATACAAGTTACACGTGGACCCATACCCACTCCACTCACGCTAACTTAGTGGTCCATCTGAACATTCTTTTTATTTTTCTTTTCAATATTTTTAAATGATTACCACAAAATCGTTCCTTTTCTTAGACATGTGGGAGGAGAGTTGATAAAGGTAAGGAGCATATCAAAGTGGTTGGTTTGCATTTAGATGCCATCGCACCCACAAACCTTCTTCATGACTTGCTTTCTTTCCTTCTCTTTTCCTCTTTCTTGTTGCTGTTGTTGCTATGGTTGTTGTAGTTGATCCCAAGTGAGGGGCACACTCAATTGATTGTCCATTGCTTCAGCAGATGGCCACCCCACTTTTTGTGATCTTCTTTCATTTATTATCCTTAACCTAAAAAAGTGGCCCATCTTGTAGTCTGATGGACTACTCAAGTTAAATTTGTAGTCTGCTAGTTGGGTAAAAAATCAACTTATCAGGCAAAAGGATTATCTCCATGTGGTAAAA
Organism: Liriodendron chinense; assembly: GCA_003013855.2. NCBI lineage: Eukaryota > Viridiplantae > Streptophyta > Magnoliopsida > Magnoliales > Magnoliaceae > Liriodendron > Liriodendron chinense. Next base: position 422,207 of record ML058479.1, read on the forward strand.
AAAAATCTGTCGAAATCCGTAAATAGCAGAATATTTTAATTTTCTACCACTACCAGATGTATAAATTGGATGTGAAAATATGGAGAACTCACAATGAGAACAAACTTTGCAGCTGACCAAGTTCCTGAAGAATTGGACCCGAGAGGCGATTGTTTGAGAGGTCCCTATAATGCACAATCGCAAAAGAAACATTATTGGCAGCGTTCGAGAGATCATGGATCAATATTTATTAGCACCATCAGCATCATATTCTGGAGACAGATTTTTCTTACAGGTCCATAATGCTTCTTAGGTTTCCGAATTCGGCTGGGATGAGTCCAACTAGATGATTGTTGCTCAAATTTCTGAAAGAAAACAAGAATGTCAATGAAAGGAAGTGAAGAAGACGAGTGGCCAATAACTAAACTCACAGTTTCAGAAGATGTTCCAAGTCACCAACGGAAGCTGGAATAGAACCACTAATCTTGTTGTTTGAAACATCCCTGAAGAATACAGCTCAATAGGGATGGGACCCTTGAGGCTGTTTGATGATAGATTCCTGTCAGAGGCAATTGAAAACACCATGAGATCTTTCCAAGCAATTGGAACTAGCAAAAATCCAATAGTCGGCAGCACAATCGCTGAATCAAGAAATGCAATGAAGCTATTTTTGCTACATTGAAAACGCAAGCATGCACACAAATGCACACATTTTTAGCTACATTTTAAACACAAGAAAATATAATGAAAAAGGTAAATTCCAATGAGACTGGATCGGACTCACAAGTTTGTCATGCTCTCAAGCTTTTGGAATGCACGTGGAATGATTCCATTCAGTCTATTCCTATACACATTGCTGCAACCAAACCCATGTTAAAATGATGATTTGCAGTACATAAATTAACCATAAAACCAAGCAACTGGAGAAAAATTAACTGCTTACAGGTTATTAAGATTCACGCATGAGCTTAAATTTTCAGGGATTGGCCCTTCAAGATTGTTGTTAGCAACATTCCTGCAAAAGAGTTGCATCACTTAGTTACCTAGATAATAGATTTTAACAGTCCCTGAGAGCAGATAAATGAGACAAACACAATTGAGCCAAGGTAAAACAACTATAGGAAGCTCTAAACAAGTCGTATAGGTCAAACAAGTCTGCAAGCCTCCCAAGTTCAGGGGGAATATGCCCATACAACTGATTATCATTCAGCTCCCTGCACATGCACCGATTCGCCACCGTCAACTTAACTCTTTTTCCCAACTTCCACACAGGTAAATAACAAAATAACATTTCCTTACAGATAGTGAAGATTTGTCATATTGCCTCATCTTTGGGGTCTGGCCCATGTCCAGGGCTGCATGACCTCATCAGCAGGTCAGATGGTAAATAATGACCCTCATCAGTAGGTCAGATGGTAAATAAACATCACGATGGGCCTAAAAACGGTTTCAACTGTGGGCAGTCAATAATCACCGTTTCTTGAAGTAGGGCCCACTTAAGCTTTAGATCTGCCCCATTTTTGCGGCCTTCCCACCTCCAGGTCTGATGGACCTTTTGGACAGGTTAGATGGCAAGTAACCATCACAGTGGGCCCACAATAAGTTTCAATGGTGAGAGTTCAATCACCGTTGTTTACAGTGGTGAGGTCCACAAGGGTTTTGGATCACGATTGTATTTGTGTTGTCCCTTCTTCAAAGTCAGCATTACCTTATTAACAAGTTGATGGTAAATAAACATCACAATAGGCCAGACAGGAAATTGCAAGAGTGGGAGTTTAATCACACATTATTTCTATGGTGGGATCCACTTGAGTGTTGAATCTGCCTCATTTGTAAGCTCTTCCCCCCGTCCAGGTCTGAGTGACAGGTTAGATGGCAAAAGGAAACATTACAGTGTACACCACCGACCTCGGAATTCTAACATTCATGCTCCATCTTAAAGGGGGACATGGGCCAGACCCCAAAGATGTTACTCTTTGATTCACTAACTTCTAAGTTCCAAGAATTATAAATTTACAGTGCTTACAGCACGGCAAGTGCCTACATCAGACTGATCACAGGTGGAATTGGCCCAGACAGCTGGTTTCCTTGCAGAGATCTAATAATGACAAAAATAACAGCTGTTAATTCAAGGATGTTATATACAAAAAGAAACTTGAGACTGAGAAAATGCAGGCAAAGGAGTCCCAAAGACTACAAAAGCAAGTCATCTAGACCCAACTCCCATTCTTTGAGTTGAAAAGTGAAGAAAGTTACTGGCATCATACAATGTTGCAACTTGCAGAAACCCAATATTGAAAGGAATCTCTCCTGTGAGCTGATGTAGAGATGTATATCAACAGGAAAAGGCAAAAGAAAAACGAAGACAAATTATCTAATGATTATCAAATTTCAATGACGAGAGGTAGTTCCCGCATACAAGTAAAAAAAAAAAAAGCAGAGAAAAACAATTAGCTCTAAGTATGAGGTCCTGACAACTCACAGATACTGCAAAACTTCATTCCAGTAAATAAGCCTCGGTATGTCGTATTCGAGCCCTTGCATTTTCGAGTTTTGGACCTATGCGCATGCCGTATTCGAGCACACTCCATGATAACATAGTGGACATTATCTTATACAGTTGGGCGTGCTGTGACAAGAAAAAACAGTGGACGTCCCACCACAAGAAAAATACAGTTGGGAACGCTTAATCAAGAGAGCGAGAGTCGTGCATGAAAGATTTGACGCCTGGAATTCATTATTCCAGCTGAAGGCCCTGCTATCCAAGTCACCACTTCCAGGGCAGCAACAGCCAACATGCATTCAAGTGATTAGTTAGTACAAATCTATAGAAATAGAGGATTATGGACAGACCCTCCATATACTCAGGCAGAAGTTGGTCCCCTCTTGTTCCCCCCCACTGGGCTAAACAAAAACCATCAGATCCTTATAAGCATCCATGACTGGGCCTATCTGCTATGAATAATCCTGTACATTTATTATTTTTTTTTTTTCACACCACTGACTGGATGGTTTGAATCGTCTGGTCTGATCAGTATGAATTTTTCAAGTCAATCTAGGAAGAACAAACTGGACTCATCAGATGTGAATGCCAATGCAGTCCAAATGAAACTACTTGGATAGAAAGATTTTCATACACTTAGCCAACTAGATGAGAGTGCCTGCTTAATCCCAAAGGCGGAAGACAGTAGGGTGTATATAGATATATCCTAGCAGTTAAAAATCCATCCCACACCTTTTTTTCTTCACGAAACACGGGATAGTGGCCCCTGATTTTGTCTAGATGCTAGGGAACATGAATCAGACAGCTAAAACCAAGCAATGTTCTACTGGACGATGCCATGTGCGCCCACGTGGGTGATTTCGGATTAGCAAGATTCCTTTCTATTGCTTCTAGTAATAACTCTCAAGATCAAAACAGCTCAACTGGTATCAAGGGATCTGTTGGCTATGTTCCTCCAGGTAACAATTTCTTTGTTTTTCGTTCTTCTTTTATCTTTTTAAAACATTTTGCTGATGTTCTTAAATATGAATCTTGAATTGTCACTTCTTTTTATTGCTTATCTTGTTGCTAGTATTGTTACAGTTGCTGCCATAGGAATATAAAATATATAATTGGCAACGATTTGGTACTCCCACAAACCCCTCAAATGTTGCTCTTAGCTGCTTCAAGGAAATGGGCAATCCAGTTCGTTAATATGGACTTTCCATTAGAGTGAGCGCACATTCCATGGCATGCCATGTAAAAATCACACGATTGGTTGAGTGTCTCGATCAATAGCCTATCAAATGAACTGTCAAGATCATTTATGTAAAAATTGTGGTAGTCTCTTTGTTGAAGCCCATCATGGATATAAGATACTAATGAATCACTTGTATCGGGCAATCCTAACCGTCCCATCCATATCTACCAAATATGAATGGCTTAGAAAACGAGGTCAGCTTATAGGCCGTTGAATCATCCAATCTTTGTGAGTTGTTTTCAAGATAGACTATGAAATATGTATAAGGACTAATGGACAGTCTAGATCAATCTATTGGACTATCCAAGTGCCTCAATGCAACTAGGATCACGATTCCTCAAAAAGCACTGAATCATTTCTCATAAACAACAACAACAACAACCACACGGGCCTGTTTGGTAGCCACCGAAAGTGAACCTGTCTGATTCATGTTCCCTAGCATCTACAGAGTGATACCCTACCATTGGATGGATAGGATTTCATGCCTATGCTGGCACAATCTAAAGTGAACGGGCTAGTCTTATGCCTCGGAATGGGCTGGGCAGGTCCTGGATTTGAACTGATTAGGCGGCACCTATTCAGAATTTTTTTTTGGAAAAACCCTGATTAGGGATCAACCATGACCAATTAGGGATTGCAAAACCCTGATTAGGGATCAACCATGACCACTTAGGGATTGCAAAACCCTGATTAGGGATCAACCATGACCACTTAGGGATTGCAAAACCCTGATTAGGGTTTCAACAATCAATGTTGGAGAGAGAGAGAGAGAGAGAGAGAGAGAGAGAGATTTCATACCAGGTAACGGCCATTGAGCTTGGAAGCTGAAAAAAACCACGGGAGCGGGGATGGGAGGTGTGGAAGCTTGGAAGCTGCAATGGCCACGACGGCGGGATGGGAGTAGTGGATTTTTGGGGAGAGAGAGAGAGAGAGAGAGAGAGAGAGAGAGAGAGAGAGAAAGGGAGGAATGGCGGGAGACGATAGAGGGAAGAGGTTTTTGGGGATTTTTTTACAGTCCGTGCGGAGTAAAATCGGATTGCATGCGGAGTAACTCCGCACGCTCTTATCGTGCGGAATAAAATCAGTTGGGCCCACCTAGAATGCATGTGCTTTATCTATTCCGTCCATATGTTTTTCCAGCTCATTTTAGTGGTTGAGCCCGAAATTTAAGCATATCCAAATCTCAAGTGGACCATGCCATGGGAAACAGTGGGAATAATGATTTCCACCGTTGAAACCTTCCCAGGCCCTACAGTGATGTTTTGTCATCCAACCTGTTCATAAGATCACATGGATATGGAAGAAGGGAAAACACAAATATCAGCTTGATCCAAAACTTCTGTGTCCTCCAAGAATTTTTCAATGGTAGACATTCAGTTCACACATTTCTTGTGGTGTGGTCTACTTTAGATTTTGATATGCTTCATTTTTTTTTTGCACCATACCTATAGTTTTCTGTCAAGATGGATGGACAGAGTGGATAAAATAACGTAAATCACTATGCGCCCACAAAGTTTACTCCGCACGTGCGGAGTTACCCAGTACGCAATCTGCTTCCTGGGTGGCCGGGGGCGTGAATTAGGTGTTACCCGGGAACAGCTGAGTTGGTGTTACCCCCACCGTATGGCCCACATGGATGATATTTTGTATATCCATGCCGTCCATCTGTTTCTACATCCCATTTTAGGATGACTTTCCAAAAATTATGTAGATCCAAATTTCAAGTGGACCATAACACTAGAAATAGTGTGATTGAGTGCCCCACCATTAAAAATTCCAAAGAGCCCATCGTAAGGTTTTTGTAATGTTTATTTGCAATCCAAGCTCTTCATAATGTCAATAAAGTCTTGATGAAGGGAAAATATAAAGATTAGATTGATCTAAAACTTTTGTGGCCCACAAAATGTTTTTAATGGTTATACATCACTGTTTCTAGTGATATGGTCCACCTAAGATTTGGATCTTCTTAGGATTTTGGATCACACCTAAAATGATATGAAAAAAGAGATTGACAGTGTTGATATATAAAAACTACAACAAGATGGACCCCACACGGTTAGGGTAACACCCACTAAGCTGTTCCTGGGGTAACACCTAATTCGCACCCCTTGGCTATGGGGCCACTGGCCGGTGCTTTGTGGGCCCCTCCATGACGTATGTGTTTTATCCACGCTGTCTAGCCATTTCTGAAGATTGTTTTAGTGCTTGATCCAATAAATGAGTCAAATCTAAATCTCAGGTGGACCACACCATAGGAAAATAGTATTGATTGAATGTCCACCATTAAAAACCTCGTAGGGCCCACTATATTAATTATTTGACATCCAACCTCTTGATTAGGTCAACAGACCTGGATGTAGGAAAAAAACAAATATCAGCTTGTTCCAAAACTTCCGTGGCCCCCAATAAGTTTTTAACAGTGGATGTTCAATTAAAATTGTTTCTTGTGATGTGGTCCACTTGAGATTTGGATCTACCTCAAATTTGGGCTCATACTATAAAATGATCTACGAAAATGTATGGATAGAGTGGATGAAATACATTCATCATGGTGGGGCCCACAGAGCACCGATCACTTGGCATTGACTAGTGGCAGGGTCACTAACCAATCCGCATCCGTTATCCCAACGGTATGACCCCAAGTTGATATATTTTATGTATATTTAATCCATCCATCTGTTCTTTTATATCATTTTAGGATGCAATAGCAAATATTAGAAACATCAAATTCTCAATGGCTAGATTAGAGTTTGGGGTCCAATGACTATACATTTATTAGGTTTTCACGAGGTCAACAAGTTGCAGCACAATTTTGACCTAAAAATTTGGCCTAATTTGGAAATCTAATCCATTCACTCTATTATACTCATCAATAACTTTGATTTGACTGGTCACTTGCCCTGATTAAGTTTAAGATGAGAAAGATACTAAATAGATAAAATTGATCAATGATGGGCCATATCTTATAACCTAACCATTAGATTTGAGTGAAATTTAATTTAAACATCTAAAGTCATTTACTTTTCAATTTGGACCAATCAGATTGTCCAAAATTTGTCTAGCTCTAGACAAACTGATTGTGCACATTTAAAGAGTCTTTTATACGAATATGATTCAGGCTTAATTTTGTTTTCAATAATAATTACCACGTTCTAAACATATCAGCCATTCAGATCAAGTTTAGGATGACTTGATCATAGAATTTGATCAATCTCATCATTATAAGTTTTTCTTGCAATTAATTAACATCATTATATTAGGGCCTTCATTTTTTGCACCAATGAACATGTATGTATGCATAAACCAATCTGATAACCAGTTAACTGAATGAGTGTAATTTATCATTTTCAACTATCCAATAAATGTCCACCAATAAATTTGGCCCACTCATTTCAAATTTCTCGCTTTTATTTAAATCACAATTTTTTTCCAACTTTTTTTTTCAAAACTGATGAAATCTCTTTTTTTTTTTAATCAAATTTCTCAACTTTTTTTTTTTTTCAAAATACGAAATCTCGATTTTATTTTAAATCTCAAATCTTCATTTCCTTTTCAAATCTAATTTTTTTCCGAACTTTTTCAAACTTATCAAAAATTTATTTTTTTTTAATCAAATTTATCAGTTTTATTCAAACTTCTCAACATTTAAAAAATACTAGTTCGTTTTTTAAAACACTAATTTCTTTTCCAAAATGTCAATTTTATAAAAATATAATTTCTTTTCAAAAATTAATTTTTTTAAGCTTATCAATTTTATTCAAACGTCTCAATTTTTTTTTTCAAAATAACTTTTTTTGTCTAAAAATGTTACTTTTTTTTTCTAAAATCCTAATTATTTTTTAAATCTCAATTCTTTTTTTTTAAATCCGAATTTTTATCAAACATTGTCGATTTCTTTCCAACTTCTCAACCTTTTTTTTCGAAATCACAATCTTTTTTAAACTTGTTAATTTTTATTTTCAAATTAAAATTTTTTATTTATCAAAATCTCCATTTTTTTACATCACATTTTTTTCTTCAAAATTTCAATTTTATTTCAAACTTCTCTAACTTTTCAAAATGTCAATTTTTTAAAGCTTCTCAATTTCTTTTCAAAATATCATTTTTTTAGTCAAACTTCTTAATTTTTTTGAAATACAAAATCTTAATTTCTTTATAAAAATTTCAACTTTTTTACAAACTTATCAATTTTATTCGAACTTCTCAACTTTTTTCAGATGGCCATTTTTTTTTTAAATCTCAATTTTTTGAATCTTATTAATTTTCTAAATCTCAATTTTACTAAAAAATTGTTAATTTATTTTCAAACCTCTCAACTTTTTTTGTTTGAAAATCACAAATTTTTTTTAACTTCACAATTTTCTTTTTCAAAATGTTTAATTTTGTGAAAATTTGAAAAGAAATTTGAAACATATTAATTTTATTCAAATTTCTAAATTTTGTTTTTAAAATCTCTTAACTTTTTCTTTCAAATTACTAAATCTGTTATTTTAAATATCAAATTTTTTAATTTTTAAAAAATATCAGCTTTTTTCAGTCTCATTTTTCTTAAATTTTAATTTCCGACGAACCTTATTTGGGGGATTTTTCGGGCTGGGATTAGCGACAAACCAAATTCGTCGTTAAATAGCGATGAGCTAAGTCCGTCGGAAATTATAATTTTGCGACGAACTATGTTCGTCGGTAAATCCCGCGACCAAATCCCGCCTTAATTTCGCAAAATCGACGGAATATTTTAAAATACGACGGACAAGATCTGTCGTTAAAGCAAGCAATTTTTGAGACGGTCAATGTTCGTCGCAAAATCCGTCGCAAATTTGCCTTTTTCACGTAGTGTTTCCACTACTAATGACCCAAATTTAATGGTCAACTTTATGATCAACATGGGATTTAGATCATAGATAGATTTCCTTGACAATGGAAGGATTAGATTGTAAGTAGGTACATGTTAGAGGTGAATTGACAGGCTTTTTTCATAATCAGGTACAATGAAATTTATAGAGTGGTGAACACCATACTAAATTCACTCTTGAAACCTTAACCCTTTCTTATATATAGATCCTATTACAAAAGACAAAATCCCAAGGAGAGAGAGCTTGGATGCCCTCCCCAAGTGAGAAAAGAGAGAGAGAGAGAGAGAGAGAGAGACAGAGAGAGAGAGAGATCCACTCTCCCTTATTCAATTTCTTCATCATCACCATTCCTTCATCCTTCTTATGTGGTCCACCTGGGTGGACGGTTGGTATGTTTCCTCGACATCTACTAGAGGAAAACATATTTTGTCTTAGGGTTCCCTTCACTGCAATAGATGATGAAATTACGCTGCAGATATCATCTACACATTCATCATGTCCGAATATAATCTCATCCATCCATATGTTTTTATTTTGTTTAGAAATCTGATGTTATTGCAATTAGGATTTCCTAAGGCAGGCTCCTTGATAAAATTGTATTACAAGCAATTCTGTTCCACATAGACCCTAAGGACCCAACACACTCCCCATCATGCAAAACCTACCTTTGATGTGGGTTGTCCACCATGTGGACCCCACCTTCAATGTGGACCATCCATATGCGGGGCTAACTTTGATTTGGACCATCTATCATGTAGAGAGATGAGAAAGAGAAAAAGAAGAGAGCAGGGCAAAGTAAAAAAAAAAATTCTACAAATTTTTGTTTCAATAACGTAGATATTATCTACATATGATTGTAAGGACGTACGTATTTGGCATCTCTATCTACTTCAATAAGAACTACTCTAATATGAGCTAGATAATTAAGACTTTTTGCACTTGCTCTTGTTTCACGATAAGATCATTTGATAAAATCACTATTTAATAATAAAAAAGAAATTCTTATTTGAAAGAATTATTTGATAAGACATCCAAATAAGAGATTTTTTTAAGGATAGCAATGACTGGCAGACCGGGCTGCATAAATTTTCTCCCAAGCTGGAAGATTAAAGCTCGTTAACCACATCCTCTCCGAAATTCTGATCCAAACTCTAGTAACAACAGATGTCCCAGTTAATGTTATGTCCTTGTTCGAGAGAACTTTTGTTTATTTCCTTTGGCGCTGGGAAACATGGTGTAGAAAGCTAAATTGGATCAGTTGGAATCGCACCTCAATGCCAAGATTTTGTTAAACTGTTAATTTGGAAAATTTTCCATGTTAACAGTCAAAGTTTCTTTTATTTTTTGTCTTCACATGAGTAAAAAAAAAATCAAGTTCTGTATGATATAGCTCAGCTGGATTGTGTTAAAAAAAAAGAAGAAAGAAAGTAAGCTAGCAAAAAAGAAAAGAAGAAAAGAAAGAAAAAGAAAGCAAGCTAGCAAAAAAATATCCAAAAAAAAATATGCACTTTCTTGTATTTCATCTCCAACAAAACAAATCAAAGAAAGTTTCTACTGCACCTCTGTTTTTCCTATGTGTGTATTTTCTGTTTTTTCTTCTATTTTTCAGCAGGCTATACCATTCCGCTACCCCTCTTCCAATAAATCTGGTGTCAGAGCTTCAAGAATCTGTTAAGGGCCACAAGAATATATTTGTTGCTACTAAAATTAAAGAAGTTATTTCATCTATATCTCCAGAAAATCAAACAAATGCAAGTCAAGTTTCAATAAGCGTTTCCAACATTATCCATTGTTTTTTGCGCTTAAAAATTTGATTGTGTTTGGAGTTGATTTTTTGCAAGTTGAAGAATGTGGAGTGTTTGGTAGGAGTGTTGGTGTAAAATCCATTTAAAAGAAGCAGTTTTTATAATCAAATTTGAAAAAGCTTATCCACGCCCACAAGGTATTCGACAAAATCCCTCAACGACAATGGCATCAAGTCCTGGATCCAATGGCTTCAATTATGCACAAAGTCTTATTCCAATCTTTGATGGAGAGAGCTATGACTACTGGAGTCTCCAAATGATGACCCTATTCATCTCACAAGATTTGTGAGAACTTGTTGAAGGCAAGTACGATGAACCGGAATCGGCGGAGGTCCTTGCTTCTTGGACTAATGCAAAACAAAAAGAGTATAAAGAAAACAAGAAGAAAGATGCCAAGGCACTCTTCTACATCCAACAAGCAGTGAGCAAGAGTATCTTTCCAAGACTCTTGACAGCCACAAGTTCTAAGGAAGCATGGGACATTTTAAAAAAAGAATTCCAAGGGTCTGAAAAAGTTATTACCATTAAGCTGCAATCTCTTTGGAGAGATTTTAATAACCTATTAATGAAAGAAGCTGAAACAGTCCAAGCTTATGTTTCTCGTGTTTTGGGTATCATTAACCAAATCAGAAGTTATGGGGATACAATTCAAGATAAGAAGATTGTGGAAAAGATCTTGAGGACTCTTCCAGCTAAATTTGATCATGTAGTAGCAGCCATAGAAGAGTCTAAAGATTTGTCCAAGTTGAGTTGCCATGAATTGATGGGCTCACTTCAAGCACATGAGCAAAGGATGAGTAGATTTGTGGATCAAAGTATGGAGCAAGCTCTTCAATCAAAGTTGAAGTCGAAAGAAAAGAACGATCAAGATGCTAAAAGAGAGAATTCAAGAAAGGGCACATTTAAAAAATAAAAATTTGAAAAGGCTCAAGCTCCAACTTTGGCCATGGAGGAAGTTATAATCAAAGCCATGGAAGAGGAAGAGAAACAAGTCAAAAATCAGAGGTATGAAAAAGGAAGCAACTCCTCTAATCTAAAATGCATGGCGTGCAAGAAGTTTAGGCATGCAAGTAAGAATTGTTGGTATAGATGTATGAGATGCAAGATTCTAAATCATATGCAGAAAGATTGTTGGTTTCAACAAAAAGGGGAAGCAAATTTTTCTGAGAAAGAAGCTTCATCAGATAATCTATTCTATTCCTGTTTGAATACAAAAAGAATCTCAGGATATATGGTACGTGGACAGTGGCTGCAACAATCACATAACTGGGAATTGACAATGCTTCATCAATTTGGATGAAAAAGTAAATTCAAAAGTAAAGCTTGGAGATGGAAAGCTACAAAGTGTCGAAGGCAAAGGAGTTATTTCGGTGTACATCCACTACGCCAAAAATGCCAAAAAACGACTGTTGAAAACCGTCGCCAATCGTTATTCCAGACGGTTTTCAACAGATGCAGGGGCCCTCATTTTACTGCGTCGTAAAACTTACCCAACGGTCTGAAACCGTCGTTCATGAACGACAGTTATGGGCCGTCTCACAACACGATGGTCCATAACCGTCGTTGCAGTACACTCACCTAGATGATGGAGAATTTAGACGCAATGATAGACCGTCGTTAATTTTTGGTTTATAAAAAAGAGACCATTTAATCACCAAACATGATGGCTTTAGTTAAACAACCACTAGAGATCCACACTCAAATACACATTAGATTCCTCCCCAATTAGATTCACAATTACAAAACCCTAATTAGGGATTGGAAATCGAAAAATCCTAAATATATTCACCATTGTAAAACCCTAATTAGGGTTTTAGCATTCAATGTTCGGGAGAGAGAGAGACCTGCTGCAATGGCCACCCTTGGTCCGGTTGGAGAGGAGATGGTGTTAGAGATGGGAGGCGTGGATTTTTTTAGAGAGAGAGAGGTCGACGGCGGTGGAGAGAACGATAGAGAGAATGGAAGAGAGGGAGGGAGGTAGACCGAAAGAGGGTTTTGGGAGGGAGGACGGATTTCAGTTTCCCCCTCTCGTTTTGAGGACGCGGGAGCGGATTAGGTGTTACACAGGTAACACATTAGTGGGTGTTACCCTTGCCATGGGGTCCACCTTGATGATGTGTTGTATATCTACACCGTCCATCCATTTCTCCATGTCATTTTAATATGTTTTCCCAAAATTTAAGAAAATCCAAATCTTAGGTGGACCACACCACAGGAAACAGTGGGGATTGAGTGTCTTACCATTAAAAATTCTAAAGAGCCAATTGTAAGGTTTTCCTAATGTTTATTTCCCATACAACCTGTTGATAATGTCAAGAGAACTAGATGAATGGAAAATACATAGATATGATTGATCCAAAACTTTTGTGGCCCGCAAATCGTTTTTAATGGACATTCATCACTGTTCTTAGTGCTATGGTCTATCTAAGATTTGGATCTTCTTAAGGTTTGGGATCCCTTCTAAAAATGAGATGGAAAAAGAGATGGCCAATGTAGATATACAAAAAATATATCAGGATGACCCCCACACGATTGGGGTAACACCCACTAAGGTGTTACCGGGGTAATAAGGACGCGGCTTGGCTATTGACATGCCACTGGCCAGGTGGCTAGTGGTCGGTGCTCTGTGGGCCCCACCATGATGTATTTGTTTTATCCACGCTGTCCATCCATTTCTCAAGATCATTTTAGGGTTTGATCCAAAAAAGAGACAGATCTAAATCTCAGGTGGACCACACCACAAGAAAACAATAGTGATTGAATGTCCACCATTAAAAACCTCCTAGGGCCCACTGTAATTTTGTTCGACATCCAACCTCTTGATTAGGTCATACAGACCTGGATATAGGGAAAAAAAAATATCAACTTGTTCCAAAACTTTCGTGGCGCCTAAGAAGTTTTTAATGGTGCCGTTTAATTAACATTGTTTCTTGTGATGTGGTCCACTTAAGATTTGGATCTACCTAAATTTTGGGCTCATACCATAAAATGATCTAGAAAAATATATGGATGGCATGGATGAAACACATACATCATGGTACGGCTCACAGAGCACCAATCACTAGCCATTGGCTAGTGGCAAGATCACTAGCCAATCTACATACCCTAATTGTGTGATCCTAAGTTGATATATTTTAGGTATATTTATCCCATCCATATGTTCTTTAATATCATTTTAGGATGCAATACCAAACCTTAAGAAGATCCAAATCTCAACGCCTGGATTAGAGTTTGGGGTCCAATGATCGTATATATATTTCTTGTATTTTCATGAGGTTATCAAGTGCAGAGCAATTTTAACCTAAACTTTTGGCCCAATTTGGAAATATGATCCATTCACTCTATTCTACTCATCAAGATCTTTGATTTGACTGGTCACTCGTCGCGATCGAGTTTCGGATGAGAACGATATTGGGTGGACAATATTGATCAACAATATGATGAGCCATATCTTGCAACCAAGAGTTAGATTTGAATAAAATTTAATCAAAACATCTGAAGTCATTTATTCTTCAATATTGATTGATCAGATTGTCTAAAATCTGTCTAGATCTAAACAAACTGATCGTACCCATTTAAAGAGTGCTTTGGACGGATCTGATTCCTTTCAGGTCAAATTGGGTTGAATTTTATTTTCTATCCTAATTAGCATGTTCCGAACATATCTGATCATTCAGATCAATTTTAGGATGGCTTGATCGTAGAATTTGATCAATCTCAGCATTATAAGTTATTCTTGCAATTACATTTCATTATCCTTGGGCCATCATTTTTTGTACAAGTGAAGTTGTGGGTATGCATAAACTAATCTGATAGGTAGCCAACTGAATGAGTGTAATTTTTCATTTCAACCGTGCAATAAATTTGGTCCACTCATTTCAAGTTTCTCAATTTTTTTTCAATCTTAAACTTTTATTTTTTAAATCCAAACACTTTTTCAAACTTATTAAAAATCTTTTTTTTTTCAAAATTATCAATTTTATTCAAACTTCTCAATTTTTTCAAAATGCTAATTTTTTTTTTTCAAAACATCAACTTATTTCAAAATCTTAGTTTTTTTTTAATCTCAATTTTTCTCAAACATTGTCAAATTTTTTTTCCAAACTTTTCAACTTTTTTTCGAAATAACAAATTTTTTTTAATTGTCAATTTTCTTATTCAAAATGTTAATTTTTTTTGTCAAAATCTCAATTTTTTTTCTCAATAACTTTTTTTTTTCTCAAACATTGTTAATTTTTACAAGATTCCAATTTTTTTTTTTCAAAATCCCAATTTTTTTTATATCTCAATTTTTCTAAAACATTGTCAAATTTTATTTCGAACTTTTCAACTTTTTCTTTTCAAATCACAATTTTTTTAAAATTCCTAATTTTCTTTTTCAAAGTGATAATTTTTTCATCAAAATCTCAATCTTTTCATATATCTCAATTTTTTTTTTTTCAAAATCTCAAATTTTCTCAAACATTGTCAAATTTTTTCCATATCCCTCAAAAGCTTTTTTTTCTTTCAAAATCACAATTTTTTTAAACTTCTCAATTTTCTTTTCCAAAATCACACATTTCTTTTCAAAATCATGGTTTGTTTTTAATCTTAATTTTTTCCCCCAAAATTTCAATTTTTTTCGAACTTCTCCACTTCATTTTTTCAAAAAGTTTTCCTTTTCAAAATGTAATTTTTTTTAGAATCTTGATATTTTTTAAATCACAATTTTTTTTCAAAATCTCTAATTTACTCAAACATTGTCAATTTTTTATTTCTTTCAAAACTAAATTTTCTGTCAAAATGCAGATGTCTTTTTTAATCTTAATATTTTAAAATATTTCAATTTTTTTAATAATTGTTATTAAACATTGATTTAACGACGGATCTCATTCCTCGGTAATAGAAAAAGTCCGTTGCAAAACTTTTATCTGCTTCGACGGACTTTATTCGTCGTTTAATATCGTTATACAACGGATTCAGTCCGTCGCAAAGTTACAACGGCCCGAATTCGTCGCATTTCTGCATCAGCAACGAACATAGACCGTCGTACAATTCGGCCACCATTACCAAATTTCCCCATGGAAATGGATTCGCGACGGTCATTGTTCATTAGCGACGAACTTAGTACGTCGTTAAACCAAGCCATTTTTGCGACGAATAATGTTCGTCGCCAAATTTGTCGTAAATTTACAATTTTGACGTAGTGATCTAAACTCATCTTCGATGTTCTCTATGTTCCCGGGTTAGATCAAAATCTTCTAAGTGTTGGCCAGCTCATCAAAAAGGATATTTGGTGAATTTCGATAATGATGAATGCAAAATTATAGATAAAATCAGCAAGCAATTGATGGCAAAAATTAAAATGACACAAAACAAAGTATTTCCACTTATTATGCCATCAATTGAAAAACAAGCTTTGAAAGCTGAAAATGGTGCTAATTGCTTAATATGGCATCTAAGATATGGCCCTCTAAATTATGGTGGCTTGAAGTTGTTGAAACAGAAAAATATGATCACAGGTCTTCCTTATATACATGATGAAGGGAAGATATGTGAATGGTGTATTTATGGGAAGCTACATAGGCTCCCATTCTCAAAATCATCTTGGCGAGCTACAACACCTTTGGAGTTGGTGCATGCTGATTTATGTGGGCTGACACAAATTTGTCATTTAACGGAAAAAGATATTTCATTCTCTTTAGCATAATGATGTAGGTGTACTTCTTTCAGCAAAAATTAGAAGCTTTCTCAATATTCACAAAATTCAAGGCATATGTGAAGAAGCAAAGTGGCCATCACTTGAAGGTTTTAAGAACCGATCGTGGTGGAGAATTTACATCAAAGGAATTCAATGGCTATTGCATGCAGATGGGAATTAAGAGAGAATTAACAGCAAGATATACTCCCCAACAAAATGGAGTGGCGGAAAGAAGAAACTGGACTATCGTTAAGATGGCACAAAGCATGTTGAAGGGAAAGGAGTTACCAAACAAGTTTTGGGTTGAAGCTGTCAATACCGTAGTCTACATTCTCAATAGATCGCCTACAAAAGCTGTCCTTAATATGACTCCTTTTGAAGCATGGCACAAGCAGAAGCCGAAAGTGAGCCATTTCAAGGTGTTCGGGTGCATTGCATATACACATATCCCATCACAAATTAGAGAAAATTTTGATGAAAAAGGTGAGAAGTATATTTTTATTGGCTATAGTGAAGAGTCCAAGGCGTACCGCTTGTTCAAGCAAAAAAACAAGTGAGTTGGTGATTTCAAGAGACGTCATATTTGATGAAGAAAATGAAGACAAGAAAAAAATGAAGACAAGAAACTTCAAGAAGTGATTGAAGAAGAAAATATACCACCTCCATCATCTTCAGATAGGCTGAGTACGCCATATGCTCCATCATCAAGTCCAAGGTCGCCAAGTTCAAGTTCAAGATCGAGTAGTTCAAGTTTACCGTCAAGAAAAGAATGTTCATTAAGGGAAATATATGAAACATGTGACATTGCCTACATTGCACTTGAGCCACAACAATATGAATAAGTTGCAAAGGAAGAAATTTGGAGAAAGGCGATGGATGAAGAAATGATGGTAATTGAAAAAAATGAAACATGGAAGATGATTGATAGGCCGAAAGAAAAAGAAATCACCAGATTGAAATGGATCTATAAGATCAAGTTTAACGAGGATGGCACAATCAAAAGACTTAAAATAAGATTGGTGGCGAAGGGTTATTCTCAACAGCACAGAATTGATTTTAATGAGACATTTGCTCCCGTTGCTAGAATGGATATGATTCGAATAGTCTTGGCTCTAGCAGCCCAATTGAAAATTCCACTTCTTTAATTGGATGTAAAATCAGCCTTCTTGAATGGAGAACTTGAAGAAAAAATTTATGTGGAGCAACCTCAAGGTTATGTGAAGAAAGGAAAAGAAGATAAAGTCTACAAGCTTCGGAAAGCTTTGTATGGCTTAAACAAGTTCCAAGAGCGTGGAATAGCAAAATTGATTGATATTTCCGCCAAAATGGATTTGAAAGAAGCCCAAGTGAGCCATCTCTCTATGTCAAAAAGGAAGGTATATGCATGATAGTCTCATTGTTTGCCTTTATGTTGTTGATTTGATTTATGCAAGTACTAAACTAAAGATGGCGGGAGATTTTAAAAGGGCTATGATGAAAGAATATGAAATGACTGATTTGGGCCTTATGAAATATTTCCTCGGGATACAAGTGAAGGAATCCCTTGAAGGAATTTTCATTTCTCAAGAAAACTATACAAAAAATCTACTGAAGAGATTTAACATGTTGAATTGCAAGCCTGTGGCTACACCAATGGCATTAAATGAGAAGCTTTGAAAGAATGATGGAGCTAAAAAAGTGGACTCAACTCTCTATCGAAGCTTGGTGGGTTCATTGATTTATCTCATTAATACAAGGCCCGACATTGTGCATGCTGTCAGCACGGTTTCTAGATTCATGAATGAGCCAAGTAAACTCCATTATGCAGTTGCAAAAAGAATCCTTCGATATGTTAAAGGATCCAAAGAATATGGAATCAAATATTCGGCCGATGATGATAATAGCTTGATTGGGTTCATAGATAGCGATTGGGCAAGCTCAGTTGATGATAGAAAAAGCACTTCAGGTTATATTTTCTGTATGGGATCAAAAGTCATAACCTGGTCTTCAAGGAAGTAGAATACAGTGGCATTATCTTTAGCAGAAGCCAAGTATATTTCGGCTATAAGTGCAGCTTGTGAAGCAGTTTGGTTGAGGCGAATTCTAACCTACTTGCATCAAGTTCAAGAGAAACCCACTCAGATTTTCTGCGATAATATGTCAACAATCGCAATAGCAAAAAATCCAGTCTTCCACAGTCGATGGAAGCATATTGAATTACGTCATCATTTCATAAGGGAGCTCGTGGAAGAAGATCAAATAGAATTGAATTTCTGCAAATCTGAAGATCAGCTCGCAGATGTCTTTACCAAATCTCTTGCAGTAGATAAGTTTATTCAATTCAAAAAATGTTAGGAATTCAGGTTTTTCAAATTAAGGGGGAGTGTTAAACTGTTAATTTGGAAA
Organism: Liriodendron chinense; assembly: GCA_003013855.2. Lineage (NCBI taxonomy): Eukaryota > Viridiplantae > Streptophyta > Magnoliopsida > Magnoliales > Magnoliaceae > Liriodendron > Liriodendron chinense. Next base: position 440,652 of record ML058479.1, read on the forward strand.
ACCTACCATGTCAGCAGTCAAACTTTCTTTTATTTTTTGTCTTCACATGAGTAAAAACAAAATCAAGCTCTATATTATATAGCTCAGCTGGATTGTGTAAAAAAAAGAAAAGAAGAACAGATAGAAAAAGAAAGCAAGCTAGTAGAAAAATACCCAAAAACTCAAAGAAAGTTTCTGCTGCACCTCTGTTTTTCCTATGCGTGTATTTTCTGTTTTTTCTTCTGTTTTTCAGCAGGCTACACCATTCCGCTGCCCCTCTTCCAATAGATTTGAGGGAGGCCTGGGCACCAGAATGCTTAAGGGCGTTATGGCAAGCTTTAGGCTAAAGTTTGCTTGGTTTGCTAGAGTCAACGACTCCACCAACATCTTGGCATCCTTCATTTGAGCAAATATGCTGCTAATTTTCCTGATGAAGACAAGGGTTCGGCCTCAGGCCCCATCTCTCCATTCTGGCAAAAGGTCAGGTCCTTTCTTTCCATCGTGGATAGCCACTCCCACTGGTTGATTGACCTTGGAGAATGCAAGTTCTGGTCTGAAATTGGACAGTTCCGGGGCCCCTTAAGGCGTGGACCATCGAGAACATTCAAGATAACCTACTTGATATGAAGGTAAATGACATGCTCGGGAAAGACGGCTTGCTTCCTCATATCCCGTGTCACACACCGCTGTCGCAGATAGTGTGGGATCACTTATCTGACAAGGGCTTTTATTGCTTAGATGGTGATGACACTTGCATTTTGATTGCCTACCCCACAGGAATTTTCAACATCAAGTCAGCCTGGGCCTGTGTCGGCATGGCTCGACTATGAAAGAGGGGGCCAAAGGGGTGTGGCACTCCACTTTGCCTCCAAAAATTTCTATGTTTGGGTGGGAGGTTATCCATGGGGCGGTTCTTGTAGATGGTCGGGTCTAGGCTAAGGGAGTCAAGAAGGCTTCTAGATGTGAATGCTACATACTCGATAACTTCTAACTAGTGGTCGTCGAATCGCTAGACCACTTGTTTGCCTCAAGCGCTCTAGCTTCACAGGTATGGAATTTTCTTAAGTTGCATTTTAAGCTATCTGTAACGCTCCGAAATTTCGACTCTCGTGGACAAGACGATGGGTCGAGCTTCCGGGTGTTAACTCATGTGTGTCAGGGTTACGTTTCCACACACTTACCTGTAATTTCATAAATTCATGGCATACATAGCATAATGACGGAAATTTAAGTTCTTATTCCATAAATATTCTATTCTAAGTTCTAAATCAACGTAATAAAACATGTTTAACCAAAGATTTTTACTTATTATCTCTATGAGAGACTTATTACATGTTCAAAGGAAAAATAAATCTACTCTACAAAGATAATAAACATAATCCATCTTCAAGCCGCTTCGGTTTCATCGTCCGTCACTTGCTGCCACGAGCCTTCAAGCTCCTCATCGTAATGTTCGATTCTCTTACTGGATCTTCACCTGAATTATCTGAGATGTGGTTGGATAGCGTTAAACGCTATCATAGTGGGGAGTATCCCTTTAAAACAATCATGATAATAATGGCACAGAGTAAACGCAAGCAGGATATTATCATTTAATCAAATCAAAACAATTCAATAAAAGATCTTAGTTAATGCAATGCATGACATGGATGCTCTGGCTAAGGCACCCTGACCAAATGAGACGGGATCACTCCACTCTTCTCACCAGCTACTAGTTACCAGAGGTTCTAGCTAGGATGGGATCACTCCACTCTTCCCATGCACCAAAATCCAATTAGTGAAACGGGCCCATGCACACTTTCACTAGATAGCGAGAGAGAAACGGGCCCATGCATACTTTCACTAGATAGCGAGAGAGAAACGGGCCCATGCACACTTTCTCTAACACCCAAGGGGATGACCCACCAAGCCGGGTCCAGTGAATGCATGATTAGTTTTTCATTTAATTAAATAAGTTTAGCATTCAGCCCATTAAATGATGTTCACGACTAATGATCACTCCTTACCCCCAATTAATTCAAGAGTCTTCATATTCATTAATTTCATACTTCAGTGGATCCATCACAGGTAACAAATCAATAAAGATCCCTTGGCACGTAAACAACAATGTGCACATGGTAGTGCCAAACTTAACATCATGGCATATGCAATCAACAGCACATGCATGGTAATGCCAATACCTAATTTTCAATGTCGAGGCATATTCATTCAATAAGACACACGGTAATGCCGACTTTTACAATAAGGCACAATCATCCAAAATCTCCACATGATAATGCCAACGTAACAAGGCCTCGCACAGGCTTCATCTTTTTACATCAACGGTTACATCAGTATGGGGCCAAGGAGTTTTCATTAACGTAACATCCATATGCAATATCTCATAGCAAACAATACATCAATCATCATAAGCATGTGACAACGTAAATCGAGCATGGTTTCCATATGAGCTTGTACATCATAACAATTACTTTTCCAACTACTTAAGCATAGTTCATATATCAAAATTCAACATACACCATAAGGAACATCATATAATTCATAATTACATGGAAAGATTTCAATAAGCACGATTTCAAGAAGTCATGTCACAAAATCCTAATTTATAAGCATAAATCAACATATAATTTAATATTATCGTGGATGGGCTTAAAGGAAATCCCCACCTTATGATAGTGAATGGTTGAAGATGCTACTAAGGCTGCAAAATCAAGCTTGGGTTCAAACCTTCATAGTTGAATGGGAAAAATATGAAATTAGGGTGTAGATATGTATGATTTTCATCGCCACAACAAACTAGTGTTAGATCTACACCTAGGGTTAGGGTTTAGATTAGATCTAGGAAACAAAAATCATGGTTTAACCGTTCATACCTCTCACAACAGTGACTCAACTCGAAATTCCAACAGGTTGACTCAGTTCGGTTCGGCTCTTCTTCCTTTCCCTCTTTTCTTCTTCTTTCTTTCTTTTTTTCTCTCTCCCTCTCTCTCTCTCTCTCTCTCTCTCTCTCGCTCTCTCTTCTCTTCTCTCTTTCTCTATGGCATGGAGGCTAGGGTTAGGAGAAGGGCTTGGAGATGCGTAATAGGAATATGGAGAGGGATGTGCGCCCATGAGGATAGAGAAGAAAGGCATGTGCGTGGTGGGGTCTTGTGTAACAACCTCTTGAGGTAGGTTTCTCAAATCTTAATATTTGGGTAATCTTTGATCAATTCCAATCCGTTCATCTTATCAAGCTCAAAGAGTAGAGTCAGAATACGTAAGTTTCTTGATGAACCACATTCTAGATTGGTCGATCCTTGAAAATGGCCTGACAGGTGCTAAAATGGGCTTGATCTCAATTAACGGTCTATGCTTGATGATCAGGGCTCAAATTTTGGAAAAATATGTAGTCATGATAGGCAAACAATTGTACAAAATTTAGTGGTTGATTGATGGTGAGAAATGCCTAAATATGAAATTCCAACTTTTGGCGAAAAAGGAAGGGGCTAGCTTTGTAGTTCAACGGTGTAGGATTATAGATCGGGGTCCAAATTTTGTGTAAACTCGTAGTCATATGAGTATAATGGGTGGTTCAAATTTGAGAAACGATTGATGGTGAGAAGTGGGTAAATTGAAAGGTTCAAATTTGAGAAGAGTTGGTAACTCATTAATTTCTAGAACGGGATAACTTGGCGCATAAGAAAGAGGCTTATCAAGGTGGGGCACTCAAATCACACTATTGGTCCATGATAAAGACGATCCAAGTCATTCATATAAGGAAAAATATTCGACTACGACTAACCATCCACTTTCCTCACTCGATGGACATGAAAATCAAGGGTTAAGGGGCTAATTTGACAATTGGACCACTTCTACTATGATTTAAGGGCTGAAATTTGACATGTATGGTTAATATGTGCCCAAAAGCTCAAATACGAAGTTTTGTGTGAAAGTGATTGCTAGAAATCATAATACTTAAAAATGGTGCGTTAACTTAAATTTAACTAATGGCATTTTCGTAATTATCTGAAAACTATGAGATTTTCAAAATCTGATCTTTCTATGACATTTATGGGATCATTTTAAGCAACTTTTGTAAAGGGTCCCCTATCGAATCTCCTACGGATGGTCTGTTATTTTCAAAACAAAGTAAACGTACGATATTTAATCAAAATAAAATAAAATAAAATATTCAAAAATATTTAAATATTTCCTAAAATTCTGGGGTGTTACACTATCCTTTCTCCCAGCCCAATGAACCTTCACACGAGCTAAGTGGTGGTGGAGGTCCTCTTCATCTACAGACAGATTCCTCCTCTTGCATGGGCTGATACCCTACCTAAATAGGTGTTGTTTTGAGGGTATACCGGTCAATGGGACTCGTACTATATCCATAGTGTTGCAGTGGCTTTACACCTTTGGCTCCACCCTCCCCCCTGCCAAGCATGGTACCTTCTCTAGGTCTATGATGCTTCAATTTTTTAGGATTGCCTTAGGCCATACCTAGGGAAAAGGCCCTTCAGTGGTTAAGTGAGCCAAACCTAACAAAGGATGGGTAAAGGTTAACGTCGACTGATCAACGCTCGCAAGAACCCTGACCCATCCAAGGGAGGGGATGTGTGTAAAGGCAGCGCTAGAGAATTCCTCTTTACGTTTACGTCTGGTTATGGCATTGGATCCCATTCTAAGGCTGAAGTGTGGGCACTAGTGGAGGGACTCTGTGTGTGTGTGCGCGCGCGCGCGCGTGCGTGCGTGCGTTTTCTGCAGATACTCAAGGATCATTTTGAAAAGCGACTCCCAGCTTCGTAGTGGGTTTGTTCAACTAGGAAAAGTCTTTGGGGTGGGGTTTTGGTACTCTTAGACGTGGGTTTCCTCGCTCAAGAGCCTTGTGAACTTTAGGATCATTTTCTCCCCCAAGGAATCCAATGGAGAGTGGCTGATAATGGACTCGCTCGTATGGGAAGCGAATCCTAGCTGCAACGGGTCTACCGCCTCACCTCTGACCTCCCTTAATCGATCTGGGGTCTTCTTCTCTTGAACTGTGCAGGTATTGGCAGCATTTGGGGGGGGGGGGGGGGGGGGGGGGGGGTGGGTGGGGGGTCTTTTGTTTTTGTTCATACTCTCGGGTATATGATAGGTGGGTCCCAGCGTCTTTTATGCTATAGACTTCCCAAAGTTGGTGGGTATATCCTTGCTGTACAGTTTTCCTCTTTAATTCAATAAAGTTTTCTTCCAAAAAATAAAAATAAAGCAGAAGCAATTTTATTCATTTCAATGTTAAGTTAAAACATCCCATGTTCATAATTTGCATACCCCTATTCCACAAGAGATTCATTTTTTTTAATTATAATATAATCTGATTCAGAAACTTGTTTCAATCTAGCTTTGTTCAAAAGGTAGCCTAAAACCTTGTTCTTCGGCATTTATGGAACATACGACACATTTGCTAATGTAGTAGTCTTCCTCAAGGTAAGTTTTACTCTTCCATATCCTACAACGTTCACAGTGACTATATTTTCCATCTAAACCTTTCTACCAGTGGAAACCTCTTTGTAAGACTTGAACTAACGATGGTCAAAACACACGTGTGTGTTAGCACCTATGTGAATCCATCACCTATCACATGGTTTTACCCGAATAGTGTTAATTTCCGTAATGATCACTATGATTTGAGGTTCTTCGATCATATTTGCTTGAGGTATAGGTGATCTTATCTTCTTTTTTTTTTTTGCTATTGCAACTCTCTTTCAAAATTACCCATTTTGTCACATACATACCAACCACTAAATAATAATAATAATAATTAAAAAAAAAAAAAAAAACAACAACAACAACAACAACCGACAGATTTTTCTTGACTTTTTTTTTTTTTTTTTTTTTTTTTTTTTTTTTTTTTTGCTGTTGTTAATTTTGGACTTGAGCTTAGACTTCTTTTTCGATTGGTTGCAAATTAGCCACATGAGTTGTTCTGGTTAGCAAAATCTTTTTTATTCCTAAGTAATAACGATTTTGTGGTGTTTAGCCTACCATAAATTCCAAATTTCATTAGCTTGTTGCAACTTCAAGTCAAGTATATCATTTTTTAGTCAATTCCACACTTCCATCACTAAAAAAGAAAAGAAAAGCAAGAGTGAGTGTTGCCACTTCGGAGAGTACTGTTCACAGGAATGAACTCTTTTCCTCCTCTCTAGGGTACCCTCAGTCATAGTAGTTTTACAAGGGGATACCTTACCGAATTTATAAAGAAAAGGATCGAGAGAGATGAGGAATTTAGATAAGATAAGGGTTATACCTATCTCAACCAATCTCTCTCTTGTAGTCCTTCATCTTTTAATTTGAAGTTTAAATTCGAAAGAGAAATAACAAAATCTAAAAGGAGAGAAGTCATAGGAAAAATGTAGGGGACCCACCCACTAGTGGTTGCCACAAGTGGACCACATGGGCCCATATCTAAGAATTTGTTCACTAAAGGACTCTCTACTTTGCACCTTTCCATTCTTCCATTTAAGCTCGCTCGCCAGGTCGTTACCTCCTTTTAAACTTGGCAAAATTCTACCCGACCCGACCTGAATTTTTATGGGTCGGGTTAGGGTTAAAGGTGACCTGACTAGACCCAAATCATATAGGGGATAAGTAGACTATTATATATTGATTTTCTTATTAGTTAAATAATACATAGTTTTTTGACTCACACACCCTGCTGGGAACGGTCCACATGTCTATCAATTTAATAAACATGTGCACACCAATGATCACATTTTATGACATGTAGAACTAAAATATCATGAGATTTTTTATTTATTTTTTGTGCTCATTTATCGGAGAACTGAAATGGTAGCTAATGGTCCATAAAATAAATTAATAAAATTATCTTAATGGTTATATTTATTTGATTGTTGATAGGAGTTTATTGGACGGTTAAAATGAACCGATCAAATGGTTCTATTTCAATAATTGTGTCCACAATTTAACTATTTAAAAAATTAAATATCAATTGATCTTGTTGATTTGATCCAATGGTCAAAAAATAAAAATAGAACTATTGGACATTAATTGGATGGTTCGATGAATGCTAGTATTATATGCATCTAAATTAATCTACAAATTAGTTAGTTGATCATTAAAATGGGGGTCAATCCAACCTGACCTGGTTTAATTTGGGTTGGGTAAGGGTTGAGAAAATCCAACCCAAAGTCAATTTGGGTCGGGTTAGGGTTGAGGTGGAAACAACCCAACCAAAACTTGACCCGACCCAAACCCGACCTAACCTGACCCATTGCCACCTCTACCTCCTTTGGTCTGTTTGTGGGGGTTAAAAGAGAATATCTATGATATCCCATGCAATATATGACAACAATTTGCATTTTGTACAAGACCCACCAAACAGATATGGAAACCATGATTGGAATTTGATGACATGCTAGCCAATGAGACTAAATGAATTCACAACAACTTTCAAAAGCAATGTATTGTACGCTGTTTGAAACTCAAATACTATTCCAGAGCTGTGAAGCCAAACACTACCTATATATCCCCATATTTCACACATTATTTTCAATCATCCCAACCATCAAATGATCCACAGCCAAGACAACGCCGAACCAAAAAAGTTCCCACACATCAAGAACATCACCATAGCAATTCCAGTAATCTCCGGCCGTTCAACCCCCGCAACTTTCGGTGACATGATCAAGAAGATGCTTGTCAAGTACCCATGAGTCAACCCGAGAAGACAGGTCAGTGCCGCTACCAGAATTTCCGACTTGAAGAACTCTGGCCCGTGCAAGCAACCCCGAAACAGTGGGAAAAAAAGAAACCTTCCAAATGCACTGGCAACAGCTGTTCCCACACTCTCCACAACGTAAAATGCTGTCAACGACTTGCCAATCAGATCAAACACATTGTAGCAAGAGATCAGTAGGACAGGAAACCAGTAGACTTTTAGGACTCCAGAATACAAGTCTTCAGTTACATGTCCAGGGAATATGGTGTATGTGATGGTGCATGTGAGAAACATTCCAAATCCCGGCAACCCAACTTGGCTAAGCATTTCTGTCGAACATGGCCCACAAGCATCGTCAATTCTCTCATTGCCCGCTAGCTCGAGTTTCAGGCCTTTGTAAGAGCGGATAGTGAGGTTATTGCTCACTATATTGTAGCAAACAAGACATAACAATGCCATTGCGATGCTGGTTCCGAAGTAGATGTTTGCACTGCGTCTTAAACCATGTGGGTCTTGCAGACACATCACTTTCGTTATGATCCTCGTAGCCGACATGATCACACCTGTTGTTACACTCAACAGAAACAATAAATTACAAATTCATTGAAGGGGTATTGAAATTTTTAGCAAGAGTGTATTTATTTTCAGCAAAAATCATGTTATTTCCTGAAAAATATTCGTGATCGATTAATCAGTCTAATTTGTGCAAATATCATGAAATACCATGATATTTGGTGAAGCCAAACGCACCCTAAGTTATTAGTCATTCGGATATTTCCTGGGGTTTCGAAGTTTGATATAGGCTGCACAGAGTTGTGCCCGTGCTAAGGCCCACCATGTCCACACCTGATCTGTTCTTGTGATTGACTCTGATGGTTAAGGGTCCGTTTGGTTACACCAAATATCATGATCAATCTATCTAAAGCCACTTACCTGTTTTTGAAATCTATATTCGAAGTTGCCATCGAATCTACACTTAAGTAGACTATTTCCTCTTTCCCAGTTCCTTCTTCCCTAACCTAAGCTGAATCCTATAATTAATTTACATCATTGAGTTAAAAATTGGAAGATTGGATCAATGTGTTGGTTGTCCAACACACATCACGATGGGGCCTACAGCCCCGGTAACTTTGTTGATTAGGCCAAAAAGTGAATATTATTTGTGGTACAACATTTAATAATAATTCATGAAGTTTAGTCCAAATAATTAAACACAGCCAAAACCTACCATCAATCATAATAAGAGGCCAATTGAGTTAGTGTGGTTGTACCGTTGCATCAATCAAGTACTATGAATTAGGGACAGACATATTTTACTCGATCGGGACATTTGTATTTTTCCCTTTGGAAAAGGGGAGTGGATTAGGTGCGGTCCTTGCCTCGTCCAAGATGGCCCAGCCCTTACGATGGACCCCCTTGATGTATGTATTCTATATCCATGCCGTCTATCCATTTTTCTTAAGATCAGTTCAGGGCATGAGCCCAAAGCAGATTCAGTTCTCAGGTGGACCATACCATAGGAAACAGTGGTGATGACCATTAATGAGCCATAAAATTTTAATGATAGGACATCCAATCACCACTGTTTCCTATAGTATCGGTCCACCTGACTTTTAGATCTACTTCATTTTTTGGGATCATGCCCTTCAATGATCTAGAAAAATAAGTGGACGGTGTGGATCGATGTAGAATACATACATCAATGTAGGCCCCATGGCAAGGGTGCACTGTCTTGGATGAGGCAGGGGCACACCTAATCCACTCCCTTTAAGAAGCCCCCTCAAAATTTCCACTTGGCAGATGCCTTTAAAATGAGGCCAACACCGAGTTCGGTCATGTCACGACAGTAGGGCCCAACTTGATGTATGCGTTGTATATCCACTCCGGCCATCCATATTCATCAAGGTGGCCCTCCACCATCAGAACCTACCTAAACTCTCGTTGTTCCCCTGATCTGAAATCTGGTCCTTAATTAGAATGGGCCACGTGATTCGATCAAAGATAGGCCCCTTGAATATATGGTGTAAGGACTTTGTAGGGCCCACCATGATGTGTTTTATCCAGGCCGTACATTCATTTTGCCAGCCCATTTTAGGGCATGATTAAGAAAGGCGAAGCATTGCCAAATCTGAAGCATATGCGAGGAAACAGTAGAGATTGGACATGTGGTTGAAAACTACTTTGGGGCTATAAAGATTTTGAAATACAAAGCTGATATTTCTGTTTTCCTTTCATCCTTTGACCTTATGAAGAAGTTGTATGACAAATAAATTTCATTGTGGGTCATTGGAAGATTTCAACGGTGGACATCATTATCCCTACAGTTTCATGCAGTACTGTGGCCTACTTGAGCTTAGGATATGCTTCAATTTTGAGCTCATGCCCTAAAATGAGTTGGCAAAGTAGATGGACAGCTTTGGATAAAATACATACATCAAGGTGGGCCCCACAAAGTCCTTACACCATATAGCTCCATGGTGTTGGGTTCACCGTGCAATCTCAGTCTGAGCATATAACACGACCTGGCAACCGTCCTTAAAATGATTAATCACAACGATAACAAACTGTTGTTATTTTTAAAATACATATATAACCGGTTTTAACCATATTTCTAACACTTAGTTAATTGACCCAAAAACTCAGTCAACTCAAATCAACCAGATTTCAAGTCAAGTCACAAAGGAACTCGATCAAGAGCATAGTGACAAATCTTGCTCTCCAAAATTTCTCCACCGGAATTTCATGGGATATTTTCCGATTCTCATGGTTTTCTCACCGTAATTATTAGGAAATTCTAAGTGAAAATAAAATATTTATTATAAATTAGTAAATAATCTTAACAAACAATGAATATAGAACTATAAACTGAATTGTCTTAACATTTAGATTATTCAGTTCAAATCGTGATAATTTCAAAACAAAATCATGAGAGTTTAACAACTAACCAGATTTTGGAAACCTTGGGATAGGCATGGCCCGAATCTTTTCATGGTGCCCACCCGAAGAATGTGAAGTTTTCTACAAAAATCAATAAAGCTACAGGAGGAGTACTGATCCCACCTTTCTCTGGAAAAAAGCAAAAGAAAAAGAAAAAAAACAGAAAGAAAGATTTTGAAAACCTTGGGATTTTATTGTAGAATATCGATTTATCTAATCAATCATCAGCTGGTTTGTGCATGCCCCTACACGGGACTTAGGTCCCCCTGATGTACGAGCTTCAGTCCTGCCTGAAATGATTATTGTAGCTCAAATGAAAATGCCGCTACATACCTGAGGCTGAAGATCCTGCAACCAGCGCCTGCATAGTTCTCCCAGGAAGTTTGCATGTCCTAAAAGACTCCCTTCAAACAAAGCATTCGCGAACCCGCAAAGCCCCGACGCCACAAGTGTAACATAATACCAGCCATACACACCCCTCTCCCCATTAACATAAAATGCATCAACGAGCATGACGATGATCAAGCTAACCAGAAAAGCCACCCACCCAAGATTTATTTTTGCACGATTACTGCAGCGGTTCGCTCCTCCTGCCATGAGAACACATGAAAACAGCATCTTGACGCCCATATAAGTCAAGGCGAATGCTCGATTCACATGGGCCGCTGGGTAGATGTAAGAGAAATAATCGATGGCTGTGATGAAGGTGTTCCATGGGAAGAGGAAACCAGCACCCAAGAGAAAATAGATGGAATACTCCAAATTCTGCTCCTTGCCTATGATTTCGACGTCTTCGTTGGGATTGAGAGGCCTGTTCAAACAGTCTTTTCCATCTTCTCTGCCCATTCTTGAAATTGTGGAGCTAAAGAAGAAAATACATCTGAGAGAAGAACATTTCCTGGAAACTTTGGTTTTACGGATGGCTAAAACCATGCACTACTCAAGCACACAAGAAGGGTTTTAAACTAAATATAAGGTATTTAGGTAATTGGAAGTTGAGAGTTTTGTTAAACTACGTGCGTGCGGACGCGGATTAGCTGCTGACTGCCTCTTATCTAGCCACTGAAGTGACGTCACGTAGTTCTTTGGGCCCCACCATGATGTATGTGTTGTATCCGCAACGTCCATCTATTTGGAGTAATATTTTAGGGCACCAGCCAAAGAACGATGATAATCCAAAGCCCGAGTGGAACCACCACAAAAAAAAATAATAATAATAAAATTATAAAACTGGGGATTGAACGCCTACCCATTAAAAACTTATCAGAGCCCCAGAAGTTTTCGATCAAGCTGATATATATATTTTTTTTTCTTTCCTCCATGTCGCCTTGAACTTATGAACAGGTTGGATCTCAAATGGACATCATAGCAGTTCGCAAACTAAACAAAGTATTAGAATCTAAGCTAACAAACATCTCCTTAATCTCTGGATTTCATTATTCATATGCCTGAGATTGCACAAAATTTATTCTTTTGAGAAAGGTTTGGAGTTCCGTATTTGAAGGTTCTCTTTGCATGGGTGTGTTGAGCTCTGAATTATGCATATTTTCCTCCGATTTCATACTAGTTTTACATGAATTTTTTGTTGTTAAATCAATTTACTTAAGTACGTCGTCATGTTTGCAAGTAACTGAGAGAAGACCGAATAAATCAAGCTAGTTAGGATGAATTAGGATGCTTAGGAGAACAAGCCAAGAAGTTGAAGAATCAAGTAACTGAAGATCAGAGTTCAAAAATTCAAAGTATAGAAAAATAGCAAAAATCGACAGGTCGAATGGGATTTCGACCGATCGACACTTGAGGTCAACGGGTTGAAATACTCCAAGAATTATTGATTTTAGGCCAAAACTCATTGCACTGTTTTTAAACACTTTGACAGGTCTGGTCAATCGGTCGACCCAACACATGAAATTCAAATTTTTGTTACTGAACAGTTGCTCTGAAGGTTCGACCAGATGGGTGAAGTCGATGCGTAATTTCTTACGCAAATCAAGAGGCAGTGCTTAAATCTCTTATTTAAAGAGGTGTTTTCTAGACACTTTGGACATCCTAAGATGTGGAGAGAAAGAAGTTCAAGGGTAGTGAGGCTTTAACTTCGCCTTCTAATTTTTCTTCTTTTCTAGTCTAATTATTCTTTTATTTTTATATTTTTGAGTTGGCCATGCTGGGCTAAGAGGTAAACCTTCTAGTTTATTCATAATATTCTAGTTCTTTTAATTCAAATTTATAGTTTTAGATAATTCTAAAGTTGATAATTTTAGATAATTCTAAGATCTTTTGTGATTAAGGTTACATAGTATGCTTATGAGTTTTTGAAACTGTGACACCCCGGATATCAAGGGTTAAAGACATCCTCAGTCCCCAATATCCCATACCTCACATGATGTAGTTCATGCAATGAGATAGTTAAAATACTAAAATCAGATCAATACCCAACTAGAAACAAACACATGAAATATTCACAACCAAAAGAAGAGTGAGCGTGTGTGTGTGTGTGTATATATATATATATATATATATATATGTGTGTGTGTGTGTGTGTGTGTGTGTGTGTGTGTGTGTGTGTGTGCCGCGCGCCCCAAAAAGAATGAACTAACATGATCAACTCACTCAATGGGACTTGCCAGGGGTCCCGACCTCCTGTAAACCAAAACTATCGCAAAAGTTTATACAATGCGCCGCCCCAGCGCTACCTAGAGGTGGACACAAACCAAGCCAGCTCGAAAGCTCGGCTCGGATTGGTTTGAAAAAGCTCGGCTTGGATTGGTTCGAAAAGGAAGTTCAAACCAAACCAAGCCTCCAAGTCAAGCTTGTTTGAAAAAACAAACCAAACTCAAACTAGGGCAGTTCCGGCTCGGTTCGGCTCGAAGCTCGATTTGATTCAGCTCGGTTTGATTCGGCTCGTAAATTATAAGCACATTGTTTCCTGTGGTGTGATCCACTTGAGCTTTGAATCTAATTCCATTTTGGGATCATGTCCTAAAATGATATGCAAAGCAGATGGATAACATGGATAATACATATACATGATGACATGGATAATACATAATACATATACATGATGGTATGGATAATACACAATACATTTACATGAATGCACACTATTTCCTTGCACTTGTAAAATTATGCTTGCGTACTTTTGTTTGGAAAATACTGTTACATGTCTATTTTGAAGTTGCACTCTTTTGGAGGATGTTAAACATCATATAGTAAGATATGTTTGTACTTTTTTCTTCTAACTTTTTAAATTATTTTCTATTTAAATGAATAAGGAAAAAAAGAGCCACTGTCCGTTTGAACTCGGTCCGGCCCGGTTCGAAATTTTCAACCAAGCCGATCCCGGCTCGAACCAGATTTTTCTGGAGCAAACCAAACTCGGGCCGCATGGGTCGGCCCGAAATCCAAACCAAACCGATCCACAAACTGTAGTGGTACGAAAACAAACCAAACCAAACTAGGGCTAACTCGGCTCGGCCTGGATCGTTGCCCACCTCTAGCGCTACCCCTCATAACAAAAGATCCTCATCACTATATTGATCATCCGCAAACTAGATGTATGAGTCCTCACCAAAGGCTAACTCCTCTTACTCTGTCACTTTGCTCTCCTCCTATAAACCTGAGTCACATGCAATGTCTAGGTGGTGTTTTAGAACACCGTCCCAGAGAAGGGAATGAGTGGCCAACTTAGTAGTAACATTTCATATAAGTTATTAATGCACAAATGAAAGCATACATAGATAATGAGCTTACTGCACATCATTCTTAACTAAGAAATCCATATCAACAAAACATAGTTATTAAATGCATGAGCACATGAAATGCATATGCATGCCCCAAGCACCGGTTTGTCACAGCAGACAATAAGTGACACCACCACATCACCCACACAGACTGGGCCGCCGTGACGGGGCACCACCCCTATGGATTCCAGCTTGGGTAGATAACCCAAGCACTCGATTCGAGCATGACTCGTCAGCCATGTTAGACTCAGGCCGGGATGGCTTGGTCAAGCTATTTCTCCATAGTCAATCAGATGGTAAGCTAATAGCCTCCACGGGTGCTCAATGGTTACTACAGAGGGGGGGGGGGGGGGGGGGGGCACCACCTTAGCGTAGGCCGACGGCACGAGCATAGGTCCCATACCACCATGCTTGGCCCATGAGTCTTAGGAATCTCTCGCCATACAGTTGTAAGTGAGCCTGTCTAACGGTAATGGTGGTATGTGGATTAAAGTCTAAGTGTCCAAAACACCCATTAGGCTTGAACCGAGTTTGTTGGGCCAGCGGTCTAGCCAAGGGGATAATGGGAGGCTGACCTAGGGAAACTACGTCCCACGTGGTTTGCGAACGACGGCCAACACCTGGATTCCACCCCACTTGAGGACTCTCAACTTTTGGGGTGTAGCCGACCTATACGGTAGCCCCAATTCTGTAAGCTTCCCGACTCGACAATATAGGAGACAATCGTAGGACTACGCTAGTAATAGTATCTTGACTTACTATATTGTATATATAGTGCATGCATGTGATAATATTCCAGAATTCCAAACAAATTCAAGAAATCTCCAACTTTTCCCAAGAATGCAACAGCAACATACTTATGCATCTCAGAAAACAACAACAACATTACATCACTTAATTAGGCAATCCTTTCGAATTTATAACATGTATATAAATGTTGAGAAATACAATTGTAGAAACAAGCATGCATGATAGTTGGACAATATATGCATAAAGGAATTCTATTCCTAGAAGTAGTTAGCGATGTAATCCCTAATATATTCTATCTTTACCTAACATTTCTACCTAAAAATAGAGGCATTATCCACGTCTCCTTGCATTTGATGCAAGGCAACCTATAAGGAAATGATACACACCTCATGGTCTTGAGGATTCTTAAAATTCCATCCTACAGGGAAAGGGATTGCATGTTAGAAAATTGTATAAATTCAGCAAGAATTGAATAATCCTAGGTGTGGGGCCTAGTTTCCTTACCTAAGAGTTAGATCTAACTGAATCCTTGAGGCTCCTAGCTCCTATACAGCGGCGGTGACGGGGGAAATGCTCAGGGGTGATATGCAAGAGCTCCCTTGAGCTTCTCTTCTCTTCTCCAAAATCTCTCTCTCTCTCTCTCTCTCTCTCTCTCTCTCTCTCTCTCTCTCTCTCTCTTCTCAGCTAGGTGTGGAAAGAAATGAGAAAGGGCTGAGAAAGGAAAGCCTTTTATAACTTTGAGTAATTAGGAAATATAGCCCTCAATAATTTAAGTTGTTGCAAGTAGCCTTTTGGGCCCATTCTTAGTTGAGTGGGGCC
The DNA here is from genome assembly GCA_003013855.2 of Liriodendron chinense. Classification (NCBI taxonomy): domain Eukaryota; kingdom Viridiplantae; phylum Streptophyta; class Magnoliopsida; order Magnoliales; family Magnoliaceae; genus Liriodendron; species Liriodendron chinense. The sequence goes on from ML058479.1 coordinate 456,579, forward strand.
CAGCGGACCCATCTAGTTTGATCTGGACTGCAGGGTAGTTCTTCTTGCCCGAGATCTGGCTACGGTTGGGATCTTACAAAAATCAAAATCGACATTTGCTGGATACGGAGGCGGTCCTGTTCAATGGCCTCCGACCATCGATCGAGGCTGCGAGTTTGGGATCTTAGTCAATGTTATATTTAGGTCTTTGGTTCCTTATCTCAGGGCCATGCAAGGGTGCAAGAGGGCCACACATGAAAAGTGTCTCTTATAATGATTACACTAATTAGTGTTGGTGTGAGTATACTCACACCTAGGGGTGTATCTGTAGTGCCTCGTAGTTTGACGGTTTTGAGTACCAATTTTAGTGCGCAGACCATCTAAGGGCACAAGGCTCAACATGGAGGTCGACTTATTCGAGTCCTGGGCCCACCTGACTCGAATTGGATAGGGCAATAGCTCGCCGGGTGTGCGCGCGGAGCTTGAATTTGATGCCTTGATTTAAATAAGCTACTATTGGAGAATTAATCATCCTGGAATGATGTAAGTGTGACATGGCCCGAGGGCATGTTTGGGTTCAAGGGTAGGTGGTTTTACGGGGCATTACAGAAACTGATCTAAGCAGTTTTATGGATTTTGATTTGTGGAAACCCTATATTCATCGTGATTTTTGGATACATTGAACGCTTTGATTTCTCCAAAAGTTGAAATTTCATATTTTTAAGTAAAATGAATCAATTAAACTTCATATCTGCTTTGGTTTGTTTAATTCTGATCTAACCGCTTTATTATCTAACTGGATAGCATAGGACTTCGATTCTAGTTAAGTTATCTAGCTCACTGATCAATCAAGTAAATTAGATCTTGTGAATAATTAGAAGTGGATCCTTGGAAACCATAATGTTTATTTTTATTGATTTTCTTTTATAATTGATCCATCTATCCTTAATTCAAATTTAGTTTAGATCAAATAATTTAGTTTTAGACCTTAGATAACCCCTAAGTGTTTGAACCAATAATCCTTCTCGTGGATCGACCTCGGTCTCATCAAGCTATTACTACATCGCGACCCTACACTTAGGGTTGTGAACAATTATCGAGCATATACAAAGATGACTCGAACATTGGCATTCACCCTCGTTACAGATGGGGGATCTATCTACTTTCAGAAAGCTCTTGATGATGTTGATGCCGAAAAATGAAAGGCAGCGATGTAAGACGAGATGAATTCTCTATACAAAAATGAGACGTGGGAGCTATGGAGCTTAAGCGATCAGGTGTAAGTGGACCTTTAAAGAGAAATATAATAGGTATAAGGTAAGACAGGAAGTGTAGGGTTACGCACAGAAGGAGAGTGTCAACTTCAGTGAGATTTTCGCACTCGTGGTGAAGCAAGTATCTACCAAGTTCGTATTGGCGTTGTTGCCCAATACAACCTGGAATTGGAACAAATAGATGTGAATTGCTTTCCTGCATGGAGAATTAGAGGAGTGGATCTATATGAAGCAACCAGAAGGATTCGAGATACAATGAGCTGACAATAAAGTTTACAGTTTGCGGAGGTTGGTGTACGGCCTGAAACAGTCACCTAGGTAGTGATATAAGAAATGAATATGATCATTGTGTCTACTTCAAGACACTAAGTGATGGGAAATTCATTATCCTGGTATTATATATTGATGATATGCTTATTGTCAGTCATAACTATCTGAGATCAACATATTGAAGGTTCGATTATCAGGGACATCTAAGATGAAAGATTTGGAGGTTGCAAAGAGGGTTCTCAATATTGATATACATAAAGACAAGGAGATGAGCAGGCTATGATTATCTTAGGCAGAATATCTTAAGAAGGCGTTAGTGAAGTTTGGGATGGACAACGCAAAGCCGGTCGGGGTTCCCCACGCGGCTCACTTTAGGCTTTCTTCAAAGTAATGTCCCACTACAGATGAAGAAAAGCAAGTTATGTCTCATGTGCCCAATTCAAATGTGGTTTGATGTATACTATGGTCTGTATAAAATCGGATACTTCAAATGCAGTAGGTGTTGTGAACAATTATGTCTAAACCCGATAAGCAATACTAGGAGGCAGTGAAATGGCTACTTCGACATATTCACGGTACGTAAGACTACGTCTTGACATTCGAGAAATCAATGAACAAGTTCGTAGGCTATGTGGATTCATATTACACAAGTAGTGTAAACACTAGAAGGTCAACTTCTAGTTATTCACTTTGTGTAGCGGGTAGAGTGATCAGTTGGATGTCGAAGCTTCAGTATGTAGTGGCTTTTTTCAAACCAAAGCTAAGTATATGTCAATGTCGAAACATTCAAGAAAGCAGTTTGGTTGAAGAAAATGATAAATCAGTTGGGGCTTCAGCAGGAGGTCTTACCAATTAATTGTGACAGTGAAAGCACGATCAATTTGACAAAAAACTCGGTTTACTATTCTAGAACTTGCATCATCATTTTATCCAACAAGTGTTTAAGGAATGTGGTGACTCTTGAGAAAATCCATACGAGTGTAAATACAGCCGACATGCTTACAAAAGTGATCCCTGCAGAGAAGTTTAAGCTTTGCTTAGCTTCTTTGGGCTTGGTGAAGATTTGATGAAAATGGAATGTGCATGAGAAGCGACGATGGTAGAGCTGTGATGGAGATGAATTAGAGATGGAGGATGAAGCTTGGAGCAAAGGAGATCTTAATTGAAGCCTTGGTGGAAATTATTGATTAAAGTCTTCAATCTAGCAGTTTTTCTGGGGGTCTTTGATTGACCGACCGTTGTGATCGATCAACCAAAACTGCCCCAAATTAGACAAATTAGTCTCTGAACAATTTTAGATAAGTACAATCGACTGAACTTGGAGGCTCGATCGATCGAGGAAATTCGAAAAATATGTTGCAAACTCTTTAGACAATTTTGGGCATGTTCGATCGATTGAAGGGTCAATCAGTCGATGTCGATCGACCATTTGTTTACGCAGTTTCGTGCAAGTGTGCGATTTGTTTCTAATTCCTATTGTATTGTTATATAAGCGGGTGTAATAAGGGATGAAAGTACGCTAAGACGTGCTTAAGGGTTTTTTAGGGTTTCTGAGAGAGGAAAAGCAATGGTTTGCTTAGTTTGGATTTCCATCCCTTATACTTTCATTTTCATAGTGGTATTGTCACTTTGTGCCGTGAGTTTTTCCCATATGAGTTTTTTCACGTAAAATTTGTGTGTTCTTTAGTCGGCTTTGTTTGTATGAATGTATTTGCCTTATTTGATTCTTCTCTGATTTGCTTCTGTAGTCCCAACACATACCTACATGGTAGGCTCGTAAAGAAAAAAAACCTTGGTGTCACGTATAGCTGGGGTATGCGGTACCCGAGTTGTGGATAAGAATGATTTTTCAACTGAAGAGATAAGCTCAAGGACCACAACCGATGGGTGGAGTGGAGTCGCAAAAAACACTGTGGGCCTCACAGAGCTTTGCTGTGGCCATGCAAACATGTTCTACAGAATCATGGTCCCTTGGTGTGGGTGCCGTCCCAGCTGCATAAACAATTTAAAACACAAAAATGCTCTATGAACGTGGGCTACTCTACATCAAGGTTTTAAAACAGTAAAAGGTATCCACTCCAAATGGCTGATTGGTGAACATTCAAGGATGGTATGGTAAAAAATATTCTACCATCTGAATTTGCCAAACATCCATTCTAAGAAGTTATGATTTCCAGTATTATGATTTTTGGAATCTGAACCTTCTGGGATTTTCAATATGGACGGTTTTATCATCTAAATTCACCAAGCATCATGATTTCTTGTATTATAATTTTTGGACCCTTTTGCAGGCGGCTGGATTTTTCAATATGGACAGTTAGACAATTGGTAGTGTATAACATTTCCACGACTTCTAAATGCATGCATGTTATGTGTACTACCACGTCCCCTTCTAGAATCGTTGGACCACATTGCGTTACCGATTAGAACGTTGATATTCATCTAAACAAGCGTAGTGATCAACATGGACCACCGACTTCCATGGAGCCCACTATATGATGTATTTGTTTTTATCCATGCTGTCTATCAACTAATTTTAGGACATGAGCCCTAAATCGAAGCATATCGAAAGCTCAAGTGGACCACGCCGCAGGAAAGAGTGGGGATTGAACGCCTACCGTTGATAACTTATTGGGGCCACATAAGTGTTAGATCAAGCTGATATTTTTGTGTTCCCTTCAACGAGGTCTGTGTGGCATTATAAACAGGTTGGATGACAAATAAGCATCACTGTGGGCCCTTGGAAGGTTTCAATGGCAGATGTCAATATGTCATTATGATCCCCACCATGTCTTATGTATTGTAGTCCGCATGAGCTTTGGATATGCTTCAAATTTGGGCTCATGGCCTTAAAATGAGTTGGGAAATAGATGGGTAGGTGGGGATAAAACACATACATTACGGTGGGCCCCACACCACGCAATCCGTGTCTTTAATGATGTCACTGGTGAAAAAGGAATCTAAAGAGAAACATGATAGCTAGGGCCTGATGAGGAGCGGATTAGGTGTGAACCCGGATCCACCGAGCTGGGTGGGACCCCTGACTGTGGGGCCACTGTGAAGTATGTGACTACATCCACGTCATACATCCTCATAGAAAGGTCATTTTAGGGAATGATCAAAAAATGAAGCAGTTCCAAATCCCAGATGGGCCATAGTATAGTAAATAGTGGTGATTGACCATTAAAAACTTCCTGTGGGCCCCAAAAGCTTTGGATCACAATGATATTTATGTGGTCTCTTCATCTAGGTGTTTGTGACCTTATCAACAGGTTGGATGGAAAATAAACATTCCGGTGGAATTCATTGAAAATCCATGAAGTTTTCAATGGTAGAGATTCAATCACGACTGTTTCTGTGGTGTGGTCTACCTAAGATTTAATTCAGCCTTCTTTTTAGTATCATACCCTAAACTGAGCTTTCAAAATGGTTGGACAGTGTGGATTTTAGACGCATACATCACTGTGAGCCCCACAGTTAGGGTCCCACCCACCTCGGTGGCTCCGGGGTCTCACCTAATCCGCTCCCGGCCTGATGGCGCGCGGATTTCCTGCGAAAGCCTTGCGCAGGAAGTTCCTGCGTTGGAACCAATGTGGGGCCTACAGTATTTTTTGATGAATCCACCCCGTCCATCAGTTTTGGGAGCTCATTTTAGGTCATGAGAACAAAAATGAACCGGATCCAAGACTCAAGTGGGCCCAAAACGTGAGGATTAAACCTCCACAGTTGAAATATTTGTGGAGCCACAGGAGTTTCGAATCAGGATAATATTTGTGTTTCCAGTTCATCCCAGTAGTAGTGACGTTATTAACGGTATGGATGTCATATAAACATCACTGTGGACCCAAGGAGGTTTCAACGGTAGTAATTTATCTACCACTTGAGTTTTCGATCCGGTTCATTTTTGTTTTATTGTCCTAAAATGAGCTCCCAAAACGGATGGACGGGGTGGATTCATCAAAAAACATCACTGTGGGCCCCATATTGGTTCCCAGGAACATTCTGCACAAGGCTTTCGACAGGAAATCCGCGCCCGGCCTGATGTAGGCAGTCAGCACTTTGAATCATAAGGAATTCATTATGTGGTTGGTGAATGCAATGTTCATGGCGGGAGCGGGACTCACCCAAGACGGTCCGGCCCTTACTGTGGGGCCCACCTTGATAAATGTACTCTGTATCCATGCTGTCCATCCGTTTTCCCATGTCATTTTAGGGTATTATTCCAAAAATGTAGCAAATCCAATTATGAGGTGGACCGTGCCATAGGAAACAGTGGTGATTGGCAATTAATAAGGCCACAAAAGTTTTGAATCAAGCTTATATTTGTTTTTTCCCTTCATCCCGGCTTGTTTATTTGCCATCCAATCCATTGTGACCTGTTTATTTTCCATCCAATCGATTGATAAGGTTACGTAATCTTGATGAAGGGAAAAAACAAGTATCAGCTTGATCCAAAACTTTTGTGGTATATTAATAGTCAATCACCACTGTTTCTTATGCTACAGTCCACTTGATAATTAGATCTTCTTCATTTTTCGGATAATTTCCTAAAGTGATATGGAAAACTGATGGACGATATGGATACAGAATACATACATCAAGGTGGGCCCCACGGTAAGGGCCACACCGTCGAGTCTCACATAATCCGCTTCCGTACATACCACGTATCTTTCCTCTTCTTATCACAATACCTTGCGTGTGACAAGGGAGCAAAATGAACGGTATACATCCATATACAACTGAGTTATGGCTGTCTTACTATGAGTCTAACATCCGCTCCGTCTGATAGGTGTGGCTTCTCATCTTCACAACACAGCCCGAATTTCATCCAGGTCCAAGCCTCAAGTTGGCCACAACACTCAAAACAATGTAAAACCACTCCCTAAAACCTCTAAGATAGTGTCTCTTGACGAGTTGTATGTTGTATACCACCATGGTGGGTCTCATGAAAAAACATGTGGTCGGTGTCCCCTCATTATTCCCTGTGGTATGGCCTATCTAAGTTGTGGATGAATATGAGTTTTGGAGTCAAGCTATAAGCTTGAGGATCATAGCTGATAGACAGAGTGGATTCACACAAACAACATGGTGGGTCCAAAAAATCTTGATTGTTGCATGGGCTACGCAAAATATGTTGTATAGAATTGTGGTATGTTTTTATGATGACTTGGTAGGCCTTGTACAGCTGATAAACTGGTATTGTAAAGCAACAACTAATGAGATTGTGCCCTGAAAATCCAATGTTATTAAACCTTCTGAGATGGCATAATGTATTTTATTAAGATATGCATAGCCTCTTATGCTCTTAGGCACTAGAGATGGGATATGATAGCTTGGTAGTTAAGAGAGTTGTAATTTCTGGATCTCATTGCCCTAGTCATGATCATATATGTTCCTAAGTATACTTATGCTATCATCGAATAATTATCTCATATGAAGGGATTGGCTTACTATCAAGATGGATAGTCTCTACCCAGGGCGCCTACTTGGTATTGGATTACCTCATTTCCTAACCCCACGTGAGTGTGTGGTGAACTATGAATAGTCCTTAGGATTGGGCTTTTGGTCACTTGCATTGGCTTGGATCATTTACAAGCTTTAAGATTATACAACCCATCATGCCGGCCCAGACTTAATTAGGCTTGTGAGTGTGCTATCTCCATCAAAATTTTATGACTTAAGGATGTATGAATGTAGAGTTTTTAATTGACCATGCTTTTGCTCTTCTTACAAGGCTTTTGCATAGCCACTAAAAGTGGTTATAGCTAGGTTTCTTCATTAGGGTCCACAAAGAACACAATATCCAATAAGGGATCCACTATGTCTTTCTAGGATGTAAATGACACATGAATAGGTGGTTGATGGTCTCAGGTTTCGAAGGTCCAACAAGAGCCAAAGTTGGGGGATCTCCAAAAGGGGACGAGAGCATCCACCGTTGCCACCATACTCAATGTAGATACCTCGGAAGTATCTACGTTATCACTATTAGTCGCATCGTCCAAGGGGTTATTCCCTATGGTCTTTCATTTTTCCAAATAATGAATTGAGTTACCTTGATTCCAGTCTATGATTTAACATGTTAATAATTTATATTGAATCTCAAATTCTTTTCTTTTTGAATTTGTAGTTATATTGTATTAGAATTTGGATAAAATCTTACTTTTATTTACATGCTTCACTTATATAGAAACGATGATAGATCATGTGGATGAAAAATTGTGGGAATATTATTTGTCAATTTTATTTGAATGAGATTTGAGGCTGAATACACAGGTGCTCTACCTTAGGTTATTCCTAAAAATGGTAAACAGGTGTTATGCCTTTGGTTACTCTCTAAAATGGTTTGTACGATTTGCCCTGGGATGTTCCATAAAATGGTACGCGGGTGCTCTACCTTGAGTTGCTCCATAAAATGGTACATGGGTACTCTACTTTAGGTTATTCCCAAAATGGTACATGGGTGCTCTGCTCTAGATTACTCCCTAAAATGGTCATCACGGTGCTCTACCTTGAGTTATTCCTTAAAATGGTAGATAGGTGCTCTACCCTGGATTACTCCCTAAAATGGTAGATAAGGAGTAATCCAGGGCAGTGCTCTGTCTTGGGTTACTCCCTAAAATAGTACACGGGTGCTCTACCCTAAGTTATTCCTAAAATGGTCATATAAGGAATTATTATCAATTTGATTTATCATTTTTGTGAAATTTTAAATATTAAATATCTATATGATTTAATGTCTCATTACATATGCTTCGATCCCTGGTCTCAATGTTAAAACAAGAGTATATCTATTTATTGAATTAACATGTTGAATTTATGTATGTATGAATTTGAAATTTTTAAATTTAAGAATGATACAATCCTACGAAGCTGTTATGATCACCATATCAAACAACCACTTGATCTGAAAGCTCGAGTTGGTAGAGGATGGCGCATCAATGTATATCAAGGTCAAGGGGCTTTAACACTTCCCCGCACGTGCGGAGTAGGACTCCGCACAGGAACTTACTAGGGCTCTCAATGGGTCAGATCTGGATTGGATCCAACTGGATCCGGCTCCAAGTTCGTATATCTGTATATGGATTCGGATCGTATTCGGATCCAACTCGGATCCAAAAGGTGATATCCATATCCGATCCATTTATAAATAGTTAGATCCATTTCAGATCCAAAATCCATATAACCATCGGATTCGGGTCGGATCTAGGTCCGAATCCACCCCCCTTACAAATCTAAAAAAATATATGATATAATATATTTAATTTAGTAGAAAAACGATGCAAATCCCACTATTTACTATGGTATGGTCGACATAGCCTAAAATAATTTGTAGAACGGATGGCCAACATGAATATAACATATACAGTAAGGTGACAATGACTCAGATCTTAATCGGATTCGGATCAAATTCGGATATGTTCCTGTGAATCCATATCCGCTCCATTTAAGTAATCGGACCTATTTTAAGATCCAAATCCGGTCCATTTAACTAATCGGACCTATTTTAAGATCCAAATCCACATTATACGGATTCGGAGTGAATCGGATCTCGGATCTGACCCGCTCCATTGAGAGCCCTAGAACTTACTAGGTAAGGGTGGAGGAACACACAACTCATCACACTCAGGTGGAGGGACACTCACAACTCACACTATAAACAGCCCACCATGGGAGAATATATTACTAGTAGGGTTGTACATCGAGCCGAGTCGAGTCGAGGTGGGCCAAGCTTGGCTTGACTCATCTGTGCTCTCCTCGAGTTCGAGCTCGAACTTGAGCTCACCCTCAAGCTTACCATTGGAGCTTGCCTTGTTTGCTAAAACTTTTGAGGCGAGCTAGTGGATCGAGTTGAGGCAAGCTTACCTCGAGTCGAGCCGAGCTTGCTCCCACCTCAATTTATTATATTTTTTACTACAAAATACAAATTAAAAGTCAACAACATTAAGTTCAAGAAGTCATATATATATTAGGGGAGAATAGTATTTCTACAGGTGGGACCCCACCATTAAAATGACCTAGCTCTGATCGGTTTTTTCTTTGGCCAGGTCACACATGCATTGAATGCAGACCACTAGTAATATTTTCTAAACCATAATTAACACAGTAAATGCATAGCTCACAACATGAATGGACTGCCTTGATTATTGTGTGGACCATCTTCATGATGAAGCTCAGCTGATTCATGGATCAAATGCACCACCTCCCTCCTAAAATTACAATCAATAACTGCATATGATGTTTGGTCTTACCATAGCCCTTGTTTTGTAGATATGTATGGTGTGTGGTCTCACCGTAGCACCTGTATTTGTGTAGCGTGTAAAACACACAACCACTGTGTGCTCACCATGTTTTGTACTTGAAATTACTCAATCCATCAGATATGCTCAACAAGGAATGTTCTTACCTGAACAAAATAGTAAGATTAAGAAAACCCCCCAATGTGTGAGGGTTTTATGTCTTAAGCTTGGACCCCAATGTGTGTGGAGGGGAGGGGGGAGAAAGAACCAAGAAATAAGAAGATTATTTTTTTTTAACAGATATCTATACGAAACGAGTCGAGTCGAGCTTGAATCGAGTCGAGTTTCGAGTCAAGTCGAGTGACCCAATGGTCGAACTTGACTCGATTTCTGACTCGAGCTCCTAAATGAAGCTTGGCTTGACTTGTTCTACTGATTCGAGTCAGAGCCGAGGCGAGCTTTTTCGAGTCAAGTCGATCGAGTTTCTCGAGCTGACTCGGCTCATGACCAACCCTAATTACTAGTGGCATATTTTCTTCCCAATATTGAAACGCAGGACCTTTCACTTTGATACCATGTCAAACAACCACTTGATCTAAAAGCTTGAGCTGGTAGAGGATGGCGTATCAATGTATATCAAGGTCAAGGGGCTTTAACACACCCCTACTTAGTTTTGCAGGGTGCAAGATTTAGTTAAGAAGCAAAGCGAAGCGAAGATCTAGACAAATCTCTTGCTATAGTTCTTCTTTTAGTTATATTCGATGTAAAATTAAAAAAAAAAATAATGAGAGCTCCAGTGAGAGAGCAAATATTGTAATTTGACTTATTTTAGATTTATAGGAAGTATTTGTTGATATATGAATAGTATGAATTTGTGATTGTGATTGCTTAAAATTTTAAATCATGACTTGGGATTTAAAGTTGGGTCTAACCAACTTGGGTACTAATTTTGAGGCATGGCCACATGCATACCACACAAATAATTAGAATCCGTTACAGCCACACAATCTCCCAGTGCAACGCCCCAACTCTCTATCTCCTGAAACCAGCGTTGATAAAGATCCTCACTAGCCTCATTTATTATAATTTTTCAAGATTTTGAAATATCGCAATTATATCAATCAGTGTATTATTCACAATATTATCACCAGATTTTCAAATTTTTGGAGATATTTGTCCTACTGTTTGCCAGAGAAAAACTTTGATGCTTGTGCACATTGTTATGGATGAAATAATGCATGCACTTGAACTACTTAGAAATTGTATACATGGAATAGCGGTAATTCAAATTAATGTGTCCAAGACTGTGGATCTGAGTTTAGATGTGTCATGAACCAGAACATAAGCTTATTTAATCAGCTGACCATCCAAAAGGTAACCATAAAAGTTGGACCTCCTAAAAATCAGCCAGATCCAACCTTGTTGGCCTCACATATATTAGAATTTTTTTTTTTTATGGTTGTTAATTGTTTTCTATGACTTGGCCCACAGGATGAGAGTTTTGGGAAATCCCATCATCAGGTGGGGCCCATATAATTCAAGGGTTCAATGGCATATACACAAAATGTTGGTTCCAACCAAAAAAATAAAAATAAAAATAAATGGACAACAATCTAAAAACTTCATCTTCATGTGTTGGCACATTATGGTTGTTTAACTTTCATGATAGGGGTGACACTAAGGTACATCGGCATTTTAAAATGACAGAAGCCTTATGAACGCTGGCTATTCGCTTCAACATTTTAAAAGGAGAGCGGATTAGCTGTTACCCGGGTAACACCGTAGTGGGTGTTACCACAACTGTGTGGAGCTCAGGTCGATGTATTTGTTTTATATCCACTCCGTCCATCCGTTTTTTTTTATCTCAATTTAGACCGTGATCCAAAACCTTAAGAAGATCAAAATCCCAGGTGGGTCACACCACTAGAAACAGTGATGAATAAAAATTAAAAACTTTTTGTGGGCCATAAACGTTTTTGATCAAGTTTATATTTATATTTTTCTTTCATGCAAGTCTTCTTGACATTATCAACAGGTTGGATGGAAAATAAAAATTAAGAAATACTTATTACGGGTCCTTCGAAAATTTTAATGGTGAGGCACTTAATCACCACTGTTTCCTGTGGTGTGGTCAAATTAAGATTTCGATCTGCTTGTTTTATTAGACCACGTATTAAAATGATCTGGAGAAACGGATGGACAGTGTGGATCGATATACAGAAGGCCATCACCCGGGTAACACCTAATTCTCTCCCTTGAACGTTGGTTATTCGCTTCAAAGTTTTAAAACAGCAAAAGGCATCCACTCCTAACAGCTGGTGGAGAACATTTAAGGATATATGGCTGTGAACATTTATGATTTCTGCTGTTATGATTTTTGGAATCGGACCCTTTTGCGGTGGGAATTTCAATATGGACGGTTGGACTCAGAAAAAACGTTGGACCACGAGTCCATCGATGTCTTGCAAATGGCTTCATCTTTACACGAGTTGCAATGCCCTATCCGTAGTACGTTGATGTTAAGGTTCTTAGTTCGTGGGGACCACCAACTTGGGTCGTGGTAGGGTTCCATAGGGCCCTTTATGACGTGGCCCATCCATTTTGTCAGCTCATTTTAGTATACGAGCCCAAAATTGAAGCATATCCAAAGCTCAAGTGGACCATACCACAGGAAAGAGTACGGACTGAAAGCCCTTGAAAACTACTTAGGGGATCAAGTTATACCTAAGGCTTGTTTGGATAGTATATATGGTTATTTTGCTTAAGCTACGGTAGCTTTTCTTGATTTCTACTTATCTAGTAGATAAGTACATTTGGTAAATAGTATATTTATCAACCAAAAAGCAGTAGTTTCCAATGTCACATAGTAGTTTTTTAATTTCTTCCAATTTTTCACTTACTCATATGGGGTTAACATTTAATAAACATTGTCCATCACATGGAGCCAACTTTTGATGTGGATTGTTCATTATATTTGGCCTACCTTAGCCTATGTCTTCAATGTGAACTATCCATTGTGTAGGGCCTACCTTCGATATAGATCATCCACATTGCAAGGTCCACCTTCGATGTGGGCTATCCATGATGTAGGCCACCATGGATCTCGGATGTCGATCATGTCGGACATTGGATGTAGATTGCCCTTCATGCTCGATCCACCTTTAATGTGGACTATCCATAATACTGGACCTAACTTTGAAGTGGGCCATCATCATGAGGGGCCCGCGTTGGATGTGGGTGATTCATTATAAGGGACTGAACCTTTAATATATGTAGACAATCCATTACATGGGGCCCACCTTAATGTGGATCATACATCATGTGAGGCCAACCGTCATTGTTAATTTCCATCATGTGGGGCCAACCTTCAGTGTCAATCATTCATCATGTGGAGCCAACTTTTAATGTGTCCATCATGTGGGCCTACCTTAGATGTGGACCATTCATTATTAGGGGCCGACCTTTGCATGCAGTCCATCCATTATCTTGGGCCTACCTTGATGTGGGCCATCCATCATGTGGGCCCACCTATGATGTCCACTGCCTTAAAGGTTTTAATAAATTTTTAAAAAGTTCTTAACCATTGAAATTTTGTTTTTACTATTAAAATTGTTTCAAGCATACTAATTAATGATGATCTAATGACTCAGATTTAATGGTCTACTTTATGATCAACATGGGATCTAGATCATAGATGGATGGCATTGACAATGGATGGATTGGATTGTAAGTAGGTACATGTTAGAGATGAATTGGCGGGCTTCCTTTATAGTAAGATACAATGAAATTTATAAAGTAGTGAACACCATACTGAATGCACTCTTGAAACTCTAACCTCTTCTTATATATAGATCATATTAAACAAGACAGAATCGTAAGGAGAGAGAGCTTGGACGCCCTCTCTAAGTGGAGAGAGGAAGAGAGAGAGAGAGAGAGAGAGAGAGAGAGAGATCCACTCCCTCATTCACTTTCATTATCATCACCATTCCTCCATCCTTCTTATGTGGTCCACCTCAGTGGACGGTTGGTATGTTTCCTCAACATCTACTAGAGGAAAACATATTTTGTCTTAGGGTTCCCCTCATTTGCAATAGATGATGAAATTACCTTGCAGATATCATCTACGCTTTCATCATGTCTGAATATAATCTCATCCATTCATATGTCTATTTTTATTTTTTTTTAGAAATCTGATGTTATTGCAATTAGGATTATACCTAGGGCAGGCTCCTTGATAAAATTGTATTACAAGCAATTCTGTTTCACTGCAAGAAAATTGTGTATTAACTGCATGCGATAAAAGAATGCCATTAATGACCTTTTTTTACGGCATGCACTAATATTTGAGCATTGTTAAAGATCCACTTTAATGGCATTCACTAATGGAATGCCATTAAAACATATTATTATGGTGCGCATGTGCACATCGTCTTTGATCAATCTCTTTTACGACATACATGTGCATGCCATATTTAATGCATCTCTTATACAACATTTATTTGCACGCCATCTTTGATGTATCTTTATGACGCCTCTTTTACGGCATGCGTTTGTACGTGGTTTGTTAAATATCTCATACGGTGATTTGCCCATCGTCTTTGACCCTAACACTACCGTAGCTGATATTGGTCAGTGCTTGTGGGGCCCATCATGATTTATGAGTTTTATTCACATAGTTTAGCCATTTCCTCACATCAATTTAGATTGATAGGCAAAAAATTATTTAGATCTAATTCTTCAATGAGCCACATCGAAAATGGTCAAAATTGTTAAGATTTTGTCCATTTTAGTGCAGCCCACTTAAAGGTTAGATCCAAATAGTTTTTTACCTATTACCTTAAAATGATATTAAGACAACTCACGGTAAGGATCGCACTATCTTAGGCCAGGCTGGAGTCTCACCTAATTCGCTCCACACCAAGACATAGCTAGGAGAGGGATGATCTTGTAAGGGGCTCTATGGGCCCAATCTCCATCCAACATGCCACCTGTAAAAAAAAAATAAGGTTGGTCCATTCATCACTTGGGAAAACACCCTTAGAATCTAGGGGCAGCATGGTCGAACTCAATGGCCCACCTATCTTCATGGTGCCACTCTGAAAATCAAAGACCAGTTAATGCCAAGAAGGCTTGGATGAAGGGTGTTACCCTTACCTTGGGGCTACCTTGAAAATTTGATATATATCTCCGCCGTCCATCTGTTTTTCCAGCCATTTTAGGATTTGGTCCAAAAAATTAGGCAGATCTAAATCTCAATGAACCACACCATATGAAACAGTGGGGATTGAACGCTAACCATTAAAATCTTCTTATAGCCCACCTGTGTGTTTTTATCTAAGCCCTCCACGACTCCTTTTATGGCATGAGCCTAAAACGGAAGCAGCTGGATGGCTCAAGTGGAGCACACGGTAGGAAACAGCGGATATTGAGTTCCTACCGTTGATATTTTTTAGTCCACTTGAGCCTTAAATCTGCCTCCTTTTTTGGATCATGTCCTAAAATTAAGTTGCAAAACAAATGGACGGAGTGGATAAACCATATTCATCACGGTGGCCCCACAAGCCCTTGACAGGAACATCCGTCTCTAACTCCGTCCGCTCCCAAAAGAAAGAGCCCGCGCGCGGCTCCCTCTCACGCTCAGTTTTTTTTAAAAAGCCCTTATTCTTTTTTTGTTTTTTTTTCCCTCCCTCCCTCCCTCCCTCCGCTCTCGATCTCTTTCTCAATCGCTCTCTCTCTCACCCTCTCTCAGTACTCTCCCTCTCCTTTTCCTCTCTCTCGTCTCTCTCTCTCTCTCTCTCACCCTCCTCGAAGTGGACCCCACCGTCCTCCCCCATTTCCTTCACAACCAGGAAATCACCATCCGCGGCCACCGCGACGATCATGCCGTCCTCTGCACTCCCTCCTCCACCTACGCCCTCAAATCCGTCTCCACCTCCAACACCCTCTTCCTAATCCCAACCACAACCCAAAACACCCACATCGATCCGAACACCCACAACGAACCGACCCCCGCACTCGCATCCGTCCTGAAAATTGCCCTAGGCCAGATGGAGCTCCTCCACATCGCCCCAAGGCTTGATAAGCTGAAAGCCCTTCTCTCACAGAACCCATACCAGCCCGATTCCGAGGAGGGTAACCGGACTGGTCTGTACACGTGGGCCTGACCTCGCCGGTCGGATTCAGCCCAGCGACGAGGAACTGAGATCCGGGTTATGGGCTGTCTCCGCTGTAGAGATTGATGGGTATTGGAGAATCGTGAATGAGGAATTGATGGCTGAGGTCTCTCATCGTGCATCTGAGTGTTCCTAGCTCTGTTTTGATCATCCAAACACTAGAAATCTCTGTAAGGGGTCATTTGGATAGGTTGTAAATCATTTACTAGTAAATGATTTACTATCTTTTGTTTGGATGTAAGTAATAAATGATTTACTAGTAAATGATTTACCTTGTTTGGATAGCCTGTAAATGGGTTATATCCTGTAATTGTATATTCACACTTGAAAATCAATTTAGCTTATAACATTCAAATTACATGTTGGAATTTCCTTCCATGTGGATCATTGGGTCAAGCCCATGCCACTAAAGCATGGTGTTAATCCTAAAAAAAAAAACTGAGTAGTATATGAGCCATACAAGTGGGCCCACGAATTCAAATGCTATTGTCAAAGACGGTTTTCGAAATCATCAGTTCGGTGGAGAGCCGGTACCGGAAGGGTGCTTGAAGCTTCGAAGATCACCAAAGGGAGGCAGGGAGGGAGGGAGATTGCAGAGAGGGAGACGGAGAGAGAGCCGTTGGAAGTGATTTCAGAACAGGTGCGAATTTGCTTTTAAAGCATAAATTTGAAAATAGAACCGTTGCCATCTTACCTATTTACTAGTAAATGAAATCTCACCTATTTGGTAGTAAATGGGAGAGAGGTTTTGCTAGTAAATGATTTATTACTAGTAAATGATTTACAAGCTAATGGGAGCATCCAAACAGAAAAAATGGCCATTTACTAGTAAATCATTTACCACCTATCCAAACGACCCCTAATGGCTTTTCTGATTCACTTGCTGTCGTAATCTGTATGTGGACTGAGTATACAGAACGATTGATGGATGTTAATGAGGGCGTTTGGATTGTCAATTTGGGGTTTTTCGTGATAATTTTAGTTTGTCAAGAGCATAATCCTATTGTATTTTTTTGTGGGCATTTCAAACAAACACCAATTGTTACCTCACTATGTGGGTTTTTTTGCCTGACATCAATTCCACTAGATTGTTACTTAGGCTGTGTTTGGATACACACGCAAACCTAATTGTGAATATTCAGTTTAAATCAAGAGGAAATGACTAGAAAAAGAAAAAAAAAAATTGGCCACAAAGGCTGTTTTGACTTATGCCATTTAGGTGTTTGGTGAAATGTTTGAGTAAAGTTCTGTCCATTAATCTGAGATAATTTCGATGAGTGAATAAACTTGTGAATAGGTTGAATAGCTTATAAAAATCCTGGTGGGCCTAGAAAGGTATCAATTGTGGGCATTTCCATCTTTGTTGCTAGATTGAGAGAGGCCATTGCAAGAGCTTCAAGGAAAAAGAGTATGTGCTCTGTTATCACATTCACTATTGCCATTTGATTCAGTTATTTCTTCTTTATTGATTTAATTGTTAATTGTATTTGTCTCAAACATGCCATAGTATTTGCTACAATTGTAGTGATTATGATTGCACTTAGACATATGGATTTATGATTCTTAAATATGAGACTTATTATTAATTTCCCCCAAAAAATGAAGAGAAATATCTATGTTGTTACCCATGGTTTGATGATTTGCATGGAAGTTCTGTGTTTGTGCAACACCCAGCTTCCATGAAAGCACTTTACACAGATTGATGAAAATAAAGTTAAAACTCTTTTTCTTTGATGGTTTTGATGATAATTCTCATAACCAATAACTCTATGTTGGAGCCAGCTGTGTGCATGTATATATGGATAGATGTGGGATAGCTGTAATAGGATAAATACACAACTGTATGGATAGTAGTAGTATTGTACATGAGATTTGTGACATTTATACCAAGGTTCTTTAGATGTTGTAGCATGGTCAGGTTTATAGTTCTGCAACCTGTTGCGAAAAGCAATTTGTTAGGTTAGCACCGAGCTTGTTTTCATAACAGAAAACAAAAACGGTCTTATTAACGTTGATTAGTTGTCATTTCTTGGGCCATAGTTTTGAAGTCTCCCTAAGATTCTGATGGACTTGAAGTTCATGGTTTTATGTTTTATGGTTGTTGATGTGCAGGTAGAGCTCTTAGTTTGGCTCTTGCAAAGAAAGGAATTTTTGTGACTATTATTGATTTAGTATTCAATTGTTTGTTAGGATTCTTGATGCCAGAAGCTGCTATTTATGTAAATGGCCTGTTTCTGCTGTGCAGAAAAAAAAAAAAAAAAAAACATCCAGTCCCTTTTTTTTTTTTTGTGAAATCGAAGAACTGTCCATAAGTGCATTAGATTTTCCTGTTGTAAAATATGCTGGACGCAACTGATAAAAACACTGGGGGTTTCGGTCAGGACAACAACATGTTACCTGAATTAGGAATTCTGAACTGCCTCTACCGTTTATTTTTATGGAATGCCATTATCTTGTGGAAAAAGTAAAATGGTTCTATTCATTCTTGGCTAGTAATTTCCATGTTGTTTTTAATGTTTGGCTTTTTTGAGACGCTAAAATAGATTTTTTGTTTTTTCTAATGTCTTATAGTTTATTTGTCTTTTCTTTTCATGAAGAAAAAACAATCATTTTAACAATCTATGATACTTGGATCCTTCAAAACTACAAAACTAGAATACCCAAATCGGGCTGAAGTCAATTAATGGTTGTTTTGTTTGACATTCTCTGTTTCTGTCATTTATAAGATCCCATCTTTCTTCATATTTACCTTGTATTCTTATTCATGATTTTGGTGGATCTTATGCACAAAGCTCTTGGATGCACATTTTTTTTTATTGATATATACTGAGCTCTTAAATTTGTTTTACCACGTGCTTAACAAGCAAACAAGTAAAATGATGCAATAGTTAGCTCTTACCAATTGATTCTGTTTTGTATGTTAGTATGTTCTAAGGGCCAACATGAAGAATGCAAGTGGCAAAGAGAAGTCTACTTATGTTTTAGTGTCAAGGCGAGATGAGCAACAGCTCACAGAGAAGTCCATTGCTCTAGCTGCTGCAGCTGGGGCAGAAATATTAGAAGATGAAACTGGTATGCCTTATTCTTCATTAACAACTCCGTGAACTTTAGCTTCCCACTATTGCTGGTATAGGCTCATAGATCGCTCCGTTATCACTTGTATGTGACTTGCAGATACGCTTTGGAGTTAGCACTGATAGTCTATATTTGCATTTTGCAACTTTCAGGTATCGAATCTGTTTATTTGTGGGAGTCTTGGGACAGGCACTGAATCTAGAACTCCCTGGTATGTCATATGAAGGCTAGGCTACAATGTACATCCGATAACATTCATTAAAGGGTAATTACTTGCAAAAATGGAGAATGGTCAATTGTGCAGGGTAAGTTTTCTGAATCTGTAGGACATTGGTGATTGTTCTTTTATTTTTTTTTTTTGCAGTAAATGACAAATAGGAGATTCTGATCCGGCTTGAGCTGGCTTTTAAGGGATTGACCAGTTTTAGTGTCCAATTCTGACCCAAACTGAAATTTGTCATAAAGGGAGTTTTCCTGCTTTTGTTACTGATGTACTAACATCTCTTTATTGGACCCAAGTGTAGTGTATTCATCCTCACTAGTGGTTGGAACTGAGATCTGCTTTTCATATATTGATACGATTCTGTGTTTCAATTATGGTTTCAATTTGTTGTTTTGATGGTATTTGAAAAACAGGAAACAGGTGAAAGGGAAAAGTATACCAAACTACTGGCTTTTTGGTGAAAAAAGCTCATCTAACGGCGTGCAGTGCGAGCCGTGTATGACTTTTAACACTGTGCAAATGAATCCTATGAAAAGTCATTAGGGGCGTGTAACGAACATACACAACGTGCAATGTGTGCCATGTGTGACGTTTAATGGCCTACAATACGTGCCGTTAAAAGTCATGAGCAGCATGTAAAAAACATACAGAATGTGCAATGCACGCCGTTAATAACTTTTAATGACATTCATATTAACTTTTTATGGCAGGTGACACACACCGTCTATATATACTGACTTTTTACGACATCGCACTAGACGGCGTGCATCGGAACGCCGTGAAAGGTCATTTACGGCACGCATTGCACACTGTTAAAAGCCATTTTTCTTGTAGTGGTTGCACATAGACCCTAAGGAGCCAACACTGCCCATCATGCAAAACCCCCCTTTGATGTGGGTTGTCCACCATGTGGGCCCCACCTTCAATGTGGACCATGGGCTAACTTTGATTTGGACCATCCATCATGTAGGGAGATGAGAAAGAGAAAAAGAAGAGAGCAAGGACAAAAGTAAAAAAACAAAAAAACAAAAAAAAAAAAATTTCTACATATATTTTTTTTTTTCAATTATGCAGATATTTTATCTACATATGATTATAAGGACGTACCTATTTGGCATCTCTATCTAATTCAATAAGAACTACTCTAATAAGAGCTAGATAGTTAAGACTTTTTGCACTAGCTCTTGTTTTACAATAAGCTCATTTGATAAAATTATTTTTTAATAATAAAAAAAGAAACTCTTATTTGAAAGAAATACATTTGATAAGACATCTAAATAAGGGCTTTTTTTAAAGGATAGCAAAGATTGGCAGACTGGGCTGCTCGAATTTTGTCCCAAGCTGGAAGATTAACGCTCGTTAACCATGTCCTCTCTGAAATTCTGATCCACACTCTAGCAGCAACGGATGTACCAGTTAATGTTTTGTCCTTGCTCCAGAGAGCTTTTTCTTATTTCCTTTGGGGCTGGGAAGCATGGCATAGGAATGCTACATTGGATCAGCTAGAATCTCACCTCATTGCTAAGATTTGAGGGAGGCCTGGGCACCAGAAAGCTTAAGGACGTTATGGCAAGCTTTAGGCTGAAGTTTGCTTGGTCTGCTAGAGTCAACAACTCCACTAACATCTTGGCCTCCTTCATTAGAGAAAATTTGCTGCTAATTTTGCTGATGAAGACCAGGGTTTGGCCTCAGCTCCCATCTCTCCATTCTGGAAAAAGGTCAGGTCCTTTCTTCCCATCGTGGATAGCCACTCCCGTCGGTTGATTGGCCATGGAGAATGCAAGTTCTAGTCTGAAAACTGGATAGGTCTGGGCCCCTTGAGGCGTGGACCATTGAGAACATTCAGGATAACCTGCTTGATATGAAGGTAAAGGACATGCTCGGGAAAGACGGCTTGCTTCCTCATATCCTGTGTCGCACTACGCTGTTGCAGATAGTGTAAGATCACTGATATGACAAGGGCTCTTGTTGCTCGGATGGTGATGACACTTACATTTGGATTGCCTCCCCCATAGGTATTTTCAACATCAAGTCAGCTTGGGCCTGTGTCGGCATGGCTCGACTGCGAAAGAGTGGGCCAGGTGGGTGTGACAGCACTCCACTGCCTCCAAAAAATTTTATGTTTGGGTCGGACGTTATCCTTGGGCGGTTCTTGTAGATGGTCGGGTCTGGGCTAAGGGAGTCAAGATGGCTTCTAGGTGTGAATGCTACATACTTGATAACTTCGAACTAGTGGCCGTCGAATCGTTGAACCACTTGTTTGCCTCGGGTGCTCTAGCTTCACAGGTATGGAATTTTTTTGAGTTGCATTTTGAGCTATCCTTTGTCCCAGCCCAGTCAGCCTTCACGCGAGCTAAGCAGTGGTGGAGGTCCGCTCCGTCTACCGATGGATTCCTCCTCTTGTGTGGGCTGATACCCTGCCTAGTTTTCTAAGAGATCTGGGCCAAAAGAAATAGGTGTTGTTTTGAGGGTATACCGGTCAGTGGGACTGTACTATATCCTAAGTGTTGCAGTGGCTTCCAACCTTTGGCTACTCCCTCCCCCCTGCCAAGCATGGTACCTCCTCTAGGTCTATCCGTCTATGACGCTTCAGTTTTTTGGGATTGCCTTAGGCCATACCCGTGGAAAAGGCCCTTCGATGGTTAAGTGGGCCAAACCTAACAAAGGATGGGCAAAGGTTAATGTTGACGGATCAACCCGCAGGAACTCTGACCTGTCTAGGGGAGGGCGTGTGTGTAGAGGCGGCACTGGAGAATTCCTCTTTGCGTTTTCGTCTGGTTATGGCATTGGATCCAATTCCAATGCTGAAGTTCGGGCACCGGTGGAGGGACTCTCTCTCTCTCTCTCTCTCTCTCTCTCTCTCTCTCTCTCTCTCTCTCTCTCTCTCTGTGTGTGTGTGTGTGTGTGTGTGTGTGTGTGTGTGTGTGTATTTCCCGCAAATACTCAAGGATCATTTTGGAAAGCGACTCCAGCTTCGTAGTGGGTTTGTTCAACCAGAAAAAGTCTCTAGGGTGGGGTTTTGGTACACTTAGACATGGGTTTCCTCGCTCAAGAGCCTTGTGAACTTTAGGATCATTTTCTCCCCCAAGGAATCCAATGGAGTGGCTGATGGGCTCACTCATATGGGAAGCAAATCCCAGCTACAACGGGTCTATCGCTTCACCTCTGACCTCCCTTAATCGATCTGGGGTCTTCTTCTCTTAAGACTGTGCAGGTATTGGCAGCATTAGGGGGGGAGGGGGCTAAATATTTTCTTAATTTTCTTTTGTTTCTTTTCATCTCGGGTATATAATAGGTGGTCCCAGCATCTTTTATGCTACAGACTGCCCAAAGTCGGTGGGTATCCTTGTTGTACGGTTTTTCCTCTTCCTTTAATTCAATAAAATTTTCTTCCAAAAAAATAAAAATAAAGCAGAAGCAATTTTATTCATTTCAATGTTTAGTTGAAACATCCCATGTTCATAATTTGCATAGCCCCATCCCACAAAAGATTCATTTTTTGCAATTATAAAACGATCAGATTCAAAAACTTGTTTCAATCTTGCTTTGATCAAAAGGTAGCCTGAATCCATGTTCTTCGGCATTTATGGAACATGCAATACATGTTGGAAACGGACGCCTCATATCACATTGCACAGAGCCATCGGCCGGCCGGTCATAGTGAAGTTGGAACAGCAAAGTTGATGGAGTGCTTTTGGGCCATCCGGCCGGCCGGCCGGTAGGGGTGTGCGGCCGATCGGTCAGTAGTCTCCTTATACAACATGGTTTCTTGCGCGGTTTTTACACAAAGAGTTTCTAATCCGATTTTTCTCCTATTTAAAGAGAGTATTACTGGATTACAGGTATCCTAGGTTGCAAAGGGGATTGAGGGAGCTTCTAGGTGAGAGAAAGAGCTTGAGAAGAGGTTGTTCTTCTTGGGAAAGCTTGGATTTCTCTTGTGGGCTTGGGTTTTGGGGTCTTGGGTATCATCTCTTGTAACTTCTAATATTATAGTAGATTGTTGTCGCTTTGTGCCGTGGTTTTTTTACCCATGAGGGGTTTTTCCACGTTAAATTCAGATTGTCTATGTGTGAGTAGTTGCATGCATTATGATTATATTGTGTTGCTTGTTTGATTCAATTTGCTGCTTGTGTCTGGCTTTGCTTCCGTTGCCAACCCTCCTTTTCCTAACAATTGGTATCAGGGAGATCGTTGGAGTGTAGCAGAAATTCGAATATGACACAAGAGCATGACATCGGGCATGAGGTTCGACATAGAAAAGTATTTGGAGAAAAATAATTTTGAACTTTGGAAGGTGAAGATGAAAGTCCTTTTAGTTCAGCAAGGATTGCAAGATGTGCTCCTTAGAAAGCAACCGGAGGCCACTGAAAGAAGAAGAATGAAAGAAGATCGATGAAAAGGCCAATGTCTCAATTCAATTATGCCTGGTAGATGATGTCCTGTATAATGTCATGAAAGAGAAGACTGCGACTGAAACTTGGGCGAAGTTGGAAAATATCTACATGAAGAAATCTCTGAAAAATCGCATATACTTGAAGCTTCAGTTGTACAATTTGAAGATAACGGAGGAGGTGGATGTTGAAAGCCATATCAGCAATTTCAATATGCTTATTTGCAAGTCGATAGATGTAGATGAACCGGTGAAGGACGAGGATCAAGCGTTTATCCTGTTGAATTCTCTTCCAGAATCATATGAGTCGCTTAAGGACTCATTGTGCGCAGGTAGGAAAACTATTGGCGTGAAAACCGTTATCTTAGCTCTTCAGGTGAAGGCGATGAGAAGGAAAAGCGGTGGCATGGGTCCCTCTACGGATGAGGCACTGGTTATGAGGGGGAGGAATTCTGAGTAGGGTGAAGGATCTTTGTTATCGAGATCTAAATCAAAGGGCAAGTGGAAGTATAAGGTGAGATGCTGGAATTGTGGGGAAGAAGGGCACATGAAGAGGAATTGTTCAAATATTGGGAAAAGGCAGGAGAAATCTGGAGATTCTTCTAGGGTGAGGACCAATACCGTAGAGGACAGTGATGATAGTTGTGATGTATTGATTGTATCCGGCATAGAGTCTCTTGGTGGAGAGTGGCTCTTGGATTCAGGTGCATTATGCCATGTATGTCCTGACCAGAGTTCATTTATGTCATAAAAAGAGTATGATGGTAGATCGGTGTTTGTGGGTGATGGTTTCGCTCACAATGTGGTGGGGATTGGTTCGATGCGCATTAAGTTGTTTGATGGAGTCGAACGGATCCTTGAAAGTGTGAAGCATGTCCTTGAGATGAAGAGGAATGTGATATCTCTTGGTGCACTTGAGGTGAAAGGGTGTAGGTTCATCGCTGTGATCGATATTATAAAGTGGTGAAGGGAACACTCGTGGTGATCAAGGCACGGAGGTGTGATAATCTTTACAAAGTGATCGGGAGCACAATTCATGGTGGAGCTGCGGGATCGGCAGCGAGATCCACGGTTACTCGTATGTGGCAAGAGAAAAGAGCCACATGAGAAGAGCGACAATGCATGTGAAGATGCAAGGATAAAGTCGATGGGGCATAAGAAGCGACGGGACTATAATGATGACGAAGTAGAGGTAGAGGTTGTGCGTGGCAAGGTGGTGCATGATGATTTGAGTCATGGTGGAGTTTGTTGAAAACAGACGCCTCATATCACATTGCACAGAGCCGTCGGCCGGCGGGTCATAGTGAAGTTGGAATAGCAAAGCTACTAGAGTGTTTTTAGGCCATCCAGCCAGTAGGGGTGTCCGGCTGGCTGGCCGACCGGTTGGCAGTCTCCTTGTACAACATGGTTTCTTGTACGGTTTTTGCGCAAAGAGTTTATAATCCGGTTTTTCTCCTATTTAAGGAGGGTATTACGGGATTATAGGTATCCTAGGTTGCAAAGGAGATTGAGAGAGCTTCTAAGTGAGAGAAAGAGCTTGAGAAGAGATTGTTCTTCTTGGGAAAGCTTGGATTTCTCTTGTGGGCTTGGTTTTTGGGGTCTTGGGTTCCATCTCTTGTAACTTCTGATATTATAGTGGATTGGTGTCGCTTTATGTCATGGTTTTTTACCCGTGATGGGTTTTTTCACTTTAAATTCGGATTGTCTATGTGTGGGTGGTTGCATGCATTGTGATTGCATTGTGTTGCTTGTTTGATTCAATTTGCTGCTTGTGTCCGGCTTTGCTTCCGCTGCTGGCCCTCTTATCCCAACAATACATTAGCTAGTGTAGTAGTCTTCCTCGAGGTTAGTTTTACTCTTCCATATCCTACAACGTTCGTAGTGATTATATTTTCCATCTAAACCTTTCTACTGGTAGAAACCTCTTCGTAAGACTTGAACCAACGATGGTCGAAACACACGTGCGTCTTAACACCTATGTGAATCCACCACCTATCACATGGTTATGCGTGAATAGTATTAATTTCCATAACGATCATTATGATTTAAGGTTCTTCGGTCATATTTGCTTGAGGTACAGGTGATACCTTATTTTTTGCTATTGTGACTCTCTTGCAAAATGATCAATTTTGTCACATACATAGCAACCAGTAAAAAAACAAAATAAAAAACAAAATAAAAAAGCAACCAGTAGAGTTTTCTTGATTTTTGTTTTTCATTTTTAATTTTATTTTGGACTTCAGCATAGACGTCTTTTTCAATTGGTTGCAAATTAGCCACATGAGTCGTTTTGGTTAGGAATTTTTTCTTATTCCTAAGTAATAACGATTCTATGGTGTTTAGCCGATCATAAATTCCAAACTTCATCAACTTGTAGCAACTTCGAGTTAAGTATGCAATTTTTTAGTCAATTCCACACGTCCATGATCACTAAAAGAGATAAGGAAAGTAAGAGTGAGCCTTGCCACTCCCGAGAGTGTTCACTGGTATGAACTCTTTAATTTCCTCCTCTCTCTAGGGTACCCTCAGTTGTAGTAGTTTTATAAGGGGATACCTTACCAAATTTATAAAGAAAAGGTTCGAGAGAGATGAGGAGTTTGGATGAGATAAGAGTTATACCTATCTCAACCAATCTCTCTCTTGCATCCCTTCATCTTTTAATTTGAAATTTAAATTCAAAAGAGAAATAACAAAATCTAGAAGGAGAGAAGTCATAGGAAAAATCTACGGGACCCACCTACTTAGTGGTTGCCACAAGTGGACCACATGGGCCCATATCTAAGAATTTGTTCACTAAAGGATTCTCTACTTTTTGCCTTTCCACTCTTTCATTCAAGCTCCTTGGGTCGTAACCTCCTTTGGTCTGCTTGTGGGGGTAAATAGAGAATATCTATGATATCACACGCAATATGAATCTGGATCTTCTGTTGAAACCGAGCAGAGAACCTCTGCTTCTGCTGCTCTGATTGGTCCAGCCCATCCTGACTGTGTCAGAGCAGCTCAGCTCTGACACAGTCAGGCTGAGCTGGACCAATCAGAGAAGTGACAAGCAGAGTTTCTCTGCTAGGTTTCAACAGCTGGATCCGGACTCACACAATATATGACAGCACAATTTGCATTTTGTACAAGACCCACCAAACAGATATGGAAACCATGATTGGAATTTGATGACATGCTAGCCAATGAGACTAAATGAATTCACAACAACTTTCAAAAGCAAAGTATTGTACGCTGTTTGAAACTCAAATACTACTCCAGAGCTGTGCAGCCAAACACTACCTATATATCCCCATATTTCACACATTACTTTCGATCAATTATCCCCACCATCAAATGATCCACAGCCAAGACAACGCCGAGCCAAAAAAGTTCCCACACATCAAGAACATCACCATAGCAATTCCGGTAATCTCCGGCCGTTCAACCCCCGCAACTTTTGGAGACATGATCAAGAAGACGCTTGTCAAGTACCCATGCGTCAACCCGAGAAGACAGGTCAGTGCCACTACCAGAATTTCCGACTTGAAGAATTCTGGCCCATGCAAGCAACCCCGAAACAGTGGGAAAAAAAGAAACCTTCCAAATGCACTGGCAACAGCTGTTCCCACACTCTCCACAACGTAAAATGCTGTCAACGACTTGCCGATCAGATCAAACACATTGTAGCAAGAGATCAGTAGGACAGGATACCAGTAGCCTTTTAGGACTCCAGAATACAAGTCTTCAGTTACATGTCCAGGGAATATGGTGTATGTGATGGTGCATGTGAGTAACATTCCAAATCCCAGCAACCCAACTCGGTTAAGCATTTCTGTCGAACATGGCCCACAAGCATCGTCAATTCTCTCATTGCCCGCTAGCTCGAGTTTCAGGCCTTTGTAAGAGCTGATGGTGAGGTTATTGCTCACTATATTGTAGCAAACAAGACATAACAATGTCATTGCGATGCTGGTTCCAAAGTAGATGTTTGCACTGCGTCTTAAACCATGTGGGTCTTGTGGACACATCGCTTTCGTTACGATCCTCGTAGCTGACATGATCACACCTGTTGTTACACTCAACAGAAACAATAAATTACAAATTCATTAAAGGGGTATTGAAATTTTTAGCAAGAGTTTATTTAGTTGCAACTATCATGAGTTAAAAATTTGTGCAACTGTCATGAAATATCATGATATTTGGTGAAATCAAATGCACCCTAAGTTATTAGTCATTTGGATATTTCCTGGGGTTTCAAAGTTTGATATAGTCTGCACAGAGTTTTGCCCGTGATATGGCCCACCATGTCCACACCTGATCTATTCTTGTGATTGACTCTGATGGTTAGGATGCGTTTGGTTGCACCAAATATCATGATCAATCCATCTGAAGCCACTTACCTATTTTTGAATTCTATATTCGAAGTTACCATCAAATCTACATTAAGTAGACAATTTCCTCTTTCCTAGTTCCTTCTTCCCTAACCTAAGCTGAATCCTATAATTAATTGCCATCATTGAGTTAAAAATTGGAAGATCGGATCAATGTCCAAAGATCCAACAGCTATATGGTTGAGGTTTTTTATTTTATTTTTTATTTTATGTGTAAAAGTGTGTATCCCTGTGAGCCCCCACCGTGATCTATGTTGGACATCACACCATGCATTTGGTGGGTCCCCTCTTGATAATGGGATATTCCAAAAATCACCCGTATCCAACACTCAAGTGGGTCATACCATTTGAAACCATGTGAAGTTGTGACTAAAACATCTAAAACTACTTGGTGGGGCCCACCTAAGTTTTTGTTACGGCTGAAACTTACTGTGACTGCTCATCCAAGTGGGACACAGACAATGGATGGGTTGGATCTCTGAACTGCATCTCAGTGGGCCTATAAATGATCATGAAGGTTTCAATGAGGGGGGAGAAGGTTCTATGAAGCCCGCCTTCTGGAACTTCCCATGAGGTTGAGCTCTATGGCCCTACTGTGATGTGAGGACATCTACACCTCTTACACCTCTCATTTGGTGAGTCCCCTCTGGGTTGATGTCCCAAAAATCAGTTGTATCCAAAACTCAGATTGGCCACACTATCTGAATTCATGTAAACGCCCAAAACACCTAAAAGAACTTGGTGGGCCCACATGAGTTTTGTAATGGCCTGAAATTTAGTGTGATCCCTCACCTAACTGATACACACATAACGAATATGTTAGATGTTTGAACCACATCTTAGTGGGCCCTATAAAAATCGCGAAGGTTTCAACACGTGGCCATTTACTCTCAACTGTTATCTATGGTTTGACCCACATAACTTGTGAATTGGCCTGATTTTTAGGCCCATGGTCCATCATGGAAGGGTGCATTTGATTGACGGGTTGAATGTCCAATGCACATCACGATGGGGCCTATGAAACTCGACCTCATGGGAAGCTCTCACACCAGGGCAACTTCATAGTACCTTTTGCCATATACATGTGTATGTGTGTGTGTCTGTGGGAACATACCACTGGTAACTTTGTTGATTTGGCAAAAAAGTGAATATCCTTGGTGGTTGAAAATGGTAAAATATTTAATGATATTTCATGAAATTTAGTCCAACTAAACACAGCCAAAACCTACCATCAATTGACAATTGGTTAGGGTATGCCAAAACCAATAGTCAATCATATCAAGAGGCCAATTATTTGCGTATGCCTAAACTTAATTACCATCAATCATATCAAGAGGTCAATTGGTTATAGTTGTACCGTTCTATCAATATAGAAATCTAATGAATTATGGAATAGACATCTTTTACCATTTTCAACCACCAATGATATTCACTTTTTTACCTAATCAACAAAGTTACCAGTGGTATGTTCCCATCCGATACACACACATGTATATGGCAAAAGGTACTTATAAGGTCACCCTGGTGTGAGAGCCAATTGGTTAGGGTATGCCAAAACCTATCATCAATCATATCAAGAGGCCATTTGTTTGTAGTATGCCTAAACTTACCATCAATCATATCAAGAGGTCAATTGGTTATATATGGTTGTACGGTTGTATCAAATATAGAACTCTAATGAATTATGGGATAGACATCTTTTGGTAGGGACATTTGCCGTTTTCCCTTTTCACAAAAAAGGGAGCGGATTAGGTGCGGCCCTTGCCTCATCCAAGATGGTGCAGCCCTTACAATGGGTCCCCCTTGATGAATATATGTATTCTATATTCATGCCCTCCATCCATTTTTCCAGGGCATGAGCCCAAAGTAGACTCAGTTCTCAGGTGGACCATGCCAAAGCAACAATGGTGATGTCTGTGTCTCACCTGCTAGCCCAGCTGGAAGATGCCTAGGCGTTTCAACAGTAGGTCTCAGGTTGGAGTGCTGAGGAGACACACTAACCCCACTGGTGGGTGGGTGCATCGTGTGACTAACCAAGTGAGTGTGTTGCCCAACTAACCGGGTGGGTGTGTTGTGTGACTAACCTATAAAAAAAAATTGGTGATGTCCATTAATGGGCAATAAAAGTTTTGGATCAAACTAATATTTGTTTTTATCCTTCATCCATGTTTATGTGACCTTATCGAGAGGTTGGATGGCAAATAAACATTATAAAAACGTTAGGGTGGGCTCTAGGAAGTTTTTAATGGTAGGGCATTCAATCACCACTATTTTCTATGGTATGGTCCACCTGAGTTTTAGATCCGCTTCATTTTTTTGAGATCATGCCCTACAATGATCTGGAAAAATGGATGGATAGTGTGGATGTAGAATACATACATCAAAATAGGCCCCACGACAAGGGCACACCATCTTGGATGAGGTGGGGGTGTACCTAATCACTAGGCCACACAGTGTGGATATTTCATGAAATTTAGTCCAACTAAACACAGACAAAACCTACCATCAATCGTATCAAGAGGCCAATTATTTGCGGTATTCTTAAACTTACCATCAATCATATTAAGAGGTCAATTGGTTATAGTTATACCATTGTATCAATATAGAAATCTAATGAATTATGGGACAGACAATCTTTTACCATTTTCAACAACCAATGATATTCACTTTTTTGCCTAATCAACAAAATTACCAATGGTGTGTTTCCATCCCCCCACACACATGTACATGGAAAAAGGTACTATAAGTATGCCTAAACTTACCATCAATCATATCAAGAGGTCAATTGGTTGTAGTTGTGGGTTGCATCAAACATAGAACTATAATGAATTATGGGATAGACATCTTTTGGTAGGGATTCCCTTTCATAAAAAAGGGAGATGAATTATGGGATAGACATCTTTTGGTAGGGCTTCCCTTTCATAAAAAAGGGAGATGAATTATGGGATAGACATCTTTTGGTAAGGACATTTGCCTTTTTCCCTTTCATAAAAAAGGGAGCAGATTTGGTGCGGCCCTTGCCTCATCCAAGATGGCCTGGGTCCCCCTAGATGTATATATGTATTCTATATCCATGCTCTCCATCCATTTTTCCAGGGCATGAGCCCAAAGTAGACTCAATCCTTAGGTGGACCATTCAATAAGCAACAATGGTAATTTCCATTAATGGGCCATAAAAGTTTTGGATCAAGCTGATAATTATTTTTATCCTTCGTCATGTTTATGTGACATTATCGAGAAGCTGGATGGCAAATAAACATTATAAAAACATTAGGATGGACTCTAGAAATTTTTTAATGGTAGGGCATTCAATCACCACTGTTTCCTATGGTATGGTCCACCTGAGTTTCAGATATACTTCATTTTTTGGGATCATGCCTTACAATGATTTGGAAAAACGGATGGACGGTGTGGATGTAGAATAAATACATCAAAGTAGGCCCCACGGCAAGGGCGATGAGGCACCGCTCCCTTTAAAAAGGCCACTCAAAATTTCCACTCGGCTGATTCTTTTAAAACCAGGACGCCCAATTGCGTGGTGAGCAATGAGACGCGGCGGGATTTAATGGGAGCCGATTGACCAGGTTAGGTCAACACCGAGTTCGGTCATGTCATGACTGTAAAGCCCAACTTGATGTATGTGTTCCACACCGGCCATCTGTTTTGCAAGCTCATTTAGGGCAAGGGCCAAAAACGAAGTAGATCCCAATCTTAGGTGGACCACATCACAGAAAACAATAGTGATTGAATACCCACCATTAAAAATTTCCTATGGCCCACAGAATTGTCATCCAACCTATGGATAATGCAGTAGAGACCTGGATGAAGGAACCTCAACTGGATCCAAAACTTTTGTGGCCGGCCCCAAAAAGTTTTCAATGGTTAATCACCACTCTCCTCCAATGGATTGGGCCACGTGCTACTGTCAAAGATAGGGCCTTGTGTATCTGGTGTAAGGACTCTGTAGGGCTCACTATGATATTTATGTTTCATCCACACCGTCCATCCCTTTTGCCAACCCATTTCAGAGCATGATAAAAAAAGTAAAGCATATAGGAATCTTACAAGAGGAAACAGTGGGGGAGATATATTGAACACCTATCGTTGAGCAGAAATTTTGGTTTAAGCTGATATTTTTGTGGGTCATAGGAAGGTTTCAACGGTGGATGTCATTATCCCCACTGTTTCATGTAGTGTGGTCTACTTAAGCTTAAGACATGCATGCTTCAAGTTTGGGCTCATGCCCAAAATGAGGTGGCAAAGCATATGGACAGCTTTGATAAAATACATACATCATGGTCGGCCCCACAAAGTCCTTACACCATGTAGGTCCATGGTGTTGGGTTTACCATGCAATCTAAATGTGACTATGTACAAGACCTAGTAACTTTCAAACATGCCTTGTGTGGGTCTTCTAATAGCGACACATGGTTTAATGGAATCTCATCCTGCCTGGTCCCAATACCAGAGCTACCACGTCCTTAAAATGCTCATCACAACGATGACGAGTTGTTATTAAAAAAAAAAAAAACAAGGTTTTAACCATATTTCTAACACTTAGTTAATTGACTCAGAAACTCAGTCAACTCAACCAGATTTAAAGTCAAGTCATCAAGGAACTCAAGAGCATAGTGACAAATCTTGCTCTGCACAATTTCTCAACCCGAATTTCATGGGAGATATTCCGATTCTCATGGTTTTCTCACCCTAATTATTAGGAAATTCTAAGTGAAAATAAAATATTTAAAAATATTTATTATAAATTAGTAAATAATCTTTAAAAAAATGAATATAGAACTATAAACTGAATTGTCTTAACTTCTAGATTATTGAGTTCAAATCGTGATAATTTCAAAACAAAATCATGAGAATTTAAAAACTTACCAGAATTTGAAAACCTTGGGATAGGCATGGCTCGAATCTTTTCATGGTACCCACCCGAAGAATGTGAAGTTTTCTACAAAAATCAATAAATCTACGGGAGGAGTGCTCCCACCTTTCTCCGAAAAAAAAAAGGAAAAAAAAAAAAAAAAAAAAAAAAAACTGAAAGAAAGATTTTGAAAACTTTTGGATTTTATTGTAGAATTTCGATTTATCTAATCAATCACAACTGCTGTTCATCTTTCGAGAAACAGTGAATCAGCTGGTTTGCTCATGCCCCTACACGGGACTTAGGTCCCCCTGATGTACTAGCTTCAGTCTTGCCTGAACTGATTATTGTAGCTCAAATGAAAATGAAGCTACATACCTGAGGCTGAAGATCCTGCAACCAGCGCCTGCATAGTTCTCCCAGGAAGTTGTCTTGCATGTCCTAAAAGACTCCCTTCAAACAAAGCATTCGCAAACCCGCAAAGCCCCGATGTCGCAACTGTAACATAATACCCGCCATACACGCCCCTCGCCCCATTTACATAAAATGCATCAACGAGCATGACGATGATCAAGCTAACCAGAAAAGCCACCCACCCAAGATTTATTTTCACACGATTGCTGCAGCGGTTCGCTCCTGCCGCCATGAGAACACATGAAAACAGCATCTTGACGCCCGTATAAGTCAAGACGAATGCTCGATTTACATGGGCCGCTGGGTAGATGTAAGAGAAATAATCGATGGCTGTGATGAAGGTGTTCCATGGGAAGAGGAAACCAGCACCCAAGAGGAAATAGATGGAATACTCTAAATTCTGCTTCTTGCCTATGATTTGTACGTCTTCGTTGGGATTGAGAGGCCTGTTCAAACAGTCTTTGCCATCTTCTCTGCCCATTCTTGAAATTGTAGAACTAAAGAAGAAAATACATATGAGAGAAGAACATTTCATGCGCACTTTGGTTTTACGGATGGCTAAAGGCCTAAAACCATGCACTATTCAAGCACACAAGAAAGGTTTTAAACTAAATATTTAGGTAATTGGAAGTTAAAAGAGCTTTGTTAAACCACGCGCCTGCGGACGCGGATTGGCTGCTGACTGCCTCAGTAGTTATCTCACTAACGAAGTGACGTCACCAAGTTCTGTGGGCCCCACCATGATGTATATGTTGTATCCACACCGTCCATCTATTTAGAGAGATCATTTTAGGGCACCATCCAAAGAATGAGGCAGATCCAAAGCCCAAGTGGACCCCACCACAAAAAACAGTGGGATTTGAACGCCTACCATTAAAAACTTACTGGGGCCACAGAAGTTTCAGAAGTTTTCGATCAAGCTGATATTTGTTTTTTTCTTTCCTCTATGTCTCTGTGAACTTACAAACAGGTTGGATCTCAAGTAAACATCAGGGCAGTTTGCGAACTAAACAAAGTATTAGAATCAGAAGTTTTCGTTCAAGTTGATATTTGTTTTTTTTTCTTTCCTCCATGTCTCCGTGAACTTAGAAACAGGTTGGATCTCAAGTAAACATCACGGCAGTTTGCGAACTAAACAAAGTATTAGAATCTAAGCTAACAAATATCTCCTTACAAGTATCTCTAATTCCATTATTCATACATGAGATTGATTGCACAGAATTAGTTCTTATGAGAAAGGTTCAGAATTCAAGGTTTGAAAGTTTTCTACACATGTTTTACTTGAGACTAGTAAAATGTTTGTTAAGAGGGTGTGTACTGAGCACTGACTTGTACATATTTATCCCAAATGTCACACTAATTTTACATGAATTTTATTGTTAAATCGACTTACTTAAGTACATTTCCATGTTTGTAAGTAATTGAGAAAAGATTGAAGAAATTAAGCTAATTAGGATGAATTAGGATGCCTCGAAGAGAATCAAATAATCATATTCGAGTTCAAAAGTTTAAAGTACAGAAAAAAAAACAGCAAAAATCGACAGGTCGAACGAGAGTTCGACCGGTCGACAGCTAGTGTGGTCAAAACACTCCAGGAATTACTAATTTTAGGCTGAAACTCACAAGACTTTTTTTAGACATTTCGACAGGTCTAGTCAACTGGTTGACCCGACGCATGAAATTCGAATTTCTGTTACTGTACGGTTGCTCTGAAGGTTCAACTGGTCGATGCTCAATTTCGACTAATAGATGGGTGAATTCGGTGTGTAATTTCTTACACAAATTAAGGGGCAGTGCTTGATTCTCCTATTAAAAGAGGTGTTTTCTACACACCTTGGACATCCTAAGATGTGAAGAGAGAGAAGTTCAAGGGTAAGGAGGCTTTGGTTCCTCCTAGTTTTTCTTCTTTTCTAGTTTAAGTTTTCATTTATTTTTTGATTTTTGAATTAGCCATGCTAGATTAATCTTTTAGCTAAGGCTAAGAGGTAAACCTTTTAATTTATTTATGATATTCTATTTCTTTTAATTCAAGTTTATGAGTTGAATGATGAACAATTCATTGATTAGTTTGAATAAAATTGATAATTTTAGATAATTCTAAGATCTCTTGTGATTAAGGTTACATGGAATGCTTATGAGTTTTTGAGACTGATCTAAGTATTTTTATGGGTTTTGACTTGTGAAAACCCTATATTCATTGTGATTTCTGGATACGGCGAATGCTCTTCGAGTTCTCTATAAATTGAAATTTCATATTTTTAAGTAAAACGAATCAATTGAAGTTCATATCTACTTTGGTTTGTTTAATTATGATCTAACCGCTTTATCATCCGGCTGGATAGGATAAAACTTCGATTCCAGTTAGGTTATCTCATTGATTTAAGTAAATTAGATCTTGTGAATAATTAAAAGTGGATCCTTGGAAACCCTAGTATTTATTTTTTATAGATTTTTCTTTACAATTGATCCATTTATCCTTAATTCAATTCTATTTTAGTTTAGATAGTTCAGTTTTACACCTTAAATAATTACCTTTGAGTGTTTGAACTAATAATCGTTCTCGTGAATCGACTTCGGTCTCACCAAGTTATTACTAC
Source organism: Liriodendron chinense (assembly GCA_003013855.2). Taxonomy (NCBI): domain Eukaryota; kingdom Viridiplantae; phylum Streptophyta; class Magnoliopsida; order Magnoliales; family Magnoliaceae; genus Liriodendron; species Liriodendron chinense. The sequence continues at coordinate 492,451 of ML058479.1, forward strand.
ATCGCGACTCTGCACTTAGGGTCGTGAACATTAATTATCGGGCAGATACAAAGATGATTCGGATATTGCATTCACCCTTATTACAAATAAAGGGGATCCGTCTATTTTTTATAGGGCTTTTGATGATGTAAATGCCGAAAAGTGAAAGGCGGAGATGCAAGATGAGATAAATTCTCTATACAAGAACGAAACGTGAGAGTTGATGAAGCTTCCTATTGAGCGTAAAGCTATCACATGTAAGTGGATCTTTAGGAATAAATAGGATAATTAGTATAAAGAAATACTGGTAGCGAAGGGTTACGCGCAGAAGGAGAGTGTCTACTTCAGCGAGATTTTCACACCCACGTACGGTTAGGGTTGTACACCGATCCGAGTCGAGTCGAGGTGGGGCCAAGCTTGGCTTGACTCGTGTATGCTCTCCTCGAGTTCGGGCTCGAGCTCACCCTCGAGCTTACCATTGGAGCTTGCCTTGTTTGCTAAAACTTTCGAGGCAAGCTAGTGGATCGAGTCGAGGGGAGCTTACCTCGAGTCGAGTCGAGCTTGCTCCAACCTCAATTTATTATATTTTTTACTACAAAATACAAATTAAAAGTCAACAACATTAAGTTCAAGAAGTCACACATACATTAGGGGGGAATAGTATTTCTACAGGTAGGACCCCACCATTAAAATGACCTAGCTCTGCTCAGTTTTTTCTTTGGTCAGGTCACACATGCTTGAATGCAGACCACTAGTAATATTTTCTGAACCATAATTAACACAGTACATGCATAGCTCACCACATGAATGGACTACCATGATTATTGTGTGGACCATCTTCATGATGAGGCTTAGCTGATTCATGGATCAGATGCACCACCTCCCTCATAAAATTGCAATCAATAGCTGCATATGGTATTTGGTCTTACCACAGCTCCTGTTTTGTAGATATGTATGGTGTGTGGTCTCACCGTAGCACCTATGTTTGTGTAGCGTGTAAAACACACAACCACTGTGTGCTCACCATGTTTTGTACTTGAAATTACTTAATCCATCAGATATGCTCAACAAGGAATGTTCTTACCTGAACAAAATAGTAGGATTACGAAACCCCCCCAACGTGTGAGGGTTTTATATGTCATAAGCTTGGACCCTAATGTGTGTGGGGGGAGGGGGGAGAAAGAACCAAGAAATAAGAAGATTAAGTTTTTTTTTTAACAAATATCTATACGAAACGAGTCGAGTCGAGCTCGAGCCAAATCAAGCTTGAATCGAGTCGAGTTTCGAGTCGAGTCGAGTAACCCAATGGTCGAGCTTGACTCAATTTCTGACTCGAGCTCCAAAATGAAGCTTGGCTTGACTTGCTCTACTAAATCGAGTCGAGCCAAGGTGAGCTTTTTCGAGTCGAGTCGATCGAGTTTCTCGAGCTGACTCAGCTCATGACCAGCCCTACCCACGGTGAAGCAAGTATCTATCAACTTTGTATTGTCGTTGGTTGCCCAATACAACCTTGAATAGAAATAAATGGATGTGAAGACTACTTTCCTACATGGGGATCGAATTTGAAGAAAAAATCCACATAAAGCAACAAAAGGATTCGAGATACAATGAGCTGACAATAATGTTTACAGGTTGCGGCGGTCATTATATGGCCTGAAATAGTTGCCTAGACAGTGGTACAAGAAATTCGATTCTTTCATGGTGAGTTAGCAGTTTACCAGAAGTGAATATAATCATTGCATTTACTTCAAAACACTGAGTGATGGAAAATTCATTATCCTAGTATTATATGTTGATGACATGCTTATTGTCAGTCATAGCATATCTAAGATCAACATATTGAAGGTTCGGTTATCAGGGCATTTAAGATGAAGATCTAGGGGCTGCAAAGAGAGTTCTCGGCATTAATATACATAGAGACAAGAAAAGGAGCAAGCTATGATTATCTCAGGAAGAATATTTTGAGAAGGCGTTGGTGAAATTTGGAATTGACAATGTAAGGCCGGTTGGCATTTCCCACGCAGCTCACTTTAGGCTTTCTTCAGAGAAATGTCCTACTGCAGATGAAGAAAAGTAAATCATATCTCGTGTGCCCTATTCGAGTGCGATTTGATGTATGTCATGGTCTGTACAAGACCGGATATTTCACATGCAGTGATTGTTGTGAGAAAATATGTCTAACTCTGACTAGAGCTGGGAACAAACCAAGCCAGCTCGAAAGCTCGACTCGGATTGGTTTGAAAAGGCTCGGCTGATTGGTTCAAATGGAAGTTCAAACCGAACCAAACCTCGGAGTCAAGCTCGTTTGAAAAAACAAACCAAGCTCAAACTAGGGCAGTTCCAGCTCACCTCAACTCGAAGGTTGATTTGATTCAGCTCATAGATTGTAAGCATACTGTTTCCTGTGATGTGATCTACTTGAGCTTTGGATATGATTCAATTTTGGGATCATGTCCTAAAATGATATGTAAAACAGATGGATAGCGTGGATAATACATATACACAATGACATGGATAATACGTAATACACATACATGAATGCACACTGTTTCCTTGCACTTGTAAAATTATGCCCGTGTACTTTTGTTTGGAAAATGCTCTTACATGTCTATTTTGGAGCTGCACTCCTTTGGAGGATGTTAAACATAATATAGTAAGATACTTTTGTACTTTTTTTCTAACTTTTTAAATTCTTTTCTATTTAAATAAACAAGTAAAAAAAAAAAGAGCCACCACTTGTTTGAACTTGGCCCGGCCTGATTTGAAATTTTTGACCAAACCGATCCCGGCTCGAACCATATTTTTCTAGAGCAAACTAAACTCAGGCCGCATGGGTTAGCCTGAAACCCAAACCAAGCCGATCCACAAATTGAGGTGGCACAAAAACAAGCCAAACCAAACTAGGGCTAACTCGGCTTGGCCCGAATCATTGCCCACCTCTAACCCCAACAAGCAACACTAGGAGGCAATGAAATGACTACTTCAACATATTCGAGGTACGTAGGACTATGTCTTGATATTCGAGAAATCAGGGAACAAGTTAATAGGTTGTGTGAATTCATTGATTTCTGGTTATTCATTCATATTAGCGAGTGGAGCAATCAATTGAATGTCGAAACTTCAGTTTGTAATAATTCTTTTCATAATCGAAGTTGAGTATAAAACAGTGATAAAAGCATTCAAAGAAGCAGTTTGGTTGAAGGAAATGATAAATCACTTAGGGCTTCAACAGGAGCCCGTGTTAATTAATTATGACAGCGAAAGCGCGATCAATTTGGCGAAGAACTCGGTTTACCATTCTAGAACTTGCACCATCATTTTATCTAACATGTGCTTAAGGAAGGTAGTGTATCTATTGAGAAGATCCATATCAGCATGAATCTAGCCATCATACTTACGAATGTGATCCCGACAGAGAAGTTTTAGTTTTGCTCAGCTTCTCTAGGCTTGGTGAAGATTTGATAAAGACAAAGTATGCACGAGAAGCGACAATGGTGAAGCTATGATAGAGATGAATTAGAGATGGAGGATGGAGCTTGGAGCAGAGAATATCTTAATTGAAGCCTCAGTGGAAATTGTAGATTAAGAGTCTTCAATCTAGCAGTTTTTCTAAGAGTCTTCGATCGATCGACCGACCATTGTGGTCAATCCACCAAAACTGCCCCAAATTAGACAGATTAGTCTCTGGACAATTTTAGACAAGTTCGATCAACCGAACTTGGAGGCTCAATCGATCGAGAAAATTCGAAAATATGTTGCAAAATCTCTGGACAGTTTTAAGCATGTTCAATCGATCGAATGGTCAGTCGGTCAATGTCAATCAACCATCGGTTTCCGCAGTTTTGTGCAAGCGCACAATTTGTTTCTGATTCCTATTGTATTATTATATAAACGGGTATAATACGAGATTAGGGTATGCTAAGACATGCTTAAGGGTTTTTTAAAGTTTCTGAGAGAGGAGAAGCAAGGGTTTGCTCTATAAGTGTGGATTTTCATTTCTTGTACTTTTGTTTTCATAATAGTATTATCGCTTTTTACCACAAGGGTTTTTTCTTGTAAAATTTGTGTGTTCTTTTGTTGACTTTGTTTGTGTGAATGTATTGGTATAATTTGATTCTTCTCTAATTTGCTTAGGTGGTCCCAACATATACCTCCATGGCAGACCCATAAATAAATAATAAACCTAGGTGTCTGCGAATCGCTGAGGTATGCCGTACCCGAGCTGTGGATGAGAATGATTTTTCAACTAAAGACCGAAGCTCAAGGACCACAACTGATGGGTGGAATGGAGTCACAAAACAACACTGTGGTCCTCACATAGCTTGGCTGTGGCCACGCAAACATGTTCTACAGAATCGTGGTCCCCTTGGTCCCCTCCCAGCTGCATCAACATTAATTTTAAAACGAAGAAAATGCACTATGAACGCGGGCTACCCTTTTGCGGCTGGACTTTTCAATGTGGACAGTTAGACTTGGTAGTATATAACATTTCTACGACTTCTAAATGCATGCATGTTATGTGTACTACTACATCCCCTCTTAGAATCGTTGGACCACATGCCTTCAATGTCTTTCACATGGCTTCATATTTTCACGTGTTGCCACGTGCGTTATCGATTAGTACGTTGATATTCCGGCTAAACAAGCGTAGTAAATGGGGACCACCGACCTACGATGGTGGCAGGACACCGTGGGCCCGCTATGATTTACGTGTTTTTATCCATGTTGTCCATCCATTTCGCCAGCTCATTTTAAGACATGAGCCCAAAATCGAAGTATATCCAAAAGCTCAAGTGGACCACGCCGCAGGAAAGAGTGGGGATTGAACGCCCACGGTCGAAAATTCACTGGGGCTACATAAGTGTTATATCATGCTGGTATTTTTGTGTTCCCTTCAACAAGGTCTGTGTGGCATTATAAACAGGTTGGATGACAAATAAACATCACTGTGGGGCCTTAGGAAGGTTTCAATGACAGATGTCATCATGATCCCCACTTTCTTATGTAGTGTAGTCCGCATGAGCTTTGGATATACTTCAATTTTGGGCTCATGGCCTAAAATGAGCTGGGAAATGGATGAGTGGTGGGGATAAAACACATACATTACAGGTGGGCCCCACACCGTCCTGAATGATGTCACTGATGAAAAAGGAATCTAAAGAGAAACATACAAGATGGGGCCTGATGTACGGACGCAGGATGTTTGCAAGTTCCTGCACTGGGAACCTAGGTGGGGCCCACCATGATGTTTGCGAGAAATCCATCCCATCCATCCTTTTTTTTTTAGATCATTTTAGGACATGGGACCAAAAATTAGATGGATCCAATAGTCAAGGTGGGAAAAATCACCACTGATATTTGATGAAGGGAAAAATCAAATATCAGCTTGATCCAAAACTTTTGTGGTTTATCAATGGTCAATCACCACTGTTTCCTATGCTACGGTCCACCTGATAATTGGATCTGCTTCATTTTTTGGATAATTCCCTAAAATGGTATGGAAAACTGATGAACGAGGTGGATACAGAATACATACATCAAGGTGGGCCCACCGTAAGGGCCACACCGTCTTGGGTGAGTCCGAGTCTCACATAATCCGCTTCCGTTCATACCACGTATCTTTCCTATTCTTATCACAATACCGTGCGTGTGACAAGGGAGCAAAATGGACGGTACACATTCATATACAACTGAGTTATGGCTACCTTACTATGAGTCTAACATCTACACCATCTGATAGGTGTGGCTTCTCGTCTTCACCACACAGCCCGAGGTTCATCCAGGTCCAAGCCTCAAGTTGGCCACAACACTCAAAACAATGTAAAATCACTCTTAAAACCTCTTAGATATATAGTGTCTCTTGACGAGTTGTATGTGTTGGGTGCGTTTCACACAAACCTTAGGATCTAGCCCCCCAATACACTAGAATTATGGGCTATGATAATGCAATAATCAATAATAAAGCATCAACCACACGACACAAGAAGTTTTTAATCGAATGAAGGTAAAAACCACGGGACCTAGTCCAGACAAGGAGTTTTTACGTGGAAAACTGTCGAATGAGGTAAAAACCACAGGACCTAGTCCTAGATAAACAATCCACTATGAAGTAGAATGTTACAACCGATCACAACCACACACCGCTTGGATCAAACCTTCTTCACTCACGTAGGAGTGGATAAACAACAAGAGAACAGTAAGATTAGAGCGATCTCACCGATCCTGAGAACGTGGAAGTACTGAGTCGACGGTTGCGCAGAAGAACTCCCTCTTCAAGCAACTACTCCCTTCTACAAGCTTCATCTCTCTCTTTCTTTTCTCTTTCTCTCTCATCTTTTTTTCTCTCTCTCACCTTGGACATACTAAACCCTTATTAGGAATGCCTAATCTCATTTTGGAACTCCCTCAAATAGAGAACCGGAGGAATTAGACTCAAAATAGAAAACTATGCATAACCAGTTCGCGTCGGGTCGAGCACCCGGCCAATGGACCATAGGGCGTCTGCCCAAGCCAAAAATAGTCCAGCGAGCTTGAGGAGAAAAAATTCAAATTTCGGGCGCTCGACTGTTGAAAAAACAGTCCAGCAACAAACTGCTTCATCTGATGGAATTTCGGTCACCCGACCATAATTTGATCCGGGTGCCCGACCTCGATCACCAGGTTGCACATCTCTCCTCTCGAACTGAGGAGGGAAAAAAACCCCATCAGTATGTTGCATACCACCATGGTGGATCACATACGAAAACCTGTGGTTGGTGTCCCTCACTATTCCTTGTGGTATGGCCTACCTAAGTTGTGGATGAATATGAGTTTTAGAGTCAAGATATTATAAGCTTGAGGATCATAACTGATGGACAGAGTGGATTCACACAAACAACATGGGCCCAACAAATCTTGATTGTTACATGGGGTATGTAAAATATGTTATATAGAATTGTGTTATGTTTTTATGATGACTTGGTAGGTCTTGTACAGCTGATAGCCTGGTATTCGTAAAATGGCCTACCAGTACTTGCCCCATAATTGACTTCTAGTGAAATAGGTGATGTGAAACTTGTAAGGCAACAACTGATGAGATTGTGCCCAGAAAACCCAACATTATTAAACCTTCAAAGATTGCATAATGTATTTTATTGTTTGTATGGGTTTCAGATATGCATCACCTTTTATGCTCTTGGTCACTAGAGACTAGATACAACGGCTTGGTAGTTAAGAGAGAGTTGTAATTCTTGGATCTCATTTTTCTGATCACGATCATATATGTTCCTAAGCATACCTATGCTATCATCAAATGGTTATCTCATGTGAAGGGACTAGCTTACTATCAAGATGGACAGTCTCTGCCCAAGGGGCCTACTTGGTATCGAATTGCCTCCTTCCCTAACCCCACATGAGTGTGTAGTGAACTATGCATAGTCCTTAGGATTGGGCCTTTGGTCACTTGCATTGGCTTGGATCATTTACAAGCTTTAAGACTATGAGACCCATCATGCCTAAACTTAAATAGGCTTGTGAGTGCTCTAGCTCCGTCAAAATTTCTATGACCTAAGGATGTATGAATAGAGATGTCCTGACTAACCATGCTTTAGCTCTTCTTACAAGGCTTTTACATAGCCACTAAAAGTGGTTATTGCTAGGTTTCTTCATTAGAGTCCTCGAAGTACACACAATCCGACAAGGGCACCACTACGTCTTTCCGGGACATAAATAGCACATGATAGGTGGTTAATGGTCCCAAGTGTCGACTAGTCCAACAAGGGCCATGGCTGGGTGCTCTCCAAATGGGACAATATAGCATTCACTGCTGCCGCCATACTCAATGTAGATACCTCGAAAGTAACTACATTATAACTATCAGTCGTGTCGCCTAAGGGGTTATTCCTTATAGTCTTTGATTTTTTCATATAATGAATTGAGTTACCTTGATTCTAGTCTATGCTTTAACATATTAATATTTTATATTGAATCTTGAATTCTTCTCTTTTTTGAATTTGCAGTTATATTGGATTAGAATGTGGATAAAATCTTAGTTTTATTTAGATGCTTAAGTTATGTAGAAACGATTATAGATCATGTGGATGTAAAATTGTTGGTACATTATTTGCCAATTTTATTTGAATGAGATTTGAGACTGAATACATGGGTGCTTTACCTTAGGCTATTTCCTAAAATGGTAAATGGGTGTTATGCCCTGGGTTACGCTCTAAAATGGTTTGTATGGTGCTTTGTCCTAGGATGTTCCATAAAATGCTACACGGGTGCTTTACCTTGGGTTATTCCCTAAAATGGAACACGGGTATTCTACCTTGGGTTATTACCAAAATGGTACACGGGTGCTCTACCCTAGATTATTCCTTAAAATGGTCATCACGGTCATCTACCTTGGGTTATTACCCAAAATGGTACACAAGTGCTCTAGCTTAGGTTATTCCCTAAAATTGTAGACAATGAGCTGAAAAAACTTATGGATGGCGTGGATATGCAATGTATACATCAATATGTGGTCGCCATGATGTTTATTTGCCATCCAACCTTTACATAAGGTCACACAAATTGGGATGAAGGCAAAACACAAATATTAGCTTGATCCAAAACTTTTGCAGCTCCTAAGAAGCTTTTAATGGGAAGTATTCAATCGTCATGTTTCCTATGGGTTCAATAATACTTTTTCAAGTTGTATGGCTTACTTGAGTTTTAGTCTTTTAGATCTTCATTATATTTGGATACAACGATTAAAATGAGTTGGAGAAACTGGTTAACATAGTAAATTTCTTAGAAATATCATGGTAGACCACACTACAATGTACGTGGTTTCAACAATGGGCATTCAATACCATTACTGCAAGTTGTGTGGCCCACTTTTTGTTTTGTTTTTTTTTTTTTTTTTCTTGTCAGTCATGCAACCCACCCACCCAGTCACTCGCACAACACACCCACCCAGTCAGTCATGCAATACACCCACTGGTGTTGTCAGCAGCATAGATTTTCACCACTAATGGGTTTCAAACCCAAGACCCCTTATTGAAACTCTGCAGAAGTCTACCAACGAGGCAAGGACCCGAACCCTGAGTGTTGGATCTACCTCATATTTAGGTCCCCATATGAACAAAATAGTTGACAAAGTACATTTCTCAAATCATCACGATATGTATTTTCCAACATGGCACATTCATTCCTCAAGCTCCAACGCATGCACACTGATCATAATAACCTCAATAAATTATTTTTTAAAGTTGATAGGCAAAGTAATAATAATAATAAATCTTATTAAAATAAGTCATTTCGTGTTGTAATGTACTTATTTAACTTTCATAACTAAACTAACTTGTTGAAAAGGTAATTTATTAACTTAACACAAGTTATAAAGTTACTTATTAGATGATATCCAAGCGGGCCCCTAGTGTATTTTTCACAATATTATCATTAGATTTTTAAAATAAATCTCAAAGATATTTGCCACTATATAGCATAGAGAAAATTTTCGATACTAGGGCACATTGTGATGGATGAAATGTCACGCCCCAAACCCGGTGACCGGGCTGACTAAATTCTCAATCACCGACCTTGGTGCCAACAGCCTCCGTAGTACCCCATTCTCGGCTCCTAGCTCTCATATGCCAGGTTCCGATCCTGGGATCCCACCAGGAGGATTTTCAGGAATTTTTTTTTGTAAGGGAGCATAACCAAAACCATAAAACATCATCAAATATCCACTATATAGCTTGCTGAGTAGAGTGCTGAAAAAGGGAAAATACAAAAATGTAGCAAAAGTCCAAAATATCAGACACATGAACCGAGCTCAACGCTGCTGATATGCCCTAGTACCTGCAGCGTAAACAAACGTGCATAAGCCTCCTATGAAGCTCAGTATAGTGCATGCGTGCGTGTGTGATGCATATGACAAGTATACAGATATTAGAGTAAGCGAAAGTGATAGAGGGTTAAGTTACCAAGTTCATGAATGCTATCAGCCATCCCAAGGCTATGCAATACAAGGGCCTACATAGTCGAGTGTTATATGCTAGAGATGCAACGCAAGCATGTCAATCATCAACTAATCTGCAATATCAAAATGGTTCTCATATGGGACATCACCGGGGTCTAGTACACTCTGACACTGGCCGCCGCACATCGCGCACATAACCAAGCGAGTAAAAAAAACTTAACTATCCGCCTCGTCAGTGGTATGCCAATGCCCACCCAGCTCGTCGATAGCAGACCCATTTCACGAGCTGGTCAAACTCAACCTACCTTATAGCCCACTGCACCCGAGCGGATAAGGTCACACCCCTTTCCAACAGACCTCGACACAATGGGAGACACAGGCCTACTGGTATTTGGCACTTAGGCGCTCATGTTATCCACTCGGTCTCGACGTTAGAGCATCCTACTGGTATCACAAGGTTTAGGGGACTTTCACCCAAGGACATCCATAGTGTCCATGTGCTAGAACATGTTTTCGGTGTCCATTACTGCCAACCACGATGTGACTATGGTGGCCACCACCCCAATGCTGCTAGGGTGTGGAGGCGATCGTGACATACATAATGCAAAATGCATGAGTCATACAATCCAAGTCATGCACCAAACCAACGCATACTGCGCAATCATGTGGGGCGACCCTATCTCGCACGGGTCCCCGAAGTATAATAAGTCAAAATAGCATATGCTATGATTAATCGTGATCCATAACAGGCATACAAATGATGCGTATGAGCATATAAATGAGCATGGTATTCATTATACTAAGCATATTATCAGTGTGACCTATCAAGCTAAGTATACTAGCATGTTATCAAACATATCAGGTGATGTTAGCCTTTAATGGCCCTAATATATGTAGAGAGTGGGACCCAGACTGTGGGCCCTTTGGAAATGTAAAGGTCTTCGTGGCATAGCCCACTTGAGACCACATCGGCCCCATACTTGGGCCTGCACATACAAAATAGGCTAACAAAATAGGTATACAGCATAGATAAAACATATATATCAAGGGGGGACCATGGCAGGGCCCCGCCTATCGGTTGGATAGCAAATACTCATCATCGTAGGTCTTAGGAAGTTTCAGTGGTAGGTATTCAATCACCACCATTTTCTAAGTGAAGCCCACTCAAAATTGGGCCCCACACACCGGTCAAGACGGGTGGCATGATACACAATACATCCATCAAGGTGGAACCTTGGGCCCACAACCTCTAGTTGGATGAAAAATAATCATTACAGTGGCCCCAAGAAAGTTTTCAATGGTGGGTATCAATGACCATTGTTCCCTGCGGGTGTGGCCCACCTGACGTTTGGATCTGTCTCATTTTTTGGGGCCATGTCCTAAAATGCCATGGAAAAACAGATGGGCAGCGTGGATAAGACAGGTACATCATGGTGGGACCCACAGGGTGGGCCACCTGCTGGGCAGCGTGCGCACGCACACTGTCTGCAGCGTGGGACCCCCTGGGGTCACATGAGTTTTGAATCAAGCTATTATTTGTGTTTTCTCTTTCATCCACAGGTCTGGATGGAAGATAAACATTACAGTGAGCCTTAGGAAGGCTTCAACGGTAGATGTTCAATCTCCATTGTTTTCTGGTAGTAGGGCCCACACAGTTTCTGGGTCAAGCTTGATGATGTGTGGCCCCTTCCTACAGGTCTACGTGATCTTACCAATAGGATTGGATGGCAAGTAAATATCACAAATGGGCCTGGGACGGTTCAATGGCTGACGTCACTATCCCCGCTGTTTGCCGAGGTGCGGCCCACCTGGGAACTGGATTTGGCCCAAAATTGGGCCTTGTGGCCTAAAATGATTTGGCAAAAAGGATGGACGGCGTGGATAAAACATACTCATCATGGTGGGTCCCACGAATGGGCCACCTTGTTGATGCCCAATGAGTCCACCAGTCCACGGACGCTGGTTACTCCCAGTATCTCTGACGCTGTGAGTGGCCAGCGTTCACGCTGTTTTTTTTTTTTTTTTCATCAAGTGGGTCCCACATGAGGACGATCCACTTCGTCTATCAGGTTTCCCAGCTCATGGGCGACCCAAAGAGCCCTATATTGGCATGTTACATGGGCTACAAACATCAAGGTGGGCCAAGGAAGGTTCAACGGTAGACATCATTATCTCCATTGTTTCATGTGATGCGGTTCGCTTAAGATCTGGACCTTCTTCATGTTTGGGCTCTGGCCCTATATGATCTAGGGAAAACAGATGGATGGTGTGGATCAAACACAAACATCAAGGTGGGTCCCACGAGTGGGGACCCCACTCACGCCATTCTAGCGTCTCTGACGCTGAGAACGTCCAGCATACTCTCTCTCCTTTTTTTTTTTTTTTGAAATTTATGTAGGGTCATGTGTGGGCGATCCAATCCATCCATCTGGTTGTCCATACGTGGGGTCCAAAAGCTTTGGATCAAGATGATCTTTGTATTTTTCCTTCATCCAGACCTTTATGATCTAACGAATAAGGTTAGATGGAAAATAAGCATTATGGTGGGCCACACAGGGTGGTCCACGCTGTGGCAGCGTGTGGGGCACGCTGTCTCACAGCATGGCCCACTTGTGGGCCCCACAACAATCCAAAAAGGGGAGTAAGGAAATGAATGAAAGAAAAGCTAGGGAAGAAGCGGAGAGAAACGTCCGTCAGGGTGGTCCCCTGCCACTATAGGGGTCCACCACACATACCATACATGCATAAGGTGGATCCTACCCTTGTGGGCCCAGAAAAAATGAAAGGAAACAATAATAAAGAGGGATTTTCATCCTCCCTTGCACTCACTTGAAGAATGAACGATTGGATCGGGTCGGGTCGTCGATCGGACAGATCGGATGAGCTCCTCTTCACTCCTAACCCCTCTAACTCTCCCAACTCCCTAAGCTCTCTCTTAATCTCTCTCCTAAACTCTCTTTCTTTCTTCTCTCTCTCTTATCTCTCTTTTTTTTTTTTTTTTTTTTTTTTGCAAAATGGGAATACGAAAGCCCCATACATATGGCCCTTTGTATGGGTAGAGATTTTGGGGATAGATGAGGGATTAAAAAGGTAGAGAGGGGTATAAAGGAAGGAAAAAAGGTGAGGGGAATAATGACTTGTAGCTAAGAGTATGGTAGGTGTTGACTTTAGTGCCCCTCTTACAAGGGAAATTAGAGAAAGGTAGGGGTAGAATGGGGAGTTGCAAGGATTAGGTAGTATTTTAATAAGGGCATTTTAGGGTTTTGTCATGAAAGGTGATGGATTGATGGAAAAAGGTGATAGGGGATAGGTGGGGGATTGATTGATGGATAGATAGAGTGATTGATTAGGCTTTCTAGGAATTTGTGCAAGTGGGGCCTACACCACGCGTGCGTTGCACCGCCCGCCTCAAATTGCGCAAATGATTGTAACTTTCACACCGGGTATCGCAATGGGGCGTGTCGCACGGCGTTGGAATCACAGTGCCTACGCAGTCGCCAGGGTATAGGTCTTGGGTCGATGCAGTACTAAAATAGGGTCGCGATCAAGGCTCACTAATCTGGTCCATCTGGGATGTACCGGCACCAGAAACTAAGTGTACACAGGGCAATTCAGGGTACGGGTCTTACATAAAATATAGGCCCTTAGGCTGCTTAGAAATTGTATCATGGAATAACAATTATTCAAAGTAAGGTGTCCAAAATTGTAGGCCTTCGTTTAGATGTATCATGAACCAAAAGAGAAGGTAGATCAACTATATATCTGATTGGTGGACATCTATTGGACGGCTAAAAATATATCCAACGGTCCTAATTTTGAGAAACAAGTTTCCATGAATAAGAGTTTAGGATCGTTCACGAAATTTGATTTTTGTACTGTGAACTATAAACAGTAATGTATACAACTTAGTTTAATATCTGTTAATGGATGCCTCATGTAGAGTTTTCTGAGTGCCTGTAGTATCAAAATACATATTCAGTCAGTGTATTAAATAACTCCCACCACTTATGTTTAGGGTGTCAATGGGCCGGGCTCGGGCCTAAAAGTTATAAATTTAAACCGGGTCGGCCCGATGGACCAGGCCCGAAACAGTGCAAAATCCGGGCCGAGATCTACCTCAGGCCCGGCCCATTGACAGCCCTACTTATATTATGCCCGCTGTACAACGCATACATGATTGAAACGGTCGGAGGCGGATGGGGTACTGAGTTAGCTTTATCGTACTGGGTAGACTCTGTTGGGCCCACTGTGAATGTATATGGCTTATCCACGTCATCCATCTGTTTTTTCAGCTCATTTTTAGGGGTTGAGCCCAAAATTGAAGCATGTACAAACCTCAAGTGGACCCAACACAGGAAACAGCGGGGATAATGATGTCCAATGTCGGAACCTTTCTAGGGCATATAGTGATGGTTATTCGTCATCCAACCTGTTCATAATGTAATACAGATATGGATGAAGGGAAAAGACAAATATCAGCTTGATCCAAAACCTTTGTGGCCCTGTTAAGATTTCAATGGTAGGTGTTTAATTCACACAGTCTCTTGTGGTGTGGTCCACTTGAGCTTTGGATATAGTTAGATTTTAGACTCACATTCTAAATTAAACCGATAAAACTGATGGACGGAGTAGATGAGACACATAACTCATGGTGGGCCCCACAGAGTTTATTCCGTACGCTACGCTTACCCAGTTTCCATAAAAATGGCTCTTGATGGCCCATAACGTCGTTGAAATGGATTTTTCAGATAACAAAGCCATGACAGCCTGTCTGACCGTCTTGAAACGGTAACGGCTGGTTTAAGGAATCGAGTTTGTTTAGTCTATGTCGCGACAAAGAGAACAGCATGCGTCTCAACGAGTGGGACCCACATACTGATATATTTCAATGATTTGTACCGTCCATATTATTTTTTTCTACCATACTAAGTTATTTTCTCCTAATGACACTCAATGATATTCTAACCTTTGATTTTTACAATTGCATGCGAGCCATTGAATATTGTCTTTTCGTTGTTCTCATTTTATCTCTAGGTGCAGTTTTCATGGAAGCAGTTTCCCTACGTGCTGGTGTGGATACGTGGCGCAGCGCGATAGTCTTCGAGCATCATGATTGTACCAACCGTCCAAAGAAGATTAGGGCTTTATGGACCCCACAATGATGTATTTATTCTATCCATTTGGCAAAATCATTTTAGGGCATGACACCTCAAAATGCATCATATCCAAAGTTCAAGTGGACCACACCACAAAAGGTAGCGGGGACAATGATTCTCACTGTTAAAACATACCTAAAGCCCACCATGGTGTTTATTTGTCATCCAAACTGTTCATTAGGTCACACAGACCTGGATGAAGGGTAAAAACAAATATCGGACTGATCCAAAACTTCTGGGACCCTAAGAAGGTTTCAATGGTATCAGTTCAATCTCCCACTGCTTTCTGCAGTGTGGTCCATTGGATCTTTGATCTGTCTTATTTTTTAGCTCAGATCTCAAGAAATGGACATGACAGTTTCGAAATAACACTACCCCATGGTGGGACCAACAGATCTTGATGACGTCACTACACGACACGAGCGGCTTCGCTGGTGTGCGGTAGACCAGCCAATCCGCTTCCGTTTTCATAAGGTAACCTGTGTAGGATGAATTCGGACGGCTCCGTGACTGGAACACTGAGCATTGGGCTCCATTGGGCAGCGACAGATGCCTGACATTGAATTGCGACAGACCTCAAACCAACTTCCGGACATGTGCATCACGTGCAGGGGCGCCGACTGGGTACTACCCTCACCAGGACCCATCTATAGAAGGACGGTCATGTCGGGTGTTTTTGTGGGGGCCATTGTGATGTTTATGTTTTATCCACACCGGCCCAAAAAATGATTAAGATGAAAGGCTCAAGTGGAACACACCACAGGAAACAGTGGAGATTGAACTCCTACCATTGAAAACTTCTTAAGGCTCACCTTTATTTGGAAGCAGATTGCATACTGAGTAGCGTACTGAGTAAACTCTGTGGGGTCCACCATGATTTATGTATTTTATCTACTCCGTCCGGTACATTTTATCAGATAATTTCAGGGCTTGATCCAAAAAATGAAGCATAGCCAAGGCTCAAATGGACCACACAACAAGAGATAGTGTGAATTGAACGTCTATCGTTGAAAATTTTTTGGAGGCCACAGAAGTTTCTGATCGAGCTGAAAATTTTATTTTCCCTTCATCCATGTCTTTGTGATCTTATGTTTTTTTGTTTATATGGGTTAGTTCACACACCCCATTGTTAGTACACCCACCCACCCTTGTTAGTCACATTACAATGTTAGCCACCCCACTATGGGAATCGATACCATGACCTAAGTGTTGAAACGAGGCTATCTTCACTCAATCTGCTACTTGAGCTATCGACCTGGATGTATGTCTTTGTGATCTTATGAATAGGTTGGATGACAAACAAAGATCACTATAGGACCTAGCAAGGTTTCAACCGTAGAAATCATTACTCCCACTGTTTCATGTGGTATGGTCCACTTGAGATTTGGATATGCTTCAATTTTTTGTTCAACGCCTAAAAAGAACTGAAAAAATGGATGGACAGCATGGCTAAACCATATACAATTATGGTGGGCCTCAAGGACGCAATCCAATTTCTCTTTATTTGCCATCTAACATGTTCATAAGGTCACATCACATAATCATGTTGAAGGGAAAAAATAAATATCAATTTAATCCAAAACTTTTATGGCCCTAAGAAGTTTTCAACGGTGGACTTTCAATCCCCCTACTACTTCATGTCATGGTGTCCACTAGAACCTTCAATCTATTTCATTTTTCTTTTGCCTTATGTCCTAAATGATCTTTCAAAATGGACAAAGGCCTCATGTTTAGTTGCCAATTATACTTCTATGCCTCCAAGAAGTTTTTAATGGTAGGAGTTCAATCCCCAATGCTTCCTGTGATGTGTTCTACTTGAGCCTTTGATCTTAATATTTTCATCTTCATGACCTAAAATGATATTTAAAAATAAATGGATAGGGTGGATAAGACATATACATCATGGTGGGCCGACATAGCAACGTCCGTCCATCTCTAGTTAGGTCCTACGGTAGTACTCCATCCGCACACCCATATGCAGACCATTATTCCCACATAAACCTCTAAAGTTTTGTTCTCATTTTTAAACCTCACTTGTACAGATGGGGTATTTTCGGACAGAAATACCTCTAATGTTAGGATTTGAACAAGTACAATGAGAATTTGAACAAGTACTCGTTGAACTCAACGAGTACATACTCAACGAATACAAGGAGAATTTGAACGAATATAGAAAAAATTTGAACGAGTACAGTTGAATAATGAGAATTTGAACGAGTACAGTGAGAATTTAAACGAGTATAGTGACAAGTTGAGCAAGTACTCACTACAAGAAAATTGTCCTTTTACAACGGGCCATGACCATTGTAAAACTATTTTGAACAAGAAAAATTTGAAGTAGTATTCGTTGAATTCAACGAATACAGCAGGAATTTGAACGAGTATAGTGACAAGTTGAACGAGTACTCACTACAAGAAAATTATCCTTTAAAACAGGCAGTGACCGTTATACAATTATCTTTTTACAACGGGCCATGACTGTTGTAAAACTGTTTTGAACAAATACAACGAGAATTCATCAAGTACAAGAAGAATTTGAACAAGTACTCGTTGAATTCAACGAGTGTATTAATAATTTGAATGACTACAATGACAATTTGAATGAGTACCCACTACAAGAAAATTGTCATTTTACAACGGGCCATGATCATTGTAAAACTGTTTTTACAATGTAAAACTATTCCCTCACAATTTCAAAGAGGACCCTCTTTCAAAATTGAAAGACTAGAATAGTTCAAAGAGGACTTTTTCAAAATTTAAAGAGTACAATAGTTCCCTCGTAATTTTAAAGGAGACTCTTTCAAAATTTAAAGAGTACAATAGTTCCTTCACAATTTCAAAGAGGACTCTTTCAAAATTCAAAGAATACAATCCTCCTACAATTTTGAAGATGACTCTTTCAAAATTCAAAGAGTACATAATTCCCTCACAATTTCAAAGAGGATACTTTCAAAATTCAATGAGTATAATAGTTCTCATACAATTTCAAAGAGGAGTACTATTTCAAAACTGAAAGAGCACAATAGTATTTCTCATACAATTTCAAAGATAACTCTTTCAAAATTCAAAGATGACTCTTTCAAAATTCAAAGAGTACAATAATTCCCTCACAATTTAAAGAAAACTTTTTCAAAATTCAAAGAGTACATTAGTTCTCTTACACTTCCAAAAAAAATAATGTAAAATTCAAAAGAGCACACCTTTCAAAATTCAAAGAGCACTCTTTTAATGAACACACCTTAAAATTTAAAAAGCACAACAATTCAAAGAGCACAAGAATTCAAAAACCACAGCACAGTGTAAAATTCAAAGAGCACACATTTCAAAATTCAAAGAGTACTATTTTGATATTCAAAGAGTACAATGAAATTAGTTTTCTTTCAAATTTCAGAGAGTACTATTTGCTCATTGAATTATCACCAATCTTTGAATTTGAAATGTACTCGTTGAATTGGCATTGTACTCGTTGAATGTTCAACTATACTCGTTCAAATTCTCACTGCACTCGTTCAATGCTCGCTATACTCGTTCAATTTAATGAGTACTCTTTCAAAATCTCATTGTACTCGTTCAAATGTTCACTGTACTCATTCAATTCAACTAGTACTCTTTCAAATCTCATTGTACTCGTTTAAATGCTCGCTATACTCGTTTAAATTCTCACTGTACTCGTTCAATATTCGTTGTACTCTTTCAAAATCTCATTGTACTCGTTCAAATGCTCGCTATACTCGTTGAATTCAATGAGTACTCTTTCAAATGCTCGTTGTACTCATTTGAATTTCAATGAGTATTCATTTAAATGGCTGTGCTCGTTGAAATTTCAACGCGTACTCGTTCAAATGTTTATATTCTCGTTAAAATTTCAACGATTGCAAACATATAAAAACACATTCTCAAGCTTTTTCAACATTTTACTTTGTCGTGACATATTAACAAACACATTGTATTCAACTTCAAAGCACATTCTCAGGTTTTTTCAACATTTTCCTTTGTTGTGACATTTCAACAAACATATCGTATTCAACTTTGAAATACATTAAAGGTAGGTAAAAATTCACAATTTTCACATACACTTTACAAGAAACATGTATATTCATATTCTCAAAAAATAACATTCATAAATAAAATAAAAACTTGGAATGAAGAAAACAACATTCGTCAAACAAAATACACTGATTTCGAAAACCTAAAATCATGATTTACTAAAAAAACAAAAATACCTTTCGAAGATGGAGAAGCCATAATCACCGTCTAGGCCTGACAATTTGCAGAACAAAATGAAGATTAAATCATCAAAAAATGAAGAAAATCGAAGATGAAATATGGTTATGGGTTTTCAAATGATGAAAGGCAATTTCGCCCGAAAATTTACTATAAGTTTACTTTAGAAAGAAAGAATGGAAAAGTCTAGTTGAAAATAATGGTCAAAAGTAAGGTTTACATTGGTAATTAAACTTCTCATTCAAATGAGAAAATACTTTGATACTCTGGCAGAGTGTGATGGAGATATACCCAAGCACTTAGAAATTGCACACTTGGCATGGAAAAGTCAAATTAAACCGTCAAAACTACAATAACCTAGTGTTCGCTTACAGTGAAGTAAAAATTAAAGCTTTTTTATAATCTGGATGTCGGATTGGCGGGCATTTATTGGACAATTAAAAAATGAAAACAATCCAACGGTCCTATTTCCACAAACAAGTACCCCATGAAGTAGAGGTTAGGGTTATTCCAAAAGGTCTGACCTTGGATTTCTTTTACTTGAAGACAGTAAGATGCACAATCTAGTCTGTTTAACTTCAGTTAGTATATGCCACGTGTACAATCCCTAAGTGCACGTTTATCAAGCGTCATACGCAGTCTGAGCATTATATTAACTGTTCCCAAAAGAAGAAGATAGGGAGGAGACAGACAGAGAAGAAGGCGAAGCGGATTAGCTGGTTGAGACAATGACGATAGGGCCCACCTCGATGTATGTGTTGCATATCCACGCCGTCCATCAGTTTTGTCAGCTTATTTTAAAGCATGGTCCCAAAAATGAAGCAAATGCAAATCTCAGGTGGACCACACAATAGGGATTGAATTCCCACCATTAAAAACTTCTTGCGGCCCACAAAAGTATCGGATCAAGCTGCTATTTGTGTTTTAATGGCGGGCGTTCAATGACCACTGTTTCCTGTGGTTTGGATCTGCTTCATTTTTCTCGTAGCTAAGAGAATGGGATTTTCCAGCAGCTGTAGAGGCGTAGAAGCAGATGCCCTCTTGCTAACCTCCACTTCTGCGAAAATACCAAAAGACTCCTTCCATCTTGCCTACATTGTCTACTTCACCTTAGGTGCTGGTTTCCTCCTCCCATGGAATGCCTGTTGGGTGCGTTTCACACAAACCTTCGAATCTCGCCCCCAAATACACTAGAATTATGGACTATGCTAATGCAATAATCAAGAATAAACATCAACCACACGAACACAAGGAGTTTTAACGTGTAAAACCCTCAAAAGAGATAAAAACCACGGGACCTAGTCCAGATCAACAATCCACTATCTCAGGGAACTGTTACAACCAATCACAAGCACACACCGCTTGGATCAAACTTCTTCACCCACGCAGGGATGGATAAACAACAAGAGAATAGTAAAGGAGGAGTGATCTCACCGATCCCGAGGACGTAGAAGCGCTGAGACGACGGTTGCGCAGAAGAATCCCTCTTCAAGCAACTTCTCCCTTCTATAAGCTTTCTCTCTCTCTCTCTCTCTTCTCTTTCTCTCTTCCTCTTTTTCTTTCTTTCTCACCTTAGACGTGTTTTCAACCCAATGGGATACCCTAATCCCGTTTTAGAACGCTTAAGTACAAAAAACGGAGCAATTAGAACCAGAATAGGAAACTGTGTACGAGCAGTCCGCGCCTGGTCGGGCGCCCGGTCACCAGACCGTCGGGTGCCCGGCCAACCAAAAAATAGTCCAGCGAGTACACCAAGAGAAAACTGAATTTCGGGCGTCCAGACCAACATGGTCGGGCGCCCGGTCACTTTGACCGTCGGGCGCCCGGCTGAGGCCAAAAACGTCCAGCAGCATTGCTGCCAATCTAACGAATTCCGGTCGCCCGGCCACCACCCTGCAACACTCTCTCCTCTGCTTATTTTGAGGAGGAAAACTCCATCAAATCTCCCCCTTTCCGACTCAGGAGAAATTCACCTTCTTCAAGCCAGCCAGGTTTCTACAAACCTCAAACTTGCCCTTGAGCAAAGCCTTGGTCATCATGTCTGACTCGTTATCGTCCGTATGGACCTTCTCAAGCTGTAGCACCTTCTGTTCCAAAGTATCCCTGATCCAGTGATAGCGAATCTCTATGTGCTTCGACTTGGAATGCTGACTGGGATTCTTGCTCAAGTGTATAGCACTTTGGCTATCGCAATAGACCACGTGCTCCTCCTGCTTCAGGCTGAGTTCCTGTAGGAACCTCTTCATCCAAAGCATCTCTTTGCATGCTTCTGTGACTGCAATGTACTCAGCCTCTGTCATCGACAATGCTACGACCTTCTATAGCTTACTCTGCCAAGAGACCGCTCCCCCTGCAACGTGAACATGAACCCCGATGTAGACTTCCTGGAGTCTATGTCACCTGCCATATCTGCATCTGTGTAGCCTTCTAACACAGGTTTTCCGTCACCATAGCATAGGCTCAACCTGGATGAGCCCCTCAGATATCGTAGTATCCACTTCACCGCTGCCCAATGTTCCTTGCCAGGATTGGCAAGATACTGGTTGACAACACCAACCGCATATGCTATGTCTGGGCGCGTACACACCATAGCATACATCAAACTTCCTACCGCTGACGCGTAGGGTATCTTCCGCATCTCTTCCACTTCCGTCTTCGTCTTGGAACACTGCTTGTCGCTCAATTTGAAGTGACCATCCAGTGGAGTACTGACCGGCTTCGCTGCATTCATGTTAAACCGCTCTAGGACTTTCTCAATATACCGCTCTTGTGACAACCAAAGCTTCCTGCTGCTTCTGTCACAGGTTATCTCCATTCCTAGGATCTATTTTGCCGGACCCAAGTCTTTCACCGCAAAAGACTTGCCCAACTCCTGTTTCAGCCTATCAATCTTCTTGATGTCTTTTCCCATGATGAGCATGTCATCAACATACAATAGTAGAACCAAGAAATCACCATCTGAGAACTTGCGAGTGAACACACAGTGGTCCGACTCCGTTCTGTCATATCCATGCTTTAACATGAACGAGTCGAACTTCTTGTACCATTGCCTAGGAGCTTGCTTCAGCCCATATAAGCTCTTCCTAAGCCTGCACACCATATGCTCTTTGCCCTTGACTTCGAACCCTTCTGATTGACGCATGTAGATCTCTTCTTCTAGGTCACCATGGAGAAAGGCAGTTTTGACATCTAACTGCTCTATCTCCAGATCCATGCTAGCCGCCAACCCAAGCAACACCCGAATGGATGTCATCTTCACCACTGGTGAGAATATCTCTACAAGTCTATTCCTTTTCTCTGACCAAACCCTATCACCACAAATCTAGCCTTGTACCTTGTCTGTGAATTCTTCTGCTCATTCTTCTTTCTGAATACCCACTTATTGCTCAGAGCTTTCTTGCCCTTAGGCAATTTCACTATATCATAGGTGTGGTTCTTATGGAAGGATTCATCTCCTCTTGTATAGCTTTCAACCACTCCCCCTTATGCTCGTCGGCCCCTTATGCTCGTCGGCTAGGGCCTCAGAATAGTCTTCTGGCTCTCCCCCATCTGTGAGCATAATGTACTCATGTGGCGAGTACTTCTTGGATGGATGCCTGTCCCTTGATGTCCTCCTCACCTGTGGCTCAACAGGTGGATCAAGTTGGGGCTGCTCCCCCTGTCCATCTTCTGTAGGGACTCCCTCGTCCTCTGCACCTTGCTATACTCCCCCGTCATCAGGCACCACGGGAGGAGTAACTGGATCCATGTCTTCCAGTTCACCTGAACTGGGTTGGGTCTTCTCTGGCTTTTCAATGTCTTCTATACACTGATCTTCAATGAAAACCACATGTCTGCTCCTGACGAGCTTCTTCTCGGTCGGATCCCACAACCTGTAACCGAACTTTTCATCACCGTATCCTAAGAACACACACTGCCTGATCTTCATGTCGAGCTTGGACCTCTCGTCCTTTAGTACGTGAACGGATGCCCTGCATCCAAACACCCTGAGATGCCTGTACGATGGATCACGCCCAGTCCACACCTTCTCAGGTACTTCTCCATACAATGGGGCTGATGGAGACCTGTTTATCAAATATACCGCCGTGTGCATTGCTTCTCCCCAGAACATCTTGGGCAACTTTGCATAGGATAACATGCATCTGATTCTCTCTACTTGGTGCGATTCATTCGCTCAGCCACACCATTATGCTGGGGGGTCTTGGGAACTGACTGTTCATGCCGTATACCTAGTGACTTGCAATACTCATGGAAGTCACCTATGTATTCACCACCATTGTCAGTGCGGATGCACTTCAATGATCTGCCTGTCTCCCTTTCGACCATAGCATGAAACAGTTTGAACACACCAAAGACCTCGTCCTTGGATTTCAAAGCATACACCCAAACCCTCCTAGATGCATCATCTATAAATGTGACAAAATACAATGCCCCACCCAAGGTTTTTGTCCTCATAGGATCACAAACATCAGAATAAACCAAATCTAATGCATATACTTTATTAGTATAAGAAGCAGTTTTAACAAAAGAAACTCTATGCTATTTCCCAGATAAACAGTCAATATAGGTTTTGAGAGGTATACCTGTCACGTTTGGAAGGAGCTGCTTCTTCGCTAGTAGCTGAAGCCCTTTTTCACTCATAGTGGCCTAGACGCCTGTGTCACACGTCAGTAGCTGAATCCTCTGCTGCGTTCAATCCACTCTTGCATACACTGACACTTACCTTGTAAATAGTGCAACACTTCTTTCCTCTGCTAGCGATCAACGAACCCTTGATGAGCTTCCAGCGCCCACCAACAAACCGGCTTTCATAGCCATCATCATCCAGCCTTCCCGTCGACGTCAAGTTAAGACGAAGGTCTGGAATGTGCCTCACATCCCTGAGAACCAATGTGCAGCCCACATCGGTCTTCAAACAAATATCACCGACCCCTACGATCTTCGAAACACCAGAATTTTCCATCTTCACTGTCCCATAGTCACCTGACTTGTAGCTTGTGAAGAAATCTTTGCGTGGAGTCGCATAAAACGAGGCTCCCGAGTCTATCACCCAGTCAGTGTCCTAACTCGAAGCAGTGAGACAAATATCGTGATCTGCCGAAAGAATAACAACAACGTCACCATCTGAGGCGACCGCAGTAGAATCTGATTCATCTTCCTTCTCCTTTCCTTTACCCTTCTTGTCACTCTTCTTCTTGTGACATTCTTGCTTGTAGTAGCCCTTCTTGCCACAATTCCAGCATTCAACATCTTTCCTGGCAACTGACTTGCCTCTTGATTTATCTCGGGCCTTTCCGCCCTTTCTGTTCTTTCCTCTCCCCCTATCTTGTGTCACAAGGGCCTCTTGTTGAGCAGGCCCTAGGGACTTCCTCCTTGTCTCCTCATTGAAGAGACAGCTTGTTACCTGATCCATGGATACCTTTCCGTCTGGAGCGGAGTTACTTAGAGACACCACCAATGTCTCCCAACTGTCAGGCAATGAGCTAAGCAGTAGCAAAGCCTGAAGTTCATCATCCAGGACCATCTCCATGGCGGAGAGCTGGTTCACAATGTTGCTGACCTCATTCATGTGTTCAGCCACAGAACCACCATCTTTGAACTTGAGATTCACAAGTCGTCTTATCAGGAAAATCTTATTGCCGGCTGTCTTCCTCTCATACAGCCCTTGCAATTTCAGCCATAGGCTAGCGGCTGAAGTCTCTGTAGACACATGGTGAAAAACCGAATCATCCAACCATTGTCTAATGAACCCCACCGCCTTCCGGTCCACTTTCTTCCAATCATCATCTGACATATCCTTTGTCTTCGCCGATATGCCTAGAATTGGAGCATGCAAGTCCTTACAATAGATCAAGTCTTCCATCTTAGCCTTCCATATGGTCCAGTTAGAACCATTGAGGCTGATCATCCTTGATGAGCCACCTTCCATAATTCAGAACCGATCTCACACCGTTCAAACAACCTGAACGCTCTGATACCACTTTGTTGGGTGCGTTTCACACAAACCTTCGGATCTCGCCCCCAAATACACTAGAATTATGGACTATGCTAATGCAATAATCAAGAATAAACATCAACCACACGAACACAAGGAGTTTTAACGTGGAAAACCCTCAAAAGAGGTAAAAACCACGGGACCTAGTCCAAATCAACAATCCACTATCTCAGGGAACTGCTACAACCGATCACAAGCACACACCGCTTGGATCAAACTTCTTCACCCACGCAGGGATGGATAAACAACAAGAGAATAGTAAAGGAGGAGTGATCTCACCGATCCCGAGGACGTAGAAGCGCTGAGACAACG
This sequence comes from Liriodendron chinense, assembly GCA_003013855.2. Classification (NCBI taxonomy): domain Eukaryota; kingdom Viridiplantae; phylum Streptophyta; class Magnoliopsida; order Magnoliales; family Magnoliaceae; genus Liriodendron; species Liriodendron chinense. Next base: position 518,063 of record ML058479.1, read on the forward strand.
GTTGCGCAGAAGAATCCCTCTTCAAGCAACTTCTCCCTTCTACAAGCTTTCTCTCTCTCTTCTCTTTCTCTCTTCCTCTTTTTCTCTCTTTCTCACCTTGGACGTGTTTTCAACCCAATGGGATACCCTAATCCCGTTTTAGAATGCTTAAGTACAAAAACGGAGTAATTAGAGCCAAAATAGGAAACTGTGTACAAGCAGTCCGCGCCGGGTCGGGCGCCCGGTCACCAGACCGTCGGGCGCCCAGCCAACCAAAAAACAGTCCAACGAGTACACCAAGAGAAAACTGAATTTTGGGCTCCTGGACCAACATGGTCGGGCGCCCGGCCGGCCGGGTCATCGGGCGCCCGGTCACTTTGACCGTCGGGCGCCCGGCTGAGGCCAAAAACGTCCAGCAGCATTGCTGCCAATCTGACGAATTCCGGTCGCCCGGCCACTGAAGGGCCTCGGCGCCCGGCCTCACCCTGCAACACTCTCTCCTCTGCTTATTTTGAGGAGGAAAACTCCATCAATGCCTTCATTACAGCCGTCGATTACTTCAGCTACATCTACCCAGACACCAGCATCGACCGCATCTTCGCCGTATTCTACATGCTCGTCAGCATGATCTTCCTTGTCTTCATCATCGGCTGGGCCCACAAATCCAGTGCCTTCATCCGCATCAATGTCGGCCTGGCGCTCTTCGTCGTCTCGCTCCTGATCATCCCGATCATGGATGTGGTCTACGTGAAGGGAAGGGTGGGCCTCTATTCTGGCTATTATGTGACAGTCGCTGTCGTCGCGCTCTCGGGCGTAGCAGATGCGTTGGTTCGGGGTGGGGTCTTCGGCACCGCCGGAGAGCTTCCTAATCGGTACATGCAGGATACATGCGCAGGAACGGCCGTGTAGGGTATGGAATTTCAGATTTTATTTAGTGTAATTCAAGGTTGGATTGTTTGGTTGGGAATTGAAATGATTTTTCATGTTGGGATTGGTTTTTGGATTAGAAATTCTATTGATCCAATCTGTAGGAATCAACAGAAAAGGCAAATCCCTTGTGATACATCAGATTCGGCTCGGTTGTAGATATGAGTGAATAGATCTGCCATTTCTTGAAATCTCTCTTCTGATTTAAAATCGTGGTGTAATGTGTATTCTCATTTGTTCCCGTCATTGAATAGATGAAATAAATCCAAAAATGGGTTTTTGTTCAAGAATGAAATCTTATTAAAACTGTTCATATCTGGTTCATCCTTCGGAACCACATCACATCCCAGATCTGATGAAGTAGGATGAATTGAGACGGTATTTTGTAAATGCATAATTTAGAATGTTCATTTGACCCAAGTTGTATAGTGAATGGACCTATGTTTAGGTGATCCAAACCGTTCTTCTGATATGGGCCCATAGTTGATGGACTATTGGACAGTAAATCTCTTTGATAGGTGCAACCCTAAGCATTACTTTCATTGAACAGCAAATTGCATGAGATCACTTATGCCATTTGACAACATTGGTCATGTCTCGTTGATGAACTGGATGTCCCTTTTTGTGAACTGGAAATATTCATGTAGTGACGCAGACCCCTGCTTTTACATATGGCATTGTGATCACCAAACCATTTATTTTTTTTTAATTTTTTTGTTAGTACACACACCCACACTGTTAGCCACCCCACATTGGGAATCGATATTAAGACCTCGGTGTTGAAACGAGGTTTTCTTCACTCAAGTCTACCACTGTCCCAAAGGTGTGGGTGTATCACCAAACCATTTACCAGCTGAAGCACTTTGAAATTCAAGCAAGTAATCAAGAACTTTCCATGTCAATTTGATTCAATCAAGGCCCATTGTCATGTTAAAGCATAACTCAGTTTCCGAAAATGACGCAGGGAGGACGTGGTAGGTCGATCACCGTCTCCCTAACCGATAGTTTCTCGAATCCACGAGAAGAAATAAAAGATAAAAAAAAAAGGAAATAAATTCCGAATAATTGATTTATTGATAATTGAATGAATAAAAACAGAATTACAATGCATATAAATAGGAAACTAAACCCTAGGTAAAGTATCAAAATCCAACTCCAACTAAAACTCCTAGAAAACACAACTTACTATTTATAGAAGTCGTTCAATCCTACTAGAACTCTTGGTTTTCGGCCAAAAATAGAAAGTTAACAAACGGCCTCAACCACGTTGTTTTACGAAATATTCTAAGCCCTTTTCATGTTGGGCACTAACTCTAAAACCCTACAGATGCAAAGTTATGATCGAATTAAAACTTACTATAAATAGTAAAAATGAAAATAAACTAGCCTAATGACCGTCGATACGGTCGATTCTCGCGATTCCGGGTTGGACAACCCGGCATAGCGGGGTTGGTTGGCTAAAGTAGCTCGAGCTACCCCAAATTGATATATTATACGTCCCGTAACTCATTCCGGATTGTGAGATACGATCGATTCACGGTCCTGACGGTCCGGATCACTTTTGGCCCCGTCCGGTCTTCTTTTGCTCCATCTGGGCCATGAAATAGTCAGCGACCCGTCCTACATAAGAAAAAACCCAAAAAGAAAAGATTCAAGAATTGTAATAGAGAGGTGAGGAAACGGCCACAATGTTCAATTTTCAATGGATAAAGACTTCTTACTGGTGTATACGATCAACTGATCTGTGACATGTCTCATTGATGGTAGTGCCAGATGAACTGTTTGGATGTTATACACATGCAAGACATATATGAAAATTCAGTACCTAATAACTAACTTAGGTTTTAACACTTAGGACCTAACTTTATTGCCGTTTAGTACTGGATCCCGTCCCTTTTTGTGAACTTGAAATATTCATGTATTGGCACAGACCTCTGTTTTTACATATTGCATTAGCTATGATCATCAAACCATTTAAGTGCAGAAGCACTTTGAAACTCAAGCAAGTAATCGAGAACTTTCCATGTCAATTTGATTCAATCAAGACTCATTGCCATCTGGGCAGACGCCTCCGTCCACTTGAAATGGGAATCCTTCATACAATCCGTCCCTCCGGCAGCTACTCCACTGACTTCAATTGATCAGATTGAGATAGAAATTTCTTGTCTAAACCATGAAAACTCCTCACTTCCATAGCCATTTGAAGCACTGGCCACTCCAAGCTTTGACATTCGCCTTGTCCATCTCATACGGTCTTGACAGCTTCAATATACAAGGACCTGGACTGAGACCAGAACATAGAGCACATCACCATAAGTCTTAGGAGGGGTCATCCCTGTGGTAGGAAACACATCCCAGTTCCTTACCTCCAATTACCCAACTAGACCAAAAAAGAAAAAAGATTTGATAGTTGGAAATCTCAAACAGGTACTGAAACCTTGTTCTAGAACTAAATAAGCCCGAAATATCAGATTCAATAATTAACTCAAACTCTTGAAAAGCTCAGTGGAAGACTTTAGTTTCTTATTTGACTCATGCTCTTAGTTCGTTCTCACTGACGAAGTTCGTTATGCATAACAATCTGAGAGCCGAATTTGAAGTTTGAATCTGTGACTGCAGGCATCCTTGTCTCAATTATGAGGATCGTAACCAAAGCCATCTACCCACAAGATGTTAATGGCTTAAGAAGCAGTGCAAACCTCTTCTTTGCTGTCAGTATTGTAATTATGGTGATATGCATTGTTTTCTACAACTTGTGAACAGGCTTCCAGTGATTCAGTTCTACAAGGATTTGAAAATGCAGGCCATGAATGAAGAAACAATTGAGAAAGGTTCCCTGACTGGATCTGCATGGAGATCAACCTTGTGGGGCATCGGGGCATCATAGGAAGAATAAAATGGTTTGGGTTTGTTGTCTTTCTCATCTTCGTTGTAACTCTCTCCATATTTCCAGGATATATTACAGAGGATGTTCACTGGCAGATTCTCAAGGACTGGTATCCAATACTTCTCATTGCCAGCTGCAATGTGTTCGATGTCGTGGGTAAGTCTCTAGCTGCAATTTATCTCCTTAAGAATACAAATATTGCAGTTGCTGCCCGTGTTGCAAGGCTGCTATTCTATCCTCTGTTTCTGGGTTGCTTGTTTGGTCCCAAATTCTTCCGAACGGAGATTCCGGTCATTGTGCTGACATGTCTTCTCGGGCTAACCGATGGCTATCTTACAGCCGTGTTAATGATACTTGCTCCAAAAGCTGTTGCGTTACAGCAAGCAGAGACTGCAGGGATTGTGATTGTGCTGTTTTTGGTTTTGGCTTAGCAGTTGGTTCAATGGTTTCTTGGTTTTGGGTCATCTAATCCTATGACTGCATTCACTGCCTATTTCAGATTTATGTGTTCATTCTGTCATTGTCGTTGGCAGGGCTTCTGAAAGCTTTGGTACACTAGAACATCGTGCTACATTGAGAAAAGTCCATCTCTCGTGTCTGCACTTCCCTCCCACGAACATGTCGATGTTAGCGCGATCTTCTTCCCAAGAGTTGGGTTCTTCCTGTCATTTTCTGATGGGTAACGAGTGTAACTCCGACGAACTCTGCTCACTATTTTTCGCAGTGATTTTCTGCTTTCTGAAGATGTTGGTACTACATTTTCTCATCACCTCTGTTGAAATACTGGTGGTAAAAGAACTTGTCACTAGGTAAATGTGATTCTGATGGGTTTGTATTTTGTATTTGTGTTGCCATCCAAACAGGTAACAAGCCACTAATTCATTCAAATTTCATTGCATTTGGATGGAATTCATCAAATTTCAATTCATTGAATTAGCTATTTATTTCAACCATGTATCCAAACAGCTGCTGGTTAGTTTAGGCTAGATCTCAGCACATTTGGGAGTAAGCATGACAGAGTTCAGACAGACCAGGTGTAACGCCCCGATTCCCATGGCTCGAGTATGACTGTTACCACAAGAATCCAGACGTTAATTTAGGGAGAAAGTATCACCTTTAAGTATGGCTTTCAATTGGATTATGCTTCCACATTCACAATTGCACTAGTGGGCACCACAGAGACAAAAAGATAATCATTCCATGAAAATATAACCATATCAAACACAAGTATTAATAGTTCACGAGTTTCCCCCATCCGGGACTCAGTACAAACCCAAAATACCAAGTGTCATAGGAAATCAAATGGAAATAACTACTCTACTGATTGAGCTCGTAAAGCTCAGCAACATCGGCATATGGCTCCTCCTCAGCATACTCCACACCCTCCTTAGCAAGAGTGTCATTGGGAGTAATTCCAAGTTTTCCATTCTCCACCATCACTCCTGCATCATCTGTACGGTTGATATTCTAAACATGAGTGGCCAGCTCAGTGTGAGGTCCCCTCAAGATTACACACCAACACACTAATCAAGAGTAGTTTAGAGAAATAGAAACATACAAAATATCCATGATGTGATTTGTCTTAAATGCATGAATGCATGCACATGTCCCTCAGCCTGGGGATGCTCATCCAGCTGGAAAACGTGGTCTGGAAGTCCCTAAGGACACACATTAGCCCCACCATGCAATTCCATCAAGAGCGGCCATCACCAGCGAAATACCACAGGTACGTGCTCTCAGTGTATGGCTCACCCAATGGTGGTCTGGGGCTAGTGAAAATACCTCAAGGGTACGTGCTCTCAACAACCAAACCACCCGACAATATTATGGCTCGTCACCACGTCCCGTCAGTGCCATGATATGCATGATTAGTCGTCCATTATTAGTCCAATTTACAACCAAACCAATTATGACATTTCCTTACAACTAGTAGCCTCTCTTTCAAATGTATCCATTATAAGTTCAGTTAGGGACATAATCACAACGATTCATCTTAACAGGACATTTAGTCCAACAAATCCATTCAGGGATTCCATCCTTAAAGATCGTTCCGTTATCTTGCTTACAAAGGCCACTGGTTTAAGGTCTCATCTAACAGATGTGATCACTACAATCCAGATTCACAATTCACTTCCAAATTTCTAAGAGGAATAACTTTTACAATTCAAAATACTTAATAATTCACAAAAATGTGGAGCAATTCGCAATTTAGCATATAATTAATGATGTAATCAAATAATCATAAGACAAAGTTTAAATCATTTGTAACATGTTTCCTTAACAAAATAAATAGAACTATCACTTAACCAATATGGAAGCGGAAAGCTCAAGGGGAGAAATCATCACCTTAAGAATCGAATCATCTTTCAATGTTGCTTGAAACATGTATACACTTGCTAGAATTCGACCCTACCATATTTCAAACCATTTATGCGGTTAGATTGTCATATCCATAATTTATACAATTAAAATCAACCCTATGGTGGTGGCTCTAAAATTTTAAGGAGTTAGCCTATACAATCTAATTTTAAGTTTTAGGGTTTAAATGATCTATTTAATACTTTAAGAAGGTGGTGGATTCCATAGATGTGACCCCACGTAGATTTTTAATTAAACGGACTTTACATGCATAAATGGTTTTGGGCTAAGTTTGGGTCCAATTTGTGATCACAATGGGCCATCTTTTGGAGAAATAAAATGACCACTTCACAGACCAACGTATGGTCTTCAAAACTCATAAGACGGATCCCTTTGTTTGCGTGTGTACAATTTTTAACAAAGGCCCAAACATGGGTACTTGGAGTTGTGCAGAAATGGTAGTGCAGAAATGATTTTGGCCCAATTTTGGGCACGTCCCACCGTCAAACGAGATCACCTTTTGGCGTATTGTCAAGTCCCCCTGGTAGACCCATGCATGGTCTCTAAAACCCATAAGGTAGGGCCTGATGGATATGTATAAATATTTTTTGGTGCGGGGCCAAACATGAGCACTTGGAATTTCTGCCCAGAAATTCCTGCACAACTTTGCCCGACCCCATTTTGGAACTTAATTTCTGATCATGAGGGGTCCGCTTTGGCCCAGGTAAAATGTCATTGTTGTAGCCACACATACAGTATTCAAGGTCCAAATTGTGGTTTCTATATTGCTCCCACGTGGGGCCCACCAAGGACAGCAAACCTAGCCCAAAACACTAAAATTCAACGGTCTTTATTGTTTCTTCCAGCACGGCCCACTTGAGATCTGGATCTTTTTCATTTTTCAGATCATGCCTTAAAATGATCTCCCCAAATGGATGGACAGTGTGGATATAGCACCTGCATCATGGTGGGACCCATAGAGTGGGCCACCAGCTGGGCAGCGAGCCCAGCGTCCGTGGACGCTGGTACTCCCGGCATCAGCGACACCTCCCCTTCTTCTTTTCTTTCTTTCTCTTTTTTTTTCATGGTTTTAATCGAGTGGGGCCCACATAAGAGTGATCCACTCCGACTATCAAGTTCCCCAGCTCGTGGGGGACCCAATGAGCCCACAGACATCAAGGTGGGCCAAACAAATTCTGACAGTAGACATCATTATTCCTACTGTTTCATGTGGTGCGGTCCGCTTAAGATTTGGATCGGTTTCATATTTCGGCCTTGGCCCTAAAATGATCTGGGCAAACAGATAGACGGTGTGGATACAACATAAACATCAAGTTGGGCCCCACGAGTGGGGACCCATTCAAACCGTCCGGTGACGCTGGACTGTTCCAGCGTTCTGACGCTGTGAACGTCCAGTGTCTGGACGCTGGTTCCCTTTTCTTTCTTTTTTTTTTTTTTTTTCTTTCTTGCTTATTTCAAGTGGGGCCCACATGGGTATAATCCAATCCTGTTCATCAGGTTCCCCAACTCATGGGGAACCCGCAAAGTCCAATATTGGACAGGTAAAAATGTTCACAAACATCACGGTGGGCCCAAAGAGTTTCGAAAGTGAACATCCTCACCTCCGTTGTTTTCTATGGTGTGGTCCACCCGAGATCTGGATATACCTCATTCTTAGGCCCATGTCCTAAAATGATATGGCAAAGTGGACGAGTGGCGTGGATGAAATATACACATCATGGTGGGTCCCACACGTGGGACCCAGCTCATGCCCAATTTGGGCTTCCGCCTCTGGACGCTGGGCAGCAGCATCTGCTGGACACTGACTGCTTCCGTGTGTTTTTTTTTTCACATATATTTTTTTTTAAATAGGTGGATCACAATCTGGACCGTACATAGATCTTCTCCATCCAAAAGTGTAACCCCCTTGTAGGGTTAGGATTTCATGCACGTACAAAGGTGGGGCCCACATCGGGGTGGCCCACCTCATCATCACCATCACACAACATAAAAAAATACAAAATGTTGAGTGAAGAGGGTGTACTCACCTTGATCTCCTTGATTAAATGTTGATCTTGACGGTTGAAGCAGATGGATGGTTGAGATAGAATGGGAGGTTGATGATGGCCCACCAAAATTGCCACACTCACTCTCACTCACTTAATATGGATGGATGAAAGGAGATGGAAGAAGGGGTGAGGGTATGCACGTTTCCTCCCACTGTTATAACCTCTCTTTTTTTTATTTTTTTATTTATTTATTTATTTATTTTTAATGAAAACATGGAGAGGGAATGCGGTGACGTGGGGAGGAGTGGGGAGGAGTGGAGAGGCATGATGGTGAGATTCTAGCCATCATTGCTTCTCTTTTTTTTTTGTATTTTTATTATTTTTTTCCTTATTTTATTATTATTATTATTATTATTATTATTATTATTATATATTAATTGCAAAGGAGACCATGTAGTGGGCCCCACACAAGTGTGTAGAAACTATGTTTTTCAAGGTTTTCAATCAAAGGGCCTTAACTTTGCGCTCGGGTATCGGATTGACGTGCGGTTTTCGCCAATGCAGCCGCAATGACGGTGCGGTTGACATAATAGAGATTTCAAGATCTCTTAAGACAAATCGTTAGGTTTTGATACTAAGTGATCAAGGGCACCGCGTACGAGCCATCAAAGGCATCAATTGAGATGCACGTGTACTCGGGTTGTGTTATAAAGGACCGGGGTATTACACCAGGGACAGGTAACTGGTTAGTATTTTCTTTTCACGACTCCTTGTATTGTGGAAATGATGCTTCTGGTTTATGATAACAAGATTAGAATAAATTTTCCCTAAACCAAACAAGGGAGAGAGAGCATATATAAACCTCATGGAAAATACAGGAATGCCCCCACAAATAAGAGAAAGACCAACATGGGTCCAGGGCAGAAAAAGGAAAAAGCAAAAAAGCAAAAAGCAATAATACAATATAGAAGAGAAGCAGGGGCCCACAACTACGATCATCCAGCCATATGGCCCATGAGACAAGGCAAGACTAACACCCCCCCCCCCCCCCCCCCCTTCAAACTGATGTGGGTCGTCGACAAGCAACAGTTTGCTAACAAGGAATGAATGACGAGCAAAAGGTAGCGTCTTAGTGAGAATGTCAGCTATCTGATCCTAGGACGCCATATGGGGAAGAGAAATGACACCGGACTAATATTTCTCGCAAATGAAGTGATAATCAACCTCTATGTGTTTCATCCTCTCATGAAAGACGGGGTTGGAAGCAATTTGGACTGCACTGAGGTTATCCACATAGAGAAGAGTTGGCGACTAAAGGAGAAGTCCAAGATCACCAAGAAGCCCATGAAGCCACACAATCTTACTATATGCAGCGGACATCGCGCAATATTCAGCCTCGATGCTGGATTTTTAAACAGTAGCTTGCTTCTTGCACTTCCAAGAAATGAGGGAGGAGCCAAGAAAGACGCAATAACCAGTAGTGGAACGGCGAGTGATTGCACAGCCAGCCCAATCAGCATCGGAATAAGCCCAAAGATCCAGAGGTGAGCTAGAAGGAAAGAACATAGACCTGTCCATTGTGCCACGCAAGTATCGGATAATCCTAAGGATAGCAGTCATATGGAGGGTGTGAGGAGCCGAAACAAACTAACTGACAACTTGGACAGCATAGGCAATGTTGGGACGACTCATCGTCAAATATACCAAACCTCTTACCAAGCGACAATAAAGAGTAGGCTCCCCAAGTAAGCCACCATCATCGCGGCCATACTGAACATTCAACTCCATAGGGGTCTGAACAGATTTCTGATCTGTCAACTGAGCCAAGGCAATGAAGTCCTTAGTATACTTGCGTTGTCCAACAAGTAGCCCACAGTCACATCGTGAGACCTCAAGGCAGAGAAAGTAGGTAAGAGAGCCCAAATCCTTCATTCGAAAGGAGGATTGCGGAACCTTCTGTAACGCCATAATGCCAAAGGGATCATTGCCAGACAAGAGGAGATCATCCACATATACTAGAACAATGACAATGCCACAGGAGGTAGTATGAGTAAATAAGGAAGGATCATATCTACTCTGCTAGAATCCAGCACCAACAACGACATCATGGAAGCGCTGGAACCAGGCACGGGGCACCTGCTTGAGATCATACAAAGCCTTCTTCAGTCGGCAAACCATATCACCAAAAGTTATATTGGAACCTGGAGGGCAATTTCATGTAAATTGTCTCGAGAAGATCGCCATGAAGAAAGGCGTTCTTCACATCCATTTGCGAGATGGGCCAATCACAAGAGGAGGCAACTGCGAGAAGGGTGCGAATCGTCTTCATCTTCGCCACAGGAGCAAAAGTTTCTTCGTAGTCAATTCCATATTCTTGTTTATATCCTTGGACAACTAGCATCGCTTTGTAACGATCCAAGGAACCATCAGACTTTAACTTTATAAAATACACCCACTTGCTACCAATAATAGGACTCCCAGTGGGGCGCATAACAAGCTCCCATGTATTATTGTCAGCCAAAGCGCAAAGTTCCTCAGCCATAGCCTCCCTCCAACAACTCCGAGAAGCAGCCTATGAGTAAGTGATGGAAATAGAAATAGAATCCAAGGTGGAAGATATGGCAAGCATAAAATAGATCAACCAATCAGAAGCCCTATGAGGGCGGCTAGAACGACGTACCGAAGGAGTATCAGCATGATAACATGATAACAAGATTAGAATAACTAGCTCTGATACCATGATAACAAGATTATAATGAATTTTCCCTAACCCAAACAAGGGAGAGAGAGCACATATAGACCTCATGGAAAATACAAAAATACCCCTACAAATAAGAGAAAGACCAACATGGGTCCAGGGGCAGAAAAAGCAAAAAGAAATAATACAATATACAAGAGGAGCAGGGGCCCACAACTACGACCATCCAGCCATACGACCCTGGAGACAAGGCAAGACTAACTGTTTAAACATAAGCATTTGGACTGGCAAGGGGCAGGGTTTGGTCTGGTCGCCCAAGCCCAATCCACTTAGTAAACGACCCAAGAAACCTAGCCTTAACCTAACTTGCAACCAATTACCTGGTCACCCAATCCAATCCACTTAATATCTATGGAGCCGGATTTGACTTGACCCGTTTAATTGCAACCGGGTTGGGCTCAAGCGACCCAACCAAAGCCGACCCACGGGTTGGGCTCAAGCGACCCAACCAGAGCCAACCCAGGTTTAAGAAGGTAAGGTGACGCACTACTATTAGAAGTGTTAAGCAGATTAGAATGAAAATTGTACTATGGATGTTTTGTTTTGGTTATGGGACTGCGGATGCGTACTGGACTCAACACACACACACACACACACACACACACACACACACACACACACACATATATATATATATATATAGAGAGAGAGAGAGATGCTCACATGGGAACTCGCAAGCACTTTTTGACACATGATGTGATGTGAGCACAAAATTCGAACGATCCAGTAGATGAGTGACCTCATGAAACCCCTAGGGCTCAAAAGTTAGCCTAATCCAAAATCTGATGGGCCATAATAGATAAAGTGAGAGCCAAATCAAGGGAGGGAATTCCCTTTCACTTTGCTATGGCCCACTAGATTTTTGGATTAGGCTAACTTTTGGGCCCTGGGGCTTCATGAGGTAATTCATCTAGGCAGTTCGGATTTTGTGCCCACATAAAGTGTCAAAAGTGCTCATGAGAAGCAGTTCCAATGTGAGCATTTCACTACGCACACTATGAGGTCAAGCTCTATGGGCCCCACCATGATTTATGTTGGACATCCATACCTTGTATTTGGTGGGTCCTCTCTAGGTCATGGGATACCCCAAAAATCAGCCATATCTAGAACTCAAGTGGGTCACACCATTTGAAACCATGTGAAATTGTGCCTAAAACATCTAAAGCACTTAGTGAGGCTCACCTGAGTTTTGGGTGTCTGAAACTTGGTGTGACCCCTCATCTAAGTGGGACATACACAATGGATGGGCTGGATGTATGAACCACATCTCAGTGGCCCTATAAAAGAATATAAAGGTTTCAATGGGTGTGTATCCACTCTCAACTGTTGCCTGTGATGTGGCCCACCTAAGTCGTGGATTATAAGTAGCCTAATTTTTAGGCCCGTGACCCACCATGGGAGGGTGCATCTGATTGATGGGGTGGATGTCTGACATAGACCACACTGGGGCCCATGCAGCTTGACCATTGACCTCATCTTACCTCTCTCCTCTGTGTGTGTGTGTGTGTGTGTGTGTGTGTGTGTGTGTGTGAAATATGATTCCTCCATGCAATGAACTCGTGGTGTGGTGGTGATCACAACATATTGAAAAGGAAAGAATGGAAGCCCAACCTTCAAATTGTTTCCCTGGTGTGGCCTGCCTGAATCATGCATCTGCCTGATTTTGGGCCCGAGGCCTAGATTTTGGGCCCGAGGCCTAGATTTTGGTATGATATCTAATGGTTGGAATCTATTTCACATGCTCATCATGGTAGGCCTTGTGAAATATCAAGGGTGGACATCTCTCCCTACTTTTTCCTTTGATGTAGCCCATCTGAATCATAAGTTAGCCTGAATTTTTAGCCCTCGAAGTAGATTTCACTTGCACATCACGGTGGGCCCATAAAAAATCAAGGGTGGGCCAGCTTGCATCACAGATTGGATTTGATTTTTAGTCCTCGACCTAGCATGGGATCACACACCTGATGGCTAAAATGGATTTTAAAAACATATTATAGTGGGCCCCACTTGATCCTTTACTTGCATGATGGTCTCTTACAACACTACTCATGGGAGACCATCACTCCCTCTGTGTATGCGTGTTTGTGTGTGTGTGTGTGTGTGTGTGTGTGTGTGTGTGTGTTCAATTTTAAATAAATAACCACTTTAATGGTGCTTATACCTGGCCTAATGCAATCTATGTTGCCCAGTGGAAAGGTCATCATGTACAAAGGCTTCGTAATTAACAACATGTAGCTTGTCAAAAGCAAGCCTGCTCAGAGTTATACGCACGTTTGCATGCAATAGAAAAGTTGGATACCATTTGAAAGACATATGATTGACACAAGCAACTCATGTGACCTTTTGCGTACATAAGAAGTTTCCAAAATCTTGTTGGTGGCAAATTCTAAACAATCTAGTCCATACATGGCACAATTATCCTAAATCAGAAACAAATCCACACTAAAAGGGAAATTTCCTAGGGACGGTCAATATTTTCGTAAAGGTAGCAAGGAATTAGGTACAGGTAAAGGAAAGTCCATTTAAAATTAAAAGCAAATCAAATTACGATGGCACCATACAATAAGGATTCTAGATCCTACGAGAACACGACCATTGTGTAATCAAAAGATTTAGAAAGAAACTACAACAAGGTCATCACCTCTCCAAGTTTATAAAAGAAGCACTCGATGAATAGTTTTTAGCTCTCACGACACACAATCAATTTTTATACAGCACAATGATGTCTATCCTTAGTTTAGCTTCCTAACTTAAATACTCCACTTATTTCCAACTATTTTGTAACAAGTCCGAAGTCCTTAGATTAGTTTAGATCCACTATTATCTAGCGTTATCATTGCATTACGCTCTGGGAGTAGGTTAAATATTCATGACCATCGTTGTCGAATCCTCGATCACTGAGTTCTTACTCGGCAGATCACCAGTCACATATTGTTGACTGCACACCAGAATCATCTCACAACTGTCTAATATTTTTCACAATCGTTTTTCCAACATAAGCAACCATAGGTCAATTTTTTGTACGGTTCTTAAATTTAAATCACTAATCGGTCTTATTTTTAATCTTGTCTATCCATTATTAAATCATTAAAAACATGATCCGCTATCACCATTAAAAGGAAACTTCTTGGCTCAAGGTTGAAAAAAAAAAAGAAAAAAGAAAAAAAATCATTTTGAAGGACTAACTCTCCCCTTCTAAAATTGTCTTATCGCTGTAACAATTGGTGGTTGAATAGTCAGATCAACCTTCATAGGTCTGATCCTAATCTGGTTAGTTTGGCGCCTAGGGTCATAAGCGTTTAATCAATCAATTCAAGTTGAATATGACTCTAGCACACTTGACATTATTCCTAATCACACATGTTTAATCGAATTTGAGCCGTTCGTTACACATGCAGCAACGTGTCCAAATTGAACAATAACATATGGAGATTTGTAGCATCATTCAAGTAAATAGAGATGGAGACACTAGAAACATGAGCTTGTGATATAGCTACGCATAATTTTAGACCAGTTCATATAAGAACTATGAATAAAGGACCAATCTCTTATGAAATAAAATAAATAAATAAATAAAAAGATCATTCATACATGGCATAATCCGAGCCAACATATGTAAAATCTTTAATGAACTATGATTGGCCATCATATTAGCAAATAAATGTATTCCTGAGCTTAATGCAGGAAAACAATGAGTGACTAGATAAGGAGTACTACACAGGATCAGTCTTCCTGTTAATAGCCTAAATTGAATTCAAAGAATCACTCTCAATTAAAACCAAGGAGTTTAATCTCTACAAAGTTTAAGGCCATCCAAGACTGAACTTGGCCATAGAACATTGTCCATAAAGGTGCAAGATGATCCTGACAAACTGATTTGTGGCTCATGAAAAACAAACATTTGTTATAAATTGGCTCATTTAAAGGGTTAGGATCATTCGAGCCGGGTGATTTTTGCATCATGGCTTGCTCCTAATGGTAGTCATAGGAGCTTCCCGTGAGGTCAAGCTCTGTAGGCCCTATAGTGGTATGTCACACCATGCATTTGGTGACTCCCCTCTAGGTTATGGATGCCCCACAATCAGCTGCATCCGGAAGTCGGGTGGGCCACGCCATCTAAAACCATGTCAAATCATTGCTTAAAACATCTAAAAGCACTTGATGGGGCCCACCTGGGTTTTGAAAGAGCCTGAAATTTGATTTAACCCCCCATCCAAGTGGGACACACACAATGGATGGGTTGGATGTCTGAACCACAACTTATTGGGCCTTATAAACAATCATGAAGGTTTCAGTGTGTGGGTATCCACTCTTAACTGTTGTCTGTGGTGTGGCCCACTTAAGTTATGGATTGGCCTAAATTTTAGGCCCATGACCCACCATGGAAGAGTGCATCAGATTGATGGTGTGGATTTTCGTTCCCATGAGGTCCACCCCAAACACACACAGAGGTTTGGTTACATGCAAAACAAATGAAAACAGACCGAGACCGAGACCGAGACCGTGGTTGATCCAGGGAATGGAAGAGCCCTTCTACCAATTATGTCTACCTAATTAGAAGATGAAGGGCTGATTATCATTGTGTTGCACCCCAGGAGACGACTCGGGTGGACCCCACTGTGATTTGTTTCTAAAATCCATCTCGACTGTCAGTTGCAAGAAAAACTTAGCTGTGGGGGCTAAAAAACCAGGTACATTCTTGATGGAAGTGGATTGCATAGTGAGTAACTGAGTAAACTCTGTGGGGCCCACCGTGATTTGTGTATTTTATCCACTCCATCCATCCATCTTAACAGATAATTTTAGGGTTGGATACCAAAAATGAAGCATATCAAAAGCTCAAGTGGACCACACTACAGGAAAACTGTGAACTACCGTTAAAAAATTCTTTGGGGCCACAGAAGTTTTGGATCAAGCTGGTATTTTTGTTTTCACTTTATCCATGTCTATGTGATCTTATGAATAGGTTGGATGACAAATAAACATCAATGTGGGCCCTAGGAATGTTTCAACGGTGGAAATCATTATTCCCACTGTTTCTTTTGGTATAGTCTCCTTGAGCTTTTGATATGCTTCAATTTTAGGCTCAACCCATAAAATGAGCTGGAAAAACGGATGGACGGCGTGGATAAACCACATACATTCACAGTGGGAGGGGCTACACCAAGAGCGACAGTTGGGAGGGGCTGCCTACCCTTGATTTTTTACGGGCCCACCGGACGTTTACGTAGAATTCACTCCGACCATCAGTTGCATCATCCATCGTTATGCCCAAGTCCCAAAAAAAAAATAATAATAATAATACGAAAATGCTCACCATATGTAGACAGGATTGCACACCGTCACTGTGGGCCCCACTATGATGTATGTTCTTAATCCACACCATCCATCCAGTTTTCCAAATCATTTTAGGGCAAGAACCTAAAACTAAGGAAAATTCAAATTTCAGGTGGACCTCACCGTAGGAAATAGTGGTGATGAATAACCACCATTAAAAACTTCTCGTGGGCTACAGAAGTTTTGGATCCAGCTGATATTTGGTTTTTTCCCTTCATCCAGGCCTTTGTGTCCTTATCAACGGGTTGGATGGAAAGAAAACATTATTGTGGGCGTTATGATGGGTCCTAGCAAGTTTTTAATGGTGGGCATTCAATCGGCACCGTTTCCTATGGTGTGGCCAGCTGAGATATGGATCTGCTTAATTTTTGGGTTCAGGGCCCAAAAGGAGCCACAAAACAGATGGACGGCACGGATATACAGTACGTACATGAAGGTAGGCCCCACAGTCAGGGAACACCGTGATGGGTGAAGCCGAGGTCGCACTTATTCGACATAGATTGCACATGCTCGCAGTCTTCTTGTAGTCGGAAGCTGCGTGGGACCCACATGGATTTCGGTACTCTGTTCATTAGTTTTGAAAGACAACAAAAGGACAGGAATCTAAAAATCAGACAGATCCAAAACTCATGTGGGCCACACACTCCAGAAAACAGCAGGGATTGGACGCCCGCCAATGGAAATTTTGTGGGGCACAGAAGTTTTGTATCAAGATGATATTTGTGCCTACACGTTATCTGAGTGGTAATAACCTTATGAAGGCTTTGGATAGCCTATAAACATCATGGCCGGCTCTAGGAAGATTTCAACGGTGGACGTTCGCTTCTCCACTATTTAATGTGGTGTGGTCCACATGAGTTTTCGGTCTGCGTCTTTGTGATGGGAATCTCTATGGGCCTACATCATTTCCGACTACATGAACTTCCTCTGCTAGGGGTGCAGGCAATCAACATGTGTAAATACACCAAAGGGGTGCCTTTTAACCTGGATTGCATACTGTGCTCTGTGTGCCCTACCAGAATGCATGTGTTTAATCCACACTATCTATAATTATCTCGTAAAATGGATGGACGGAGTGGATAAAATAAATAAATCATGGTGGACCCCACAAAGTTAAATCAGATCAATCCACTTCCATATTAGATCATGCATAAAATACCTTAATAAAGAAACTCAGCCATACCCGCTTGCCGTGGCTATGCAGGAGTATTATAAGGAAAATTAAAGCATAATTAACTAAGGCTTCTCCATCCGCACATCCTTAGGTCAAATTTTGTCAGAGCTAATGTAACCATAAGCCTATTCAAGTCTGGACGTGATGAGCCTCCCCGTCATAATACTTTAAGTGATGCATGCCAATGCAAGTGACCAAAGGTGCAATCTAGGAATCATTCATGACTCACTTACAGACTCATGTGGAGTAGGAAAGAATGCAAATTAATACAAGTTGACCCCAATAGGCAGAGAATGTCCATCTTGACACCAAGTCAATCTCCTTGCATGAGATGGTCATCTGATGACAAAATTGGTGTGCTCATGAACCCGTATGGTTATGGCCAAAGCAATAAGATCCATAGAACAAAGTTACCAAGCCATTGTGTCCATCTCTAGTGCCCAAGAACATTAGAGGCGATGCCTCTTAAACCCACACAAGCATGCTCCATGAGAATTAATCAAGAATAATGAAATGTATCATGCCACAAATTAAGGTCTAATTTCATTGGTTTTTCATGGCACAACCCAACATATGTATTAGCGCATACATACATGCATGCATGCATGCATGTGTGTGTGTGTGTGTGTGTGTAGAGAGAGAGAGAGAGAGAAGGGGGGGGGGGGGGGGGGGGGGGGGGGGGGGAGTGATGGTCTCCCACGAGCTGCAGTCCATGCAAGTAAAGGATCGAGGGCTCAAGTGGGCCCTACTTGATGTGTTTCTAAAATCCACTTCAACCATAAGGTGTATGACCCCATTCTAGGTCTAAGGCTAAAAAATCAGTCTAATTTGTGATTCAAGTGGGGGCCAAACTAAGGGAAACAGTTGGAAGGGGAACGCACACCCTTGATTTTTTTCTGGGCCCACCGTGATGTATATGCAAAATCTACTTCAAGCATTAGATGTGTCATCACACATTAGGTCTGGGCCAAAAAACTCAAGCTGGCTTATGATTCAGGTGGCGCACATCAATGGAAACAGTTGGGAGAGATATCCACCCTTCATTTTTTTAAGGCCCATCATGAGGAGTAAGTGAAATTGACTCCAACCATTAGATGTCACACCAAAAGTCAGGCCTAGTGCTCTAAATCAGGCTGATGGGCCACACCAAGGGAAACAATTTGGAGGGTGGATGTCCCTTCTTTCCTTCTCAATATGTTGTGATCACCACCACACTACAAGTTCATTGCATGGAGGAATCATATTTCAAAAATTCCTAGTAAAAGTATTTTAACAACACTCAGTGGTATTAGTAGGTGCCTATGTTGGCATTTCTTATAGAAGTTGATATATCCGCAATAGTCTCCCTACCCATCATCATCATCATCATCAACAACAACAACAGAGCCTTGTCCCAACTAATTACGGTTAATTAAATGATTCCTGTTATGCCATATACTAAGATCATATCCACCACTAGGATTCATGATTAAAAAAAAAAAAAAACTTGCAGCAGAAGTTCTACACCAGCTATCAAACTTGAGGCAGACCTCCTTCGTCTAAGCTTGGGACCAGAAATGAGAGCACGAAATTCTCACATGCACTATGTAATGGTCAACTACATAGCTTGATTGAGACTACGGAGATTCTCTTCCAACCTTTCCTTAATATCTGTGTAGGCATTTTTTTGTAGAAAATATATCGGCAAGAGTGTCCCTACCCATGATGAACTACAATAATTGGTGCCTCTAGTTTCGATAGAATCAACATGTTTTGTTTTGGATGTGAATTTTTTATTAATGAAAACTTGATTCAGATACATCTAGCGAGTCAAGTCGACTAGAGGACTCGATCACGTCTTTATATAACTGGACTCGATGTTAATAATTAAACTTAAAATTGCCTTTAGTGGAATAAATACTAAAAATATTTATCATAAGGTTAAAAGAGTAAAAAATAGCAAAACCTAACAAAACAATAGCCCTTCGTCTGCTGGTTGGAGGCGCTTACCATCAGTTGCATTGAGTTGGACAAGTCAGTGAGCCGGCTCGACTCGTCTTGTTAAGTCCAAGACCAAGCTTCCTAGTGAACGGGCTTGAAATCCAAGTTCAGTTTACTCGTTCAAATACCTTTTCAAGTATTCAAGGCTGAAGAATTCTGTATGCATCTGCAGTTCAGCGATCAAATGGAAACATCCATAGTACAGTTTTCATTCTAATTAGCTTAAATTTTTTTAGTATTTCCTTACTACAAGGGTAACAGGTATTGCTTACAGTGTGTATTATGTTTCCTTGACTGAAAGTTTGGAGACATTTCTATGTATAAGCCCACCTAATTGCCAGCTCAGGTTCCACACATATACCTAATGTTGACTCATTTAAAGGCTTACACATGCTGTTACAAGAGCTTGCGAGCGTATGTTGAATTCTACAGGGCATTTGAAGACAATAGGAGCGGGTTGAGCCTTTTGGCGTTGATGTACATAACACTTTTGATAGTAGTGTGCCAGCTTACATTCTGAGACCTGGGTCAGGCTCTGGTTGGGTCGCTTGAGCCCAACCCAGTTACCTGAAATGTGTTGGGTCAAGTCGGGCTCCATAAAGTTTAAGTGGGTTGGGTTGGGTCACCAGGTAATGGGTTGCAAGTCAGGTTAGGGCAAGGTTTCTTGGTATGTTTACTTAATGGTTTGGGCTTCGGTGACCCAGACCAAACCCTGTCCCTTGCCAGGCCAAAAGCTTATGTTTCAACCAGAAGCATCATTTCCACATGCATGTACAGTAAGGCAAGTGAAAGGAAAATACTAACCAGTTACATGTCCCTGGTCTTTCTGAACTCTGTTATGCTATGTTCCAAATGCGCTGCATTCCATATTTAAAAGATCTAGCCTAAACTTGCTAACCAGCAGCTGTTTGGATGCATAGTTGAAATAAATAGTGAATTCAATGAATTGAATTTTGAAGTATTCCAACTAAATGCAATGAAATTTGAATGAATTAGTGGCTTGTTACCTGTTTGGATGACAACACAACTAGAAAACACAAACCCATCAGAATCACATTTCTGATTGGAAATACAGCTCTATTAGCAAGTACCTAGTGACAAATTCTTCTACCATTAGTATTTTGAGGGGTGATGAAAAAATGTAGTGCAAAATCTACAGAAAGCAGAAAATTGACCAGAGTTGATGGGCGTTACCCATGTTACCCAGCAGAAAATGACAGGAAGAACCCAACTCTCTAACAGAAGATTGCAGTTCGTGGGTGGGAAGTGCCGAGATGAGGCACAGAATTTTCTTGAGGTAGCACAAAGTTCTAGTGTATCCAAATTCCAAGCAGGCCCTTAGTCTGCTGATCATTTTACAGGTGGTAGAGAGTTTCGAGCAAACTCAATGGCCATTTGAATGCACATCTCTCATTGAATCACATCTCCAAAAAGTGGAAAACAACAGCTACAAACAGAAATGGATGCACTTGTTATCAGGAAAGAAAACACTTCATCTAGTTAGCCTTGAGTTCCATACAATGAAGGAAAAATAACATATTGACAGTCTTATACAATATTACAGATGAACTAATACCAAAGCATCCTGAACCCCATCCAGGGACAATGATGGAATGAACACAAATCTGAAATGGGCAGTGAATGCAGTCATAGGATCAGATGACCCAAAACCAAGAAACTACTGAACCAACCGCCAAGCCAATAACCAAAAACAGCACAATCACAATGCCCGCAGTCTCCTGCATGCTGTAACACGACAGCTTTTGGAGCAAGTATCATTAACACGGATGTAAAATAGCCATTGGTTAGCCCGAGAAGACATGTCAGCACAGTAACCGGAGTCTCTGTTTGGAAGAATTTGGGACCATGCAAGCAACCCAGAAACAGAGGATAGAATAGCAGCCTTGCAATGCAGGCACCAACTGCAATATTTGCATTCTCGAGGAGATAAATTGCGGGCAGACACTTACCCACCAGATCGAACACGTTGTAGCCAGCAATGAGAAGTATTGGATACCAGTCCTTGAGGACCTGTGAGTGAACATCCTCTGTAACATATCCAGGAAATATGGAGAGAGTTACGACATAGATGAGGAAGATACCAAACCCAAACCATTTTATTCTTCCTACGATGCCCCACAAGGTTGATCTCCATGCAGATCCAGTCAGGGAACTTTTCTCAGTTGTTTCCTCATTCATGGCCTGCATTTTCAATTCCTTGTAGTACTGAATCACCGGAAGCTTGTCTGCGACGTTGTAGAAAACAAGACATATCGCCATGACTACAATACTGACACCAAAGTAGAGGTTTGCACTGCATCTTAAGCCATAAGCATCTTGTGGGTAGATGGCTTTGGTTATGACCCTCATAATTGAGACAAGCACACCTGCAATCACAGATACGAACTTCAAAAGTGGCTCTCAGAATGTTATGCATAATGAGCTTCATAAGTGAGAAGGAACTAAGAGCATGAGTCAAATCAGAAACTTGGTCGTCTTCTAGTGAGCTGATGTAGGATGGATGCTCTAACCTAGAATGACGCAATGAGATCATAAACGGATTAACTCACAAAATAATGCTAATCTATCACAAGTTTTTTTTAAAAAAATCAGCAATGTAACATGTTTGAATTCAAGCCATATGACAACCCGCAATGTAGATGCAATGCAATACCAAATAATCAGGATCTATGGAAGGTAGAACTTCCATCTAGGATAGGTATTGTTCTCAATTCAAAGAGGTTCACTTGGTTTGTTAGGGTTTGGGTAGGTTAGGGTTAGGACTCTAGGGTTTGGGAATTGAATTTTAGGAATTAGCATTTGGAATTAGGGTTATGGGGAATTAGGGTTTTGAGAACTAAAATTTTGAGGAATTAGGGTTTTGAGTAAAGGAATCAAAAGACGAGAGGGAAGAGGAAGAAGAAAGAAGGGTATAAGGGATAGAAAAAGAAGAATAGAAAACTAAATAGAAAGAGAAAAAGAAAAGTAAAGAAATATCTTTTGATGGAAGAAAATGAGAAATGACAAGAAAAGAGAGAAGATAATACCTTGAGGAAAAGAGAAAATTAGAAAAAATAACTAGGAAATCGCTCCAATGGCTTCGCACCACCAATCCAATCACAGGATGAAATTTTGCTCAATCTCAAAGCAAAATGAGAGAAATCTCTTTCATTCATAACATGCATTATGTCTTTACAAAAAGGCACTCTCAAATAAGATTCTCAACATAAAAACGCTTAATAAATTAAAAGTTATTCCTAACACCCTAATCTCAGCATAAATATAAGCTATACGGAAAATAACGAAACATGTAAACAAATTAAGCAACTAAACTATTTCATGGCCTATGGGGTCCACGATCAAGATGCCTCCAACGTGCGCAATCCAACAGTCTGATCATCGTGTCCACCCGATCTAACGGTCCGATGTGTCCATCAAGCTCCCATATGCAGCCCACGTGCATCTTCCCAATGTGGGGTCTTCAAAGATGCACGAACATACACGTGGGTTCTTCAACGTGGCTAAGAATGTGAATTGGGCCAAGTGGGCCTCATGTAATGGTCGTCTAGCCATAAGGAAATTGGCTCAACCCTCCTCTGGTATGGTGCTCGGATGTCCTCATCAATTCCCCTTAGCTGAGGAGATTTCGCCTCTGATGAAATAAAGTTGCGGATGATGCCCAAGAAGATCTGGATCTCGTCACTGAAGCTCTGCCACTATGATCCACGTACTATCTAACTTTGGCCTGCCCTTCCACTTAACGAGGTACTCCTGGTAACCTCCATGTCATGTGGAAACCACTCACTCATCCCAGATATCCTCTATCTTTTCTCTCTTGATAGGTGTGTATAGCAAAAGAGGTAGATGTTGGGAAGAATAGTCAAGTACAGGCCAAGGGTCATAGGATAGGTCGGTAGGAAGATCATCAAGATCAAGGTGATGGTCTGAATAAAGGCTAACAGGTGTAGATGCTGGACCCTTAAAAGATACAAGATCTTCCACATTGAATGTAGATTTGATACCTATAGCAGGTGAAAGATCTACAACATACGCATTGTGTCCCAAATTACTTAGTATCTTATAAGGTTCTGCACTACAAGCTTGTAGTTTCTTAATAATCCCTTGCAGAAACCGTTCAGGCCTTATATGAACCATCATATAGTCACCTACTTGAAACTTTCTGAACATGTAATGAGAGTCAACAAATATCTTGTACATTTCATTGCTCATGATAATCAGTTTTCTCATTTCAACATACGAATCATAAATATGACGTGTAAATGCATCTGCAGACTCTAACGACCTATGTGAGACTAATGTGGGAATAAGATCTATAGACTTCCTAGGCTCATCTACTTGCCTTTCCAAATCCGGTTCCTCTGCGGGACTCATTTAATCGTGAGGAAGGTTCAATAGAGTCAACCCAGGGACAAGATCTAGGGCATGTTGAATGTCCCTCACAGATGTAAGCTCATCTGGTATGTCCTCTGGGATAACATCACTAGACTACTCTAATACCGGACTCACCTCAGGTGGTAACTCTACACTATCCTCGAGTGTAACCTCAAGTGGCATCTCCATACTAACCTTAGGTGTGACCTCACTTACCACGTGGGCATACATCATCAAATCAACATTAGTCTCCCTTTAAAATCTTTGGCATTTAATAAAGGGAGATACTCAAGATGGAATTTCCTCACATCTTTATGATCATGTTTCTTGACATCCTCCTTTTCCAAGGTGCTTTCGAGCGAGAGAGAATTTAACTTTATCCTCCAACCCTCATACATAACTGAACATGTATTCGAGCGACTGAATAGCGCCACATCGTGATCATAAAACCAGGTCTACCCAAAATGATGTGGCGTCCATCCATATGCAAAACATCACACCATAGCGTGTTCGTATAGGAACCAAATTAGATGGGAATGGGACAACGCTGAGAAACCAGAATCGAAGACGCATCAACCCATGAGACTCGATAGGGTTGAGGGTGAGGAACGACTATCAAACCTAAGCGATCCATGGTACTAACAGAGACCACATTGGTGCAACTGTCATTATCAATGATTGCCTTACAGTTTTTATCGCCACACTTGGCATAGGTGTGGAAAATTGATTTCCTATGCCAATCATCACTTTCTATAGTCTGGCCTAAGGCGCGTCTAATGACTACAAGTGGCGCAGTCTCAACACATTCGTCTTCTTCATCACTAGCACTAATTTTGGGTTGATATTCTTATTCTTTGCAATTGCCTTGATTAGCCACATCTTTATCCAACTCACCAATGATGATGGCCTTATTTCGCTCTTTTGAAGGACATTGATGTGTGAAATGCCCATATCCTCGGCAGTTGTAACACCGTAATTGCTCACCTGCCTTTGAACTGGTACTAGCTAGATGTTTGTCCTTGACATCCCTAATGTTGGATTGACCCCCAATACTAGGCTTGGCTCCTTAGGGAGTGTCCTTAACATTGAACTCACAAGGGTCAAACCATCTCTCAAATTGTGGTTTTAAATACTGCTCAAGTTCTTGCACCAACTGATAGGCATGGTCAAGGGTGCCTACATTGTGAAAGAGCAGCTCGTGTTGAATATTGGATCAGAGACCCATCCTAAAACGAGAAAAAGTCACTAGTGAGTCATCCTCGACGTTAAATCGCATCATGTGTTCTTCAAATTTGTGATGTAATCCGTCACAGGCATTGTTCCCTAGTGAAGGGATTGTCATTGATCCATTATTTTTTGGCGATTTAAGATATTTTTCCTTCAACGCTTCCTTCATCTCGACCCAATTTATTATTGAGTCTTGTCCAGACCTTTCTAACTTGCGCTCAAGATTGGTCCAAAACAATTTAGCCTGGCCCACCAACTTCATCTTGGTGAACCTCACACGAAGGTAATCAAACGTCTCATACCACTCAAAGTAGTGGTCCATATCCGCAAGCCAGTTGAGAAAACCCTTTGGGTCCCAAACGACCATCAAAACTAGGGGCCTCGATCTTGACGCTTTTCAAAATATGTTCATTTGGATTGTAACGATCGTGATACTCTCCAAGGGGTGGCTAGGTATGCACCCCATTATGGCCACAACCTCTTCCACGTTCTCCAACATGAGCTTCCTCTGCACCTCCCACTTGGGATTGGCCATCTTCCCCATTGTCAAGGTTTGCCTGAAGGGAAGTCTCCAACCGAGCTATATGATTGTTAGTGGTTGTCAGCTAGTTGGTGGTGGTTCTGTTTTGAGCCTCAAGGGCCTCCAATCGTCTAACTATGGCATTAAGAGTTTCGAGAATTTGATATTGGCTCATGGTGGTAGGGTGAAGACCACCAAAACCTCGCCCAGCACGTGTGGGCATAAACAAGGGACAAACTAAAGGGCCTAAGACTTAAGACTCTTGAGTACTATGTTATGATAAAGGAAAAGTGACTAACCTAGACGCTGCAATATGTAAACCTAGACTCTATATGCAATGAATGCTCTAACAAGACCCTAGGTGTGATGAATGTGTTGATCCAATGTAAACCTATGCTAAAATCCTTGCTCTGATACCAAAATTTGATGCAATGATGGAATCTGATATCATGAGCTTTTCGAGAGTTTGAGCTAATGATGGAATCTGATATTACGTGCTTAGTTCTAGAACAAGATTTCAAGTACCTGATTGAGATTTTCAACTATCAAATCTTTCTTTTTTTTGTTTGGGGGGGGGGGGGGGGGGGGGGGGGGGGCGCTTTAACATGAACAATTGAGTCTTGATAGAATCAAATTGACACGTCAAGTTCTTGATTTCTTGCTCAAGTTCCAAAGTGCTTCAGCAGGCAAGCAGTTGAGTAAAAATAGAGGTCTGCGTCAATAAATGAATATTTCAAGTTCACAATCAGGACAGGATCCAGTACTATGAATTCATATATGTCCTGCATGTGTACAACATCCAGACAGTTCATCTGGCCCAACCATCAATGGGTCAATAAATGAATATTTCAAGTTCACAAACAGGACAGGATCCAGTACTAAACACTAAAGTTAGGTCCTAAGTGCTAATATCTAAGTTATCAAGCACTGAATTCATGTATGTCCTGCATGTGTACAACATCCAGACAGTTCATCCGGCCCAACCATCAATGAGACAGGAGAGAGGTCAGTTGCAATACTTGAAAATCAGCTGATCAGTCAGTAGATTCTGACTGGTATTGATTTTGGGGCATGGGCCCATCTAGGAAAGGAACCAACAAATAAATTGATCTGATCTCAGACATGTGCCAAATGCATAGAGATCGAGTGCATAATAAATTAGAGATTAGTATTCACACCAGATACTCTCTTCAGAAAAATGCAGTATTTTTTTATAGAAAAATACAGTGCAGTTCTCTAACTGCCAAATTAGTATTAGAAATATCGACAAAATTGGCCGAAATTGTCAAATATTGCATGATGCAGATATGTAACATGCTGAGTATAACAAAAAATCCAATGTGTCCAGATGATATCATTGATACATGCCGATATACCATGATAGCTGTGACATTTCCTGCAATACCTGTGATCTGTACCGTGATATCTACGATATTCCCATGACTATGCCACCCAGGACCTAGAGTCCAATCTTTCATTCTATAGGAGGGTCACACACACGTGTGTGCACACATGCATGGATGGATGGATGGATCCACCATTTTCCCAATATTTTCCTAAGTTAAAGATACATGCTTTTAGGCCCCATTAAAGGGAAACTTATTATTGGATTCCTAAACTATGCATTTTTCGCTATTATTTTATTCTAAAATGCAAATATGTGTATGTTAGCATCTCCTGAAATATCATTGAAAAATTCCGCTATTTTCCCCATATTTCTCTAATGTTTCCCTAAGTCATCGTTACATGCTTTTAGACCACCATTAAAGAGGAACTTATTATCTATGCATCTTTTTTGCACTTATTTAATTCCTAACTATGTAAATATGTGTATTTTAGCATCTCTTGAAGTTTCCATTGAGAAATACACACTTTTGTTTGCTAAACAATGGCAAAACTATTGTGCTTTTTTCTTTTAATAATTTCTCCTGAATTTTCACTGAAAAAATCCACTTAAGTTCTAAGTTTGTTATCGTGTGTCCTTTAATATCTCCTGAAATTTCACTGAGAAATTCCACCACTTCTCTAAAGCTCCCCTAATGTTTTCCTCATATTACAAATATATTAGGCGATACATGCAATATTTCCTTGATGTTTCCCATGATATTTCCATACCCCAGGGGCATGATACATAGTGGGATGCCCATACTTAAACAGTGTGCCAAAATAAGACTATTGAATAAGAGAGGACCAAATGACCATCACTTCATACTACCATATTACATATCCATTATGAGATAACATGTAGATCCAATATTATCTAAGAAATCTAAAATAAGAATTCATATCCACAATGAAGTAAAAACAAAAATAAACAAAAACAAAAACCAAAACAGGAAAAGAAATAGATTTTTTTGTTGCCATCATCACCATCACTTTTGTCTTATCCCAACTAATTAGGGTCAGCTGAATGAATCTTGTCACACCATTCCACTCTATCACACAAAAGCATACGCACGCGCACGCGCGCACATACATATATATGTGTCCTGTCATGCCATTCCACTCTATCACGCA
Source organism: Liriodendron chinense (assembly GCA_003013855.2). Classification (NCBI taxonomy): domain Eukaryota; kingdom Viridiplantae; phylum Streptophyta; class Magnoliopsida; order Magnoliales; family Magnoliaceae; genus Liriodendron; species Liriodendron chinense. The sequence goes on from ML058479.1 coordinate 546,128, forward strand.
CAAGCAAGCAAGCACGCACATACATCTATATATATAAACAACAATCATATATCTATCTGTGTTTTGTTGTCTATAAGCCTATAACCTCGGCAATGACAAGACACACGACAACCAACAAAGTTACTGCACAATGTCCATGACAGTTCGACCAACTAGCCGAACTCCTCAAAGCAGATGAGGAATGCCTATTCTCAGACATTTTCACTTTGACCATGATGGCGTCTCTGCTTACATGGCCAAGGCCTGTTTGCATGTGAGCAGTGCCAATCAGATCAGATAGGGATAGCCTTACCTCTTTTGCTTCGAGCCATAGTCAGAAGGATATTGCTACAACCCGAAGATTGCACACCCAAGTGCAGGTAGCGAAGTAGTAAAATACTCGGTAAGACCGAGGTCGATCCATAGGGATTGGGGTTAAGAATACTTAGAGGAATTAGTTTAGGTGGGAGAGATAAAATCTGAATTATCCACGAGAGTGAAAGCAAGTTGTGTGTGATGAAAGACAAAAATAGAAAAAGAGGCTAAGGCATTAGGGATCCACCTTTAATTTATCCACAAGGTTTGATTCATTGGTCCAACTATAACTCAACTGGAATCGAATAAAGATTCATTCCAATCGGAAGATGAAACAATTAAACCATCCGCATATTTCATAAAAGATGGTAATCTAAACTGATTGATTTGACCATGAAGCACTAAAACTTGCTACAATCCGAAGATTGCACACCCAAGTGCAGGTAGCGAAGTAGTAAAATACTCAGTAAGATCGAGGTCGATCCACAGGGATTGGGGTTAAGAACACTTAAAGGAATTAGTTTAGGTGGGAGAGATGAAATCTGGTTTAATCCACAAGAGTGGAGCAAGTTGTGTGTATGATGAAAGACAAAAATAGAAAAAGGAGCTAAGGCATTAGGGAACCACCTTTGATTTATCCACAAGGTTTGATTCATTGGTCCAACTATAACTTAACTGGAATTGAATAAAGATCCGTTCCAATCGGAAGATAAAACGGTTAAACCACTTGCATATTTCATAAAAGATGGAGATCTGAACCGATTGATTTGACCATGAAGCACTCGTTAGTTGATCGCAGGAATTCCAAGCATCCACTGTGCCCGGAGTCGACAATGGATCAAGGAATTATACATATTAACTACCTTGCCAAAAAAGTCAATCGATAAGATCACAAATCATACGATCAAATGCATACTTACAAGATAGGAGGCTTTGATTGACCGATCCGACCGTTAAGATCTCGTCCATCAATCGCAGAGAATCCAAAGCATCCAATGTGCCCGGAGTCTACAATGGATCAAGGGATTTTACAAATCGATGACATTACCTGCACTAGCTCGATGACCGTAGAGAATCCAAAGCATCCAACGTGCCCGGAGTCGACGATGGATCAAGAGACTTTATCGATCATGAACTAGCTAATTGGTGTGTAAGGGATCCCAAGCATCCAACGTGCCCGGAGTCGACGATGGATCAAGGGGCTTACACAACAATAGCGTATGCCGAAGTGGATAACCGAACCAATCAACCAAAGAGAACTCCGACATTCAAGCACAACATTGTTGAACCAAAAGAACCAAAGCTTGCAAATTTCTTCAAAGGCTTCACCCCTAACCTTAGCTAAAGGTTAAGCCAACCATGCTACAATGGAAGACTAAATTCTCTACAAAAGAAAACTACACTACTCTAAGAAAATAAAAAGAAAGAAAACTAAGAAGAGAGGATTTGGATTGTGGGATGATGGGATGATGGAAATGAGAGGGAGAGGAGCTCCTTTTATAGCCTCATGAGAAGGTCCAAGCCTAGGTGGCACTTCAAGCAAATCTCCTCTAGGTTTGGGCTTGGAGTTAGGCTTGGATGATGAGGTGGCACTTCCAAGCCAATAGTTTTGCTTTTTAGGTTTGGGTTAGGAGTTAGGCTTGGAATGCCCAAAGCAAACTTTTCTTTTTGGTTTGGAGCTCATGGATAGAAGAGGATGGAGAGAGCATTTGCTTAGCCCAAGGATGGAAGGTAACTAGGTGAGTTAACTAGGTCCACATGGAGAATTTGGACAATCTGGACCGTCCATTGAAGATGAGTTGCTTCACATGAGGGAGATTAAGGATGCTCATGGACTTACTTGACACGTGTGGCACATGTGGAAGACTGCTGATCTTGCTGATTACACACGTGTGGAGATGAAGCAGGGCTGGCGATGATGATCCAAGGGCAGCTGTTTGGACGGCTGGGATAAGAGCTCAAGTTGGAACATGAGCTGCTCTTCATTGGACGTTGGTGAGGTCCATCTTGTGGTTGTGATGGACAGATGGATTGGAAGACTGGATTTAGGCTGAATGGTTGGACGGTGGAGATTGAAGGCTGCCCAGCTGATGTGATGCTCGTGCAAGCTCTGCTGATCGTTGGAGTTGGTGACCATCCGCAGCAGCTGTCCTTGATGGACGGTTGATGATCTGCACATTAGATGAAGGTGGGCAGCAGTGATGGACAGCTGATGCTCTACTGTTGTAGCTTGGCACGTGAGGAGGGTGGGGACCACCTTGCTGGACGTTGAAGCTTGCTTCCACACATGCTGGAGAATATGGGTCCCACTTGACGGTGTTGATGATGATCATCTGGCCACTGGATGGCCGTTGGAGATGAGGGACGTCCCTGATTGGCTCTGGATGTGGACAGTCCACTTGATGAATGGATGGACGGCTGGAGATGGACGGTCCACTGTTGTTGCTGCATGTGTGGGCTGGCCGTCGGATTGGTTGGACGGTTCATCCAGCAATTGGATGAATGGACGGCTAGAAGGATGGAGATCGGTCATTCATCTTGGAGATGTCCTTGCTGGACGATGGAATGGTGGAGATGGAGACCATCTTGATGGACGGCTGCTGATGGATGCTGGACGGTGATGATTTCCTGTAATGGAGACGTGCTCCACATTGATGAACGGTTCATCCAGCAACTGGATGAATGGACGGCTGGAAGGATGGAGGCCTGGATTGCAGATGGTTGGATGCTTTGCACGTGTGGTTGCTGGAGGACCTGATGGAGTTGATGACGTCCACCAGCTGGACTTGACGGTGGCTGAATTGCCGAATCCATGGCTGGTACGTGCTACAGCTGGGACGTCCACAAGATGGACTGGATGGAGGTAGATGCTGTTGCATCAGCACGTTTGATGGATGGACGATGAAGATGTGGTCCACCATCTGTTGTAGCTGGACGATGGAGATCTTCCATGGACTGCTGGCCCATTGATTGAACGGCTGAGGAGCTGCACATGTGGATGGCAACACACGTGTGGAGTTGGATGTCCAGGCAGCTTCTGGAGATGCTTGGACGTTGGTGAGGCCTGTACGGCTAAAACATGGATTGGATGGGGTCCACTGTTTGGACGGTTTGGATGAAGGTGGAAACTTCAGCTGAATGTGAAACGAATGGTGGATGTGATCTTGTTGGTCCTGAGCTGTTGAGATTGCCTACCGTGTGATGATCCTAGCCATTGATGCGGTGGATGTCTTGGTGGATGATGAAGTTCATCTTGCTTGTTGTGGGGTCCACCATAGATGGATATTTAATATGTTTGCCATGTGCGAAGGATTGAAGATGTCTCCACTTGTTGCTTGATGCACGGTTGGCCCTACATGTGGACATCCAATCTTGACCGTCCAAACCGTAGAACATGATGGTCCTTCGATCTTTACGGCCTGATTTCTTTCAGGGCTGCTCTAATGCTGGATCTTGCTCTATTTTGGACCTTTAAACGCCCTGATTAGCTCGGATCTTGTCCAACCTCTCCTCATCACTTGAACATTGAAAATTCCCCTAATGAGGGATAATTAATCGGGAAAACGATGATAATACTCTAAATATCTAGGGTTAATTATACAATATTAGGTACACTTATCAATGTTTGAACGCAACGTTGACTCTCGTGATTAAAACGCAATTAAAACCAAGGAGACTGAAAGTGTTTGTGACATTTGTGAGAGCGATGCACACATTACTAAGGTTTGTCCTACAATCCCAGCTCTTCAAGAAGTGTTGCACGATCAAGCCAATGCCATGAATACTTATCAAAGACCTTTTAATGCCCCAGTGTCAAACACGTATAATTCTAATTGGCGGAACCATCCCAACTTCAGTTGGAGAAACGGACAAACTGCCAATGTAGGCAATAATCCTCAAGTGCCTTCCACTAGCACTCCTTATGTGCCCCCACAGAGGAAGACTCCGGAGGACAGTGTGCAAAATCAAATCAATCAGAGCATCATGCAAACCCTCCAAGAGCTTAAAACTTCGATGGAAAGATTCGAATCTCGCCTAATTGGACTCGAATCACGCCAAGATGTTAGGGAGCGAGGGACCTTTCTGGCCCAACCTCAACCTAACCCGAGGGGACAGTATGAGGTGAATGATTCGGGTTCTTCCAACCCTCATGTTGAGCACGCTAAATCTGTCACCACCCTAAGAAGTGGTAAGGTGATTGAAAAAGATATTCATAGGACAGTTGATAAACCTCCTAAGGAATCATCTAAATCGAAGAGTGATGACAGATCTAGTGATGATCAACCTTCCCGTTTTCCCAACGCCTACTCTCATCTAAAGCAATGGTTAAAGCTCAAGATGTCTTGGAAGTTTTTAAACAAGTGAAAATCAACATACCCTTGTTGGATGCAATCAAGCAAATACCTTCATATGCCAAGTTTCCGAAAGATCTTTGTACTATTAAGCGCAAGCTCAATGTACAAAAGAAAGCCTTTTTGACTGAACAGGTCAATGCTATCATTAACCAGAACTCTCCCCCAAAATATAAAGATCCACGTAGTCCTACTAATACTTGCATAATAGGGAACTTCCGGGTCGAACAGGCACTTCTTGACTTAGGGGCAAGTGTCAATCTTATACCCTTCTTGGTATACGAACAGCTGGGACTCGGTGAATTGAAACCCACCAGGACCACCTTGCAACTTGCGGATCAATATGTACGGATACCGAGAGGAGTAGTGGAAGATGTGTTGGTACAGGTCGACAAATTCTACTTCCCAGTAGACTTCATCGTCTTAGATACCCAACCTGTAGCAAATGTCAGCACCCAGATACCTGTTATTCTTGGCCGACCATTCTTGGCAACTTCCAATGCTATGATCAACTGCAGGAATGGGGTCGTGAAGTTTTCATTTGGTAATATGAAGATAGAGCTAAATGTTTTTAACACATGTAAACAACAAGGGAATGATGATGAGATCCATGAGGCCAACCTAATCAATACCCTCATGGAAGAAGAATTCCTTCTAACCTCTCTGTCCGAACCCTTAAAAGCATGTCTAGCCCACTTCGCTGATTCTGATGATGAGACAATTTTGGAAGTGGTGAATGGATTGTTAGAATCAACCCTTATGCATGATACAAACCAGTGGAGGCCTCATTTTGAAAAACTTTCTCTAAATGATTCACGACCTCTACCATCAAGAATTGAAGCACCAAAGCTTGACCTGAAGCCATTACCTTTGGAACTGAAATATACATACTTGGGTCAAGGCAAATACTTTTCCTATGGTTATTTCATCTCACCTTGATAAAGACCAAGAGAACAAATTGATCAATGTTCTCAAGGAACACAAGGATGCCATAGGTTGGACAATTGCTGACATCAAGGGAATTGATCCCCTAATTTGTACCCATAGGATACACCTCGAGGAGAATGCTAAACCCTCTAGACAACCACAACGGAGATTGAATCCAAACATGACTGAAGTGGTTAGAGCCGAGGTCCTCAAGCTATTGGATGTGGGTATCATCTACCCTATTTCAAATAGCCAATGGGTAAGTCCAACCCAAGTGGTACCCAAAAAATTTGGAGTTACCATAGTTGCGAATGCAGACAGTGAGTTGGTGCCAACTAGAGTCACTACTGGTTGGAGAATGTGCATCGACTATAGGAAACTGAATACTGTTACTAGGAAGGACCACTTTCCTTTACCATTCATTGATCAAATGTTAGAGAGGTTAGCTGGTCACTCCTGTTACTGTTTCCTAGATGGGTACTCTGGATACAACCAAATAGAGATTGCCCTAGAAGATTAAGAGAAAACCACATTCACTTGTCCATTTGGCACCTTTGCATACAAGAGGATGCCTTTCGGACTGTGTAATGCTCCTGCCACTTTTCAAAGATGCATGCTCAGCATTTTCTCAGACATGGTTGGGCATTTCTTGGAAGTCTTCATGGACGACTTCTCGGTATTTGGTTGTTCCTTTGATGAATGTTTGAACCATTTACAATTGCTCTTGACAAGGTGTGAAGAAAAGAATCTTGTTTTGAATTGGGAAAAGTGTCATTTTATGGTTCAAAAGGGAATTGTTCTTGGACATATTATTTCGTCCAACGGAATAGAAGTAGACAAGGCAAAGATCGACTTAATTGCCAACCTACCGCCCCCATAAGTGTACGAAACATTCGTTCTTTTCTGCGCCATGCAGGATTTTATAGGAGATTTATAAAGGACTTTAGTCATATCTCTCGTCCATTATGCAACCTTTTGCAAAAGGATGCTCCATTCGAGTGGACCAATGACTGCCAAGAAGCTTTCACCAAGCTTAAAGGCATAGTTGACCAGCGCACCGATAATGCAACCACCCGATTGGACTATACCTTTTGAAATCATGTGTGACGCAAGTGACTACGCTGTTGGGGCAGTTTTGGGGCAAAGAAAAGACAAGAAGCCCTATGTTATATACTACGCAAGTAGAACCTTGAACAATGCGCAAGTGAACTACTCTACTACGGAAAAGGAACTCCTTGCCGTAGTCTTTGCACTTGACAAGTTCAGGTCCCTACTTGATTGGGTCCAAAATTGTGATTTTTACTGATCATGCGGCTCACAAGTATCTTCTTTCTAAGAAAGATGCTCAGCCTCACTTGCTCAGGTGGATCCTTTTGCTCCAAGAATTCGACATTGAGATCCGAGATAAAAAGAGAGTAGAAAACGTAGTGGCCGATCGCTTGTCTCGCCTAGGTACTCTCTGATTCCGTAGAGACGACACCGATAAAAGACACTTTCCCTGATGAACAGTTGTTTGAAGTCTCTTACCAACCTTGGTTTGCTGACGTTATTAACTATCTTGCTGCAGGTAGAATTCCGAGTCATTGGACCCCACAAGATAAAAGAAAATTTTTCACCAAGGTACACAACTTTTTCTGGGATGATCCGTATTTGTTCAAATACTGCCCAGATCAGATCATAAGAAGGTGTGTTCCAGATCATGAACAAAGGTGTGTTCCAAATCATGAACAAACCATTGTCATCTCCTTTTGCCATTCTCATGCATATGGTGGTCATTTCTCTTCTAAGAAAACCGCTGCCAAGATTCTCCAATGCGATTTCTACTGGCCTTCAATATTCAAGGACACCCATGTTTTTTACAAAGCATGTGACCGTTGTCAGAAGTTGGGAGGAATCTCCCATAGAAATATGATGCCTTTAAATCCGATATTGATCATCGAAGTTTTCGACTGTTGGGGCATCGATTTCATGGGACCATTCCCTTCCTCATTTGGCTATCTGTATATCCTATTGGCTGTCGATTATGTCTCCAAATGGATTGAGGCAATCCCGTGTAGAACCAATGATCACAAAACGGTTCTACGATTTCTAAAAGAGAATATTCTATCAAGATTTGGGACGCCTCAAGCCATTATCAGTGATGGGATACACACTTCTGTAACAGACCTTTCGAGGCTTTGATGAAGAGATATGGTATCACACACAAGGTGAGTACACCCTATCACCCACAAACAAGTGGTCAAGTGGAAGTTTCCAACAGGGAAATCAAACATATCTTAGAAAAAATGGTGAATCCAGACCGCAAGGATTGGTCTCTCAGACTAACCGATGCGTTGTGGGCTTACCGTACAGCGTACAAATCCCCGATTGGAATGTCTCCCTATAGACTTATCTATGGGAAAGCTTGCCATCTAGCCTGTGGAGTTGGAGCATAAAGCTTATTGGGCTATAAAGAAATTCAATTTCAATCTTGACAAGGCCAGTTCACTTCGCAAACTCCAGTTGAATGAGTTAGAGGAAATCCGGAATGAGGCTTATGATAATGCCAGAATATACAAGGAACGAATGAAGGTATTCCATGACAGGAATATCGTTCGAAGATCTTTCGAACCATCTCAGAAAGTTCTCTTGTACAATTCTAAGCTACATCTGTTTCCGAGAAAGCTGAAATCTCGATGGACCGGCCCTTTTGTAGTCAAAACTGTTTACCCTCACGGGGCTGTTGAGATTGAGAACCCCAAAAATGGCAATGTATTTAAAGTGAACGGGCAGCGTTTGAAGCCCTTTCTTGAGGAATTTGCCCCAGAGGAGGAATCCACCCCTCTGGAAGATCTTGTTTATCAGGATTGATCTCCTAGTCTGGCGGAGATCCCCTTTTGTATACTAGTAGGTTAGTTTGTTTCTTGTATTTTGTTTTGGCAACTTGGAAAATTCCAGCGCTTACGAGTATTCATCCTCTCAGGTACTCTTTACCCTCTATTCTTTACCCTTTTGCTCTCATGTTGCATTTGTCTCTGCATTCATTTTTCAACATTGAGGACAATATTACATTTAGGTTGGGGGTGTGGAATTCCTATGAAAAATCTTTCCAATTGTCTATCTCTTTGCTATTTTGCCTATCTCTTTGCTATTTTAAGTCATTTAAAAAAAAATTATTAGGTTTTGTTGGAAACAACCTGTTCGTGTTGAACGCACTGTGATAGAGGACCTTAGTTGGAAATCGCTATTGAAACCAACAGATATTCCCTATTCTCAGAAATCATGAAAGGGATTAAGGCAGCTGGGAGGTGAAGCACACTCTCATGGTATTATGAGCAGCATAAGACCCCAAACTAAATTGATCATCGGAAATGTGAGGATGTGGCCCATCTTGTGGCCGAAGGAGTCTGTCGGATGATACGTGGTCTATGTGCATTGCACAAAAGGAACAGGAAATTCTGTGGTTGCATTGACTGTAAATTATTATTTCTTTAGCCATAAAAAAACAAAAAAAAAACAAAAAAACAAAAAAAAAAAAAATTAGGATGTTTAGTATCCATGTCTTTTATTTTCTATTTTTTTGGTAATTCATCCTTTCAGGTAACCTCTACCCTCTATTCTTCACCTTCATAGCTGCTCTCATGTTGATTATGATTTTCTATGCATTTATTTTATTTCGACATTGAGGACAATATATCATTTAGGTTAGGGGGAGTAATTCCTACTGGAAAAATTCTTCCAATTGCCTATATTTTTGTGATTTTAGATCATTTTGAAAAAAAAATAATAATAATCTATGAATTAATGTGATTTTGAAATAATTTGAATAGTAGAATGAAAAGGCATTTAGTGATGACAATGTTAAAGCTTAGAATTTAGTTGCTTTAGTAAATTTCAAAATTGAGTTCTTTCCATTAATTTTCTATTAGAAAATTATAAACATTGAATGAGTCATGAATTTTCACAGTTCACATCTAGCTTGCACTACCAAGATTTGAGTTTGATACTATAATGTTGACTTAATGATTATTGAGAGCGATAGGAACCAAGCCTAGAGATCCTTGTCTACTTTATTCAAAAAAAAAAAAAAAAAAAAACAGAGAGAATATTCATAGTAATTTGGGGCAAGGATTTTCATCCATTATCGTTACCATTACAAAACATTACCATAGTACGAAGTGAGCCTTTTGGAGTCTTCGACTATCGGTTCTTGAAAAAAAAAAAAAAAGAATTCACAAGCTGGAAAAATATTGAAAAGAACAGTAGCAAGATTCGGAATCAGTGACTTGGTTGATCTGTCCATTCTCTTCAATCATCAGCGTTAATATGGAAGTAGAAGACTGAACCTCTAGTTGTGTTAAGGCTAGATTTTACCAAACACCATGAAACCCAATGTTTAGAATGCTTCTATTGAATCATTAATGCTTTGAACTCAATTAAGTTGTTTACTAAGTTGCTAAAATCTAGGATTTAAATATTCTCAAAACTATATGCCTTGGAAACTCTACATGTTTAGATAGCTTGAAGGATCACATAAATACATTGAACCTTTTCTTTTCTTTATTTTTGTTTTATTAGGAAATAAGAGAAGTCTCGAGATTGTTTCCATTGGTGAAAACTATTCAAGATAGGATTGATTGCTGTATTTTGAAAGATCCTTGGATTATTTTCGCATGTTTTGCTCGGGACTAGCAAAATGCTGGCTGGGGGGTGTGATAAGTACCTAATATTCTATAATTAACTCTGGTTGTTAAGGGCATTATCATTATTTTTCTGGTTAATTATCCCTCATTAGGTGAATTTTCTGTCTTCAAGTGATCAGGAGAGGTTGGACAAGATCCAAGCCAACCAAGGCACTTTAACGCTCAAAAGAAATCAAGATCGAAGGTTAGACCATATTGTGATTAATGGAGGTTGGAGATGATCGAAGATATGCATGATAGTTGTGATTAGGCGATCACACTAGTTTGGAAGGACAAGATTGGATGTCCACATGTGGGACCAACTGTGCATCAAGCAACAAGTGGAGACATCTTCAATCCTTTGCATGTGGCAAACATATCAACTATCCATCTATGGTGGACCCCACAGCATGCAAGATGAACTTCACCAAGCCACACACCACATCTTCTTTCCAGCCGTCCATTCATCCAGTTGCTGGATGAATCGTCCAACCAATCCAACGGCCAGCCCACACGTGCAGCACATCAGCCAACCGTCCATCAGCTCCACCTGCTGGACAACTCCATGACCCTCCATCATCAACACACACATGTTGCATCTGAACCGCCACTGCAGCAAGATCAACAGTCGCATCAAGCTACTGAGGTTCGGCCCATCATCACCATCCAGCAGCTACTTCATTAAGACCGTCCATCAATGTGGAGCCCATGTCCATCACCGTCCATCTCAAGCTCATCCACAGCATCTATCTCCATCCAATCCATCTTGTGGACGTCCCAGCTGTAGCACGTACCAGCCATGCATCCAGTGGATCTCCACCGTCCAAGTCCAGCTGGTGGACGTCATCAGCTCCCCTCCTTCACACGTGCAGCAGTAGTGTTGCATCCCACCGTCCATCTGTCTGGTGCAGTGGACCCCATCATCAACATGCCAGCACATCCATCACAGCAGATGATGGAGGCCTGATCATTGCAGCCGTCCATCAGTGCAGCTGAACCAACTCACCGTTCATCAGTGCAGCAGATCAGTGGACTCCATCATCACGTCCAGCAATGGACGATTGTCCAAATATCCTTAGCGTCCATCAGCCCTAGCAACGCTGTGGACCCCGCCTTCAGTCACACGTGCTGAGCACCAGCACAGGACGTCCGTCCAGCTAAACCAGCTCAGCCGTCCATCAAGATGGATTCCAACATCAGCCGTCCATCAATGGTCAGCAACGTCCAGCACCTCCATCATCAGCCATCCAACATCAAACAGCAGTGGACGTTCGTCCATCAATCCATCCAGCCATCCAGTTCTGCTCACACGTGTAGCATAAGTGCTGCATCCAGGCCATCCAATCAATGGCCAGCACACCAATCTTCAACTTCTATCAACATGTGCATCCTGCAAGAAGAAAAAGATGATCAGCCATCCATCCATCATTCAGGCCCACCTTCATCTTCAATTAACGTCCATCAGATCCAAGCTCCAGCTGATCTCCTCCGTCCATCAACATCAAGCCTCATCTCCATCCATCCATGTATGTGGAGCAGCCTGAAATCAGTCCCATCTTCAATGGACGGTTCGGATTGTCCAAATTCTCCATGTGGACCCAGTTAACTCCAACTCATGTGGATCGAGTTAACTCACATTGCCATCTTCCACCCTTGGGCCAAGCAAATGCTCTCTCCATCCTCTTCCATCCATGAGCTCCAAACCAAAAAGAAGAGTTTGCTTTCGGTATTCCAAGCCTAACTCCTAACCCAAACCTAAAAATAAAATCTATTGGCTTGGAAGTTCCACCTCATCATCCAAGCCTAACTCCAAACCCAAACCTAGAGGAGATTTGCTTGGAGTGCCCCCTAGGCTTGGAGCTTCTCATGAGGCTATAAAAGAAGCTCCTCTCCCTCTCATTTCCATCCAAGGTGTTCCATAACGGTAACGGTGGCCGTAACGGCCACCACCGTTACCGTTACGATACGGGCCGTAACGGCCGTTACGGACCCCGTATCGGCCGATACGGCCCCTTTTTATTTTCTGAAGAAAACAGTTACATGACCGTTACGGGACCGTTACATGACTGTTACGGGACCGTTACGGGGCTGTAACGGTCCGTTACAGGGCTGTAACGGTCCCGTAACGGCCGTTACGGGGCCGTTACGGCCTATTTTTTCCGTAACGGCCGTTACGGCCGTTACGACCCCGTAACGCGTAACGGCCACCACCGTTTCCTTTACGTATCGGCCGATACGGCCGTATCGTAACCGTTTTGGGATACCTTGTTTCCATCATCCCACAATCATCCCATCATCCCTCAAATCCCACAACTCCTCTCTTCTTAGTTTTCTTTCTTTTTCTTTTGTAGTGTAGAGTAGTTTTTCCTTTTGTAGAAGTTTTAGTCTTCCATTATAGCATGGTTGGCTAAACCTCTAGCTAAGGCTAGGGGTGAAGCCTTTGAAGAAATTTGCAAGCCTTGGTTCTTTTGGTTCAACAATGGTGTGTGAATGTTGGAGTTCTCTTTGGTTGATTGGTTCAGTTATCCACCTCGGCGGACGCTATTGTTGTGTAAGCCCCTTGATCCATCGTCGACTCCGGGCACGTTGGATGCTTGGGATCCCTTACATACCAATTAGCTAGTTCATGATCAATAAAGTCCCTTGATCCATCGTCGACTCCGGGGTCCGGGCACGTTGGATGCTTTGGATTCCCTACGGTCATAGAGCTAGTGTAGGTAAAGTCATCGATCTGTAAAATCCCTTGATCCATTGTAGACTCCGGGCACATTGGATGCTTTGGATTCCCTGCGATCGATAGACGAGATCTTAACGGTCGGATCGGTCAATCAAAGCCTCCTATCTTGTAAGTATGCATTTGATCGTATGATTTGTGATCTTATTGATTGACTTTCTGGCAAGATAGTTGATCTGTATAATTCCTTGATCCATTGTCAACTCCGAGCACAGTGGATGCTTGGAATTCCCTGCGATCAACTAACAAGTACTTCATGGTCAAATCAATCGGTTCAGATCACCATCTTTTATGAAATATGCAAGAAGTTTAACCGTTTTATCTTCCGATTGGAACGAATCTTTATTCGCTTTCAGTTGAGTTATAGTTAGGACCAATGAATCAAACCTTTTGGATAAATCAAAGGTAGATCCCTAATGCCCTAGCCCCTTTTTTCTATTTTTGTCTTTCATCACACACAACTTGCTCCACTCTCGTGGATAATTTAGATTTCATCTCTCACACCTAAACTAATTCCTCTAAGTGTTCTTAACCTCAATCCCTGTGAATCGACCTCGGTCTTATCGAGTATTTTACTACTTCGCTACCTGCACTTGTGGATCAAGGGATTTTACAGATCGATAACTTTACCTGTACTAGCTCGATGACCATAGGGAATCCAAAGCATCCAACGTGCCCGGAGTCGACGATGAATTAAGGGACTTTATCGATCATGAACTAGCTAATTAGTGTGCAAGGGATCCCAAGCATCCAACGTGCCCGGAGTCGACGATGGATCAAGGGGCTTACATAACAATAGCGTCCGCCGAGATGGATAACTGAACCAATCAACCAAAGAGAACTCCAACATTCACACACCACTGTTGAACCAAAAGAACCAAAGCTTGCAAATTTCTTCAAAGGCTTCACCCCTAGCCTCAGCTAGAGGTTTAGCCAACCATGCTACAATGAAAGACTAAATTTTCTATAAAAGAAAACTACACCACTCTAAGAAAATAAAAGAAAGAAAACTAAGAAGAGAGGATTTGGATTGTGGGATGATGGAAATGAGAGGGAGAAGAGCTCCTCTTATAGCCTCATGAGAAGCTCCAAGCCTAGGTGGCACTTCAAGCAAATCTCCTCTAGGTTTGGGTTTGAAGTTAGGCTTTGATGATGAGGTGGCACTTCAAGCCAATAGTTTTGCTTTTTAAGGTTTGGGTTAGGAGTTAGGCTTGGAATGCCCAAAGCAAACTTTTCTTTTTGGTTTGGAGCTCATGGATGGAAGAGAATGGAGAGAGCATTTGCTTGGCCCAAGGATGGAAGGTGATTAGGTGAGTTAACTAGGGTGATGAGTTGGAGTTGACTGGGTCCACATGGAGAATTTGGACAATCCGAACCGTCCATTGCTGGTGAATGTTGGAGACGCGGCAGCTATGATGAAGGTCCACTGGAATTGATGCTGCTGTCCTTCAATCTATTGGATGTTGCTTGGATGGTGCAGATGAATGATGAAACGAATGGTGGATGAGCTCCACTGGTTTGCACTTGTGCTGAACATTTAGAGAGTTGGTGACGAAGCGTTGCGATCAACGGATGGAATTGAAGTGGGAAGCAGCACATGTGTGGGTCCTGAAAGACGTCCACCTTTACTGGAAATGGACGGTCCACTTGTTGGCTGGTGGACGGTTGTGATGGACAGACGTGGATGGCCATGGAGGTGTCCAGCAGGTGCTACGATGATCAGCAGCTTGGACGGTGGTGTTTGGATCTGGATGCTGCTGCTGGAGATGTGGGTCCACTGGATGAAGAACAGTGGAAACTGTCCAGTTGCTGGAGTGGTTTGAATGCTAGCACGTGTGGGAGTGTTGCTGGGATTAGCAATTGATGGATGGACGGTAGATCTGTTCTCCTATTGCTGGCCCATATGGTGGACGATGGTGCTGATGGAGATGCTGGAAATGGTGGGTCCACCAGATCTGGAGACGTCCAGGGCTGGATGCTGATGTGGACGGCTGGATGACTCCAGCTGCTGTGATGAAGAAGTTCCATGGATGGGAGGGGCTGGGCGGAAGTGGATAGCTGGACGGCTTGGAGCATTGCACGTGCAGGGTGGGAATCACCTTGCTGGACGTTAGAGTGGACAGATGGATGCAGTGGACAACCGTCCATTGCTGGACGTTGGAGCTGGTGGACGGCTGAAGATGAAGGTGGGGACCACAGCGTTGCTAGGCTGATGGACGGCTGATCATGGTAGGAGGGCTGCACGTGTGGGAGCTGAGGAAGGTGGGCCTGCTGTTGAGGCACGTGCAAGCCCTGCTGGTCGTTGGAGGACGCTGCAGCTGATGGACGGCTGCAATGATCAGGCCTCCATCATCTGCTGTGTTGGACGTGGGCTCCACATTGATGGACGGTTCATCCAGCAACTAGATGAATGGACGGTAGAGAGCTTCCATCTGCTGCACGTGTGAAGGAGTAGTGGGTGCTGCTGGAATGGACGGTTGCAGATTGGAGATGTGCACGTTGACTGATCCTGGGGTCCACCTTGCTGGACGCTGCTGGGAGTCGACACGTGTGAGTTTGCAGATTGGATGGACGGTGATGATTGGTCCCCATTGGTTGATGATCTCCACCTGCTTGGTCTATCTTTCTATCCATGTTGACGACCGTGAGATGAAGGGCTTCACTTGATTGGATGGATGGTGACTTTGACTCCAGCCTAGTGACGTTGGTTGATGGAAGACTGATCTAGTTGTCTCAGGTATGGATGGTGGAGATCAAGCTGAACGGTTGGGATGAAACGTTTCCACTTGTTGCTTGATGCTCGGTTCACCCTTTATGTGGACATCCAATCTTGATTGTCCAATCATGACCATCTAAAAATGCACAGCCTAGAATTCCAAATGAGTCGCGCTGTGATGCGGTCCATCATAGAACATGATCCATCCTTTGATCTTTACGGTTCGACTTCCTTCAAGATCGTTCTCATGCTTGATCTTGGTCTCTTTTTGGTCTTTAAACGTCCTGATTGGCTCGGATCTTGTCCAACCTCTCCTGATCACCTGAACATTGAAAATTTGCCTAATAAGGGATAATTAACTGGAAAAACAATGATAATGCCCTTAACAATCAGGGTTAATTATGCAATATTAGGTACTTACCAGATATCATCCGAAAAAACTGCCCTTCTCCATGCATTTGTCCCTTTGAGCCTAGGATATGCTAGAGAACCCAACCATAGGGTTGTCAGCAGGTACCTTGAACTCAAGTACCTAAAGGACTCAACCTAATTTAAACAGATATAGATCCACTTTATGGACGTGTTTAAAGATCCGGTCGGATTGTGGTCCTTTTTTTTTTAACATTGGCAATTTTATTCGAAGAAGGCCGAAGCTGCATATTTACAAGAAAATAAAAACAAATTTACACAACCCCCCAGCAATCCGACACATTAGAGATGATCTTAGATGCTTGCACCCATTCCAACATATGAAATTTGGCCCTTTGAAAGGAGTTTCAAAACCTGCCCCTTACGATTTCTAAAGCATCAATCATTCCTCTCAAACCATAGAACCCATATACCTGCTAGAAGACTTAGGACCAAATTTTCCTCCTGATCTTCCCTATACCCCCACCATGCCAACTCAAGAAAAAGTTATCCATAGAATGCGGTACCACCCAATTAACGCCAAATAACTTAAAGAAGTTATCCCACATTTCTCTAGCAAACGAACATTGGATGAACAGATGATCCACTATTTCCTCGGCTTGAAGGCGTAAGATACATATATTCAGCAATAATCAAGATCATATCCCTTCTGTGGAGGTTATCCACTGTAAGCAATTTCTTTCTCCCCACTAGCCATGAAACGCCACCACCTTTGAAGAGGCACCATACCGCCAAACAAAAGACATCCAGCAGACCCCAACTGGAGAAGCCTCCCCGCTTATAAACAAATAAAGAACCGAGAACTTATCAGGTTTACCCTTTAACCAAACCATCGAATCCAGTTCTGATGTAACCAAAGATACCTTGGATAGCATATTGAGCAAACTGATAAATTTTGAAATTTATTCATCCACCAAATTCCTTCTACACGGTGGGGCCCAAACAACTTCCTCTCCCACAAAGGAAAAGCAACTCACCACTCTGAGATCTGCCTCATGAGAAAGTCCCGCTTGCCGTGGAAATAGATCCCTCAACCTATGCCCTGCAACCCACTTATCTTCCCAAAATCTGATGTTCTTACCGTTTCCCAGCAGAAACCCAATCCCTTCCCAGACATTATGGGGGGGTGAGCAGTAATCCTGCTATAGCTATCTCTAACCATAGCCCTCTTATGATCCCTGCCAAAACCCTCTGAGGCCCTCAGCCAATGGGTCTTGACCCCCAATCATAAGAGTACGGTGCCACTCCAACCTTCACCAATAACCAACGACAGTCCTTCCTAGATGTTATGTTTTACTAGACTTCCATAGATATTATGACTTATACAACAATGACGACCTAATCCATCACCTCCTATCTTCCACCCCATATTACCTACATACCACCTCTCTCCAATGAGAATCTACTTAGTCCATTTTTAGAATACTGTAAATTTGGGTCAGGTACAGTACCTAATTGGCTACCATTAGATCCCTGATTAGTTTAATATCAATATTGAATATAAGTGTTTTAAAGTATATACTAAAAAAAATTATAGGTGTTGATGGGAGTAGAGGCAATTGTATAATTAATTCCTAGGTCCATTAAGTATGTAGGGGATCAAATCCTAACCACCACACCATAGTAACCATTGAGTATGTAGAGGCAATTGTATTATTAATTCCTAGGTCCACGAGTACTTTGGCCACCCATCACATGCCTCCCCAAGTGCCTATCTGGCAGATAAGTTCAATATCTAAGCCATCCACATGGTGGGCCCCACTATTTAAATTCCCCTGCTTAGAAATCAAAGTGGTCCACTCATTAAAGGGCCATGGTATTAGAAGAAAAATGATGGCTGTTCATTTCTTTCTTAAACTGTAGCTCAAATGATGAGTGAACAAGCCCAATTTTTGGTCAAGGGAATCTAAATGGTGGGTCCTATCCGATGGATGGCTTGGATCTCATACGTGTACCAATTTCACACATGGGTGGCATGTAGATCAGCTCCCTCATACACACATCTGAACTTATAACCATATTAACAGAACTGACATTTTACAAAAGAGAAAAATGTGATCACATGCAACCATGGATACAAATATTGATTTCGAAGTGCAACTCAACAGGGAACTGAAAGCAGTATGAATCACCCCGTATCAGTCGGTATTGGTCCCATTTATGTCTGGTGACTAGTATATGTTTCGGACCAAAACCAATATGACTCGGACGATATTGAGTCATGTCAGACAATTTTTAAGACCATGCATGCAACATTGAATGTGTGCATTCCACATTTAGCACTTCTAGCAAACTTGTCACTTGTGTAGAATATCGAAGTCATGCAACAGGTGAACCCAAGGGGAAAACCAGGATGGTCAACTCATTAGGCAGGGAACACAGTAGCAATCAGGGGACAGCCGATGGTTTGACTTGATGTACAGGTGTGGGCCACCTAGCGAGTGCATTGGTACGATTTTCACCTTAGGTGATTCTTATGGTGCATGCCACCTTTTCAGTGGCTCAGATGTTCAATGCAAGTAACACGTTGTATGAAAGAAAGCTTTGTATGTGAAGTTTCACATGAAATGTTATATGTAAACTTTTCTCAGCTCATTAATGTTGATACTCTCAGTGTGATGGTTGGTACACTGCATAAATAAATTGTGCACATGGAACATAAGTAAACTCAAATTGCAGCACATTCAACATTGTTGGCAAGAAAACCACCAGGCCCTAAATATTCGGATGATAACAAAGAAGGAAAAGCGTCCTATCAAAACAGTAACTATCCAAATAGTGGGCCCCTGTTTAGATTGATCATAAACCAGAAGTTACATCTTACAATTGGTGGAAGTTTAATGGGCAGTAGAAGTGCAAAGTATTTAATGGATTGAATTCAGTGAAAATATGTCCATTAATTAGGATTTGCTCAATCAATCTGATTTTGATATACTAACTTATCTATAGTAGCTCCTACAATTTATACGGTCCATTTTGAGTTCTTTTACAAAACATGTACTTCTATGTGCATGTGTCTCTATAGTCCTAGGATGGAAAGAGACATTCCCGTACTTTTTAGGATGTCAGGTTGCAGAGAGGAAAATTATTGAAAGGATCAAAAGTAATTTGATCAAGTAGGCTCTCTTAAGAAAGGAACTTCAATGACATTGGATATGCTTTATAATTGGTCCATTGCCTTGAATAGTGACCTCAAAGGGTATAAACAAAAGTGTAAGTGGCTTACCCACCCACTGATTGGTTATTGGAAGCTTAAGTTCAACGGCTCATCGCAAGGGAACCCAAGCCCATGCAATAATGGTGGCATACTTAGAGACAATAAGGTACTGGGCATATGACTTTCTCTGGACTGGACGTGCAAGGGGAAGCTAATGAAGCAAAGGCTCTTGCCAGAGAGAGGACTGAAGGATTTTCATCAAGGATTTCTCCAGCACTTTTTAATTGTAGAAGGGAATTCTTCAAATGTTACTAGATCCAAAAGAGTGTTCCAAGGTTTGGAAGCTTCCTTTTTCCTCAATGAAATCTGCGACATTGTCTAGGATAAACCTTTTGTTGTCCTTGTCAGTAGAGAAGCTAATGAAATAACAGATAATCCTGATAGGGAGGTTTGAGAGAAGTGGCTCTTTGTCTTGAGAGATTATCCCTTTTTTCTCTTACTCTTTTAGCTTAATAAAATTATACCATCTCTACACATAGAATGAGTGTAGCTAAAATGAGGATGTTGAGATGGATGAGTGGCAAAGCAAAGGATAGAATTAGAAATTAATGCATTCAGGAGAACTTAGAAGTACCCCCAATGGGCAACAGTGGGGTGTGTGTACTAACGTGTTAACCGAGAGAGAGAGAGAGAGAGAGAGAGAGAGAGAGAGAGAGAGAGAGAGAGAGAGAACTTAGAAGTACCCCCAATAGGTAATAAGACAAGGGAAAGTAGATTTGGATGGTGTGTATGATTCACAATACGGATCGTAAGATTCATATTATATCATATGGGTGTATAATTTTTATTGTATACCGAACCACAAATCCTAAATAATCATAGACTGCGTAAATGGGCCCAAAAATTACTTAAAAAATCAATTTTTCTTCTTCTTTCTTTGTACCCTTTTGCTTATAAAACATGATAAGGGCACTTTCCTATAAAAACATATCCTCATTTGTTTTTCTTTTGAGAGAAAGAGAGAGAGAGAGAGAGAGAGAGAGAGAGAGAGAGAGAGAGAGAAGAAGAAGAAGAAGAGGGGTGTTGGGGATTTTGAAATAAAAGATATCTTTTTTATTCACAATGGAATCGAATGCCATTTTTTCCAACATGATTCTAAACTCAAGAAAGGTACAAATGATCAAAATTATTAAAAGGCTGTTGTATGTTTTTTAAGGTAAATTTTTTGAAAGACAACAAAAGACAAAAAAGGAAAAAAGACAAGAATCCTTTACCATCATGATATATATACCATATACATTTTCCCAATTGATAATACCATGATATGTATTACTTTTTTTGTACATGTTTATGGGAAATGGATGATTGATGAGTTTTTAATCTTTTCTGATTTATTCATATTTTTTCAAATGTTTTTAATATTTTTTTTAAAATCAGAAAAATCTTACAATTTACGATATGATTTGCAATTTGATACAATTCAACACCTATTACGATCTGTGATACGATAATGATTTTGATAACATTGGGGAAGGCCCAAAAATTACTGAGTTGGTTCCAGTTGAAACCTATAAAAGAATAGGGGGAAGGCCCAAAAGGACATCAGTAAATGTAGCACGAAAAGATTTGATGACCAAGGATTTAACTACAGATATGGTCCCTAATAGAGTAAGCAAGGTAGAACAGGGTATGTGTAAAAGAGCCCAGTTAGATGGGTTAAAGCTTGGAAGATGATGATGATGAAAATTTTGTTTTCTCTCAAAAGGAGGACTTGATCCAAGTAATCAAACATGTGGCAGTTTAAAGAGAGAATACCAGCAGGGGTTGAAAATGTTATAATGATCCAAGGAAGCGAAACATATGATGGCTCAAGGAAGGAGATCGTAGGAAAAAAGATACAACTAAAAACAGCATCCCCATGGCTAGAAGGCATTAGGGAGAAAGAAATTCACAGCTCCTCAAATCCAATGGTTGGACATTGTCGAACAGTTCACCAAGGCATCAACCACTCTGATACACTTTTTATTATGATGCTGAAATCTCCATCAGCATTAGTTACTTCTTTTGCTTCCCAGAAGGTTCTCAATTTCTGCGGATCACTGGGATCTAATGCAAGATTTATGACCAAGTATAGAAAAAGTTGTCCATGTCAATAACTAATTCTGCCTTCACATCTACAATTGGGGGGGGGGGGGGGGGGGGGGCAGAGAGGCCAACAATCAAATACCAATCATCTTACATAGGAAGATAATTGCTAAAGTTCCATGTGGGAACATCTATTGCTCTCCTTTGAGTAATCAGGCTCTTTATTTCTTTTCTTCTTCTTTTTTTCTTTTTTCCTTTGGAGATCATGGACACAATTATAGTAAGATGTCGAGAGGTCATTATAGCAAATCGGTTTTGTAGAAGACTATCAGATTCTCAAGAGCACACTCTTACCGCTTGAATTTTGTAAATTATGGACATTGATCCAATACATTAAACATGCTCTCAAGCTAGACTTAGAAAATCCGATTAAAGATCGTTCAAGTCAGAATCAAACACTTAGAATGATAAAGCAAACTACAATTGGAGAAAATCAATAACCACTTTATGAAAACAAGGTAAATGAATTGCAGTTGATCCTTGACCCAAGAGATATGACTTGTACCATTGGGTTTTCAGTTTGTAAAAGCAGGGGCCATCAGGCAGTCATCTATGGAAGCGGATTAGGTACTACCCAGATAGGGGCTCTGAGGGACCACCGTGATGTATGGGTTTTATCCACACCGTCCATCCATTTTGCCATATCATTTTAGGGTACAAGCCCAAACGAGAGGCAGTTCCAAGGCTCAAGTGGACCACACAGTAGGGATTAAACATCTACCAGTGCACACTTTTTTGGAGGCCACAGAAGTTTTGGATCAAGCTGATATTTGCGTTTTCCCTTCATCCAGGTCTATGTGACCTTATGAACAGGTTGGATGGAAATTAACAGTCATGGTGAGCCCTAGGATGGTTTCAACAGTAGGTGTCATTATCACTGCTGCTTCCTGTGGTGTGGTCAACTTGAGCCCTGGAACTGCCTCATTTTTGGGCTTGTCCCCTAAAATGATATACCAAAACGGATCGACCGTGTAGATAAAACACATACATCACAATGGCACCTCAGAGCCCCTGTCCGTTCCTAGCTGGGGACAGGTGAGGGTAGCACCCAATCCGCACCCGTCATCTATACCGTTGATTTGATGGGACCCACCTGGATGGACTATGCCTCAAAAAACTCCCAGATAATTAGATCCTAGACAACCAATCTCTGCTCTTTTCTTATCCATCTATCAACAGACCACCAAAAGGATTCAACCCATCAAGGAGATTTACCGTCCCATAGCCCATCAACCATGGCTCCCATCAGAAGAACAGTCTGGATCTCCTAACCATAGGCCCCTTGTCAAACTAACAACCAAATCCAAAAACCAATCTCTACATGAAATATAATTAGAATTCCCAACCAAACAATCCAACCCTAAATTACACTAAATAAAAGTCCGAAATTCCATACCCGACGCTGCCGTTCCCGCGCAAGTAGCCTGCATGTACCGATTAGGAAGCTCTCCGGCAGCGCCGATGACCCCGCCCTGAACCAACGCATCTGCCATGCCGGAAAGCGCCACCGCAACAACCGTCACATAATAGCCAGAATAAAGCCCCACCCTTCCCTTAATGTAGGTCAGATCCATGACCGGTACGACCAGAAGCGAGACGACGAAGAGACCCAGGCCGACATTGATGCGGATGAAAGCGCTGGATTTGTGGGCATAGACGACGATGATGAGAAGGAAGATCAAACCGACGAACATGTAGACGACGGAGAAGATGCGATCGACGCTGGTGTCTGGGTAGATGTAGGCGAAGTAATCGACGGCTGTGATGAAAGCATTCCATGGGAGAAGGTAACCAGCGCCTAAGGTGAAGTAGACGATGTAGGCAAGGTGGAAGGAGTCTTTTGGTATTTTCGTAGGAGTGGAGGATAGTAAGAGGGCAACTGCTTCTGCATCTCTGCTACTGCCGGAAAATCCCATTCTCTCTCCCTCTCTCTCTCCCCTCTTTCTTCTTCCTCTTCTTACGGAGAGAGATCGTTGGAAGAGGAGTTTTATGATGCTCAGACTACGTATGACGCTTGATACGCAGGTACTCGGAGAATGTACACGTGGCATATCCTAACTGAAATTAAAACGATTAGAGTGTGCATCCTATCGTCTTCAAGTCACAGACAAAAGATCAGATTGGTTGAATAATCCTAACCTCTAATTCGTGGATACTTGTTTGTGGAAGTAGGACCGTTGGATTGTTTTCATTTTTAACTGTCCATTAAAGTCCACCAATCCAATATCCAGAAAATCAAAAGGTTAAGGTGTTAAATCTACACGTAATTTTGACGGTTAGATTTGCCTGCGTATCTCCATCACAGTGCCGGAGTATAAAAGGATTTCTCATTTGAGAATACCTGAGGCTTGGAATGTAGCATCTGAGATGTCTGGAATTTGGTTTTCCGCGTGTCAGTACTCAGTATCAGGCGGGATATTTACTGCGATAGACCTGAGGTGTGGCTCTTTTACTAAAAGTCCAATTTCTCATCTGGTTTATGGTTTTTGGCCTTTGGACGAGAAATTGTAAATTTATAGTCCAAAATGCCCCGCCGACCGATTCCCCCGGACACTATGGATACCCCCTGGGGCACGGTAGATCCGCCTTGAGCACATGGTGGTTAGAAGGGCATTCTCGACTGTTAAATTTTTAATTTCTAGTCCAAAAACCAAAAAAATGAGCCAGACGAGATATTGAACTTTCAGTAAAAATAACCACACCTCAGGGCTACTGCAGTAAAAATCCCGTGTCAGGCGGTACTTGGACTGGCTTTGACCCAGCATATCTCGGTACTCGTCGGTGCTGTGGGACCCACCATGATGTATGTGTTTTATCCACTCCATCCATCCATTTGAGCCAAAAATTGAGGTAGATTTAAATCTCAGGCGGAGTGCGCAACAGGAAACAGTGGTGATTGAATGCTCATCATTAAAATCTTCTTGTGGGACACAAAAGTTTTGTATCAAGCTGATACTTGTGCTTTCCCTTAATCCAGGTCTTTGTGACCTAATCAACAGGTTGGATGGAAAATAAACATTACAGTGGGGCTAGAAAGTTTTAATTGTGGGCATTCAATCCCCGACGGTTTCATGTGGTGTGGTCCACTCGAGAAATATATCTCCCTCATGCCCAAAAATGAGCTGAAAAATGGATGGACGGAATGGATGAAACACACAAATGATTGTGTGGCGCACAGAGCTTTTCCAGCACCGACCAGTACAGAGGGCTCACTACTGAATCCGATCAGGTATCTGTTGCTGTCCAATGGGCCCACATCCTGAGTTTTCCAATGATCGGAACCGTCCGAATCTGTTCTATATGGGTCACCTTATGAAAACTGTGCTGAAAGGATGATTTCGACATCATTATTTGTAGATGAATTGAGAACAATGAAACGACAATTTTCAATGGCTTGCGTACAATTCTAAAAATCAAAGGTGAGGATCATCATTAAATCGCTATTACGAGAAAATAGCTTACTAATGGTGGGAAACAGAATATGGACTGTGCAAATTATCGGACCATATCAGCACGTGGGGCCCAGTGGGTTGCGACACACGCTGGACCCTGAATCGCGACACACACCAAACGAACTCGGCTCCATTTCCAGGAGCAGTGGAGCGTGGGGAATAATTTGATACTCTGGCTGGATATGAGTCTTGATACTGAGGCACTCAGAAACTGCACAAGAGGCATACATTAATATAAATTAAACCAAGTTGTATACACTACTGTTTATAATTTACAGTACAAAATCAGATTTTTGGAACGATCCTAACCTTTGATTCGTGGAAACTTGTTCGTCAAAATTGGGACCGTTGGATATTTCATTTTTAACCGTCCAATAGATGTCGAATAATCCTATAGTCAGCTGATCAAATAAGTTTAAATTTTGGTACATGATACATCTGAACTGGGATCCAAAGTTTTGGACAGCTTAATTTGAATTATTGCTACTCCATGTATACAATTTCTAAGTAGTTTAAGTGCCTGCGTTTCACCCATCACACTGTCCATCCATGCCAACGGTGCAACGAATATCTTGGAGTTTATTAAAATGGGTTATCTAGCCAGAATTCCTTAGACCAGCTAAAATTCCTTAGACCGCGGTTATGATGTTTCAAGAATATCCTCCGACTTTTCATATTTACCAAAATTCCAGCAACCACCGAAAATGCCAATTGCACATGGGCATCTCTCTGTATGTTACTCCTAGTCTTGTCTTGTAATCTCCCTAGTGTCTGTTTGGATACCACCAAATAAGTTACTTTTCTTGCTGCGGATGGCAGCAGTAAAGTAACTTATTTGAGATAAGTTGGTTTAGTTAATAAATAATTATCATTACTTATATGTTGAGTATTTAAGCATTTTTATTTTGCTTTTCTACTTTTTTACGGCCGATTAAAACAAGAGGTGCTCTTCCGTGGTGGTAAAAGTGCTAATTTTCATGGCAACCACCTAGCTGACCGACGTTGACCATCCAACTTGTTGGGCCACTATGATATATTTGATTCGTGTCGTCCATCTAATTTGGACATGAGTGGGGCTAGCATGTGTGGCAGATCTAAACCTTAGGTGAACCCCACATCAAGAAGCAACAATGATAATGATGACACCATTGAAATTCCCTGGGCCAACATAATGTGTTTTACTCGTACCATTCATTTACTTTTCCAACTAGTTTTAAGTGGCCCACTGGGTAGTGGGGCCACATGCTATGCACATGAAATCCACACGGTCTGCCCTTGCTGGTCCATCGCAAAAATGAAACAAAATCTAATCTTAAATAGACTGTACCTCAGGAAAGAGTGGTCATTGACGCCCACCATTGGTCAGCCCTAATGATGAGTGGCCCATATCCAAGGCGGGCATTGCATGATGGATGGCGCACATTAGAGGTGGGCTCCACATTTGGGATGATCCACATTAAAGGTAGCTCCACATGATGGGCAGTGGATATTGATGGTAGGCCCACTTAATGGATGACCAACATCAAAGGTGGGCCCTACATAAAGAACGGTGCAAATGGCCCACATCTAAGGTGGGCCCCACATGATGTACTGCCCACATCAAAGGCGAGGCCCACACGATGAACAATTCACACCAAAGGTTGGCCCTAAATGATGGTTGGTGGATGTGCAAGGACCAAACAGTCTTGAGTAATGATGTTGGAAACAAATATGCTTTTCTACTTTTTGGTTGATGAGCATGTTGTTTACCAAACATATTTATTTGCTAATTAAGTAGAAACCAAGATAAGTTACTTATTTGATAAGTAGCTTATCCTAAATAACTTACAATCCAAATGGGCCCTAAATTGTTGGGAAAAGCCGGCAGTGAAAGTGGAACGCCGAAACCGTGAAGCAATGCACAATCAAACGAGTAACAAGATGCAATCAATCACACACAAGCACTCACCACAAGAGACTCCGAATTTTACATGGAAAAAACCCCAAAACGGGTAAAAAACCACGGCACAAACGATCCACTATGAATATCAAAAGATTACAGAGATTGACAGCCCACAAAGCAAGGAAAAACAGAAAAAAAAACTCCAAGTTTTCTCTCACATAACTCTCTCCCCTCTTCCTAGTACGAATAGGAAACCTTGGACACCTTAGGATACCTCTCTACGTCGGATTACAACACCTTAAATAGGAAGAAATCCGAAAATAGAAACACCTTGCGCAGTACTGCGGACTGCTCAAGGACTCCGCGCGCACAGCCGACCGGTCTTGCATTGCAATAAACAGTCCAGGGAGAAAAATCCAAACAGACCCGACGTTACCTCACAGCCGACCGGTCGGCCGACCGGTCTGGGCACATGCAGAAATTGTCCGGGGGGGTCTTCACAGCATCTGGGTCATGCTATCCGGCCGGTTGGAGCACCCATTCAAGCATAGTTTGAAGACTCCCCAACAAACTCCACCGAGGCTTCAAACGTCGAATCAACACATCCTTGCAACGTCATCTCATCTTCAATCATAGCTCCACCGCTTCTCGTGCCACAATCGACCCTATCCTTGCAAATTCACGCCCTTTACCGCTCTTCTCATGTGGCCCTTGGGCACTTGCCACATATAAGCAACCGTGGATCTCGCCGCCATTCCCGCAGCTCCACCGTGAATTGTGCTCCCGATCAACATGTAAAGATAGCCACACCTCCGTGCCTTCATACACACGAGTGCCCCCTTCACTACTTCACAACAACGATCGCGGCCGAAAAACACGCACCATTTCGTCTCGAGTGCACCAAGAGAAATCACATTCATTTTCATATTGGGAATGTGCTTCACATCTTCCAGGACTCGTTCGACTCCATTGAATATCCTGATTCGCACAGTACCAATACCCACAACCTTATGAGCGACTCTATCGCCCACAAACATCGATTCTCCACCATACTCCCTGTATGTCGTGAATGAACTCCGGTCAGGACAAACGACATGAAGCCCCTGAATCAAGGATCCATTCACTACCGTGAGATCCCTTGCCAGATACAGTCAGAACTTCACAAAAATTACTTCCGTCCTCTACGGTATTGGCTCCCTCTCCAGAAGAATTTCCAAACTTCTCTTGCCTCAACATGGGATTTTGACAATCCCCTCTCATGTGGTCCTCCTGGCCACAATTCCAGCACTTCACCTTAGACTGCCCTTGGCCCTAGATCTCGATTTCGAATATCCTCCATGCTCAGAACTTCTTCCCCTCATAACCAGTGCCTCTGAGGAATAATGGAAAGTCATGTCACCGCTTTTCTTTCTCATCGCCTTCGACTGGAGGGTTGAGATAACGGTCTCGACATTTATGGTTTCCCTTCCTGCACACACAGAGTCCCTGAATGACTCATATAAATCTGGAAGAGAATTCAACAAGATACATGCTTGGTACTCATCCTTCATCGGTTCATCAATCTCCACCAACTTGCAAACCAGCCTATTGAATGTGCTCAAGTAGTCCTCCACCTCAGTTCCCTCAGTCATCTTCAAGGTGAACAACTGCATCAACACGTACATGCGATTCTCTAGAGATTTCTTGGCATAAACCTTCTCTAGCTTCACCATCGTTTCAGCCGCAGTCTTCTCCTTCATGACATAATAGAGAACATCATCCGTAAGGTTTAACAAGATTGAGGTTCTTGTCTTCTTGTCGAGCCTCGTCCACTCATCGTCTTTCATAGCCTCGGGTCGCTTTCCAAGAGCTCCATCAAGCCCTTGCTGAACCAGGAAGGATTCAATCGTCACCTTTCATAGCTCAAAGTTATTTTTTCCGGAGAACTTCTCTATATCAAACCTTGCGCTCGATCACATCTTCTCGTCTCAGATTCGAATCTACTCCACCCCAACTTTAGCTCTGATACCACTTGTTGGGAAAAGCCGGCAACGGAAGCGGAACGCCGAAACCGTGAAGCAATGCACAATCAAACGAGTAACAAGATGCAATCAATCACACACAAGCACTCACCACAAGAGACTCCGAATTTTACGTGGAAAAAACCCCAAAACTGGTAAAAAACCACGGCATAAACGATCCACTATGAATATCAGAAGATTACAGAGATTGACAGCACACAAAGCAAGAAAAAACAGAAAAAAAAACTCCAAGTTTTCTCTCACACAACTCTCTCCCCTCTTCCTAGTACGAATAGGAAACCTTGGACACCTTAGGATACCTCTCTAGGTCGGATTACAACACCTTAAATAGGAAGAAATCCGAAAATAGAAACACCTTGCGCAGTACTGCGGACTGCTTAAGGACTCCGCACGCACAACCGACCGGTCGGACATTGCAATAAACAGTCCAGGGAGAAAAATCCAAACAGACCCGACGTTACCTCACAGCCGACCGGTCAGAGCCCATTGACGACCGGTCGGCCGACCGGTCTGGGCACATGCAGAAACTGTCCAGGGGGGGTCTTCACAGCATTTGGGTCACGCTGTCCGGAAGGTCGGTCGGCCGGTCGGAGCACCCATTCGAGCATAGTTTGAAGACTCCCCAACATAAATCACATATGTGGTTGATCTTTTAACCTTACTTAAAATTAGGTCACACGGTTGGATATGTGGGTATATTTGGTAAACATATTAGGTTAAGGCATATATAACTTTCGATTTTTGTATGTCTTCTAGGGAGAGACATTTTCCACTCCCTTTACAATTCCTCATGCATAGGACATAAGGTTTCACATATGTAGTGTAGTTCAGTTGCTCTTCGATTTTGAAACATGCTTCCTCATGCAGTGTTTTTATGTAAGGGTAATGTGTGTAGAAAAATACAATTCTCTATCCATCTTCTGGGTTAATTTTTGGTGGGAAATTCTTATATAATGGAAGAGATCTGAATCTTGTATTTCTATTTCTCTTGTTTCTAGTGAAGAAGAAAGTTTTATTGTGCCTATAAAGTTGACATATGATAAAATAATGTAAATTTAAATGCCTCATTTTTTATTTTTTATTTTTTGCTTTCTCATATTTGTTTAGCCTTTTTCTTTTGTGTTTTAGCCTTGCCTATTTTGATTACATGTTGATGTTTCTCCATAACATCACCTGCCTAAATCATAAATTGTCTTGACTTTCGGAATTTTTGTGACATTTAATAGTTCAAATGGATTTCACATAATTATCATGGTGGACCCTATGAAAAAATCAATGTTGATTATTTCCTTTAGTGTGACCAATTTAAATCATAGGCTAGCCTGATTTTTTTATTCATGAGCCTAATGTGTGGGATTGCACATCTAATAGTCAGAGTTGATTTTACATGCACATCACATCGGGTCATGCCAAAATTCGGTAGGGGTATATATATATATATATATATATATATATATATATATATATATATATTATGGGATGTATGCCCCTAGCCCACAATGATATGCATGTGAAATCCACTCTAAAAATTACATGTATAATCCCATATCAGGCCTTAGGCTAAAAAATCATGCTAACCTATGATTTAGACAAGCCACACTTAAGAAACAACTGAGAGAAAGACACATCCAACATTGATTTTTTACAGGCCCACCATGATGATTATTGAAATCAACTCGAACCATTAAATGTTATAGAAACATTTAGGCCTAGACCTAAAAGTGAGGCCATTCCATGATTCAAGCAGGCCACACCAAGGAAAACATTTTGGAGGGGAGGCGTCGCCTACACTAGTGTAATTCACTTGATTCACATGTGTGCCTGATTTTTTAGCTCTACATGTGGGTCACACACTTGATAGTCATAGTGGATTTAAAAAACATAGCATGGTGGGTCCTACAATATGCGGCCTACTCGTTGAAGCTCGTTGCGAGTCTTATTATAAAGTAGGATAGCAGGATGAGAGTGGATGGGGGTAAAAACGCGGTAAATATTTAAAGACATTTTATGGTAAAATTAATATTTAAGAGAATTTTGTTTTGGTAAAAATCCCTTTTGAAAATCTGGTGATAATAATTTGAAAAGAGATATAATCAGGGTACTTCAAAGTCTTGAAAATTAGAAAATATTGCATTATCTCATGATATTATTATGGCATTAACTTGAAAAATACTAAAACTCTTAAGGAATGTGTTTTATAATATATACTATATAAATTTATCTAGTAGTTCATAATTAATATTTTTAATATTTTTATTTTCAGTGCAATTTTCCAACAATGTTGTGCGAAAAACCACAAAATTCAAAATTTTCCCTGGAAATTTTGAGGCATGAAAATTGCCCCAAATGAGATATTTCACTGTGATGCTGCAGACGTATCTAGGATAGACCGTGCAACTAATGGGCCCTGACAATTTACAATGACTGGCAAATAGGAAATTGATAGCGAAAATTATCCAAAAGGCTCCACCCAGACAAGGGTTAGACCTAGCCTTGCCCTAAGCCACTCAGCGGCCTGACCCACCCTCATGTGGCTAAAGGGGTTCAGGCCTTGCCCCTCGGAGGCCGGGCAAGCTCATGCCTCCACCATAAGCTAAACCAACTAAAAGGATGGAAGATGGCTTGCAACCTTATGGCTCAGGGGTATAGACTCACAAGAGTTTCAACATGGGGTCATGAGTTCAAGTACCCAATGTGGTGTAAGTGTAAGCATGTGTGGGGTGTGTGACTGCTAATTCCACGTATGTGTGGAGCCGTATGTAGGACTCTCAATGGGTCGGATCTGGATCGGATCTACTTGGATCTGGCTCCAAGTCCATTTATCTGTAGACGGATTCAGATCGGATTCGGATCCAACTCGGATCTAAAAGGTCATATCCATATCTGATCCATTTATAAATTGTTAGATCCATTTCCGATCCAAAGTCCATATAACCATCGGATTCGGGTCGGATCTAGGTTCGAATCCAGCCATTACAAATCTTAAAAAATATATGGTATAAAATATATAATATAATATATTTAATTTAGTAGAAAAATGATGCAAATCCCACTATTTACCATGGCATGGTCAACATGGCCTAAAATAATTTGTAAAACGGATGGCCAGCATGAATATAATATATACAGTAAGGTGACAATGAGCCGGATCTTAATCGGATTCGGATCAAACTCGGATATGTTCCTGTGAATCCATATCTGCTCCATTTTAGTAATCGGACCTATTTTAAGATCCAAATCCGGTCCATTTAACTAATCGGACTTATTTTAAGATCCAAATCTACATTATATGGATTCGGAGCGAATCGGATCTCGGATCTGACCCGCTCCATTGAGAGCCCTAGCCGTATGTGTCCACTATCGCAATTGGGCCCGAGCAAATATGAAATATCTAAGTTATATCTCATCATTCCATGAGATTTGAAGTAATGATTAAGTACGTTTTTTATTTTTTTACAAAGCTCATAATGAGAAAAGAATCAGACAACTGGGCATTTTTAGGGGGGCCACAACATACAAAGTAAATTGACAGGTACAAATTTTTTTAAAGGAATTTTACATATCTCCATAAAAATATCCCCATCAATGGAATTGCCTGGTGGGGTGCTTCTTGAAGGAGAGAATTATTAAAATGACCTCAATTATTTTTTCTTTGAAAATTAATAACTTCTAAAAAACAGCAAATTTGAGAATTGTATGGTTCACATGGTCTGTACATGACATCCAAGTCCTCTAACATATGCACTCAACGATGACGATTACCTGAACAAAAAATTGGGCTTATCAAATCATTGGATGATTAACAAATGAATTTAGATGTATTTGGGTGGTGTAAATTATTTTTTATGGTATGGCCCACTCAATGTTTGGATCCACCATATTCTCTACTCTTTTGATGTATCTGTTGGATGCCTTGGATGTCCACCCCACAATTCTTGACTTCAATGATTCCTCAAGAGAGAGAAGAAGAAAAAGAGGCATTTTGGTAATTTCACACTACCAAAAGCATCACTCTGTAATTTCAAACAGAGGAGACATTATTGGGTAAAACTGAAATTAGCAAAGAGTTTTAGGGGGCGTTTGGTAAAACTTAATTTCACGACTAATCACTTAAAAATCCTATTTTCAGTGACTTTAGTAATTCAGACCGTTTGGTAATTAAAAAAATTTAAGTACTTAATTGGAAAAATCACTTAAATTAAGTGGATTATTTTCAGCCATGATAACTTGACTTAAAACTTATATCTGAATGCGGTAAGTGGTTCCTCTTTAAATTTTTAGATAAAAATTGATAAAAGTATCTCTATTAACATTTAATAATGGCAAGGATTACCCTTCTTTGTTTACTTTACTATCTATGACACCATCCCACGCAAGTACTTGAAGTCACCAAATTCTATAAGCCCCAGCATAATATATGTATTATATCTGCATGGTCTATCCATTTGGAGAGATCATTTTAAGGCATGAGCCCAACAATGAGACAAGACCAAACCTTAGGTGGACCACACCACTGAAAGCAATGGGGACAATGATGCCCACCATTGAAACCTTCCTAGGGCCCACCATGATGTTTATTTACCATCAACCCTGTTCATAAGAACACAAAGACCTGGATTAAGGGAAAACACAAATATTAGCTTGATTCAAAACTTTTGTGGCCGTAATAAGTTTTTAATGGTAGTTTTCAGACAAATTACCAAACAGATTTTTCAGTTCTTATAAGTACTTAAATTCAGCACTTTAAGTTCTCAGTACTTAAATTAATTTTCAGGCTTAATTTTTCAGTTTACCAAACAACACCTTACTCCCATCTTTTTATAGCCATTGTACAGTACAGTGCACCTTCCTGTGAAAATGGTACTACTTTTATTATGAAAGATGGGAAAATGGCGCATCTCCAATAATTGAAAGCTTAAATCCTATACGCACACACATTGTGGCACATGCTACATGCAATTTTAGTAATTTTATAAAAAAAAATACCTAATTAATATGGAATTTGCATTTGTGGTACTTTTTTCAAGAAGGTTTTCAAAAAGTCACCTCATTAATTCATATAATTATCATATCATATTTGTGGTTCTGGTGGGCCCCACTATAACGTTTTGGAAAATCCTCCTCGACCACTAGGTGTATCAACCCATGTTAAGCTAAGGCCGCAAAAATTAGCTTCACAAGTGATTCTAGTGGACCACATGATTGGAAACAGTGCATAGGGCAAAGCTCATCCTCTAAATTGTTTCCATTAGTGTGGCCCACTTGAATGATTTAGAATCTAATAGTTGGAGTGGATCCCTGTAAAAATCAAACGTGGACATTTCTCTCCCAACCGTTTCTTGTGGTGTGGCTCACTAGCTTGATGTTTTCTCTTCGGGCTAATATGGGACTAAATATCTAATGGTCAGAGTGGATCTTACATAAACATTATGGTGGGACCGGACAAAATCAAGAGCAATGTCCCATACAATTCCTTTTTTTTTTTTTTCAAATATTCTATTTGGTGGATGAGAGAGATTATGGGACTTTATTTTTGGTAGGGTCCTCCATGATGTGTATGTGAAATCCACCTAGATGCATAATCCCACTTTAGGCCTAGAGCCAAAAAAATTAGGTTAACTTGCTATTCAAGCAAGCCACTTAAAGAAAATAGTTGGGAGAGAAATGTGTACCCTTGATTTTTATAGTGCCAATCATGATAATTATATGAAATCCACTATAACCAATAAATAGCACACCAAATTTTAGCCTAGGGCCTTAACAACAAGCCCATCATTGGTTTAGATATGCCATACCAAGGAAAACAGTTTGGAGGGTGATCCTTACCATATACATTATTTACAATCATGTGGTCCACCTTAATTACAAACAGTGTTTAAATTATCTCCGATATTATTGAAATATCCCCGATATTATCTCCATCTCTAGCTCAGCGATACCGATGACACTGATAGTATCAGAAATTCTAGGTATCAGCAATGTATCACTAAATATCAACAATATATTGATATCATCAATATTTTCAACTTCGTAAATTACAAGCGTCGCTTGTATTGATAATGCATTGATACCGTTGGTGTATCGCCAATATTTTTTACTATGTAAATTTCAGGTGTTGCTTGTATCGCCAATGTATCTGCAATATTTCAATAATATCGTCAATGTATCGATATCGCCAAAAATCTATATATTAAAAAATTTCTCATTTCATATTTTTTTATGGGCATGTAGACACCCCACCTTCGGCTACACTGTTGGTAGAGATAGCTGATTGAACGGAGGACCATACCCCCAAATCCCAAGTCCAAACTCAGCCAAACTCACCCTTGTAAGCCCCATTCCATAGCCCAGTTCAAGCCTGAACCCAGTCAACCCAGTCCTAAACACCACCCTGAAAAACCCCCCATAAAAAAGTCCAGTCAAAAAATCCCAAAAAAGTCAAACTCACTGAGTCAACCCGCTGAGTCAACCCGCTGAGTCAACCCGTCGAGTCAACCCGTCGAGTCAAAACACCGAGTCAACCCGTCGAGTCAACCCGTCGAGTCAAACCACCGAGTCGACCCGCTGAGTCAACTCACTGAGTCGACCAGCGAGTCCAACAGCAGCCCCGAGGGAACGGCCGTACTCGCTGGAAACCGAGGAGCGGCCGTACGGGCGGCCCATGGCAGGCCGCCCGGACAAAATTACGAGAGCTGCCACTCTCTGCTGCTATAAATACCCCCTCCCCTTCTCATTTCAAGAATTCATTCGAAGCCCTTCGAGTCCAGAGAGAGTCCATCCTTTCGAGTGCCCTTAGCCCATTTTCCCACCAAGGAGAGCCCGAGTGAGGAGAGCCTAGCCCTGGTCCAGCCCAGCCTGACCACTGGTCCAAGCCTCTCAAGCCATCCAAGTCTTGATCCAACCACTCGAAGCCAACCCTTGCGACACCTCCGTCCACCCAGCTACTCATTTTCCAGCATCATCTCATTTGCATCTAGCATAAGTGCAACATTTACTTTCCTTCCAACCCCCCTGCTTCACTACAAGCACTTTGATTACTCAAGCACACATGCATATGTCTTTATATTAAGCACCTGTCAGTTCGAGCGTATGCTCTGGGCTTGCCCGTTGTTGGAACCTGCCCATCAGAAACTCTTACTGTTCAGACCTGCATTCATGCTTCACCATAAAACACCTTGATCATTCAAGCACACTGCATACGTCTTATATTAAGCACCTGTCAGTTCGAGCGTACGCTCTGGGCTTGCCCGTTGTTGGAACCTGCCCATCAGAAACTCTTACTGTTCAGACTCGCATTCATGCATCATGTCATCCATGAGAATATACGAGGATTAAACTAGACTTTCAAGTATTCGATCGATTCCGTGAAGTAGAGACCGTACTTCGGTACGGGCAGTGTGTGGGGTGCTTAACCTCTTCCCACCCTGTAACCGTGATCCCTTACCTTGAATCTCTGACCACAGATCAACAGGAGTCATCTTAGAGGAAGGAATCTTCGGATTCCCTTCTCTAACGTTTCTACGGGGTCTAGCCGACTGTAGATTCGAAGTAACTGGCTAGTGGCGACTCTGGTCTTATATAAATTCACTTAAACACATCCAGCTCAATACGACAACCAAACGAAGCCCTGGAGAACGAGGCAAGCCAGTGGCACAAACGGCGATTTCGCACTCACGCACCTCTTCCTCTTCTTCTTCCGAAAGGAAAGGGAGAACGATGTCGTGTGGGAGCGCGGAGAAATCGGCGAGGGTCCACAGAATGGCGACTCTGCTGGGGACAAGCTAGTCCCATTAGTCGTGATCCGACTTGAAAACAGAATCCTTCCCGTACTTGAAAGTCATTAATCCTCATACAATCTCATCTGCATAGCATTCTACCCAAACCCAAAAAAAAATAGAAAATTCCAAAACAAAAAAAAATAGAAAATCCCAAAACCCAAAAAGAGTAGAGTACAATCCTCACCATTGCGCCTCCTCGGGCTCAACGCACGCGGAGACAACTTCCCTACCGCAGCATAATCCGCACTCGGGCTCAACAAGCCATGTCTGACCACGAAGAAGAAACTCATCACTTCCCTGCTCTTGAAATGACCGAAGCGCAACCTCCAGTGCAACAGCCCGTTGACAATACGCCAATCATACAAGAATTGACACAAGGAATGAGAGCAATGCAAGAAATGCTCTTGCAATTCATGCAAGCACAAGCCACCGCAGCAGCCAACAATCAGGTTTGCCCAGTTCAGCAAGCTTAGCAGCCATGCCGGGTCCTTCCGGCCTCCAGTTCAAATCAAGCACAATCAGCGGAGTCTACCCAAGACTACCGACAATAGCCATCTCAGCCCTTCGCTATGGGGCATCCTTCTTAATATCTTCCTGCGACGACAAGGCCATCTCAGAGCACTTCCGTTGCAGGAACATCCAGTCAGCTTCCAGTCAATCTTGCAAACAACAATCTCAGTAGATCTCAGCATGTCCCCACCGATGGGACACCTTTTCAATTTCAGCACATCCCCGCCGATGGGATTTTAATTCAATTTCCAGCAACAGGGACAGCACTGGCGAATGCCCACAATGGGGGTCAGTGTCAAGCCCACATCAATCAGCGGACAGTGGTGAATACCCAACAAGGGGGTCACTTCCCAGCATCTCAGCCTCCTGCAAACAGGAGCACTTTTCAATTCCAGCACATCCCCGCCGATGGGATCCCAGTTAATTTTCAGCAATCTTCAATTCAGCAAAATCCAGTTAATTTCCAGCAATCTTCAATTCAGCAAAATCCAGTTAATTTCCAGCAAGTTCCAGTTCAACCTTCAGTACAGTCTCCAGTTCAGTTACCATCATTTCAAGCTCAAGTTCATCAGAATCCAGTTCAATCATCAAACCAATTTCAGCAACCCGCGGTTGCTTTTCAGCAAGCCCATAGGGTCGAAGACATCGACCACTATGCCGAAGAAGAACGTGCCTTACTCCAGGAGGCACCAGTCGCTCTAACAGATCACTCAGGACTGGATGAGTTGCGGGAGCAGTTCCAGATCTTGCAAAATCAGCTTCAGCGACAGCAAGGAATCTACTTACCTTCGACCAAGTTCAGAGACTTGTGTCCTTTCCCAGATGCTCAGGTACCTCAAAACTTTGAGGTTCCAAAGTTCAAAAGATACGACGGCAGCGGTTGTCCCACAGCACATCTCAAGGCCTTCTGTGGAGAGCTGAGTGCAATCTCAGGAAATGAAGGGGCCCTCATTCGTTTGTTCCAAAAATCTCTGAAGGGCGATGCCCTCGATTGGTACACTTCATTGGATTGCCACCGCATCAGGACATGGGAACAGCTTTCCCAGGCTTTCGCCGACAGATTCGCATACAATCTCAACATGGCACCCAGAAGAGCCGACCTCGCAGCACTCAGGCAAAGGAGTGATGAAACACTATCAGCTTATGTGGGTCGTTGGCGGGCTATGGCAGCTCGAATGCGAACGCCTATCGACGACGAAGAACAAATCTCCATGATTGTTCATTCAACATATCCAGGCATATCCGGGTATCTCATCTCGCATCCATATGCGAATTTCTCACAATTGATCCGTGCTGGAGAGCAAGTCGAAGCAGGAATCCGGGCCGGGACAATCTCCCCATGGCCTCATCAGGCCACTCCAGTCAAGAGGAACAGAGTGGAAGGAAGACCTATCGGGCACGGGAATGGAAACCGCAGTGGTTCTCCTCCCCGCCCAACAGAGGTAAACAACATCAATACCACTGCTCAAGGAAATCAACGTGCTCCCCCACAGGGACGTCAACAGTATCAGCAGAATCAAGTTCAGCATCAGCCTCAGCGGTATCAGCCACAACCGAATCCTCAGCCACAACCACCTCGACAACAGCAGCAGTTCAGAGGAAACGGCCAATACTCATACCAGAACAGGCAGAATTACAGGGAGTCCAGGAAGTTCACTCCACTCAGTCAACCACTTAGTCAAATCATGACTACGCTGGTACAAAAACAATTACTCACTCTGATGGCACCTAGGCCTCCTCCTCATCCTCTACCACCAAACTACCGAGAAAATGAGTATTGCGCCTATCATCAAGGACGTGGTCACGCCACTGATCGATGCTATACTTTGAAAAATGCTATACAAGACCTAATTGATGACCGCAAGATCGTCATCTCAGTCCCTGGAACTTCTCCAGCAGCTTCCACCAACATCCTTCAGAATCCTCTGCCTCAACATCCGATGGACCCCAGTTCGTCTCGTGGCCCTGTAGTCAATAGTATAGAAGAAGGGGATCATCTCGATCGCTTCTTCTCCCCTATTCAGTCCATTCAGGCCTACACTTATGAGCCGACAAATCCTCCTCCAGTCTTGCAAGGGGCAAGTCCCTTTCTTCCTTCAGTCTTCGAGCCAGTAATACTCGAAGGAGCACCTCCATACGATATACCAGTTGTTCAAGGGGCACCTTACAATCATTCAAGCTGGGAACCAGTCGTCCTGGAAGGTGCACAATCATACATCGAACCCACAAACGAACCTGTCATCTTGCAAGGGGCAACTCAAGAACAATCCAATCCACAATGGAGGGATTATACTCATCAGCAACAAGAGCCCGTTGTCTTGGAAGGAGCTCTTCCAGTCAAGCCTGTCATATTGCAAGGGGCAAGTCCCGGAGACGTATCAATCACGCTACGGCAGCTCGGACGAACAGAGAAACCTCCTGCCATATCAAGAGGACCAGTATTCATTCCATGGGAGCCTCCCGCCCCAGGAACAGTCAAGCCAAGACCACGACCTTATGTGGTCTATGAAGACAAGCCTCGATATTACCCCTTCAGCACAGGCAACAATGTAGTTCTCAAGGCAAAAGCTCCATACGAGGAAGATCTGGTACCCACACCAGCACCGTTGCAAGAACCGGTGGTCCTAGAAGGCAAAAGGGAGGAAAGCTACAAAGAGGTTCCATGGCACTATCCAGAATGTGCGGAAGTGGGGAACATGAATCCCAATGGGCGTTGCATCCGAAGAGATAATCAGAACAGAGGAGATCCCAAAGGCGCTCTCTCAGGCCTCGGCAATAAAAATGAAGCCGCATACGATGTGGCAACTCAGCTCAAGTCAATCCCTGCTCAAATCTCAGTATGGGAGCTACTCTGCACATCTCGCATACACCGAGAGATGTTTGCCAAGACCTTGAATGATGCTCATGTCTCCTCCGATACGGCACCAGAGATGATTGCATTGATGATTGGACAGCTACTGGCTCCGCGCGCCATCACCTTCACCGATAATGAGTTGCCACCAGAAGGACGCGATCATGGGCGATCCCTCAACATAGCCTTACGATACAAAGACCTCTGTGTTCCGCTGGTCCTTATCGATAATGGCTCAAGCTTAAATGTCTGCCCACTCAAGACTGCGGAACGTTTGGGAATCAGTCCCTCTTCATTTCGACCCAGCACCATATGTGTCAGAGCATTCGACAACACCCACCGATCAGTGGAAGGGGAAGTCGACATAGAGGTACAGATAGGCCCGGAAGTCTCCACCATCACATTCCAAATCCTGGATATATCAGCCTCTTTCAACATGTTACTCGGACGACCGTGGCTGCACAAGGTTGGAGCTGTGCCATCAACCCTGCATCAACGGGTGAAATACATCTGTGGAAATCAAGTGATCTCTATCCACGCAGAGAAGGAGCTCATCATTCCTTCTAATGCTGCTGCCACTGAACCAGACATCCCGGTCATCGATATCCAACACTCTGAAGAAGACATCCCGTTTCATAGTTTCGAATTCGAGACTGTGAACTCTATCGCCAATCCAGAACCAATAAGGGTGGACCGTGTCTTCTCACCGGCAGAGCGTCTGAGCCTCAAATACCGAATGAAGAATCACTTCAAGTCCAGAAAGGTACCGCTGGTATATAACCAACGCAAATGGGGACTCGGATACAGGGCAACCTTCATGGACAAGAGAAGGAAGAAATTTCGGTGCTCACCCATCCAGTTCGTCAAGCCAGGAGAACCTTGCAAAGATCCAGGAGGGAATCAACCGACTGCACTACATAAAGGCCTCCCGATGAGCATAGTTTGGGTCACGTGGCCCCCCATTCGATGGGATCAGATTCTCGAACCATCTAAGCCTCCAGAAGAAGAAGAAAAGGATGAAGATGAAGAAGGAAGTCAAATGCAGCAGCTTCAGGATCAGGTTACTCTGACACCTGCTCCCAACCAGGGGCACAACTTGCCCACTTCTCTCAACCAGGGGCACAACTTGCCCACTCCTCTCAACCAGGGGCACAACCTGCCCACTTCAATCAGCAAGGGGCACGACTTGCCCATCTCAGCACCAATTAGCAAGGGGCACGACTTGCCCATCTCTGCAAAGTCAACTTCTTCAATCATCAGCCAAGGACAGAAGCAGCCCATCCATTGGACCAAGAAAGGGAAGTGGCCAGCCCTGGATTGGTCTGATGTTCAGGTTCCAAACTTGTGTCTCACTGTGGAACCAGACGAACTGCAATGCGAAGTACGTGATCCGGGAGGGACTGAGTGCGACTCAGATCCCGAACCCGACCAGCGAGAAGTCATGGTCATTGGGCCAGACCATGATTCTTCGCCCAAAGCATGAACCCCCACCTCTCTAGGGGAGGAAGTGTGGGGTCCTGAATGGTCATCTGTTCCCCTAACTTTTGAATTAGCCAAAGAGCCATCTGAGGGCTCTGGCTTCCAAAAAAAATGCCTGTTTAAGCAGCAACCGGAACTTTGGAACAAGTTGGGATCAATCATGGTCTGCAATGCCCGCTTGTTCAAAGTCCCATGAATTTCGAAAATCCAAAAAAATCAAAAACTTTCAAAAACCAAAAACATCTATCATTTCAATTTCAGAACAATCTCAAAAACCAAAAAACATTTCTTTCCCTGCATTCAATAGTGTGCCAAGTTCGTCTAAAGAATCGCATGAGTTTGAAGTCGAATCATATGATTTCGACATCGAATTAGACTTCGAGCTCATGGGTCTGGACGAAGCTCGGGATGAGGAAGATGATGATCCTGCTCCCGAACTTGAGGGTCTCCTCAAAAAGTTCGAATCTAAAGCCAATGTTGTAGCCGATGATTTCGAGATAGTAAACTTGGGGACACCTGAGATCCCTAGGGAAGTACGCATTGGAAAATCGTTGCCACCTGAGATGAAGCAGAAAATGATAGAGTTCCTAGCTCCAAGATTGTCCAACTTCGCGTTCTCATATGAAGACATGCCGAGGCTCGATGAAGAGCTCGTTGTACACCATCTGCCAACCAAGGCAGAAATGAAGCCAGTGAAGCAGAAACTTCGAAGAATGAAGCCAGAATGGGCTCTGAAAGTCCGAGATGAAGTCATCAAGCAGTACAACGCGGGATTCTTGGTAGTCTCCAACTACCCTGAATGGCTCGCCAACATCGTGCCAGTACCAAAGAAGGACGGCAAGGTTCGAATGTGCATCGACTTCCGAGATCTCAACAAAGCCAATCCAAAAGATGACTTCCCTTTGCCACATATCGACACTCTGGTCGACAACACTGCTGGATACAAGATCTTCTCATTCATGGACGGGTTCTCAGGTTACAATCAGATCAAGATGGCCGTCGAAGATCGTGAGAAGACATCGTTCATCACTCCCTGGGGAACCTTCTGTTACAGGGTAATGCCGTTCGGTCTGAAGAACGCAGGAGCAACATATCAGCGAGCAATGACAGCATTATTCCACGACATGATGAACAAAGAACTTGAAGTATATGTGGACGACATGATCGTCAAATCTCGCACAATTGAAAGACACTTTGAAGATCTGAAGAAGTTATTCAACAGATTAGAAAAGTACAAGCTCCGCCTCAACCCTCAGAAATGTGTCTTCGGTGCAATGGGAGGTAAGCTCCTCGGCTTTATGGTGAGCGAGGATAGTATCAGGGTCGACGAGACCAAAACCAGAGCAATCATCGAGATGCCCCCTCCTAGAACAAAGAAAGAAATTCGTGGCTTCCTCGGCAGAATTCAATACGTCAGTCGCTTCATCGCACAGCTCACACCTATCTGTGAGCCAATATTCAAGCTCCTTCGGAAGAACGTCCCAAAAGAATGGAATGATGATTGCCAAGTCACCTTCGACCGCATCAAGAAGTATCTCATGAATCCTCCAGTCCTAGTGCCTCCCACTCCTGGACGACCACTATTGTTATACATCTCGGTAGCAGCAGAAGCCATTGGCTGTGTCCTCGGCCAGCACGACGAGACCAGGAAGAAGGAACAAGCAATATACTATTTGAGCCGAAAGTTCACCGACTACAAGACCAGGTATTCCCCGATCGAGAAGACTTGCCTCGCCCTAGTCTGGGCAACTCAGCGACTCCGTCAATACATGATTGCATTCCCTATTCTCCTCCTCGCTCACATGGATCCGCTCAAGTACCTATTCGAGAAGCCGGCACTCACTGGAAGGATAGCTAAATGGCAGCTACTCTTGTCTGAGTTTGACATCACCTATGTCACTCAAAAGGCAATCAAGGGGCAGGCCCTCGCCGATCATCTTGCGGCTCACTCTCTCCTGGACTATCAGCCGCTCAAGACATTCTTCCCTGATGAAGATCTCTTGCTCATTGAAGAGGAAGAAAAGAAGAAAAAAGATGAATGGACGTTATCCTTCGACGGCGCAGCAAATTCTAAAGGGAGTGGTATTGGAGCAATCCTCTACTCTCCAGATGATGTCCCTATTCCTATCTCGAGGCGCATCGCA
The DNA here is from genome assembly GCA_003013855.2 of Liriodendron chinense. Classification (NCBI taxonomy): domain Eukaryota; kingdom Viridiplantae; phylum Streptophyta; class Magnoliopsida; order Magnoliales; family Magnoliaceae; genus Liriodendron; species Liriodendron chinense. The sequence continues at coordinate 589,660 of ML058479.1, forward strand.
TTCGAGTGCACCAACAACATGGCAGAGTATGAAGCATGCATCGCTGGCTTAAGGGAAGCCATAATCTTGGGCGTCAAGAAGCTACGAGTGTTTGGAGACTCACAGCTTATCATCAATCAGACTAATGGCGAATGAAAAACCAAGGACGAGAAGCTGATACCATATCATGTGTATCTTGACAATCTGATCGAAGAATTCAAGGAAATCACCTTCTCATACATGCCCAGAGCCAAGAACCAGTTTGCCGATGCTCTCGCCACACTCGCATCAATGCTCGAGATCCCAAAAGGAGCTTCAGAATGGGAGCTCACAGTCGAAATTCAAGAAGAGCCTGCCTTTTGCCTGCAAATAGAAGAAGCTGAAGCTGTCCCTGACAAACCCTGGTATGCCGACATCAAGCAAAACCTCGAAACCCAGGAGTATCCAGAATCAGCAACAGCAACAGATCGCCGAACCATCCAACGTTTGGCCGGCCAGTTCACCATCAGTGGCGAAGTTCTTTACAAGCGATCCTATAATCACATCCTCCTTCGATGCGTCGATGAAACAGAAGCTGCAAAGATCATGAAAGAAATACACGAAGGAATCTGTGGCCCACACATGAATGGGCACATGATGGCAAAGAAGATTCTACGACTCGGCTACTATTGGCTCACCATGGAAACAGACTGTTGCCAGCACGTCAGAAAATGCTTCAAGTGTCAGGAGCATGCAAATCAAATCCATGCCCCATCATCAGAGTTATACAACCTGACCACCCCCTGGCCCTTCTCCATGTGGGGACTTGACATCATCGGCAATATCAGTCCCAAAGCATCAAATGGTCATGAGTACATACTTGTGGCAGTCGACTACTTCACCAAGTGGGTAGAGGCAGCCTCCTACACCACGATTGCAGCATCTCAAGTGATCAAATTCATGAAGAACAACATCATATGCCGGTATGGAATCCCTAATGCCATCATCACAGATAATGGGACCCCGTTCGTCAACAAGAAGATGGATGACTTCCTCAGCAAATTCAAGATCCAGCGTCATCGATCAAGCCCCTACCGTCCTCAGATGAATGGTGGGGTAGAAGCCGCAAACAAGACAATCGTCAGGATATTCGAAAAGATGGTCGTGACCTATCGAGATTGGTCAGATATGCTCCCATATGCACTTTGGGCCTATCGAACGTCTGTACGGTCTGCTACGGGCGTTACTCCTTTCGAGCTTACCTACGGAATGGAAGCAGTCCTGCCAGTTGAGGTGGAAATACCATCACTACGGGTGTTACTAGAAAGCGGAATTGAAGAAGGAGAATGGCAACGGGCCAGATTCGATCAGTTGCAGCTAGCAGATGAAAAGCGCATGCGTGCACTAAGTCATTCACAATGCTATCAGAAAAGGATCGCTCGGGCTTACAATAAGAGAGTCCGGAAAAGAAGTTTCAAGGTAGGCGACATGGTCATGAAGAAGATTCTACCGTCACACCTTCCGGATCCCAGAGGAAAGTTCAAACCCTCGTGGGACGGGCCGCTGATCATCAGAGAAGTACTTCCTGGAGGCGCCCTCAGACTCACCAGCATGAGAGGGGTGGATCTTCCTGAGCCAACCAACGCCGACAACGTGAAGATCTTTCACGGGTAAGTCATTCTGACCTTATCAAGAGTTACTTTAATAGAGCTGAAGTCAAGAGGTCGAAGCTAAGACCTCTGAGAAATCGTTTCCGTCCACCAACAAGTGTTTCAAATAAGGGGATTCAAAAAGAGGAAAATACAAAAAAAAAAAAAAGAAAGAGGAGGAAAAAGGTTAAAAAAAAAAAAGAGAGAAAAAGAATATAAAAAAAAAAGAGAGAGAGAGAAAAAAAAGAGAAAGAAAAAGGAAGGCACTCAAGAAAAAAAATCAATCTAAGAAACACAGTCATCCATCCATTCATCTCAGAGGGGTCTTTAGCAAAGACCGACAGCTCTATCATCATAACTTAGGATAAGGGCTGAAAGACTGCCATCGGCCGGCAACGACGGATTCCCGACCTCTAGCCGCCGCAGTTATCCAGAGATCCAGAAAGAAAGGAAAAAGAAAGAAAAAAAAGAAAATGTGTGCCTAAACAAAGAGGGCGGAGTGAAAACCCGAAAGGGCGCTCCGAGTAAAAACAGTGGGCATACAGCGGACTTGGTGAAAACCTGAAAGGGCGCCAAGGGTAAAAACAGCACAGCTGCCAAGGGGCAGGCAAGACCAAATACCCGGGACGTGGTGAAAACCCGAAAGGGCGCCACGGGCAAAAATGACGGGAAAAAGCCGGCTGTGGTGAAAACTCGAAAAAGCACTGCAGGTAAAAATGGCTCAAAATGAAAAAAAAGAAAAAATAAAAGTGCAGGTACCAAGAAAGCAGACGATCCAGATCAGTTCAAGCAGTTACAGTTCAAGAACAAGAAGAAGTGCAGTCAGGAGCGAAAAGCTCTACAAACTCTGACAATCTCAAGAAGCAACAGTTTCCATTGCCTACACCTCTAGGGAACCAAAGGATCACACAAGTCAAATCTCGAGACATCGGTCAAGGCATTGGCCGGGCCTTAGTTCTGATTCCTATATCCCGACACAAAATCCAGACACACTCACAGGACAACTAATGGCACAATAGATTTTCAAACAGTTTTCTCTTTTCACTTAAATGCATTATATTTCTCTTACACATATCATCTTTTTCAAAAAATACAAAAAAATGCATCATCATCAAACATATATGCAAAAAAGGAATGTGCAGGTGGCCAACACAATCAATCTCTACCCTCCTCCTCGGCCACATCAGGTGAGTCCTCTGACTCATAAAAAGATAGTCTCGCTCTCAACCTGCTCACCTCCATACACAGGTAATGCACCTCATCGCGCTCAAGGGTACGGATCGCTGTCTCCTCATCAGACAACCTCCGATCGGCAGCCAATCTCCTCGACATCATCTCACAATGATACCGAAGTGCAGAGATCTTAGACAGCAGATGACCATGAGTGGCCAAAAGGAAGCCAGGATCGATAAACGGGCGCTCCTCAAAAGGTTCATATGAACCAGATGAAGAGCCAGCATCTCCAAGAATATCCTGCTCATCCTCATCAGCAGTCTGGTGCCAACAAGGGATACGTCGATACAAAGACTGCTCAGCAACCCAGTACTGATATGGGGCGGTCGCCATCGGAAAAGTCCGCAGCTCAAATCCCAACAAATCAGCTGTCAAATAACTCGCCCAGGAACAATCAATCCGGGTCCTGAAGTCAGAAGATCTAGAGGGGAGTACTCGACGCCCGATACCCGTGAAAGCGAAAAGAGGAACATCCTGCTCATACCCAAACTGCCGCAGGAACCGAATGGGGTGATAAGAGAAGTAAGATCGAAAGCCTACCAACATCAAAGGATGGCGGTGTGCATCGCAAAGCACTGGAGGAAGTGAAAGCCAAGATGACTCCCAACGAACGTTCCAGTCACGAAGTTCAGCGAACATCCTGCGATACAAGGGCTCGCTCATCCTGGCTGTATGAGGAAGGAACTCGATGATATAACGCATGATGTCAGAGCTAGGGATGCCAGGAAGAGGTACAGAAACAGTCAGAGAAAGACGCTCCCATAGCCAGACCTGATCACAGAAAACGAAAGAAGTTCAGCTAAAGCAAAACAATTCCTAGCAAAGCAAGAAGAAAAAAAGGTGCAGAAAAGATACCTGCAGGAAGGCACAGCAGCCGCGAAGAACACGAGTGCGGCCCAGGGCACAGTCGGTCAACCCATCGAATAGCTCGGCCAAGATGAGAGAAATGATCCCCTGCCGACGGACAGCTCGGCTCATCACCTCAAAAAGCAGAGGAGTCTGGGATCTACGCCATCCCGAGAACAGCACCTCAGCAATCAAGCAGAACATCAGTGCGTTCCGAGCAAAGGTAGAACCGGCCGTACTCTGAGGACCCGAAAAAAGATCATACAGTAAGTCCAAGGAAAACACCACAGCATCCTGGCCACCGGCTGCAGGCCGAACAAGATAGGGGAGCCCGAACCAGTTCTGCGGTGTGGCAGTCTTCGGCGACATCTTCGGCGAGAAGTACTGAGTATAATCCAAGGGTAAGCCTGTCAAGCATGCAAGCTCCTCCAAAGAAGGCCCCATCTCCATATCGTTGAATGCAAACAAGTTCAACGAAGGGACCCAGTCAATCAAGGCAGCTCCGAGCATCCTCTAGTCAATATCAACTCTGGCCATATGGATCAGACTGCCGAAGCCATAGGACTCTAACTCCCGAATCTCATAAACTGACAAGCTGTCAAGCCAGGCAAGCAGTCGTGGCAAACAGGAAGAACGAGGAAGCAGCTGACAAGTCCTCACTGGTACCCCCTCCAGCACAAAAGGCCCAGAAATCAATAATAACTCATCGAGGATCGGAAGGTCAACGGGTGAAGGAGAAGGAAAGGCTGGAACCTCTGCAGACTCGACGGCCCCTGACCTGCCCTCAGTGATGGCTACGTCTGATATAGTCGCATCGCCATCTGAAACTGTCATAATCTCAGCCGCATGAGAAGACTCGCCCACCTCATGAACAGAGTGCGCAAAGGGCCGATGACCAAAAGAAGGATAATGCTCACAACCAAAAGAGCTATCAGTGAAGATCACACCGCACATCGTGGCATCCTGACCAATCTGATCGTCAAAGAATACATCTGAACCATCCAAAGGGGTCCCGGCAACCCCGATCAAAGAATCAACGGTCAGATCTGGACCTGCGGCCCCCTCCAACAGAAAATCATGAATCCAGTCATCATCCTGACCGATCAAAGGGATCATCAAGGCATCTACACCGTCCATCATCAAGGGGACATCATCAATGATCACATCAAGTCCACCCAAACAAGTGTGCCGCACATCTCGGCCCTCATCCAGAGCATCCAAACCGTCAAAGGTACCATCTGAGCCATCCATACCATCCAGACATGAGATCAGCCCATCTATGTCCCTCATAGTCCCATCATCACCGTCCATCACATCATCTATGGGGCCCACACTCAAGGGATGCATAGCCTCACCTATGTCCCATCCCATCATCCCATCTATACCATCCATTCCTCCCATGATGAAGGTCCCATTCAAATCTGAAAATCCAGCCATCCCACCATTAATGGACCCATTCAAAGCTCCACCAACCACCAAGCTTAAGTCTTCATCAATGCCCCCTCTTAATGCCCCATCTACCCCATCCATTAAAGGCATCTCCCCATTATCAAAGCTCAGTTGAAGATCTGAAGTGTGGGACCCACCTTGGACAGCCCCCACAGCCCATAAATCCCCACCATCCATGGCCCAAGAAAGCACAAGGCAAGATGAGGACAAGATGATGATGAAAGAGGAGACAAAGAGAAGATTCATTGTTGGAATCGAACCTGAACGTACACAGCAGGTGGGGACAGCAGCAACAGGGACCAGAGAATGTCCGAGCACGAGCCAGCCCAGGCCGCTCAAGAGACGAGCTCTGGGCAGCCTGCCCTGGGCCACCCGTACGGACGCGGTTCCCCTCTCTCCGCGGGATTGGCTCCAGGATTCTTGGTAGGTGAGGCTGACAGTCCACGTCAGCAGATGGCGCTCCGTGGGCCGCCCAAGGCTCCAGTCCACTCCAAATTTCGATTGAGGCTGATCAAGATCATATAAAAGGCACCCCACTGGTCCAATCATGAAGCAATGTGGCCGGAACATGGCTGATCAAGCCAAAGAAGGGGGAAAGTGATCAAGTGGGGGCCACAAGCAATCCAAGCCATTCAAAGACTAGATCATCATGATCTAAACCATTGAAGAACCTACATGAGCCGTCAAACAACAAGATCAAAGGTTTGATCATCACGAGAAGGGCCAGAATCCAAGATCTAATCATCAAGTGGGCCCACAAAGTCAAATCAAGCGATCTGAGACGTTCAAGCCATCATCCACACCATGAGCAGCCTTCTTAGCCTCACCAGTCATCAGAAGAGTTGCCCCAAAGTAAAGCCAAGGCCTCAAGTGGGCCCACAGGGCCAAATCAATCAATCTGAACCATTCAAGGGCCAAAATCGTCAAGATCTAAACCATTGGAAAGCTTACACAAGTCATGAAGTATCAAGATCGAAAGTCCAATCATCAAAAGGAGGGCCAGAATCCAAGATCCAATCATCAAGTGGGCCCGCAGGGCCTAAACAAGCGATCTGAACCATTCAAGTCATTGTCCATGCAGTTGAGGAATCACAAATCATCAAGGAACAAGTCATAAGTCAAAGCATCCAGATATCATCAAGAAATTTGAGACAAAACAAAGACTATATATATTCATTCAAAAGAGCTTGATACAAAGATAGAGGCAAAAGTACAAGGCCATATAAAGCAGAGCCAGCTACAAGTCACCGACATAGTCATCGTCATTCCTCCTCGCGTCCCGCTCCCGACGATAAAGATCCATCAAAGGAGCTGTCACTGATCCTCCAGCATACCTGCGACGGCCACCTGGAACATAAAGCGAAGGAAGCAGAGGCCCCTGGCCGAACAACAGATATCACTCATCATAATCACGATCCGGGATCGTGAAACGAAAGCCGGGCTGGCCCACCAGAGCCTCAATTCTCTCATCAACTGGCATCCGAGCAGCTGGAGGAGGAGCAGAACAGGGGACCCGAGCCACCCCAGTGACTTGCCGAAGCAATCTCTCTCCCAAGTACCATTGGAAGGACTCAGCGTCAGAAAGCATAATACGGAGACATGAAGCATCATATGCCTCCACGCGCTGGGGTGTGTAGTAGAGAGGGAAACTAGCGTACGGCATCCGGGCAAACTGCAGCAGAAGAGGTTACCACGATCAGTTACAAGTACAGCACAAGGACAAAGACAAGCAAGATACTTACGTCCTCAACGGTCAGCCCGTCTATATCAGCACGCCAATTGTCCCCGGGAACTCGGGAGTTCCGCTGACGATTCTGTTGATGCCAGTACATGTGGCGATACTGAGAAGGTTCAATGTCGTCTCGCATCCTCGGTGCAAGATGCGAAAAATGGTCATAAAAGCAGGTCTGGATAAAAGTATATTTAATGATCAGAGAGAGAAAGGAGGCAAATGGCTCCAAGGAGGATGAAAGAAGAGGTACCTCAACGACAGGCCAGAAGCCTGTGAAGGACCGGCTATGCCGACAGGTCTTGTCCAGACCTTGAAAGAGACGGGTCAGGATGGCCCCATTCCAGTTATAGGGATGATGAAGGTCCTCGACTAAACGAAGAAATTTAGGATCAACTCTCTCATTCGCATGGCAAAAAAGAAAGGATCCAAAAGCATAAGTGATCATGGCCCGCGCCTTGTGGAGGGCCTCTCGCTCGGTGGTAGGAACGACGGAAGCAAAATTGTTGTAAAACCATCGCATCTTCACTTGATGGCCTTGGAATTCACCCTCAGGAGGGACGTCACCGACAAGCCGCAACCAATCGGTGGAAGAGAGGGGAGCTAGAGAGCTAACTTGAGGGACAATTGCCCCATGAAACGGGAAACCTATCTGCATGTAAATGTGGGTCTCATCCCGCCACCTCTCACAAAGGGCCGCAAAGGGGTTATTCCCCACTCCCCACAAGGGAGCTGAAAGGTGTGGGTCTCATCCCGCCACCTCTCACAAACGGCCGCAAGCATCATGCGGTTGGCGTCGTTATTATGGAAGCGTAGGGTGAGGAGGCCAGCAAAAGGAGTACCATCTAGTACTCGCTCAAGCAAGGGCTGTGGCTCTTTCATCCAATTGTCCCAGCGATCCCTGGTACCCTCGACCCTTGATAGCAGGAAGAGGTTGATGCTCCATAGCTAGGGAACACATGTGGTCCCCTCGGCGGACAATGAAAGCAGGATCATCCTCGTCAACCACTTGGTGGCCCCTAGTACCATCCGCCATGGAATCCTACAAGCTTGGCAAGGTAAGTCCCTATCCTTTACCCATTAAAATCCAAATTCTCATCCAAGAAACCCATGGGATTGGACTCACATTCAAATGCAAAATCTAAAGTCCAACTCCATGTGTCACTTAGGATATGTGTTGGGCCCATTGGAAAAAGTAAGGCCCACCTTAAAGAAGGTGGCATGGCATGCCTTAGGTAAGAAAAGTCCATCATCCAAGGACACATTTTGGACAACAAATGCACTCAAGTGCCATGAGATCAACAAAGAACAAGAATCCTACTTCACATGAGAAATCCCTTTTCAAAGTCCATATGTGGCCAAGGATTGGTCCATCTTTTATGCCAAGGCCATGGCTCTCACTTAAGATGTTTCCATCTTTTTACACATGTGCATGGACAAGTGGGGAATAGAAACGGGCCCCCAAGAGCAACCCAAATGCCTCATCTCAATGGATTGGAGAGAGCACATAGCCCACTTTGGAGAATATGAGAACCCATTCATGGGTTAACCATGGGCAACCTTATGTGCCTCATCTTGATGAAAATTTTGACCACGAAAATGCAACAAGGAGGTCTACCCACAAACATATGAATCAAAGAAGCTAGGGGTAGAAAGTTGATGCACATAGCCCATATGAAGAATCAAAGTTGAAAATGCTCATGAAAAGGCAAGTTTGGGCAACTTATGTACACCAACTTGTTCACCAAAAAGGGAGACCATTTGAGCACAAAAGAGCATGGCTTGATGAGTCACCCCAACCATCATGAAAATGGATAAGAATGGTACACATAGCCCACTTGAAGATCAAAATCCAAAATGTCCCAAGGCATGGGACAAAAATGGGTAACTTATGGGTATCATTCTTTCCCACAAATGGAAAGAAAAACCACTCATACTTAAAATGATGGTGGAATGACCCACCAAGCCCCAAAGAAAGGATCAAGGAGCTATGGTTGTATGGATAGCTCACTTGAGAATCATCCATTTGAGGTTGATAACATCTAAGGGAAACTCTTGAGAACCACAATCCTACCACAAAGAAAACCATTTGAACTTAGTGAGATTGTGGGAACAACTCACTCATGGGACTTGTAGATGGTCAAGTAGCTCAAGTCCTCCATCCATCAAAGAAAAAGCATGAAAATAAAAAAATCCACATGGACAAAGTGTAGTGGGGCACACATGGTTCAAAAAAAGTGTCCAAATTCCAAAGAAGGCCCAAAAGCCCATCCACATGAAAAACTCCAAGGAGCCCACTACACCTTGTACAAGGATGTACATCATAATCAAGAGATAGTGGAGGACTTGAGCCACTTGTCCATGTAGGCCCAACTAGGAAAACTAGCCCACTTGAGATCCAAAATGAAGAATGGGCTAGCCACCTTGGTCCATACACATGTAGAGAAAGATGGGGTCACCCAAAGTGAGCCCCATGAGCCCAAAACTTGAGATGGGCCCTACCATGCCCATGGGCCCAAATCTTGAAAAGAAGATGGAAAAGAAAGGAGAGTTCCAAGGGAAATGACAAGAGAAAGAAAGCAAGAGGGAGCCCAAAATGAAGCATTGGGCCCATCAAATACACCAAGGGCCATGACTTCACTTTGAGCCCATTTGATACACATGAAAAGAGGCCCAACTCCCATGAAAAAGATAGAGTATCTTGCCATGCACACTTGATGACATGGCAAAATTACTCTTTACATGCACATGGAGGGAGTGTGAAAAAGGAAAAAATGATGAAGTGGAGAGCTTGCAATGTCCTTCTCCATGCACCGCCTTTGAAAGAGACTTGAGATCTAGAAAAAGGTCAAGAATGCTTGGGCCCACCTTCACACCCCTTTGAATAGCTACATGAAAAAGAAAAAGGACCATGAGAAGAGACAATGAAGATGGAAAAGGACAAGAAAGAGAAAGGAGGTGGTCCATACCTTTACCACCCACCAAAGAAGGACCACCTTGCTGTCCCAAGACCTCTCTAAGGCCCACCACTTGAGAAGAGCAAAGGACCACCAAAGAAAGAGAGAGGAAACTTGAAAAAAGAAAGAGTATGAGAGAAAGAAGAGAGAGATTGCACGTTTGAAGGGGGGGTGTCCCATGTTATATAGAAAAGGGGAGGGCACCCTTTTACCCAGCCCCCTGAAGAGACCAGGAGGCACAGACCGGTCGGGCGGCCCATGGGAGGCCGTCCTAGCCTCTACCTAGGTGAAACGACCTCCCTCTCCCTCTCCTTGGGAAGAGCTCCCCCTTGGGAAGGGTGGTTGCAAGTGAATCTTGTACCTTCATGTAAGATTGAAGTGATGGAAGAGAAGGATGAGAAAAAGGAAGAAATCTCACCAAAATCTCATCTCATGAGAAATGGGTGAGAAATTGGGTTGATGATGTGGAAAAGTTCCATGGAATTTCCAAGAAAAAGAAAGGAAAATTTGACTTGGTCAA